>CAIIXF020000003.1:16503027-17703027 GCA_903813345.2 Owenia fusiformis
AAAGGTATTCACATAACTATTTAATATCTAATTTCATAAAAAATCGCTTGTATTCTTTGTATCCTTGCACTAGAATGGATAGAGGTCACACCCCATGTAGCCGTTTCACTGCTAATTTCACAAAGGTACAAATTCCATTCAAATCAACAGTTTTTCAATTTGATCACGATCAAATATTAGATTTGAAAGTTGAACGCGCATTTGAGTAATTCTTAAAACTCATGGACATAAAGGAAGTCAATGTTAATTTATAGACTTATTCTATACAACGATTCTAAAAACAATAGGGACTAAAATGAGTGGTCTACCAGCTTTTATTTTTACCACCATGTACGTTATGATATGGATTGGTCTTAAGATCGTGTATATCGACGACAAAGTCCACGAAGTACTAGGAATCCAAAGGGATCTGAACAACACGCGGAAATTGTTCACCAGGAGTTTGATGTCACGCCAAGCGGCAAAACTGTTCGAGATCAACAAAATCGTTCTAGATGGTCAAGAAAGCGTACGTCTCTGTGAATGCCAACGAAAAGAGGGAACATGCAATTCCAATTGTAGAGAAAACAACTGTACATGTTTAGATCTTAAACCATCAGGTATAAAAAGTTTTTTGATTATTAAAATCCAATCCAACATATTTACATGTCCTGTGACCTGGACACCAAGGTATAATAGCCACACAGTAAAATAACAATCAGAATTAGAAGTGATGGTGCCATGAAAAATATATTTGATCATAGCACAGCTAAGTGAACTAAATACATAAGTTGTTCAAAGGTTCACTATGTATCATTTTGAAATTGCTCGGAACTCATTTTATTTATCCAAGTATCAATCTTTGAAAAGTTGGTCAGGGGTTGTCCGTATTGTCATCAAACCTAAGTACAGTCAACAATTTGAATCACCTTTTCTTCAGGATTGCCCGATGGCGCAACTAAAAGTATCGCCATTGAAGACGAGGAAAGGAACTCTTAGGAAGCCAAAGGCGTTGACAGGTTAGAGAAGGTGGCACACGAACGAAAGTATATCAGAATAAATGTATTTTTGTAACTTTGTTAGGCAGTTGCCACACGTCTTCCTCGTGCCTGGCTACACACGGTACTATACAAACAGTTCGTGTAAACAACAAATAATTTGACTAAACAGACATTTGAAAAGGCTAGAGGTTGATATACCAACTTACAACACATCAACAGTTTGGAGGTACAATAAGTTATGTAGTACAGTTACTTGAATAAATTTATCAAGACATGACATTACGCCACATGCATGCGATAAAACGATTTCGAAAAAATGAAGTCCATAAACAGTGCTTTATTATGGAAAAATAAAACAAAATAACAATGAGAAAAAATATCATTGACAGTGACATACAAAATGTTACCGTGAGTGATGAACGGACGGACAAGCTTAATTCAGCTGGTAGACAGCACGGAAAAAGTAGCGAGAACGAATCTTTGGACCTCTTACCTGATGTTTATATGCCTAATTCACTGAACCATTGAGTCCCTCCCAACCTCTCACATTACCAATAACCATCTATGAATACTGTAATTAATCCTCTATTGTAATTTAAACTACCTAGAATGCCTATGGCGATTGGTAATAAATATTTTGTGTATTTTTTGATTATGAAGGAAATAAATAATATGTTAAAAAAACAAAAAAAACATTGAGTTTGAACCAGATGGAAAACAAACTAAAATGCGCAGACAAAACGCGAGTCACCGCAACCCCCCTCCCCCAAGATGACGACAATATCACAACTTTTTAAAAAGGATAAAAACTTACCTGAATAATCAAACAAACGCTGAAGAATGTCAAAAGAATCTTATGTACAGCTCCCATCATGAAGATCAGTCAGTTAATATATATCAACAATGTGACTTGGGACTATATAATGCTAATCACACTGTATTTAACCAATTATAGGCTTCCTGACAGCTCCAAATTGCAGCATAAAGGAATTAGGCTGGATAGTTTTAATCATAATTCGGATATGAAACCAATATTCAACATTTCTCATTTTTTATTAATGAACTTATGGGATGTATGCACTGACCACAATTCAAAGAGATTTTGGCATATGCTCGTAAACTCAGCAAATCCAAACGCCTTTTCTATACATCTTTGGTCCTAGGGCTTTACACCGGGGCTTAACATAGCTTAAATCACGTAATCATAAAAATGTGGCAAAGCTACACTTATGCCATCTTTATAGCGGCATAAAATCCTTGGTGGAACATTGCATATTCACTGCTACCCACCTAGTTACACAGACGTATCGTCAGTGTATCATGGCGGAACTACTTCCGGGATTTGAATTCGGTAAGATATTTTTATTTCTCGATTTACATCTACTTAAAAGTCACGATGTGGATTATAATTTGGCTCGAAGTTATGGGAGATAGTCTAGTTCGAGAATGTGTCGATGGTTTTAGGTTTGATATGTTAACGAAGACGCATTTCACATATTTAGTCCCTCGCTTTTGTTACACTGATGATCGGCATTAATATTGCCAATATTACACTGACGAAGAGGTTTGCTTACACTGACGAATGAATAATATTATAGAGAAAGTTGATCTGTGGAATGTCATGAACATAGGACGTAGCCATACGCCCGGTAATATTTATAAAAATCGCCTCGATATTTTTATACATGTTCCCGGGCCTATGGAGGTAGCTTTCTATCAAATCTCGGAGATTTCTGGCAGGTGCCCAGGGGGAGGTATGTGAAGCTGAAGCTGAGATATTGAATCAAATCCTTTTAATTATTCTTATGTAATTATGATATGTGCATAACATCTCGAAATATTTAAACAAAACAGGCATCATATTCTCAATTAATAATAAATTGGAGTCCCAATTTACTCGTAGTATATAACATGCGGTTGATGTGATAGCGCTATTGGGAGTGTGCAGTTTATTTACATTATTTTGCTACAACTATCATCACATTTGTTTTGACTGGCTCTTATTGAGCCATCTACTTCTACTGCAATGGCGGACACTAGTGGGGTAAGTTTCATGTTTGCTGTTTAAGGATTTAGCCTCAGACTCAGTGCATTGTGGAATGACCATTCCTTGAAGGACGTTGCTTTCTAAAATTTGCTCGAGATGCTTGCATCAAATGTCAATTTTAGGACACAACACTTGAAAGGAATTGTCATTCCACAATGCATTGATTCTTTGGCTTAAATTATTTTCACACATTGCAAAATATTTTCTACAAAGTCACCTAAAACATACAAAATCACTAAAATAACATATTTCTACTGAAACTTTTTGCGAGGGTCAAGTATTTGAAAAACATCTATTACAGCTCCTCACCTAGCAACTATACCAAACAAATGCATTATTGATTATTTTATAATTCATTAAAGTATCATCATATTTGAAATGTACACATACGATTACATTTAGACATGCTTTCAATTCATTTTTAATTATCAGATTCACTTGCACTGTTGATGAAGATTTTGATGATCAATCATCTTTAGCCGATATATGATCGATTTTTGTGTAAATAAGAATCCTAAATTCACTAATTGTCTTTAAATGCCTCTGACTATTGAAATTAATAGGTGACAATTGATGATGCACGGGATGGTAAGACAATATTTGTAACTTGCTCTTTTCCTTTGTATGTTCACAATAATTGATAAGGATTGTTCTCCCTAGAATGATATTTGCAATGGTCATGTTCAATAATGCAAAACTGTGTACGTTTGACCACACCCGGGGACAACACACATACGTGTAACGTTTTAGAAACATGTCCATGGCCAGAGATACCTCTCCAATATACGAGCTTTGGATTTTTTCACAATTTTGGCTAAAAATCATACGAAAGTGCTCAGAATGGTGAAAACTACATGGTTTTGTAAAAATTGGGAACATCTTGATATTGGCAAAGTGTTGTAGGGACGACACTGTTCATATATTTACATTTAAGTTAGATAATGTTTGTATCGGGATCGTATACACAAGTTATTTTCCCTTGGGTCTGGGTTCTGACCTTACCTCGTCCTTTTATGAACTAGAATGCCTTACGAGTCGAATCGAATTATAAAAAGTTCAGTCAAGTATTAATGCAAAATTAGAAAATATCCTCTGAGATAGGCTGTCATCCTGCCAAGTCTTTATTTGCCTACATGTAACACCAAAATGGTGTGATTTGTAAACATGTGACCCTCGTGTTTCATGGAGTACTTGCCTCTGCCTCATGATATTGTATTGTATGCATAATAACATCTTTGGCGCTTCCCCCTCCCCTATTACAATAGTAGCATTTGTATTTGGGAGATCCTTGACTCTCTGAAATAGTTTAACCATACATACGAAATTGTTACCTCGTATACACAAATCGTCAATGTAACAAAAGCGAGGGACTAAATACGTGAATTGTGTCTTCGTTAAAGTAACTCTCTGACGATTCTAGGCCGAATTTCGACAATTTAAGCGATATGATTTCAAGAAAATAATCTTACCTTTCTATTAGGATGGGTTCAGGTGCCAAAAATAACTGATCCATGGATATATATCATTTTGAAATTTGGATGCAAGAAATATTTTTTTGGAGCCATGTTTTTTTTGCGACTCATAACAGGAAATAGATTATCTAAATGAAAACTGAATTTACATCATTAATCCTGGTTTTGACTTAAAAATTTACCGAAATAGATATTTAAATATTATTAAAATGATTATTGACTATTTTTTTTATTAATCTTATGCACTGATTCGACTGTCTTCTAAAATCCATAACATAGCTTTAGAATTACATAATTAATTCATCTTCCCAGTGTGGCCTAATGGAGTAAGGCGCGTGACTCACTTTAGCTTTTGTTAACCAGCTGTCGGTGGTTCGATTCCCGGTCTAGTCCAAGGTTTTTTTTCTTTTTTATTTATCTCTCAGACACAATTTTTTTTAAATCTCTTTTTATACAACATATAGTCATATCTATTACTAGTGAGGTTTTAGATTTTAGATACATCGTAAATGTGTTACTTTAACATATAAAACCTCAAACCATCGACACATTCTCAAACTAGACTATCTTCCTTAACTTCGAGCCAAATCATTATCCATAACGTGACTTATAAGTAGGTGTAAATCGGGAAATAAAAAAATCTTACCGAAACCTAGTCCCGGAAGTAGTTCCGCCATGATACACTGACGATACGTCTGTGTAACTAGGTGGGTAGCAGTGATATTGCGATACCAAAAAATACCTATTGCGAAGGATGTAATGCGTGTTACATGCTATTTAGAAGGGTTACATATCGGAGCTATATTTTATTACAAATAACAATTATTTGATCACATTGTCAATAGCAAACCTAGTAAACTAGTCTCATTGAGATATCACTGCTTTAAACTTTAGGAAATTGACTGATTATACTCTCGACAGCAATTACGAAAAATTATCCAATTTAAGCAATTTCCAAAATATGATATTCTGATGTATTTCCAGATTTCATTAATTCATAGCAATTATTTCATGCAAAATTAGTCAATTTGAATCAAGTTGAAAAATATTAGTACCTTTTTGACCTCGAGAAGATCACTATAGGCCAAATCTCATATCTAAGTCAGATTTGATCTTCTGAGAACTTGAAGATGATTTTGACAAATGGTCAATAACGCAGATGCGAGTAGGTAGTTACCAGATTCACCACCAGGTGGCTCGTTCGGGTCAGATAGCATGGCGGGTATAGGAGAAAGTTCCCTTTAACTTAAATCACATCTGTTTTAATGGTTCAATTTTCTTATAACCATTATGTATCTAATAGTTATGCAAATTGAAATATGTCCAGTAAAAGAAAATGTTATCTGTCTAATACAAGAAAAGATATTTCACTTTTTGTGATTTTGTATCATGGGGTCTATGGGGAATCAACCCGAACAAGAAGTCACATTTTCAAAAGAAATTAAATTTTCAAAGTTGATAAACAATTTTCGAAACCATATTTCTAGATGTACTTTTACATGTAGATTTCAAATATGACATCACTTTGACTGAATTTTGTATCTTAAATGACGTAAATCAAGATTGTTTCTACTCGCACCTAGTCTATTTCAAGCAGCAAGTTGAAAAATACCTTTTTAACATTCCTTTTACATTGAACTTCTGAGAACTTGTACCGTAGATGATCTTGAGAAAATGGTCAAATCCATAAGTCTTCAATCTATAAATTCAAGAGGAGGGAAGGCCCCAGAGTTTAAAGATGACAGACATAATTACGTCTCTTGCTTACCACCTTCGTTCGTTCGAATTTTCATCGGCTATGTCTATGTCTATGTCTATGTCTATAATCCGCAAAAGGCTAATAAGCCCATATAAAGCAGATATATAATTTAACAGTGATAGAATTTGAATAGAATATAATTTAAAACCTTAACATTTAAAACTAGATCTATGGTTTGCAACTCATTTTACCTGGGGAGACTGTCAGGCTACCGCGTTGACATCATCCCTCTTTACCAGTAGTGCAGGCTTGTTGCTGTGCACTGGGGACCCTTTACATTAAAACATAGATCTATATTAAAAACACATCTATTTAATTGCAGTTATTGACATAGGCATAGTATGATGATTTAAAACTACTTAGACTGTCACAGTCTAAGATGTCACCAGGTAGGGTGTTCCATTTAGCTATTGTCCTAGGGAAATAGCTAAATTTGTATGCATCCGTTCTAGTTGATGGTTGTATGAACTTAGAAGGATGATACAACCTAGTGTTGGTATTGATCTGTTGGCGGAAGTATGGAGGCACGTCGATGGCTGCTAGGTTCTGCTTTCCTTTGTAGAAAAGGAAAACTCTAGCAGCCTCTCGACGCTCCTTCAGTGGCTCCCACTGTAGGTCTTGAAGAGCTTTGGTGACGCAGCCTGGTTCCCTTGAGTGACATTTGGTTACAAACCTGGCTGCTCTTCTCTGTACCTGTTCCAACATATCAATATCTTTTTGTCGGTATGGATCCCATGCCGAGCTGGCATACTCTAAATTAGGCCGGACTAGTGACTTATACGCCTGAGCCTTCACTTTTTCAGGGCATTGATGGAGGTTGCGCCTGAGAAATCCAAGTACCTTATTGGCTTTGGATACAATAGTTTGAATATGTGTAGTCCAGCGTAAGTTATTTGTGATGTCAATTCCTAGGTATGGGATGTGTGTTACCGACTTAAGGTTTTCCCCTAGCATGGTGTAATTGTGCATGATAGGGGATTTACCTTTGTGAATATTTAGCACATAGCATTTTGATGGATGGAATTTCATTTGCCATGTTGATGCCCAGGAGACCAGTTTATCAAGATTCTCCTGTAGTGTTAATTCATCTTGCTTGCTTTCGACTGTCATGAATAAAAGGCTGTCGTCGGCAAAAAGCTTAAGACTGGCTGAGGATGATAGGTTATTGCCCATATCATTGATATAAACAAGGAAACAGAGTGGTCCAAGAACTGTTCCTTGAGGAACTCCTGATTTTACTGGAGTTTTTGAACTTGATTCACCATCGAGCACTACCTGTTGTGATCTTCCCACAAGCCAGGATCTGAACCAGTTCAAGTTATTATTGCGAATTCCATAATAGTCGAGTTTGAGCAAGAGGCGTTCGTGAGCCACCGTGTCAAACGCTTTGGAAAAGTCTAATACCAACATGTCTGTTTGTTTATTGTTGTCGAGGGCCCGAGCTATATTCTCTATTGTATTGACAAGTTGTGTTTCACATGAGTGCTTTGACCTGAATCCATGTTGGAATTTTACTAGAATTTCATAGAGGTCAAAGTGGGCCATAACATGATGGAACATAATATGTTCCATTATTTTACATGGAACTGACGTCAGAGATACAGGCCTGTAATTCACAGCCTCATATCTTCGTCCCTTTTTGTAGATAGCAGTAACATTGGCATGTTTCCAGTCCATAGGCACTAAGCCTTCATCGATAGACTGTTGAAAAATTATTTGAAGGAATGGTGATATGCTGTCACTGCATTCCTTCAGGACCCTAGTCGGAATAAGATCGGGTCCAGTGGCTTTTGATGGATTTAGGCCAGTTAGCAATTTGTGAATTCCTTTTGTCGAAATTTTGATATTTGGCATTTCAGGAATTTGACTAGGTACCATTGTCGGTAGGGTGGCATCCTCATCTGTGAATACAGAATTGTATTGGTCATTGAGGATGTTTGCTTTCTGGGCGGCGTCTGTTATTTCGTCGCCATCTTTGTTACGCAGCACGCTGATACCTGATGCATCTTTGCGTTTAGACTTTATGTAGCTCCAGAAGCGTTTGGTAATGCCTTTGTGCTGAACATTCTCATTTATGATTTCGCTTTCATCAATGTCAAGCAGATCGTTGATGTAGCGCTGATGTTCTTTACGAATTTCACTATGGATTAATTTCCGTAGTGATTTGTATTTATGCCAATGATGAGGTTCATTTGAACGTTTGGCAACATTATATCGTCTTTGTTTCTGTCGGATCATTCTCAGTATCCTGGTGGTAATCCAGGGTACTTTGAATTTCCCACTTAGAGTTTTACTTGGAATATGCTCATTGATTGACGATATTAATGTAGATTTGAAGGAGGACCAGTTGTCTTCAACTGATCTACTTTCACAGTTCTCTTTGAATTCGCTGAACTTAGATCGTAGAGTCTCTTTAAGTCCAGTCCATTCTGCCCGCTTGTATATGTGGACCTTACGAGGCTTCTTTTTCTGAATTTTCATTTTTAGGTTTATATCACATAGGACTGCCTCGTGATCACTCATGCCCGGAACCACCGAGATTCTTTCTGCGAGGTTTGGGCATGTAGTGAATACTAAGTCAAGGATGTTATTTTGTCTAGTTGGTTCCTTGACTAGTTGGGTTAGGCCATGATCATCAGTTATTGTAATCATCTTCTCATTAAGATCATTAGAATATTGAGAATTAGGCCTTATAGTTCCATTCTCCCAATCGATGTCTGGTAAGTTGAAGTCACCACATAGGAAGATGTTTTTCATATGTGTATTACCATTAGCATAACGTTTATCGAGGGATGTTTGGAGCGAGTCCAAAGCACCAGTATCGTTGTTTGGTTGACGATAGAAGGATCCAAACAGTATGTCCCCATTTGATAGAGATGCTTTGGACCATATGATTTCGCAATCAGCTGTCGCTTCATATTCGACTGATATGAAGTCACTTTTGACTGCGATAAGGACACCGCCAGCACCTTTCTTTCGGTCTTTCCTGTATGGAGGTGGGCTAAGGTAGTCTTGACCGAATATCCATTTGCTGTCGATGGTGTTGTCCAGGTGAGTCTCACAGCCTATGATGACATCTGGCTTGTGAGTTTCAATTAGTTGTTGAAGGTGTAGTTGCTTCTCATGACTAATTAGACTGCGGAAGTTGATAGACATGAGGCGAACCTGGTTTCGCCTCTTTCGTGCAGTCGGCCTCGGTGGTTCTGATTCGGTAGAATCATATGATGATGACGAATTGTCAAGATCAGAGAGAGCGCTGAAGGAGTTTGTTACCGAGGAATGAGAAAGAGTGGAGTCATTGAAGAAGCTGTTGGAAAAATTAGGTAGGGCACATCCAGGACAGATCCAGGTGAAACTGCCCGCGTCAAGAAAAACATTGTACTCAGCAGGGGAAACATTGCCACATTTGATGTGTACCCATGTGCCGCATTCATCGCATTCAAGGGCGCGATGATTCTTGGCAACTGCTTTCTGGCACATACCGCAGGGGAATTTAACAGGACCTGGGTTTGGGTGGATGTCACCACTAAGAATAAGACATAAGAAGAGCAGTGGTGTGGAAGATTTCTTGTGAAGGATTCCACGAGAGCCAACAATCTTATGGAAACGTCGCAGTTGCATCAACTGTGTGTATGACTCTGTTGAAGGTAAGTGGTTTCCATGATCACAGAAAAATGTCTGGACTGCGAAAACCAAGCAGAGAAGGAACAATCCATATCCTTGGAAACCCATGACGAAGAGGTAGGTAAAACCCGTTAGCTGAAAATAAGAAAATTCGCGCAAAAATATGAAAAATACCGCGAAAACCGAAGTTTGAAAAATACGAAAATTAAAACTGATTTATCCCCAAAAGGGGCTAGTTATCAAAAACTACACTTCGATGGGATGTTTTAATTGATATAAGCATATTTCGTACACATTTCTTTATCTTGATGTGAAATGAAAAGCTATGATATTGGTTAACACACCAAAAATGAACATAATATTATTCGAAGCGTATTTCGAAAATTTTGAAACCGCCATTGATGACATCATTTGTTTGTAGACTTTTGACCAATCAGAGATGTATGTCATCTCAATACAGGTTTACATTATAAGCGTATGTCATCTTTGAACTCTGGTGTAATTCCCCTTTTGTATAAATTCACTGTGAAATTAGATTTTAAATTCTGAGAACTCTAAGATAATTTTGAAAAAATTGGTGAATTGGAAGCAAGTTGAAAAAGAGCTGACCTTTCTTGACCTTGAGAATCTCAAATCTAAAGTCAGATTTGAACTTCTGAGATTTTGTAGATAATTTTGTTAAGTTATTGGAAGTTGTATAGATTTGTTACAGACGCAAACCGCAAAATACCTTTTTAACCATTTTGACCTTGAAAAGCTCATTATAGGTCAAATCTCAAATTTAAAGTCAGATTTGAACTTCTAAGAACTTGTAGATGATTTTGAAAAAAATTGAAGTCAGTCTAAATAGTATTCTTTAATTATTGGAAGTTGTAAGAAGTGTTACAGACGCTGGACGGAATCCATTGTCATCCATGGGAATCCAATCTGGTATAAAATAATCCTTATGATCAACTTCTCTAGCAAGTGACGTGTTAAAACTAGGCCAATTGTTATAATATATAGTTATTCCATTTGCTAAGAATGCCGCCCACCAACCAAAGGTCCCTGTTGAAATTATTACATGGTCACATTTACTCAGTATCGCCATATCTACTTCTGGCTTCGTACCTTTGGATATCACAACGTTCGTCAAATTCATGTTTTTCTCCCACCATTTTCGATCATCTGAGCAAACAATGAACTTCACATTGGAAAACTGAATTCTAAAATAATCCATTGCGTTGATAAAGTATGACGTACTTGGAACAGTATATCCGAAATCAATTTTATCCTTAAGTAATATATCTCCACGGCGAACATGAATACCTACGAGAGTTACATTTTTCTCCATTTTTGTAAAATTAGTTATAAACATATCTGCAGCTTCCCTGATACTAGTGTGGAATCTGAACTCTCGTCGTATTACCTCTTGGATCATTTGAAAGTATTTAAAACTCTGTAGGTAAGTGTGAACTGTAACATTCCTCTTTGGTTGAATGTTCATAAGATTTCTTGCAAACCTACAACATCCATTCTCACCAATGTTATCTGCCTTTTCTGGTACTCCTCTCTCAGTGCGCATAACTGAAAGATTAAAATACTTATGTAGTTCATTCTGCACACTGATCAACATGGTAAGATTGTTGGATTTTGCGATTCCTAATGTACTTGCGTATTCAAACATGAGGTTTCCAAGACGACCAGTATAAGCTCCAGAAATGTAGAACCCGGAAAGTTCAGGTGATTGTTTGATCTTTGAGGTTGAAACAAAATCTGTTGTGGTTTCATTCAGTCCATCTAACAGTTTTTCACCATCTGTCCCAACATACTTTGAAACGATAACATCATTTGAATAAAGAGCCTCAGTAGCAAGTTCATTTGACGAATCTTGTAATATACTTGTATAAATCTGCTTCATACGAGCTTGCAATTGTGATTTGTTAGTTCCTTCAATCTTTGGCAGCACAGCAATAAGATGTGTTTCGTGGATCCACAACACAAAACCAAATGACAATATCGCAATGCTAAAATATAATTCAAAACATAGTGCTAGTTTTGAATTTAATTTTACCATGTTCACTCGTTGAAATTTCATTTTGATAAAATGTAGGATTTCGATAAACTTCATTAAGGCTATTATCCATGCAGGTACAGCACCTTATTTTGAAATTGACACAAAGATGTTTTTGATATCATATTTCAAAAATTATTAATGTTTTGATAATCGAGCAAAATGATGTGCCACATTGCCCGGGAGACGTCTTTTTATCTGAGGAGGTTAAGAGTATGTATTATTTCCAAAACAGAATCTTTTTTATTGTTGCACATATTGAATAACTAATAACAAATACAATTAACTTGGAGAAAATCAAATTCATAGGCAACAGTTATTTTACATCTTTTGTCAAACAATTTGTTTATTATTCAACAAGGAACATCAAAAATGGCATTACTGGGTAACATCCATCCTTCATCCTTTTAAATTCTATGCAGACTAAGAAAAAACTTTTTAAGTGGTATCACAAAGTATTAATGTCCTATCGTTGAACTCTCGCCACACTCATCTTTTCGTAACTACCTTAATATCAATATTTGTCAGATTCAGATTTATTCAAATGAAAGGATGACAACTGACTAGCTTTAGTTGATTCTATTTTTATTTATTCAGCTTTTTTCCAGTGGCTTTATACCAGCATGATTAACGACCCAATTGGTTAATAACAGATAGTTCAGCTGTCATTTTTTGTTTGCATTTTCAAAAACAATGGACATTATAGTTCGCAACTTTTGGAATTTCCAAATAGCTAACATACCAAAGGAATAGTTAGCATTCTGATGGTACGTGTTACACTGCCGTTGTAACAGGAGTAAAAGTCGGCCGCTTTGAGAATACGTGTGTAGGACTAGAATTCCTTGGAACGTAGGTTCTGATATAGTTTGACGTATTTTCATAAGTTTGCAACTTTAAAATATATGAAATATTATACAACGGACGGACGGACTTCCATTTCTGCTATACCTAGAGAAGGATAGGTCCGTGTTATGTATTATTGTTATCCCCAGCATACAGCATCTTGGAAGCCATCTATGGTTTCTTTGTGGCTTTATAAAAATTCGGAAATGTTCATCAGATATGAACTCCCTCTAAATATACGGTGCTTTTTGTTTGATGATATTATGATATTTTGTGTTGTGAGACTGCTTTTACAACTTCAACTGTTTCTAGAACCTATATGTCATACTAGGAAATACGTTTTCATGTTTGTGCCAAAAAGCACGTTAAACTAATGACGTGCAACGTAATTAAAGTGGCACGTGCACGTAGGTTATCGCAAACAATTTTGTTGGGTATGAATGTATTTGAATGTCGTCTTATGTTTCCCTGCACTAGTTATTGATACTTCTAATATATAGTGATGCTTAAATACCACATTTCCACTTATTTCTACCATTCCAAAAATTATTTCACTCATCACATTTTTACAGTTTTTCAACACTAGTAATAACTACACTACATAAAACGTTTCACAGTGCTAGATTTCACAGTGACAGATATAACAATTAAAATAGAACAACAATCAAAGTTATAGATCATCTGAAATTGTATGCGATAACCTGATAACAAAGTGCCCTTTAAATACCCACACGCAATTCATCATCTGTACAGGTCAAATCGATACATAATTTGAAAAAGTATTATTACCACCTTGCCGGGCAAGTTCTAGGGGTTTTAATGCTAGTTTAGAAGCGATCATTTTACTATATCGACCTGTCCTGAGCAATATGTGACGTCATAGTGGCGGTCAATATAGCCGGTCAAGAATGCATTTAACGACCGGCAATTTTCCCCGGGAAATTAGATATCTTCAGTACGTAAGATTTTCTTGCTGTTTCAGTCCTGGTCCTAAACGGTGGTAATAATACTAATAACGTCATTTCTGTGGGCGATATAGGAAAATAGTGCCCTTCGAAATGACGTTATTGTTCTAGTAACGCGAGGTCAAAACCATTTTGGAAAGAGTCATTACAATTCAATGATTGCCTGAACAAAATATATGTGCTTCGATCGATTAACAATTTAACAACATATATTTCAATTTACTTAATTATGCTAACATGAAAATGGGGTTCAAACTAAAAGCAATAGAGAAACTTCAATAACATCATTTTATGAGTTATATGAATCAAAGTATGCCTAGATGTATTCAGCATTAAAGACATCAGCGATGTGCGTTAAACTTTGACGTTTTTTTCCAGGGGTAATCAAAATATTTTGAGGAACTCTTCTTTAGCTCCTTCACATTTTCATCCAATCTGAAATTTCGAATTTTCAAGCTTACGTTCATCAAGCGTGGAAGAGATACGTGGCTAAGTGATATATACCTTATATAATGTATGTATGTGTCAACGATAAACAATACTAAAATTATTCCTTTGATGTATAAATCACAACGTTGACTTTGAATACACATAGTCTTGAATAGAGCCATACAACTTAATTTACTTGCACATTTGTCAATTTTGCATGACATTTTAGCTTGGTAAAAACATGATTTCCGGAGAATGAGATATACTCATGAAAAATAGATACATTTTGATTTAGATTAGAATAAAATATACAAATGTAATTGCAAATCGTTAGGAATCGACAATTAAAATGATTAAGCAATATATATTGGCGATTTATTTTATATTAGGACTTACAGTTGGTTTGATAATTTCGTACATAGCAGCAAACTTTGGAAATATAGTTCTGGACCCGACAATAAGAAACAAGCTCAGACGTTCAGAAGTTGGACAAGCAGCACGTTTTTCGTTACACAATGGCACACGTTCTCGAATATCTTTCCGAAATCCACAATCTCACGAAGAGATTGATTCTATCAAAGGACCAGAAAGGCCATTTTCATTTAATGATGGACATCGTCACCATGGTAAGAATATACATGTATTTCCTTCGCTTATTTAATTAAATTTTTCAATGTGACAATCCCTCTGTCATATAATCTGCATTCTAATTGTAATTAATTGAACATTGACAAGTGAAATATCAACCATTGTTGTTGTTGAACTTCGAGACCTAACCCCCCTATCACAGTTCTAGTTCTAGTTCACAGTTCTAGTTCTTACCCGTTCTTGCCAGTCCTACGAAAACGTCGTGAAACGGGCTCAATCTGGCTATGGTCGGGAAATATGTCTAAATTAATTAGCTACTTCGTTCATAAACAGTCTTCAACACGTCCATCTCAATCGCAGTTCGTTCAGGTCGCACCACGTCGGTGTGAACGTCGCATAACGCGTCCTTTAGTCTAGAAGGTTATCATGACCTGATTACAGAACGATATGGTCGCCATCGAATTTTGAATCGATTCAAAATTCTAAATCACATTCCCCGTCCGGGAAAGTCCATGACGTTCGTAAACAGACCGTAGAACGTTGTAGCTACGTTCATTCCGTTCTTAAAACCAGTTTTGAAGAACGCAGTGGCAGCTTGCTTGGTGTGATAGCTATACGTTTGCTAACTCGTTGATAAAAACGTTCTTAATCAGTTTTAACCTGTTTGCAATTAGTTGTACCTCGTTCTCAATACGTCCTCAGACAGTCAACTCGTTGTTAAAACGTCCCTAGTACGATTGAAGTACAACGGTTCCGTTCGTAGTACGTCCAGCTCGTCGTTAATAGGTTGTCACTCGTTCTAATTGTAGAACGTGACGACCAAGAGAACATTTTGAGCATGTTCTAAGTTCTAAAAGACCTACCCGTTCGAGTACGTTCGATGACGTTTGTAAATAGACCCCCAAACGGTTCTAAGTACGCCCAGTCCGTTCGTACACAGTTGAAGCCCGTTTTCGAGAACGTAGTGAGAACTAGTTTGGTGTGATAGTAAGGTAATGTTGAAAAACGTCTAAAAAACAAATATCCAAATCATCAAAAAGTAACGTAAAATAACAGCATTACACTCCCTCCATAACCCTGCTATAGGTTTGTTGAACCTGAAAAAACATATCGATTTTTTGTTAAATAAAGTTAACAAATTCAATTGCCTGCCTAATTCGTACTTTTTGCAAGGACTCGGGATGGATAGATATTCTGTCATATGACTTGCGGCAAACCTACCATTTCCCATTAGTTTCCATGGGAATGTCGATTTTCAAAAATTCATCAAATTTATCATCAATTTTCGACTTATTTTAATTGAGGAAAATATTGAAAAAATTAGAGGCATTGGATATAAAGTCAAACTACATTTCCATCAATAGTATAAGTATTTTCACCGCAGGTTAAGTAAACAAAAATTCAAAGGTAAATAGACTTTAATACAGGGTGATCATTAAGTTCTGGGAATTGGTCTGCCATTTCAGGATTTTTCAACCATTTGAGTTGAAATTTTCAGCAAGTGTGCATTGTATAATTCTGAATTGACAAGCAATGTTTCATATACATATTACATCTACAATTTATTTTATTGTAATTACAAAATAAGTAAAAGTGGTTCGCGGGTCAGCAAATTTTGACTGATGTTAATTTGAAAATTTCCTACCAAAACATATTCATCTTGCCTAGATGGTTGCTTCAAACTACTTGTACTGGAGGCAGAACAGTACTCTTGAAGTCATTTATTCAGAAGTATTATTCATTGCTGAGAGGATCATTTCATTTATGGTTGTTTCCATTAGCCTAAACGCAGATGCGTTGTTGACAAACTTAGTCCATAAAGATGTGTTCCAGTCCTCCCTTTGGTATCCCTTGAAGATTTGCTCAAGCCGTTGAATTCAGTCCCTTATCGAAATCAAACTTATGACCTCTCATATAATGCTTTAGCACCCAAAATGTAGTGAAGCCTAATAGTGCTTCATCTGGTGAATATTGTCTGATGAATACGGGGCAGTAATAACTTGTGTGAACCCTAATTCTTCAAGAGTACTATTGGCAGCTGGAGTAATGGGAAGGAGCAAAGTCATAATGGAAGATAACTTCCCGCTATTTTTGGTCATGATTGTGACTTTGAGATGCTGATGAATGGTACGAAAATAGAGCAAAGTACACTCTTATATAACAATAAAGATGCTACTTTAGAAACTAAAGTTAGATGTATTTGAAAAATATAAAAAATCACAGAAATATGTCCACCAAATAGGCATTTATTAACCATAGTTTTGGATCAAGCAAAATTTGAATTCATTTTTATTTTACTTGACCCGCTACGCCATTCGTCATGTTGCTATGGTAACAATAATTATCCATTGTGACATCAGGTGACTATGAGACTGTTTTATCCAACCCAAAATTACATTCCCCATTTACCTTGAAAATTTCAAGTAAATTGGTTGAAAAATAATGAAATGACAGATAAATTCCCAGAACTTAGTGATCACCCTGTACGTAGTTCAATGGGGGAGCTGAGGTTGCCAAACTTACGAGGGTATATCATAAAGTTCTCATAATATTTCTCTAATTTTTTTATTTTTCAACATATTCTCATGAAATTTTCATAGAATCTGCAGTATAGAATACTGTATTAATCTATCAAGAAATATTTGGTATAACAGAAATATTAGATAAGTAATAGTTGCCATAGAAACCGGAAATCAAGGCACCCGGGGCAAATAAAAATAATTGAGATATAATGAGCTTTATTAACCTTGTTTACATACATAATAAACTCTCATAAGTTATCAAATACATTAAAATGTTATATTGAATATGTTGTTAAATGCTTTTACTATAAGATAAATTGATCATGTGAATTGTGTGATGTCATAGGGGATGCTTACATGCTTCATTAGATGTGATACCAGACTCTGAGAATCAAAGCTTAATGATCAGAAATGACTGAGTTAGATAAGGCATAGATGCAGGGATCGCAGAAAAATAATATTCATACTGATAAAAAGTCTAGTTTAGTTCGAAAAATCCTTTGCTCATACTAAAGATGATCTTAAACAAATATGTTGCAAAGATATCAATAAAATTACACCCTATGTGTGGTCTATTATTTATTTAAGATGAACTAAAGTGGAAAATCAACTTTCCTTGGAATATTTGACAAAACAGTTGTAGTGTCTAACATCACTTCTAATGACGCATCACAATCATCCATTATGAGATCACACAGTTTACATCATGACCATTATAATAGTTCAAAACAGTCAAGAATACATGGTGTTTAACAATTTGATGTGTTTCATAGCTTATTTAATAACTTATGCATTTAAACATGGTTAGTTGGGGCTATTCTTGCAAGATTTTTTATTTGCCCCGGGTGCCTTGGTTTCCGGTTACTATGGCAACCATTTCTTAAATAATATTTCTGTTATACCAAATTTATTTTGATAGATAAATGCAGCATTGTATACTACACATTCTTTGAAAAATTCATCAGAATATATTGAGAAATAAAAAAATTAGAGAGATATTATGAGAACTTTATGATATACCCTCGTATGGAGGGGAGTGTAGGTCGAGTTCATTTGACTACCTCTACCGCGGCTCTGGAAATTTTTACCATGAGTAATTTTCCCTTCAAAATTTACTCTTACAATGTAACCATAGTCATGTGTCTGTTATTTTTAGATAACATCACTTCAGCAGAGACACTATATAAGACAGTGCGTGTACTTTGCTGGATCATGACTAGTCCACAGAATCTGAAAAGTAAGGCTCAACATGTCAGGGCCACCTGGGCAAAACGCTGCAATATCATTATCTTCATTAGCTCTGAAACAAATAATGATTTCCCAACTGTGGGGGTTAATACAACTGAAGGCAGGGAACATTTAACTGCTAAAACAATGCAGTCATTCAAATACTGCTGGGATAACTATAAGGACCAAGCTGATTGGTTCCTCAAAGCTGATGATGATACGTTCGTCATTGTAGAAAACCTAAGATATTTACTATCAGCTTATAAACGGACAGATCCTATATTCTTTGGACATAAGTTTAAAACAAATGTAAAACAGGGTTATTTCAGCGGTGGTGGAGGTTATGTGTTATCTCACGAAGCCTTAAAACGATTTGCTGAGAAAGGATTGCAAAATGCAACACATTGTCCTCCAGATGGTGGCTCAGAAGATGTACAGATGGGAAGGTGCATGGAGTATCTGGGGGTCGTCGCGGGAGATTCAAGAGATGCTATGGGACGTAGTCGCTTCCATTGTTTCACTCCTCAAGATCATCTCAATGGTTTCTACCCTGATTGGTACTATAAATACGATGCTTATGGAGCTAAGGATGTTAGTAGATGTTTTACCTAGCCTTTACCAAACCCATTTGTCTCCCAAACACATATAATAGTGTGGGGTATATTACTGTCCGTTCATCTGTCCAAATGATTTACTCTTAACTACCATGGGTACACGCCACCATCGTGTAAAACTAGGAATAAAACACCTAAAGATATAGAGCCAACAAAAAATTCTAAAAAGCCAACCCAATGTCCCAAACGAGATCCCATATATTCTTCTTATTAAAATGGATTCAAGCAATACTATCCCACATGAATCCATTTGTTGAGACTCGATCATCTTGCGTTCTTCTGAGA
Organism: Owenia fusiformis; assembly: GCA_903813345.2. Classification (NCBI taxonomy): domain Eukaryota; kingdom Metazoa; phylum Annelida; class Polychaeta; order Sabellida; family Oweniidae; genus Owenia; species Owenia fusiformis. Next base: position 16,522,436 of record CAIIXF020000003.1, read on the forward strand.
ATGATAAATAACACAAAATGACCACTCAATTCTACTTATTATTCCACAGAAATATGTACCCTGCCTAGATTTCTTGTAAGGGCTCTCAGAACCGCGAATGACCGCCATGTTTGAAATGAATATATCATTAAATCAGTAAATAGAGCTTCACGCAAGTCACACTATCTAAACTGCCCTGTGCCTGTAAATTTGAAGTGATATCTTTGTCTACTAAAAAATACCTCAGTGTTGAAAATACATGTTGAACTGTATGCAATGCATGATTGTAGGGTCCAGGAAACATGAGCGACTATGCGATTTCATTCCACTATGTTGACCCGAAAATGATGTACCATTTAGAATTCTTCACGTATCACCTGCGTCCATATGGCATCATCACTGGCAGCCAGGACCTCAATGCCAAAACAAGTCTGAAGATTGACAATCCGATTCATGAGACTTAATAACAATACTCTGAGTGCACAGGGTCATCTGGTCATGGCCAGGATCAATGAATAGCCAAGGAAACGTCTATATAGGTCACGTACGAATTCAGTGAACTGCAGTTTGAAGGCAATTTGACGCAGTGACGAGGCTCTTACCTGGGTATACAAAACATTTGAAAGCTCGTGAATATTCGGAAAGTATTTAATTGTCATGAAGTATATTATATCATCCAGAAAAGGTTTTATTTCATATTGAAAGAAAACTTTGGTTGTAAACATTTTTATATATTAGATATTTTTTCATGTTTTCAATGTATTTATGTGTATTTAATCTATCGCTATATGTGTATTAGTTTTTTGTACACATTAACAGGCCCGTGGCCCTCTCCCTTCTGGATTTTCGGGGCCACCCCTGGTGTCTTGTTAATAATACCTTTGACATTACGAAGGGTAGTTGGTTTAGCCTGGTAAAAATGTATTTGTGGGTGGGATGAAGTTTTAGAACCCCCCTCTTACCAAAAGCTGGCTACGGGCATGCACAACCATATAGAAATTGATTAATTGTCAATTTTAATTTCAATCCATTTCATAATGTCCTATACATTGAAAAATCAAGCCGCTAGACGCCCAGAGGCGTATGTAACACATTTATTGGTGTTTACAACACAGTGTACGCTTTGCCTCATTTGCTTACTTTGTTATTTTACTTATTGTAATCATAATATGGAAATAAATATAACATGACATAACATAATTATTCAGTGTGAATGCTTAAATGGTACAAAAGCCTAGTTCAAGTCAGAGTAACATTTAGGGTAAAGATCTTTAACCATTAACCAGCAGGCATACCCGACCAGGTGAGGGAGGGGAGAGCTCGGGGAGCTTTTCCCCTTGCCAGAAATTCTTTCAAAATCATGCAGTTTTCCACCATTCTGAGTACGCAACCCAAAATGTGTGTAATAAAGATTTACTTCCCTGGTTTCTCAAAATCTGCTTTGAACTGTACCATTGGATTTCTTTGAGAAATTCCACAAAGAGAAAATTCTGGGGATTAAGGAATGTGTACAGTTTACATAATTTGAGAAAGTATTGGCATATATAAAGCCTATTTAAAAACAGCATTTATATCATTTAAAAGCGTTGATTATCAATGATCTTCAGCCCTCTGAAGTTTGAAAAATTAAAATACCCGAGTGTTTATCCATATTTAATCCTTGAAAATGACAAATATTTTTGGGGATTATATGGTGCAATCTTAAGATCAATAAAATATTTTAAAGTGTATTGATGTTTTTTGTTTGTTGAAAAACATAAGGAAATGCATGAAAAAACTCCCGCAATTCATTCGACAAACAACTCCCCCTCCTTTTTTCTTTTACCTAGTTCCAAAGATATCGGCGTTTGATTTTTGGAAAATCCCCATAAACCGCTATCAATATGGATTTGCAAAAGTGTCATTTTTCAAAAAGTCCACTATATATAGCTATTTTTTATTTTTATTTATTCTTATTTATTTATTCTCTTAGTTCTTTGAAATATTTTCCACGGTTTATTTTCTTTTTGATCTTTTTATAAATTGAGTTTTGTTGATAAGCTTTTTAGAAGTAGCAAAAATTGGGAAATGATCTGATATGTCATTATAAATTATTCCACATAAGTCGATTTTAGGGTCATTAGTGAAAATATTATCTATTGAGGTAGCAGATGTGGATGTTGCCCTGGTTGCTTTATAAATGACAGGTAAGAGATTGTAAGCAGTCATTGTATTATAGAAACTTTCTGTAAGGTCATGTTCAAAAGATTTAAAGAGGTCGATGTTGAAATCTCCAGCAATACCATATAATGTACTTTGTTGTTTTTTTCGAAATAATGGACAAATAAATATCGAGGTCATTGTTGAATTCTTCAATATTGACATTAGGAGGCTTGTAGATACTAGAATATAGTTACTAGAATATTATTCTTTCCACCCTCTACAATAATTTCTACAGTTATGACATCACAGTTGTTATTGTTAAATCTAAGGTCAGGTCTATCTTTAGTTTTTAGTGCACCATTAATAAAAATACCAGTCTGCACTATTATTCACCTTATTCAAATTCTAATGATTTTCTAGTTGTCTAAAAAAGGGTCGGGCTAAATCCCCATTGACACACTGCTGAAAAACCTTTAAAAGTGCATTTACTCTTACAAGGATTACAATTTTAATGTGAAATCACAATCCACGTGTCAATAAGATCATATAGTTACATTTCAATGGTGTTTTAAGTTTAGCCAAATGGAAGTACTTCATAAATCAAGAAATTAGGTGACTCTGGCAATACATTTACATGTATTCCAGCCCTACCATAGCCCTACCAATACCCACGATGCCATCTATTTCTCATTTATATGGAAAAGGATACGCATTTTTATCCGATCTGAAATTTCGAATTTTCAAGCTAACGTTCATCAAGCATGGGAGAGATACGTGGCTGCGTGATATATACCTTATATTATGTATGTACATGTAAGTGTCAAAGATAAACAATAAACAGAAATCATTCTTTTGACATATTGTTTGAGTTTCATATGTATAAATCACAACGTTGACTTTGAATACACATAATCTTGAATAGAGCCATACAACTTAATTTACAACAACTTCGTTAAAAACATAATTTCCGGAGAATGAGATATACTCATGAAAAATAGAAACATTTCGATTTAGATTAGAATAAAATATACAAATGTAATGCAAATCGTTAGGAATCGACAATTAAAATGATTAAGCAATATATGTTGGCGATTTATTTTATATTAGGACTTACAGTTGGTTTGATAATTTCGTACATAGCAGCAAACTTTGGAAATATAGTTCTGGACCCGTCAATAAGAAACAAGCTCAGACGTTCAGAAACTGTACAAGCAACACGTTTTTCGTTACATAATGGCACACGTTCTCGAATATCTTTCCGAAATCCACAAACTCACGAAGAGATTGATTCTATCAAAGGACCAGAAAGGCCATTTTCATTTAATGATGGACATCGTCACCATGGTAAGAATATATTTCCTTCGCTTGTTTAATTAAATCTTTCTGTGTGACAATCCCACTGTCATATAATCTGCATTCTAATTGTAATTGCTTGAACATTGACAAGTGAAATATCAACCATTGTCAAGTTGTAAAAATGAAATTTGACAAGCTCTTGATATAATATTCAAAGTAACTATGTTATAGATTATCTATGAGTACTGGGATTTATAGGAATAATAGCCAAGGGCCTCGTTTATCCAACTTAAACCCCACACTGACTCTTATAAAAGATAAATTGCCTGAGATCCAATTTTAGGAATTCCGATTTCTTTTCTATTGACTACGAGGTAAGTGTATATTCAGAAGTGAGTGGGTGTAACTAGCTAAGCTTCAGTACACTGTACATGTAACAGATCTGGCATGAAAAATGCCTAAAATTAAATGAACCCTCCTTTTTGGCGATCTTTTTTTATATAAAACTACCTCCAAATGGGTTAAATGTGATTTATCGTTTTTTGATGACCAAAGATATTTGAGGAATTTATAAAAATGATAATTTAAAACTTTATATTGAGTGAAAAGAGCAAGAAAACAGAAAACTATATATTTTGATGGGCGATAATAGGTTTGCGTTTCGCATTTTAGGCCTGAGATACTGTTGAAAAATATCTAAAAACAAATATCCAAATCATCAAAAAGTAACGTGAAATAACAGCATTAGGTCGAGTTCATTTGACTACCTCTACCGCGGCTCTGGAAATTTTTACCGTGAGTAATTTTCCCTTCAAAATTTACTCTTACAATGTAACCATAGTCATGTGTCTGTTATTTTTCAGATAACATCACTTCAGCAGAGACACTATATAAGACAGTACGTGTACTTTGCTGGATCATGACTAGTCCAAAGAATCTGAAAAGTAAGGCTCAGCATGTCAGGGCCACCTGGGCAAAACGCTGTAATATCGTTATCTTCATTAGCTCTGAGACAAATAATGATTTCCCAACTGTGGGGGTTAATACAACTGAAGGCAGGGGACATTTAACTGCTAAAACAATGCAGTCATTCAAATACTGCTGGGATAACTATAGGGACCAAGCTGATTGGTTCCTCAAAGCTGATGATGATACGTTCGTGATTGTAGAAAACTTGAGATATTTACTATCAGCTTATAAACGGACAGATCCTATATTCTTTGGACATAAGTTTAAAACAAATGTAAAACAAGGTTATTTCAGCGGTGGTGGAGGTTATGTGTTATCTCACGAAGCCTTAAAACGATTTGCTGAGAAAGGATTGAAAAATGCAACACATTGTCCTCCAGATGGTGGCTCAGAAGATGTACAGATGGGAAAGTGCATGGAGTATCTGGGGGTCGTCGCGGGAGATTCAAGAGATGCTATGGGACGTAGTCGCTTCCATTGTTTCACCCCTCATACTCATCTAAATGGAGACTACCCTGCTTGGTACTATAATTACGATGCTTATGGAGCTAAATATGTTAGTTTATGTTTACCTAGACTTTACCAAACCCATTTGTCTTCCAAACACTTATTGGTGGGGGTATATCACTGTCCGTTCATCTGTCCAAATGATTTACTCTTAACTGCCACAGGTACCCGCCTTGTATACCATCGTGTAAAACACCTAAAGATATGGAGCCAACAAAAAGTTCTAAAAAGCCAACCAAATGTTCCAAACGAGATCCCCTGTTCTTCTTATTAAAATGGATTCAAGCAATACTATCCCACGTGAATCCACTTGTTGAGACTCGATCATCTTGCGTTCTTCTGAGAATGATAAATAACACAAATTGACCACTCAGTTCTACTTATTATTCCACAGAAATATTTACCCTGCCTAGATTTCTTGTAAGGGCTCTCAGAACCGCGAATGACCGCCATGTTTGAAATGAATATATCATTAAATCAGTAATAGAGCTTCGCGCAAGTCACACTATCTAAACTGCCCTGTGCCTGTTTTGAAGTGATATCTTTGTCTACCAAAAAGTACCTCAGTGTTGAAAATACATGTTGAACTGTATGTAATGCATAATTGTAGGGTCCAGGAAACATCAGCGACTATGCAATTTCATTCCACTATGTTGACCCGAAAATGATGTACCATATAGAATTCTTCACGTATCACCTGCGTCCATATGGCATCATCACTGGCAGCCAGGACCTCAATGCCAAAACAAGTCTGAAGTTTGACAATCCGATTCATGAGACTTAGGAACAATAATCTGAGTACACAGGTCATCTAATCTGATCATGGCCAGGATCAATGAATAGCCAAAAAACGTCTATATAGGTCACCTACGAGTTGAGTGAACTGCAGTTTGAAGGCAATTTGACGAGGCTCTTACCTGGGTATACAAAACATTTGAAAGCTCGTGAATATTCGGAAAGTATTTAATTGTCATGACGTTTATTATATCATCCAGAAAAAGTTATATTTCATATTGAAAGAAAACTGTGGTTGTAGACATTTTTATATATTAGATATTTCTTTATGTTTTCAATGTATTTATGTGTATTTGATCTATATCGCTATATCGTCCCATTATTTCCACATTGTTATAACTCACTTTTTACAGGTTTTAAGACAAGTATACTATCTTTCTCAATTTTTCACGAGAAATTCATTTCTGAGGTCCATTTCAATGGATCTCATCTCCTTTTGGAGATATCCAGTGCCACATTGTTATAAGTGCAAAATGAGGAAAAAATATTTAGGCCCACCTTGTCATATCCGTTTGGGTAGGCAGCAGAGCCAATCAGATACATGATTTTGATCATGTGACAAATAGTTATAACAAAGTGGAAATAATGGAACGATCTTTTACTTGTATACTTTGCAGGTAATTAACAAAGGAGATCATATATCATGACACCATACATGTGGTACAAACAAGAGAAAGCAGATTTGACATTATTTGTAACAAAAAAGTTCATTCAGTTAACTTAATCAATTACTGACCCTGTTATGGCCTTTTTACCTTTGTCATGTACCTTTTAAAGATCTGGTGGATTTATCCAAAATATTTACAATTTTTCGCACTTAAGTTGGGTTGTCATGGCAACCACTTGACCAATCATAATCAAACTTTTCATAGCAACTAATTATAGGTAGATACATAATCCCTAGAAATATGAATGTGATTGAAGGTATATAACAGAAAGTATTGATGATTATCATAGTGCCCCCTCATAAAAGTAGCCAGGGGGTATAAATGGCAATAATTCGCAGATGCTGAAAAACTAGACCCTATTATTTTCAAAATCAATGAGAAATGATATGTTTCACATAATTAACATAATTAGAGAAATGCAATCCTGTAAGCAAAAACATGGATCAAGCTCATCCAGAACCTTATCAGTCAAAATGGAACACTATAGTCATATTCTTTATAATTAGATGGGCAGAATAATGGAATACAAGACAATAACAAAATGAAAGTGAATAAAAATTCACTTTTCAGGGTTATTTTGATATTTCAAAAACAAGAAACCATAAAAAAGATGTGTTTTATTCATTGTTTATCCGTGATTTTTGGTCTGCAAGGCCTTCATATACAAATGATTACCTATAATAAAAATTAAGTTTTTAAAATATTCTACTCAAAAGTTATGAAGACCTAAACTTCAACCTCTGATTTCTCAATATCAGCGAAAATGCAATTGTAACGATGTGGAAATAATGGGACGATATGTGTATTAGTTTTTTTGTACACATTAACAGACCCGTGGCCCTCTCCCTTCTGGATTTTCGGGGCCATCCCCGGTGTCTTGTTAATAATACCTTTGACATTACGAAGGGTAGTTGGTTTAGCCTGGTAAAAATTTATTTGTGGGTGGGGTGAAGTTTTAGAACCCCCCTCTTACCAAAAGCTGGCTAAGGGCATGCACAACCATATAGAAATTGATTAATTGTCAATTTTTATTTCAATTCATTTCATTATGTCTTGTATATATACATTGAAAAATCAAGCCGCTAGACGCCCAGAGGCGTATGTAACACATTTATTGGTGTTTACAACACAGTGTACGCTTTGCCTCATTTGCTTACTTTGTTATTTTACTTATTGTAATCATAATATGGAAATAAATATAACATGACATAACATAATTATTCAGTGTGAATGCTTAAATGGTACAAAAGTCTAGTTCAAATCAGAGTAACATTTAGGGTAAAGATCTTTTACCATTTCCCAGCAGGCATACCCGGCCAGGTGAGGGAAGGGAGAGCTGGGGGAGCTTCTCCCCTGGCAAGAAATTCTTAAAAAAATCATGCAGTCTTCCACCATTCTGAATACTTTTCGCATGGTCTTTAATCAAAACTGTCAAAAAGTTCTCATTTGGCAAACGCCCACCCCTTGATAAAAGCTTGCTATGGGCAAGACCAGAACAAACGAAAGTGCTCATCAGAGCTCACCACAATTTTAGTTAGTTAGTTAAGCTTTAGTGTCCAGTTTTAGAACCCCTATTCTTACTATTGAAAAAGGATTCTACCAATACACTCTCCCACATGAATCTACTTTTTGAGAGACTCGAACAACTTTAGGTCTTATAAGATGATGCGGATTTTGTATCTAAACCCATGCATAACGATGATGATGATATGCAGCTTTTAAGTCAATGTATATTCCCGGGCCTAAGTCAATACACCCTCTTTTTCTCAGAAGAACTCAAGTTGATCGAATCTCAACATAGTTGAGTTACATGGCCAATGGTATACAGTTCCAAGCAGATTTTGAGTTAACAGGAAAGTAAATCTTTAATACACACCTGTATTGGATTGTTTTGGTTTATATCGCAACCCGAAAGGTGTGTAATAAAGATTTACTTCCCTGGTTTCTCAAAATCTGCGTTGAACTGTACCATTGGATTTCTATGGAAAATTCCACATAGAGAAAATTCTAGGGATTAAGGAATGTGTACAGTTTACACAATTTCAGAAATTATTGGCATACATAAAGCCTATTTAAAACAGCATTTATATCATTCAAAAGCGTTGATTTTCAATGATTCTCAGCCCTCTGAAGTTTGAAAAATTAAAATACCTGGGTGTTTATCCATAATATAATCCGTGAAAATGAGAAATATTTTTGGGGATTATATGGTGCAATCTTGTATCAATAAAATAGTAAAACACAAGCGAAATGCATGAAAAAAGTCCCCCACTTCATTCGGGAAACAAGTCCCCTCCTTTTTCTTTTACCTAGTTCCAAAGATACATGTATTAACGTTTGAATTTTGGAAAATCCCCATAAACCGCTATTAATATGGATTTGCAAAAATTTTCTCAAAAGGTCCACTATATATAGCTATTTTTTATTTTTATTTATTTATTCTCTTAGTTCTTTGAACTTTGAAATATTTTCCACTTTTTATTTTCTTATTGATCTTTTTATAAATTTGGTTTTGTCGATAGGCTTATTAGAAGTAACAAAAATTGGGAAATGATCTGATATATCATTATAAATGATTCCACAAAAGTCATCCTCCTAAGCAGGTATCCAGAATCCGAACCTCCTTTTAAAAAGAAAGAATATATTCTGGATTTTGAAGCCCTGTGGTCGGAGGATGACAAAAGTTGATTTTAGGGTCATTAGTGAAAATATTATCTATTGAGATAGCAGATGTGGATGTTACTCTGGTTGCTTTATAAATGACAGGTAAGAGATTGTAAGCAGTCATTGTACTGTAGAAACTTTCTGTAAGGTCATGTTCAAAAGATTTAAAGAGGTCGATGTTGAAATATCCAGCAATATAATGTACTTTGCTGTTTTCTTTTGAAATAAGGGACAAATAAATATCGGGGTCATTGTTGAATTCTTCAATATTGACATAAGGAGGCTTGTAGATACTAGTTACTACAATATGCTTTCCACCCTCTACAATAATTTCTACAGTTATGACATCACAGTTAAGGCCAGGTCTCTCTTTAGTTTTTAGTGCACCGTCAATAAAAAGACCAGTCCCCCTCCCCTGGTAGTACGAGATTTGAAAAAACACTGATAATTCATGAAGTTAGAAAATGAGTCCTCTTGAATTGAAGCTAAAAGATTTGTCAACTTCCAGTAATTTGATGGCAAACTGCGAATGTTGCAATGAATGATTGACATATATATATATATAATATTGTTCTTAGAATCTGAGACTAACACAAAATGTTATGATGGTCTCAGTTAGAATTGAGATTGTCGTTAAAATGAGAAAGTGTTACATATTCGCCCTTTGCCATTAAGTCACTGGTAGTTTGACCAAAGCCTGAATCATCACAATCGTCACCCTTTATATCAAGGGGACTGAAATTTTTGTTATCAAAGTTAATCAGCGAGACGCCATTTGGAACTGAGTCAATAAAGTCACTATTGTCTACGATTGTAAAGAATGGAAATTCAGTCCATGGGCATGACCATGGGCTTTCAAATAGTTGAACGCCCATGGCATGACATATCACATCTAAATCATCCAGTATCCAAGAGCAGAAGCATTATACACACGAGCAGATCCCTTTTAATATTATGATTTATCTTGCATCCTGATGAATGCAAAAAGTAGAGAGATGGATGTACTAGAAGTTTGGGACTCTGTATGTACAAAATTGCTGAAACAAACTTTGGGAAATGCAAGAACCAGCACAAAGCTTCCAGTTGATTCTTTAATGATATCATTGAAAATAAAGGTATGGATATATCTGAACTTTATAAATACTATCCATGGACCACTATCAAGAGTATAATGAAAAGCGAGAACATTACTTCACAATTAACACAAGTGTTAAATCATCAACATTTTCAAAAATCAAATGGACTTTTCTAATATTGTAGATTTCTATAGGTTATATATTTATTCAAAAAATCAAACCTGAAAGTGGAAAGAGCAATGGGGTGGTGAGATCTACTTTAATCAGGGATCCAATGACAGTAGAGGAGTAGCTATTTTGATTAACCCAGCATGTATTTTAACATTCAAAACACATTGACTTTAAATCAAGCTAGTGACATCTATAAAGGAACACTGTTACTTATCCAAGGCCAGTGTACACACTACCCTACCTCGATCGCGCATGCGCGAATCTTTTGGCTTTCAAACATGTCGCTTTTGAGTATATCGACTGCTTAGTCAAAAGGTTAATACGTTTGGTGCTCGGAGTGAGTCAATATTGCTATTCGCTACACTTCAGTGGTGCAATAGTGAAGTCCATGTTCCAAGTTATATGATAGTTGAAGAAATAATATAAATAATATCGTTTTAAATTTTAAAATATTTGATACGTCATAGTACACGGTACACAGCTGCAAAAGTTGATCAATACAGGGTACAAGGAATGTAAATTGTTCAATAGTACAGGGAGCGAGAAAGTAAGCTGATTATACAGACATACTATGTCCCGACCTCATGTACATTTACGTTGCAAACAGTGAAAGTAATGCTAAAAAGGCCGCCCGTTGATGCTTTGAGGTGTCATCAATTGTTATTTAATCCAAATAAAGTAAACATTATTTTGTAGATTTAGACACGGGCTTTTATTTCAAGTCGTATGCATTTTAGTCATTAAATTAACAAGAACGCTAGATTATACGTGTTACTAGGGTATCAAATTGAAATAAAATAACGAAATTAAATATCAACACGTTAATGATAAATGACTATCCGCTATCAGTATTAATGACTATTTGCTACTCAGAATAATCAAAATTGCCTGAACTACATATGAAGAATCTTTCTATAGAACCCCTTGAATGGTCTAATTCACTACCGTCCTAAAAACCCGACCATTCAAAATGTTTTGTTCAAATTCACAAAAATACAGTTGACTAACATACTAGAAAACGTATCCACCTATAACACGATGACACGCAGTTTAAATAACAGTTAACTGGGTTTTTTGTTACATATCAATGTAACATTTTCGAAGGGAAACTTACATGCTCCCTGTACGTTGATAGATTTACTGAAATGTATCGTGTATTGCATTTGGTTTTGCTTCACTGCGCCCACTATTATCTATCTTTGCCTATAGTGGTTTTTTGCCAACAATATTCTACACACTCCTTGATGAATCAATTCTATGTCTGGTAGAACACTAGAAATAAATGTAAAATGTATTTTACGTTCAGAAATATGGAATTAAACCCACGTCCTCCATTTGCAACTAAGCAACTAAGTAATGGAAAATTGTTAAACATCACAATACAGTCGAAATGTTGAGGCATGCGCAGACCTCTATTTAGTGATATTTTCATTTCAAATATGGCGGCCAATCCGATGTCTGACGACCCTTACAAAGAATCTAGGCAGTTTGCATTTTTACCTCCTGTGAAATAACAAGTGGAATTTAGTAGTTGTTTTGTGTTTTATTATCATTCTGCATCGTAATTCTATGTGATGTGGTGTTGAAATGTCAGCAGAAATACATATCCATACGATAATCGAGTGAATCAGATAACAGATTTTTCGAAAACCCGTCTCGTGCTAAGCGTGTAAAAACTTGTATTAACATGCTCAAAAGTGCCAATGTGCACATCAATGTCAAGCTAAATCAATGTTGTGTCTAAAACAGGTACCCGATCTACTCAAAACAGCTTGTCATTCACGTATACACGCTTAGCAAACACGGCGAAATGACCTGAATCTTGGAATTTCGTTGGAGAGCTAGTAATGTTTGCTCCGGTCTTCGTCATAAGTGTTCATCAGACTTTACGCATGCGCAGGAGAAAAACCATCAACCAATAAGGTTTATAAATCAATTTTGCGCATGTGCCTTACAACGGTAAAGAAATTCGTATTTATAAACGAACCAGTTTGAGATAACCCGATATCAGTCGGAGAAATCTGACGATCTACGAAACTCACTTCAAAAGATCAAATGCGGACTGACGGCGTATTCTACTATGTTTGGATCTAAGATTTTCAGTATAGATAAAGTCTTTTATGATCTTTCGAATGAGGTAAGTCTCTAGTTCGAAAGACAATCGTATCATCTTGAACAAAAGTTGAGTTTTGACGAAAATTTTTAACATGCGCAGAAGTCCCATTTTCGTTGTACCATATTGACTGAATACAGAAGACTAAAATAAGCTTTTTAAAGAAGTCAATAACTTTTTCGTTGTAAACAATTTTTTTAATAACTGTTTTTGTGGAGGTGGTTTTGATATTTTGGTTAACACTAAGTTGGACAAATATGGTGGAAAAAGTACAAACATCAATTTATCAGATTTATGGCGTATGAAGCATGACAATGAGCAGCGGGTTACCTGGAAACAAAATATCCTTTTGTGTGCAATGTAGGTAAGATTATATATTTTGAACAGCAGATTTACTGCAGTTTTGTGTACCCTACTATCATACCAAACTAGTTCTCACTACACTCCCCTCCATAAGTTTGGCAACATTTTTCCCCCATTGAACTACGTGTTAAAGCCTCTTTACCTTTGAATTTTTATTTACTTAACCTGCAATGAAAATACTTATACTATTGGTGGAAACGTTATTTGACTTTAATTCCAATACCTCCAAATTTTCTCAATTTTTTTCCTCAATTACAGTAGGCCGAAAATTGATGATGAATTTGATGAACTTTTGAAAATCGACATTCCCATGTTAACCAATGGGAAATGGTAGGTTTGCCGCAAGTCATATGACAGGATATCCATCCATCCGAGTCCTTGCAAAAAATACGAGTTAGGCAGGTAATTGAATTTGCTAACTTTATTTAACAAAAAATTGATATGTTTCTTCAGGTTCAACAAAGTTATAGGGCTTTAAAGTCAAAATTGTTTTTCAAAAAACCTCTCCTATTGAAATAACACAGGAGGCGAAAAATTCTTTTCAAAAATGACTTTGAAGCGCTGTAACTTTAATATTCATCAAATAAACTAAACACTTAGTGTTCAAAAAAGTTAGACTATTCAATTTTCTATAAAAAAATATTTTTTGCTGAATCTTTTACTGAAAAGATATCCTGATTTCTGATTTGCCCCGAACCCTCCATTTCCCATTGGATTACATGGGAATGACGATTTTCAAAAATTCATCAAATTTATCATCAATTTTCGACCTATTGTAATTGAGGGAAAAAATTGAGAAAATTTGGAGGTGTTGGAAATAAAGTCAAGTTACGTTTCCATCAATGTTATAAGTTATTTCATCGCCGGTTTAGCAAATAAAAATTCAAACGTAAAGAGGCTTTAACACGTAGTTCAATGGAGAAAAAAGGTTGCCAAACTTATGGAGGGGAGTGTACGTTCTCAAAAACGGGCTTCAACGGTGTACGAACGGACTGGACGTACTTAGAACAGTTTGGGGTCTATTTACAAACTTCATTGAACGTACTTCATGTTCAAAATTCTCTCGTGGTCGTCACGTTCTACAATTAGAACGAGTGACAACGTACTAACGACGACCTGGACGTACTACGAACGGAACCGTCGTACTTCAATCCTACTAGGGACGTTTTTACAACGAGTTGAACTGTCTGAGGACGTATTGAGAACACTGTAGAACTAATTGCAAACGGGTTTAAACTGATTAAGAACATATTAAAGACTGCTTATGAACGAGTTAATTAGCAACAATATAGCTATCACACCAAACAAGTTGCCACTGCCACTGCCACTGCAATGATCGCGCGGCTGACAATTTTACAGTTGTGCGATCATAATCAACATATAGAAAGTGATAATTTATTCGCGCGATTGTTTCTCAAGTCTCAACTTCGCCCGACTTAAATTAACCATTCAAAACCATGTTTTCAAAAGAATGCCACCATTTTAGATTAGAAGTCCGAAATATTCGATTCAACCACTAAATCTACTTATTCGTTGATCTAATTGCTGGTGGGGATGCCGAATTGAAGCAGTTTACTAGAGGAGTTGGGCAAACAGTTCATAATGCAGCTAGAACCGTTAAAACGGCAGTTTAAAGATAAATAATTTACAGGCCGAGGTCTGCCTATTCATGGTACCCATCACACAATCTTTACTTAAATACGTAGGCCTAGTTAACCAATATTCATTAGTCGTGTTATTTTGTTTTGACTTACTCCATTCTCAACTATTTCACTTTACATTCAATCAGCCTTCGACAAAGTCCCTCATGTACTCCTTCTTCAGAAAATCAAATCCTACGGTATCCCAAAATCACTAATTGACCTTTTTCAATCTTACCTCACAAACAGAATAATTAAAATTAAGATCAATGATGAATTTTCTAGGTCAAGTATAGTCGGTCAAATCAACTCTGGAGTCCCCCAAGGCTCAATATGGGGACCGATTTTCTTTTTGTTATATCTAAATGACATAACAGACGACTTAAACTCTAAATGTTTTATCTATGCGGATGACACGTCACTTTTTTGTCCGGTTGACCCAATGCATCACCAAACAGATAGCCAAGTTCTTCAAGAAGACTTAATTCATATCCAAATGTGGTCCCAGAAATGGGGACTAACTTTCGCACCACAAAAAAGTCACGAGTTGATCTTTAAAACAAATAGACCAATTGAGAGAACATATCCTAAGTTTGTTTTCAATGACACTCCAATAGATCAAATTAAACAGCATAAGCACATCGGTCTAATTCTTGATGAAAAGTTAACTTTCAAAACCCATATTGAATATCTAGAAGGTAAAGTTCAAAAATTATTAAATTCCAAACACCTGGAAAAATTTACTCTTCCTTTATCCTGTCACATCTGGACTATTGTGATATCATTTATGACGCTGCTCCAGCTACCAGCCTAGCCCAGTTAGACAAGCTACATTATAGGGCAGCTGTTATTTGTTCTGGTGTTATGCAAGGAGCAAGCACAGAAAAAACCCTTGAAATATTAAATTGGGATAATCTTCAAAATAGACGGGATGAACATAAATTGCGCGTTATGTTCAAGATTCATAACAATTCGGCACCATCTTACGTTAAACGGATTTTCGAACGATATAAATCACCTCGGACGCGATTTCTTAGAACAACCAACGACTACAAATTACCAGCCTCAATTAGTAAAAAAATGGAAACGGGAACAGTTTGCTCAACGATAACCTTGTTGAACCGTCTTCCTAGAGACCACAAGGAAACGAACAGCTTCTCACTTTTTAAAAAACAACTAAACGATCACCTCACCAAAAACACCGAACCTACAATTTCAACCTCCTACATACAGAATCTTGATAGAAAAGAAGAAATTGTACTAAATAAGATAAGAGTAAATCGATATTTCAAATCCGATCTTTTTGACCATAATTTCTCTTTCATTAACGATCCATATTGTGACTGTGGAGCTCGAGAGACAGCACAGCATAAACTCTTGTCCTGCCCTCTGAGAGAAACAAATGCGCAGCCTAGCGGTGGTTAAACATGAACTAAACTTAGATGTTACTAAATACAAAACATTAAAAAAAATACAAATTTCCTACTTTTTGGCGACAAAGATCTGACAAATGAAAACAATTCCAAAATCTTTAAGGCAGTTTTGAATTTCATTAAATAATCGATAACAGTAATTCAAATTCAGGGCACCAACGGGGGTACAGACAGGTAGAAAAACAGATAGTATCTAAATTATATATTTTTCTTACTCTAATAATGACTTTGACTAAATGTTATATTATATTGTAATTTAAATTCACTTAAAGCGGCAGTAGAAATGCCCTTTCAGGGCGATTACGCCGTGAATAACAATGAAAATGTATCTATGATTTTTAAGAAATAAAGAGTATTTATTATAAAAAAAAATTCGCAACTATTTATTCGGAAATATTACCAACATTTGAAAATACAATCATGTGGTTTAAAAATAGATAGTGAATTTATTTTTGTAAATATTTAACATCTTAATTAATCATACGCATGGGTTTGCAATCAGGATACCAATTTCTCATATGACTAACCTAGGAATACAATCAATCCCTTGTGCTCTGGGTACTAAACATGAAATTCCTTAGGTTAATTCGAGGAAAGTTTCTAATGATGCATCAATGAACCCCGCTCAAGTCATCCCTTGCAAAAATTAAAACCAAAACAACATAAACAGAATTATGTCTAACATTAAAAGAACAATAAACAAAATTATGAAAAATAATATCAAATTCAATTTTTCTTTTATATCTCTTGAACTGAAAAAAACTTTTAAATGTTTATCTTTACATTAATTTACGACTGAGACAAGGCATCATAATCCGATTTAGAAAAGCGAAAGGGCAAAACCAATTAAACACTGTGTTAGTGTGCGTTCTACTATCTGTTGCCTAAAAATTAGTCCGACGTATTTATATTAAAACACCTAATTTAGACATGCATTTTAATTTCACAATTACTGATTACTGTATACCTCGCGAAAACGCGAAAATTAGATGTAAAATATAAGCGTAATATAGTATTATATTGCATGCAAAAAAGAGTTTTAGTAAAATTCCTGATGATATAATGATTTATTTCTCCACGATGAGAAGAAATTCCCATCGCATTTGTTATCATTAACTCATCTGCTTATTTGCATTGAAAAGTAAGTGATTTAAACCAAGATAAACTTATATACATGTACGATAGTATATATTTGTATATCAGATGCGTAATAATCAGTTTTTAACAATATATGACGATATAAACTTCAGTTATCATAAAAAATTGCATGTACTTTCTTTGAGGGCTGGAGATAACATGTAGTGAACCTCTTGTCGAGTTGTGACGATGGCTTTCATTTGTTGGTATGACACGGGCGAACTTAACAATATTAGGCCGCATTTTTGTGCTACCCCATTGGTTGGGTATCATCGGGCGACGGTAACACAATTTTCCGGGCGGATACTAATGCAGACGCGCGATTTCTATTGGTTAAAATTAATCGCGGGAATAAAAAACATTCGCGCGGAAAACATGAATTATTCGCGCGATTGTTCGCGCGGTTCTGGCGGCGATACCGCGTCATAAAAAACTGGTTTTAAACTGTGTGCGAACGGAAAGAACGTAGCTGCAACTTTCTAAGGACTATTTACGAACTTCATGAACGTTCTCAGACGGGAAAGTGATACTAGAATTTTGAAATGATTCAAAATTCGATGGCGACCATAACGTTCTGTAATCAGGTCACGATGACCTTCTAGACGTCAGGGACGCTTTATACGACGTTCCACTCCGACGTGGTGCGACCTGAACGAACTGCGAATGAGAATGACGTATTGAAGACTGTTTATGAACGAAGTAGCTAATTATTTTAGACATATTTCCCGACCACAGCCAGATTGAGCCCGTTTTCGACATTTTCGTAGGACTGGCAAGAACGGGGAAGAACTAGTTTGGTGTGATAGGGGGAGGTTAGATTGTAATATTTCTCCAAGTGTCTTAAATCTGTAAAAGAAATGTTTGAATTCCGAGATAGAAACAATCCAGAAAAATATTTTGAAAACTGGAAATTTAATATAAGGCTGTTAAAAGACGATATTTTTGTGAACAACATTAATGATATGACACAAAATATTGAAACTAGTGCCAAATTCAAAGTTGGCTCTAAGAGGCTTAAATGGGAACTGATAAAAAATGAAGTTAAAGCTATCACAAAGGATCACTCCAGACTAAAAGCAGCTGATCAAGACGAGAGCAGTCTGAAATGGAAAATCTAATAGAATATGATAAGCTAATTAATTCTGGAACAGAAACGCCTACAATTATTCAGAAATGAGACTACTTACAAGCTCAACTTACTAACATGTATTTACAAAAAGCTAGAAGTTATCAAATACGATCACGTCAAAAGTGGATCGAGGAAGGAGAACGATCAACTTCTTATTTCATTGGACTAGAAAAAACCATATCAGCAAATAGAAATATTTTAGTACTTTTGAATAAGCAAAATAAAAAATTGAACAATTTAGCAGACATCTTACATGAACAGTCTCAGCATTTTAAAGGCCTTTATAAAGAAAGGCGCTATACAAACGGAAACATAACTCCATAACTAAATGAATAAATGTAAATGTTGGAATAATATCAAAATATTTTTCATAGATCGAGCTTTAATGAAGTTGAATTTACAATTTTTCAGAGAAGAGGCATGATATCTCTGATTCAAAAGAAGGATCGTGCTTTAGTAACTTAGGTTAAAAAAGGTTTTAAATCTCATTGTACATTCCAATCAAGTTGGGTTTCTCAAAGGTAGACACATTGGTTATTAATAAGTGATTAGACAATTAGATGATGTAATATTTTATGCAAATGAGAAGCCATTCAGAAATGCAAGCATCGTTTATGTAGACATTTTATCTGCGTATGAAAGCTTAAATTGGGATTCAAACATGACCGTGCTCTATTCGAATTTCTCAACCAATCAGAATGCAGCATAGCCAATATAGAACGTTCTCTATTTCTCCATAGATGCACGACCATGCTCTATTCAATCTGCAATTTGCATTGTTTTGAGTGACGTCACATCTCAGCTGCACATCTGGGGCTCTGACGTCACATCTCAACCAATCAAATTCTAAAAATTTTCCGGCCGACTTCAGAATCTCGACAGCATGCGTATTCTTCCTTCATGCCCGTTCCACAGACACGGCTTTTACTAATTTTTATGTTTGAATCGGAATAAATAATGATAGGCCATTCAATATGGTGAAATTCAGCACTCGTTGGACAGAATGTTAGTACAAATGCACTCACCTTCGGTTCGTGCTTTGTACAACATTCTGTCCAACTCGTGCTGAATTTCACCATATTGAATGGCCTATCATTATTTATTCCTTAATTATATGCATCAAGTTCGAATCAACATTTTGTATACTATTATTCAAAATTGTAATTTTTGTATTGAAAATAGAGATGATTTAACACACAGATTTATAACATGCTTTTTGTACTCCCAATATGGGAAAGAAACAATTGTAAAATATTAAGTTTAAATGAACAAGCCATTTTAAAAGATATTTTAGGTAAAGAAATAGAGGTTCTTATATGAGTACCTGAGCAAGATCGTCTATTCTTGATGAGCTTTCATAATTCTTCTTTATCGAGTCGAAGACGAGATAAAGAAACATTATCAAAGCGAGTCAAGAATGTACGATTGCACAGATACGAGTACAAGAAAGTTTTTCTCATATGTTTCTATATTATGTTATATTTTCACCCTTTTAGATGATAAAACTAGTGAAAATAGCCTGAAATCAACGAAACTTCATTTTTCAATTGTTATGACGTCATAACAATGTAGTGAATTGATCACTACATGTCCAACCAATGAGAAGTTGGCGCAAATCAGATTTCACATGCGTCTGTAAAATCTTTCCTGTGCAGCCAATCATGGACAGATTTTGAATCTGATGGTGTGGATTTATTCGAAAAATACTGTTTTTTTGGTATCTAAGGACATTTCAGGGAAAAAGTCAAAATCATGAAAGATATTGAACTTTTTGTAAGTGTAACATTTTTTTAGACACACTGTAGTTTGCTATAAGCTCCTATATTAGACGTCCTAGAAATGTCATACCGTGGACTATATGTTGAGTTACAGATTATTTGTATGCCTTAACTATTTACAAGGTTTTATTTATCAAAATACATGTATTATAGGAACGTAAAAAAATTAATTTGATGCAGAAGTTTGCTGAAACACTCCCCTCCCTAAGTTTGGTAACCCTTTTTCCGAATTTGCTTACGTGTTTATGTTTGTTATTTTATTTTCAAACCTACAACAAAAAACTGACAAGGCATTAACATGACAAAATGTCACCACCTAGTTGCTCACAATATTATGAGTTCAAACTTAAGTCAGATTTGAATTTCTGAGAACTTGTAAAGTCAAATTTGAACTTCTGAAAAGATGTAGATGATTTTGAAAAAAAAAATTTGGTCAATTTGAAGCAAGTTGAAAACAGACCTTTTTGACCTTTTTTGACCTTGAGAAGGTCATTAAAAGTCAAATGTCAAATCTAAAGTCAGATTTGAATTTCTGAGAACATGTAGATGATTTTGAAAAAAAAAATTAGTCAATTTGAAGCAAGTTGAAAAAAGACCTTTTTGACTTTTTTTGACCTTGAGAAGGTCATTGAAGGTCAAATGTCAAATCTAAAGTCAAATCTAAAGTCATATTTGAATTTCTGAGAACATGTAGATGATTTTGAAAAAAAATTTAGTCAATTTGAAGCAAGATGAAAAAATAACTTTTTGACCTTTTTTGACATTGAGAAGGTCATTGAAGGTCAAATGTCAAATCTAAAGTCAGATTTGAATTTCTGAGAACATGTAGATGATTTTGAATTTTTTTTTTTGTCAATTTGAAGCAAGTTGAAAAAAGACCTTTTTGACCTTTTTTGACTTTGAGAAGGTCATTGAAGGTCAAATGTCAAATCTTAAGTCAAATCTCAAGTCAGATTTGAATTTCTGAGAACACGTAGATGATTTTGAAAAAAAAATTTAGTCAATTTGAAGCAAGTTGAAAACAGACCTTTTTGACCTTTTTTGACCTTGAGAAGGTCATTGAAGGTCAAATGTCAAATCTAAAGTCAGATTTGAATTTCTGAGAACATGTAGATGATTTTGAAAAAAAGATTTAGTCAATTTGAAGCAAGTTGAAAAAAGACCTTTTTGACCTTTTTTGACCTTGAGAAGGTCATTGAAGGTCCAATGTCAAATCTTAAGTCAAATCTTAAGTCAGATTTGAATTTCTGAGAACACGTAGATGATTTTGAAAAAAAAATTTAGTCAATTTGAAGCAAGTTGAAAACAGACCTTTTTGACCTTTTTTGACCTTGAGAAGGTCATTGAAGGTCAAATGTCAAATCTAAAGTCAGATTTGAAGGTCAAATGTCAAATCTAAAGTCAGATTTGAATTTCTGAGAACATGTAGATGATTTTGAAAAAAAATTTAGTCAATGTGAAGCAAGTTGAAAAAAGACCTTTTTGACCTTGAGAAGGTCATTGAAGGTCAAATGTCAAATCTAAAGTCAGATTTGAACTTCTGAGAACATGTAGATGATTTAGAAAAAAATTGAAGTCAGTCTAAACAGTATTTGTTAAGTTATAGGAAGTTGTAAGAAATTGTTACAGACGCCGGACGCCAACCGCCAGACGCCAACCGCCGGACGCCAACCGCCGTCGCAAAAAAACGGAGACCATAACAATATGTCACCACTTTTGGTGGTGACATAATAATGAGGACGAATATGTAATTTGAATTTATTTGCTATACCTTAACGTTTTTTCAATTTTTTCTTAAATAACAATAGGTCGAACATTAATGAAAAATTTGAATTTTTGAAAATCGTCATTCCAATGTAAACCAATGTGAAATGATGGGTTCAGGTTCAAATTTCAGGATATCTGTTCAGGAAAACATTTCCGAAAAATTCTTATTATACAGACTGTTTAACTTTTGCACATGCTAAGTGTTTTGTTCACTTTGTGAACATTAAATCTTTTTTAAACCTGAAGAAACACATCGATTTTGTTATAGATCCAAATCCAATTGTCTACTTTAAATTTCTTAGAAAACTCAGATAGATGGATGTTATATCATATGACTTGTGGCAAACCTACCATTTCCCATTGCTTTATATAGGAATGTCGATTTTTAAAGATCCACCAAAGGATTGGTATCGCTTTGGTGAACTGAATTCAACAATGTTTTTCTCGTATAACCAATTATTGAAAACATTCTGTAAAACAACACGGTCCTTTTTGTAATGTTGACTGATTGACAACAATTTTATTCCAAAATTATTTACATTTTATTTTATGTAACTGTTTTTGTTAACATCTTTTGTTTTTTAGTGCTATTGTGTTTTGTTCCTTTCTACCAATTCTTGAAAATGAAATAAAATATCTTTCCGAACCTTGCTGGAACAAAATAGTATATACAAACTTTTCTTGGAGCTCTCAATATTATAGTTATACAAAGGAAATTTTGGTTGACTTAACAAAACGTATTCAAAAAATAAAACAAAACCCCCAAAATAGATAGAAATTAATATAAACCTTTTATTTCATTAACAAGATACTTTTTTAAATCAACCAAAATTTCATTTGTACAATTACAATATTGAGAGACCTAAACACGTTGTTTTTATGTCATCGATGTTCCAAAGAGGTTCGGATAGATGTTTCATTTCATTCCGAACATATATGATACCAAGGACAAAAGAAGTGTCTGATGTGTTTTCTAAAACAATATAGAGGAAGAAATATATATATATTTTAAATTATATTGTTACCATTCAAAAGATGAGCATTAAATTGACGATATGTAATATTATCAGAATTTGTTGATGACTGGCTTAAGAGAAACGTGTGTTCAAAAAGTTCACCGTATCGATACAATCATTTGTCATCAATTTTCGTATTATTGTAATTGAGGATTTTTTTAGAAGATTTTGAGGTATAGGAAATATAGTCAAGTTACATATCTTCCTGCATTATTAGTTTTTTTCTTAGCAGGTTATGAAAATAAAAATTCAAACATAGTTAGAGAGTCTAGTGGGTAAACCTATGGGGGAAAAGGTTGCCAAACTTGTGGACGCGAGTGTAGTTTATAATCCATAGCATTGACTGCAATTAACACAATGATGATATGCCGTCACCCCTTTGTATTAAAAATAGCACTGCTCAGTCACTGCATTATCAAGTTTAGTTTAGTTTAGTTTATTTATTTATTACAACTATTTTAGTTTATTAAAAATAAAGGCAGCGTAAAATAATCTTATTTTCTCTGCATACATTAATCTGACAATCATTACATCGAAATGCTCTAAGCTGATTGACTAAGACACACTTGGCATGTTCCAGTCTATATTTATATTCTCTACTTCAGAACACAATCCATTTGAGCCAAGTAAGATTGAAGAATGTCGTTGAGAGGACTTAGGAGGCGGAGGCTGGTTGTGCTCATTGTGATATTCTGCATTGCAGTAGTGAATGTCTTTCTTCATTTTGGGATGAAATCCAAGGGTGCCTTTCAAGAGGACCAGAAAAACCAAACAAATAGGCACTTAATTAATCACTTACCAAACCTGCTGGCCAAGAGTACCCGCTATCTTGATCGTCCCGAACAGTTTGATGCAATAGCATTAAAATATGAAGACTCATTCGAAAAGGAAGCAGTTGCAACCGGTAAACCCCAAAAAATCAACCTGGATACCATTCCAGTGCAATTTAAACCAAGTATGACTCCACGTCAGAAGATGATCCTCTTTGATTTGATGCACAAACTTGATAAAGTGATGACAGAGCAGAACATTTTATACCATTTGTACGGTGGCTCCTTACTTGGTTCATACCGTCATCACGATCTTATACCATGGGATGATGATTTTGACATTTTCGTCCCCCTTGTAAAGAAAGAGGAACTTGTACGAGCAGTCGCAACATTAGGGGAAGATTATAAAATTGTGCCAGCCGGACCTAGAATGAAATTATTTTCTAATGAATCAAACAAGACCAGTGAATACAGTTGGAGGTGGCCTTATGTTGATATTTCATTTTATGCTGAAAACGCAACTCATATCACAGACAGTTCGGAAGAGTTTAAAAACTACATTTACCCTAAAAATGTGGTTTTCCCTCTACACAGACGTCCCCTTGGGACTCTGATGTTATTCGCTCCAAAAGACACGTATGCAATTCTCAAACTCACTTACACAACACTAGAAAATTGCAAATCATATTTTTATAGTCACATGCTTGAAGAAGCAAAAGAATATCCAGAGCTAAGTATGCCATGCTCAAACTTGAGGAAAGATGTGGCGTTTGTACATAGAACTCTGGCTAAGACTGGGATAAACGAGTCTCTTTGGCTAAATAAGAAATTGATTCATAGTTTTGTCGTAAATGAGCCACAATATGCAATGCCAGGTCCATATGGATTGGAACTGATAAAGTGAAGCCATTTTTATTGACTTTATTGACATTAAAATCAAATATCAATTCTGCAAAAATTTCAAAATATTTTTTTGTTTGTTTAGTAGACATGTTCCAGGGTATCGTATCAAGGATGATGGTGCCCAAAGTGGTAAAAATATTCAATTTATAATTTTAAAAGTTGCACCACCTATGTATTTAGGGAATGTACGGTTGTTGAATAAATTACTTTTAAAAATATCATCTCGCTGTCTTAAATTTTTCTCACCCGATTCAATTTGTTGAAACATACTTCTTGAGATTTCCAAATTCAAATTTTGTTTATTACTGTAGTGTCACATTTCGGGCACATTCACATTCAGTAACACCCCCTATAATTCACGCCCCACCTCATATTTTTTATTCCCCTACCCATGAAACATTTTTGGCAAGGTTTCACGCCTATATGCAATACATAATCACAAAAAGGTTGTCAAAGTTGTGAGAAACACCATTTATTTACTAATACAGTGATGCCTCTTATTCAATTGTTTTTCAAAAAATTTAATCCCAAATTGCGATGACAGATCTTTACGACATATTGTATTTCTTTTAAATTAGTTCCTTTAGATCTCTAGATTTGATTTGTTTCGTTTGTGTTGTACATTGAGTCAAACATTTTGCGCAAGGTTTCACTTCATTCATGGTAAGTTCAGATCATTTCAAGATGGGAGAAACCCCAGGGTTCAAAGATGACGTACGTCTATAATGTGAATCTGTAAATTTTCTAATAACGCTTCGAAAAATATTATGCTAATTTCTGGTGTGTTAACCAATATCATAGCTTGTTATTTCACATCAAGATAAAGAAAGATGTAAGGAATATGCTTACATCGATAAAAAACATCACAACAACGTGTTGTATTCAACAACTAACTGGTGAGAATTTGCGCACACGAAGGTGATACGCAAGAGACGTAATATATTTGTCATCGCTGAAGCCCTGGGAGTTTCCCTCCTCTTGATCATTTACTTAATCTTCTCGGCGGCGTTCCCAGCATTTTCGAAGGGGTTGCGTATTCTTTCAAAGAAGTTCTTATCATCATATTTTACACATGAAGCACACCTCTTTTCCAAGATTACATAGTTCCTCTTTCCCCCGAGTCTCCTCCGATTCAAGGCACCCCCGTTCCGATTGCGATCAATCTTAGGAAGGCCCCTATTGGCATTTTAGACAATTTGAAGGCCAGCCAAAGATCAAATCTCAAATTCAAGGTCATCAAAAAATAGAAAAAAACTCCTACCAACTTGTAGCTGATATTTGAACAAATATTAGAAATTGCTCGTTTAATGATCAATGGCATTAATGAATTATACATAACAATGACGTTATATGAATCATTCTACTCATATATGAATGGTCTCATTTTATTGTGTCTGAAAGGTGTACAAAGCTTCACCTTGAGTGACTCAAAAGACTTCCTGCCATAATTAACACATGTCATTCATGATTTATACTTAATGGCATCACTAGTATAAGGTTTGGAATTTGGCACATTAATCAGGCCCAGTGAATACATTACTGATGACCTTCATGCAACAATACTCAACGCATATTTGCCAACTTCTTCAAATACCCGAAGTGTGAAAATGTCTGCGCTGTAGTGTCTAATGACCCCCTTCTTCCTGTATTCAAGAGAGGGAGAGAGAGAGCCAAAGAGGTAGTATGCTCATAGAGCTAGCTAGTGCAAAATTTTTTTCACATAGAACATTGCAGCACATCACTATGGCTAGATGAAATGAAAAAGAACGTTATAGAAACTAGGAAGATTATTGAAATAACATAGAGATTTATGGCATACCACTGTGAAGAAATCACAAATGACAAATGACAAAGAACATTCTAAAAATTAATACAAAGACTATAAAACAGATGTACAAATGAAGAAAATACCTAGATACATCTAACACGGATAATTAAACATGTAATACACAAGTACTCTTTCACATAATTTTATACAAAATCAAGTCCATTTATCTTTCAATTTTTTTTTCAATCTGTTATTTATCATAAATATGTCTCAAGTGTCTAAAATAGGACTCAATTAATAGATTAATTGATAAACTATATTTCTGTATGTGTAATATTTTGTAAAATCTGTCTTCTAATGCTGTGTTGCACCATTTCTCCCTAGAATTTGAATAAAGTGCCCGTTCAACTTGTATTTATTGTCTAAAAAGATTTGTTAAAGATAAGTTGAAATTTGACATTGAAAAATTTATAAATTTGTAAACAATTTGGTCAATTAGAAACAATTTGGGGTTTTACCTTTTTTATGTAGCTAGATAACAGCAACGTAAAGGCGTAGCAAATACCATCGAACAGCAATGGATGCCATTTTAGCCAATAATTTACAGTGAAATATTCTACTGACGTATCGCAAAAAGGTGGCGCATTTGTTTTTAAGGGTATCGCGTGAATGTAACTTTGATTCCCCGGATTATAAGATAATATTCTAATCAAAGTTATATATCATTTTAAAGCTGTTCCATGAAGTTTTTAGATCAACTACACTCCGTTCACGATTCTTGCGCGTTCTTTTTGTAAAAAGAGTTTTTACCAAAACATCTGGCAAATATCCCCTGTTGACACGTTACATTTTGATTTATTTTTCGTCTTTAAACGCTCATAACTCAAACAATATATGACTATTATACTTATTTTTCGTCTTGATAAAGGTAGATGGAAGTTTTATTTCAAAGGATGAATTTTAGTAAGCGTCCCATATTGTGACGTCATAGAGTTTGAAAAATAGAATCTGTTGACAGCGACCTTTTCGCTCATTTTTTGTTACCTTCAACTTTTCAGGTGTACATTAAACAAAACATACGAGATCAATTTTTAATAAATCATGTATGATTATTTTGCTCTTAAACTCTAGTTTAAATAGTTGATTTTGTTTGCAAAAGTATGTGTTTTCTGTTGTATGTGTAAAAATGGAGGACGAAAGGTTTTCAAAATTCATTAAAATAGGGCTAATTTACGCCATTCGCCTATTTTCAAGCACAGCAACACGTATATTTATTTCACCTAAAATATCAATTGATTCGTGTTTTATGATGCTCCTATCCCATCGCTAATACATATACGATATCAGAGTTATTCCCCTTAAATATTTTGAGATATAGAGGCAAATGTGGAGGACGGAAGGATTTCCATATGTGTACATTTTTCTCAAAAAACCGGCGTCACATTCTGTGGTGTTAAAAAGCGAAAATGTGTAACAATGCGTGCGCGACCTTTTTGCGACACGTCACTAAGTATTCACATTAAAATAATTTCAACCAAATCACTCCACTACTTTTTCAGTTATAGCAAAAAAACGTAAGTTAACATGACGAATCTAGTTAAATGGGTCAAAATCTTCTACAAAAATATACAATCGTGTGTTTCAAAAAATGGATTTTAATCTTTAAACTTGTTTTTCCCGTCAAGGGAAGTACAACAAGGCTCCCCTCATCGGCTTACTTTTTTATCATCGCAGCCGAACTTTTAGCACTATCAATTCGACAAAACAAAAACAAACATCGATACGAAAATGTCTATGTTCGCAGACGACACTACTCTCTTCTTAGATGCTATAGACTCGTCCGAAGGCGCACTAAACTCTTTTTTCACAAATCTCAGGGTTAAAACCAAATTAGGATCTTTTAAAATCAACCATCCGTTTTATCTTATATCTGAATATATATGAACAACGACAAATTTTTGGCCTTAACCCTAGAAGCCCTAAGGTAAAAAAGTTACACGGGGGGGGGGGGGGGGGGTCAAAAGTGCGCCCCCTTGCAAAATGTTTAGTAGTAGAGCTAGGATGTTCAAACTTTTCCCAAATATACTTCATTCAATTCTCTACAACTTGGTGTAATAACATTAACAACTTTGATGATGTAAGATTGCGTAATTTTACTCTAAAGACAACAGTATTGTAGAAATAGTGCTAGCTTTTTCCGATTTTGTCTATTGGAGCTGATGACTACATCATAATAAATCAATTACCCTATGTGCAATTTTGCTGAATGTTTCAGAAAACATCTTTTATATCTGTTGCTCCAGCTACTGAAAGTTTGAAGATCCTACCAGATGCCAAAAGTTATGGGGAAAAAACTCCCGTAAACATGTTAAAATTGCCACCATTTTTCAAATGTCCATTCAGTCACCAAATTGTCATAAAAAGTGTAATATGCTATATAGCAACATATAAAATTTCAACAAAATCGCTTCATGGCTTTTCGAGTTATAGTAGAAAACGTAAAATAACAAATATATCAAACAAAAAAAAACCGCTAAGTACTTTTCCAGTTACAAAATCATGAAATAGCGTGTAACGGCCGCCATTTTTTAAATTGATTAGATTTTCGACTTAATCAATATTCTTTACTATTGATTGCATTTAAAACACATGAATATTACAGATTTATATGTTTTACCTATAATACTGTAAAACTGACACTAAAATGGCAGCCATTTTAAAACCGGTAGCCAATTTGGAAATCTTTTTGAGCAGAACTTGGGGATCAGTACAGTACTAACATGGGGTATATGTGTATAAGATATAAACGATACTGGGCCAATGGTATTTGAGTTATCGCCTGGACAGACGGACGTATAGACGGACGGAGCCGTTCTCTATATCCCTCCAGACTTCGTCCGATTAGATAAAATGCCATGCAACATTTGTCTGGACGGCAAAAGACTAACATTTGTAGATTACTAAATATCTACCAATAATTACGTTACGCATATTCCAGGACATTCCAACTTACCGAATGGTGGATTTACGGATGTTTACTCGAATTCTGTTGTGCAAGATGGCTGCATCGAAATTGTATTTTGTTGGAAGACAGATTGGTTCTGGATACATCCATCTTGCTAGGTATATTATGTTACATATAGTTGTTCATCATGTTTGTATTTATAGAGAAAACAATAATCATATTGAATAATTGATTACTATATATACATGTATTGTGGAGTTCTTTTGACATAGATTGCGACAAATCAAAATAGTCTGACATTTCAACTTCGTTACCTATCAATGAGGCAAGGTTATCATCATTATCATCATCATGTTCATCTCTCAGTGCAACAAGAGATACATTTATTGAAAAGATTGTTAATATATTTCCTGAAGACTCAATTGACATATTAAACTATGATGAGCATGTCTTAGTAGAATGTTTATCATGAATAAACGCACGGAGCACACCGCGTCTCGAACTCGCAACCTCGTGGTTACGGCGCCTAATCGCCTAGCCTGAACGTGCTGGCGCCTAAGTCGCACAGTTGTTTTACAGAATTATGATTTTGCGAAGTGGCAACAATTTATAAACCTTTGTGGAGAAATTCACGTCGTAAGCAAATGTCACCTTACTTGACTCTTTTCGCCATTGTATTTAATGTATATAGGGTGTCTCAAAAATATGTACCCAAAAGTATATCAACACCATAGACAAACCAATCAATATTTTCAGACATTTTTTGCATGGTCTTGTAGATAAAAGATGAAAGTTTTTTCCCCTATACACCGTTTTTAATTCAGTTTTGCCCTTTTGATACTTTAACCCGTTACCTTTTACACCACATAGTCAATGTAACCTCATATTTCGATGACAGTCTGCATCCTTACTACTACATTGTTCATCACATTTGATATATCTGGTGGAATGTTTTGATTTCTGTTCGGATGCTGGTCTTAAGTTGTTCTAGGTCTCTTAGCTTGGGTTTAGCATAAAAATGGTCCTTCAAATAGCCTCAGAGAAAAAAGTATGGGCCGTCAAATATGGTGAATAGGGAGGCCCTCACGATGTCTTATAGCCCCCTTATACAGAGAGGTCAGAGGTTCAAGAAACTGCATTGCTTGGGATTCTAATGTTTGTGTATCAATTTGAGACCACTGTGTTTCCATTTGGATATGATTTGGTCTCCAGGCTAGCCTGCCTATCTCAGGAAGGTAACTCCTGAATCATTTGACGATAATTGACCTGATTATCTGTGTTTGTTCTGCCATCGTCATCCTCAAACATCTTTCTCTGTGGCTATTTGAAGGAGTGTTTTAATGCTCATTCCAAGCAAAAATACCTAGAACAACTTAAGGGCAACATCCAAAGAGAAATTCAAAACATTCCACCAAAATTATTGTCAAATGTGATGAACAATATAGCAGTAAGGATACAGGCTGTCATCGAAATATGAGGTTACATCGATTATGTGGTGTAAAAGGTAAAGGGTTAAAGCATCAAAAAGACAAGACTGAAATAAAAAATGGTGTATTGGGGAGAAAACTTTCATGTTTTGGCTACATGACCATGCAAAAAATGTCTGAAAATATTGATTGGTTTATCTGTGCTCTTGATATACTTTTGGGTACATTTTTTTTTTTTTTTTTTTTTTTTTTTAAATCATTTTATTTAGCCTAGGGTTTACAGTTTACACTATTACATCCCCTAGGGGTCTACATATAAAATTTTGAGATGTCATGCAATAGGTTAGAAAGTTTTGTATGGTTATAAGAATCTCTGAGTGTCTCTGATGAATGTCTGGACATGATTAAATAGAGTGCAGTTGTCAATGAATGAAGAATCTTTGTTTCCATGGATAATATGATTGAGAAGATTAAGTCTATTGGTTACGGCTATGTTCCCTAATTCCCTGAAAAGAGTTGTTCTTTGGGCAACATAGAGGGGACAGTCAAGAAAATAATGAAGTGGTGTCTCTTGTGCGAAACCACAAGCACAATGTTTGAAGTCTATGAGGTTGTACGAGAAACGTTGATGGTTTAAAGCACTGAGACCCATTCGGATTCTCCCATGATTAATTGCAGATTTGCTGGCTTTTAATGAGTAAAGTTTATTTTTGCTTTTGCAAATAGAATGTTTAAGTTTATATTTAAATAGAGGGAGATAACCAATGTTCCTAAACTGTTGTTCAAGGTTGTTCCATATTCTAATGGCATTTGGAAGAAACGACTTGTAATTAATGTTAAGTCTGCAGAAGGGTATATTGAAAGAATTTTGGTTTCTTAAGCTATATCTGGTCTGCTTTTGGGAGAGAGGCGTTAAGAGGTCAGTCAAATAAAGCGGGGCATTTTGATAAACCATTTTATGGAAAATGGTGGTAATATATGTAATTGTCTTCTGGTTTTGAGTGAGTCCCAGCCAAGTTCATTCAAAATGTCATTATATTTAGTATGTCTATATGCATGTGAACATAATATAGCAGCTTCTCTTTGGATGTTTTCTAATGATTTACTTTGGAATAAATGACAATAATTATAAAGGACGTCACCATATTCAAGTACTGATCGAACCATTGAAAAGTATAATGTTTCTAGTTCATTTTGATTTAAATTGTATTTAAATGAGCTCCTTTTAAGGAGGCCAAGTCTCATATTTGCTTTCTTAACAATATTGTTAATATGAAGGTGCCAGCTCATATTTGATTGAATTGTAAGTCCTAGATGGGTATGGTGATCAACCGTTTGAATTACAGAGTTGTTTAACTTTATATCAGGATAATTAAATTTATTTTGTTTAAGTGAGATTATCAGAAGTTTTGACTTGGCAGCATTAAAAGTAACTTTCCATCTTTCTGCCCATTGTTCTATTTGGTCTATATCATGTTGCATTTTAACTGAGCTAAGTATAGTATAGTATACATTTTTGAGACACCCTGTATACAGTAAAACATGTGTTAGTGAACACATCTCTCTAGTGAACACCTACATTCCCTTTTTATGTCCCCACCACAAAGTGTGGGGCCATATTGTCGGCCTAGGCGCGTCCGTCCGTCCGTCTGTCTGTCCGTCTGTCTGTCCGTCTGTCTGTCCGTCTGTCCGTACGTCCGGGAGTTTTATTTAAAACCGCTACAGATATCACCTTCAAATTTTCAGGGATAACTTATGAGTGCATACAGATGTGGATGAAAAAAAATTAACTCGATACCAACTTCCTGTCGGCCATTTTGAAGTCAAATGCTAAAATCCTTGTCTGCAAACTTTAAGAAAAACGGCTTCACAGTTGCTTTTAAAACTTTAACATCTTGTTCAGCTCACTTCATTCTAGATCTGATTAGGTTTTGGACCTGTAAGCTCAGTCATGTCAGCCATTTTGAATGTTTTAAGAAAAGTTAGCGCACGATAATACTTTGTATCATATTGAATGGTGTTATTCAGTTTTCATACTTAAACTATTTAGTAGCTTTATAAATAATTTCAGGTGTACTTTGTTGTAAAAGCCTATGTTATTGTTAACAGTAGTTATATGTGATAATTTTGTTGAAAGAAATTAGCAAAAACTCATAATCACTTTTTTATTGTCGGCCATTTTGGATTTTTCGGTCCTAAAATCTCATGTGTAAAGTCTTGTCTACACGTTTTCAGGTGAACCATTTGGTGGATCAATTTCAAATTTTCAGGGATGATTCTTAGTATGAAAATCTAGATCTGATTAGTTTTTGGGCATTCTTGGTAAATGTCAAGGCAGCCATTTTGGATTTTCCATCCTAAAATCTTGTCAGTAAAGTCTTGTCTACGCATTTTCAGGTGAACCGTTTGGTAGATCAATTTCAAATTTTCAGGGATGATTCTCAGTATGAAAATCTAGATCTGATTAGTTTTTGGGCATTCTGGGTAAATGTCAAGGCAGCCATTTTGGATTTTCCGTCCTCAAATCTTGTCTGTAAAGTCTTGTTTACGCATTTCCAGGTGAACCGTTTGGTAGATCAATTTGAAATTTTCAGGGATGATTCTCAGTATGAAAATCTAGATCTCATTAGTTTTTATGCATTCTGGATAAATGTCAAGGCAGCCATTTTGGATTTTCCGTCTTAAAATCTTGCCCGTAAGGTCTTGTCTACGCGTTTTTAGGTGAACCGTTTGGTAGATCAATTTCAAGTTTTCAGGGATGATTCTTAGTATAAAAATCTAGATCTGATTAGTTTTTGGGCATTCTGGGTAAATGTCAAGGCAGCCATTTTGGATTTTCTGTCCTAAAATCTTGTCTGTAAAGTATTGTCTACACATTTCCAGGTGAACTGTTTGGTAGATCAATTTCAAATTTTCAGGGATGATTCTTAGTATGAAAATCTAGATCTCATTAGTTTTTATGCATTCAGGATAAATGTCAAGGCAGCCATTTTGGATTTTCCGTCTTAAAATCTTGCCCGTAAAGTCTTGTCTACGCGTTTTTAGGTGAACCGTTAGGTAGATCAATTTCAAATTTTCAGGGATGATTCTTAGTATGAAAATCTAGATCTGATTAGTTTTTGGGCATTCTGGGTAAATGTCAAGGCAGCCATTTTGGATTTCTGTCCTAAAATCTTGTTTGTAAAGTTTTGTCTACACATTTCCAGGTGAACCGTTTGGTAGATCAATTTCAAATTTTCAGAATCTAGATCTAGATCTTAGTATGAAAATCTAGAACAGATTAGTTTTTTGGGCATTCTGGGTAAATTTTAAGGTGGCCATATTGGATTTTCCATCCTCAAATTGTGTCGTTAAAGTCTTGTCTACTCATTTTTAGGATAACCATTTGATGGGATCACCCATAGGTGGGGACATTTTGTACACATTTGTGTTCTTGTATAAGTTTGGCAACCTTAGCCCCCCTTCGAACTACGTGTTAAAGCCTCTTTACCTTTGAATTTT
Source organism: Owenia fusiformis (assembly GCA_903813345.2). Lineage (NCBI taxonomy): Eukaryota > Metazoa > Annelida > Polychaeta > Sabellida > Oweniidae > Owenia > Owenia fusiformis. Next base: position 16,556,413 of record CAIIXF020000003.1, read on the forward strand.
TATTTACTTAACCTTCGATGAAAATACTTATACTATTGATGGAAACGTAATTTTACTTTATTTTCAATACCTCCAAATTTTCAAATTTTTTTCCTCAATTACAATAAGTCGAAGATTGATGATAAATTTGATGAATTTTTGAAAACCGACATTCCCATGTTAACCAATGGGAAACGGTAGGTTTGCCGCAAGTCATATGACAGAATATACATCCATCCGAGTCCTTGCAAAAATACGAGTTAGGCAGGCAATTGAATTTGCTAACTTTATTTAACAGAAAAAAGTATATGTTTCTTCAGATTCAACAAAGTTATAGGGCTTTGAAGTCAAAATTGTTTTTTAAAAACCTCTCCCATTGAAATAACACAGGGGGCGAAAAATAATTTTCGAAAATAACTTTGAAGCGCTGTAACTTTAGTATTCATCAAATAAACTAAACACTTAGTGTACAAAAAAGTTAGACAATTCTATTTTCTATAAATATTTTTTTGCTGTATATTTTACGGAGAAGACATCCTGATTTCTGATTTGCCCCGAACCCTCAATTTCCCATTGGATTACATGGGAATGACAACTTTCAAGAATTCATCAAATTTATCATCAATTTTCGACCTATTGTAATTGAGGGAAAAAATTGACAAAATTTGGAGGTATTGGAAATAAAGTCAAGTTACGTTTCAATCAATATTAAAAGGTATTCCATCGCAGGTTAAGTAAATAAAAATTCAAACGTAAAGAGGCTTTAACACGTTGTTCAATTTGGGAGCTAAGATTGTCAAACTTATGGAGGGGAGCGTATCTTACTTTCCTAACTTATCAGTTACATGTACATATGATATGATATGATTTGATAGATATGATTCTTTATTTCCTCCAATTTGGAGAGCAAACTAATATAAATTATTAAATTACAATACACTAAAACCTGTGTCTAGTGAACATTTTTTGCCGAAGAAAAATGTTCACTGTTTGTAGGTGTCCATTACAGCGAGGATTTTATTTCGCGGCATTTTGCCATATTATATAAAGAGACCAGTCATTGAACAATTAAATAGAGGAGGGAATAGCTGATTTAATTTGTATTTTATACCTATGATAACCCATAACACTAGCAGCAAGTTTTTGTTTTTTGTTGTGTTATACAAACTTACCTATTTTGGACTGACTGTCATCTGAATGGTTCATGGTTCCTTTATTGACAAAAGTCCATGTGCAGTATGGCAAGTAATTTTAAACAGTCATATCTTTCACCATGAGTAGTTTCTGGATATAAATACAGTGTTTTTTATTAAAACAATATGTCTTCTCTAAAGTGAAGTCCCCATGATAGTAAAATGTCAATCCAACTCTCTGAAAAATTATGGATTAGGACCCCACCTTGTCACTTTTTTGAAAATATAAGGCTTATTTTCTAAAAAAGAGGATCTTGTTTTTCTCAATTTAAATATATCAAAAGTTTCTTCTACACTAAATTCTAACAAATTTCCCATGTTATTTTCCCATAGGGAAAACTCATGCTATCCGTCGTTTTCAGCATGCTTTGGTCATCGAAAATTGATATCTTCAAAACTAGACTTTCAATACCATTCTACTTTTGAAGATGTTTAAGACCCCTTGTTGAATAATCTTTTCATACGATAAAAATCAGAAAAAGAAGATCCTCTAATTGAGCAAATAAGTTCAACATTTTAAAAAAATTGTTATTTAATTGTTATTAAAATTGGATCATCCGATATTAACGTTTGCAACGACAATATATTGGGAGAACTAACAGAATTGGTTTATCATGAACCCCTTAAATCTACTCAGTCCCTTATTAAGGAAAGAAATGTTGAGATGTGAAATACATTGTCTCAACAGCATATCAATGATGCTTTTGACCAGTTTAGGCCAAAATTGGATGCAACAATTGATTAAAATGGTGAACTGTTTATGTAAATAAAGCTGACAAAAAACTTAGATTTTGCAAGTTTTGGAAAACCCGTTTTGAAATCAAAATGACATCATTTATATTATGGACGCTGGTTGACAGACATTATAATTAATTTGAACTTATGATATACCAAATTAAAGATAGTGAATTCCCTATCCAATGGTATATAATATGACATGTTTTCATCAAGAGAATAAATATTTATTTTTGAAATACGAGTGTCCCATTTTTCTGGACCACCCTGTAAATAACAATTTAATTTTATCACGCCTGTTTTTTTTTATTCCAGCTATGACTTTGATAGTCAATACATTATTCCCTCTTTTGAAAATGGCATAGTCAATCAACATTGATTGGCACCCATTCAAAAGCACATTGCAAAATGGCCTCGCGGATGAACTTAGCTGAAAACACATAGTATACATAATATAGTACATCAATTTTAACTAGCATTTCGCATAGTGAAATTATGTCTGTGCGATACTTTTTCTGGGGATTTTCTTTCATCTTCATGGTTTCCTTTATACTGTCGTTCTACATGTATTGGATGGGTCGACCGACACAGGTACGTTTCCTTTATCAATTTTGAACAAATTTTTAGATGTTTACAGTACATGTTGCATTAATTTGTAGCGCTGTTTAAATGTAATTTCAACAAAGTTTTGGGAAGAATATTGTTGAAAAAATAACATAGTTTCAAACTTTTACATCTAATTTGGACATTTTCTTTAAAATTCAGTCTCAATGAAGTACTTGATTGTACAGCTTTAAAAAGAGAAAATCGAAATGTCCTGTCCTACTTTTTTAATATTATGCCCGGTGATCCCTCTGTTGTATGACATTCTCAGGCAATATTTTAATGTATGTTCTTCAATATTAGTGCTTGGTTCCTTATTTTCGTTTTGAATGTTACCCTATCTCGTCTTCGACTCCATAAAAAGAAGAATTTATCAAAGTTCATCATGAATGAAAGATTTTGCAAAGATACAAGAACCTCTGTATCTTTTGCAAGATAAAGAAAGATGGTTGCATTTTTATTTCAGCAGGTGGTATATAGACGTTCGGAAGGAAACAAGATTGAACTCACTTGGCAAGAAGCTGAACTGTTATTTATCGAGTAGGTCAAGTCATTGTCTTATCTTTTAAAAGCATCGAATACATATTACCCATAGATATATAGAGAGAACATCCTTTGTTTTTTGAGGGATACTGTTTTTTATCGTAGATGGATATCGACCAGCCACTAATAAGATGGGTGATATCGTAAGCTTTCACGACCATGTCTGGGCGATATCCACGAGTTATACATACAGTCCCCTCCATAAGTTTGGCAACCTTAGCCCCCCCATTGAACTACGTGTTAAAGCCTCTTTATGTTTGAATTTTTATTTACTTAACCTGCGATGAAATAACTTATAATATTGATGGAAACGTAACTTGACCTCATTTCCAATACCTCCAAATTTTTCCCTCAATTACAAAAAAATAATGATGACCTTGATGAATTTCACTTGATGAATCATCATTCCCATGTAAACCAATGGGAAAATTTTTGATATCGTCGAGTTTATGACGTGCTGATGATGAAATGGTGTTAGGGCTACTTTTGGGAGTTTTTGAACCTTGATTTAATTGCCTTTATAAGAAGAAGGGTTCCTCGTTATTATCCCAACGAACGAAGTTCGTTAGGGATATAGTGAAGCCCTCCGTCCGTCCGTCTGTCCGTCCGTCCGTCGGACGGACGGACGTATGTACGGACGGACGGACGGACGGACGGACGGACGGACGGACGGACGGACGGACGGACGGAGGCGTTCCCTATATCCCTCCGAACTTCGTTCGATGGGATAATAAGGGAAAGAGCACAAAGAGGTCACCATAAAAGATGCCAAGGGACAGAGAAGCTTTGCCGAGGAAGAAATTTTCATGATGGTCGCTGAATTTCAAAATGCCTGCCATTTTCGTAAAAAGTACAATCTGTGATTACTCAAATATCAGTGGAAGGATTTGTTTCAAAGTTTACTTGGCGACGCAGGAGCTTTGGTCGAGACCGACGTTTCAAGATTGCAGCTGGTTTTCAAAGTGGCCCAAATTATTGGTGCAGGGGCGGATCTGGGAACCAACAAGGGGGGGGGGGGCAAATTTCAGGTCAGAGAAAAAAACTTCCGCGCTTGCGCAGAAAAAAAAGTGGGCCCATAAAACCCCAAAGTGAGCCCAAATTTTGAGGCCCATTTTCTTCAAAAGGCCTGGAATTAAAAAAAGGCCTTACAAGGCCCAGTCATGATAAAAAGGCCCACTCTTTGGGGCCTTAAGGCCTTTTATGCCAAATTTTTTTTTGGGCCCGATTTTTTTTTTTGGGCCCACCCAAAGGGGGACCTCAGCCCCCCCCCCCCCCCCCCCCCTAATCCGCCAGTGAGGTGTGAGTACCGTAATCCAACACGAAATTCGAAAATTCTGAACGTTTGTGACCGACTATAAAACACACTTACCCCCCATGGTGTTATATATCAAAATGTTCATGTTCATATAGGGGTTCGATTGATTTACATCAAAGTATAGGAAGTCAGGATAATTTTTGAGATATCAGCGTCCATTTATTGTATTATAAATTGAAAATAAAATTCATTTATTGTATTAATAATTGTAAATAAATATTCATTAGACTTCTGAAACGCAATTAACGCAATTTAATAAAAGAAACCTAAAATGAAAATAAAGTAACAATTAAGAAGTCTACCTTGGTTAAAAAAATAATTGTTCCTGTTAAACTATACAATAACTTGTAGTCCATCACAAAGTTCATTCATTTCATGGAGCGTCAAGCATCTAAACACAAAGATAAAAAAATAAACTTCCGTAGAAACATCCTGTGGAGGAAAAAACAAATGGGCTTTCACAACGGATTAGAATATCCAGGCTGTGTAATTGTCTAAATATTAGTCTAAATATTTTTGCTCACACAACATCAAAGTGATACATTTTAAATGCAAATTTTAAAACGTTTAAATGAGTTTTGACGGGTTACACGTGATTCCTTGGAATCGAAAATTAGTTATTTTTCCAGGCTGTTTAATGAAAACATATTTGAAAAATCTCAATTTATTAACATCTAACGGGCATTGAAAACCCGGGATTGAAAACGAGGAATCATTGATAAATAATCAGATCTTAGAATTTGCACATGTGTCAGAGAGTTGCGAAAGGCAGCTCGGGCTGACGATGCGGTCGCCCTGGTTAACATACGGGCAATGGAAGAATGCGACATATCATCTAGGAATTATTTCTGCCTCTCATTTTTAAAACCAGTGTAAAATTGAAGGAGGTCCAATCAATTTATGGTCCTACTCTTCATTGATTTATAAGCATATCAAAAATGTCGGCCATTTTGAAATGAGCGCCCATATTGAAAATTCCTTCTCGAACAGAGCTTCGACACCCACAAAGCATAAACCTCCAAAATCTGAATGAAAACCGTCAATTGGTATTTGAGGTATCGCCCGGACATACGAAGAGACAGACGGAAATTCGTTCGGTATGATAATAACAGTAAACAGTCATCTTAACAGTAAACAGTCACCTTTTCTGAAAAATCACTAAAAACAATTTAACTTTGCTATTTTTAAAAATTAAAAATGCAGATGTACATGTAGGTACATTCTTTCATATCAATTGTTTTCATAATTTGACTGCCCGAATGGCAAAATATGGCATTCATAAGAAATATGAATAATTATTTAAAGGTAAAATAATTTATCCCATACTTGGACGTGTAAAAGGTACATTAAGCCGGTTTGTAAAAACTTATATTTTCATCACCGGGCAGATATAGCTTTACGTCCCGCTACGCACGGGCAGATATAATTATCTGCCCACTACGTCATAATCGCCGTTTTATAGATTTTGAGTCGACACCTTGACCCATTCCCGACTCATCATTTACATGACCAGGTATACACTGACGAAGGGGAACTAATTTCAGATTTGTTTCAAAGAAGACGTACAATTGTACAGCGGTTGAAGCTGTTGGAAGCACGAGCAAAAGCAGTTATGGTGAAGGCATTCACCTTACCTGCATGGACAAAACATACCAACCAAAATCCCAATGCATCGTATACTCATTTGGGTATGATTTGAATATCTTACATTGTATTGAATAGTATCATATTGTATAATATCGTATTGTTTTTTATTATTTTGTATTGTATTGCATTGTATTGTATTGCAATGCATTGTATTGTATTGTATAGTATTAGTATAGTACAATACAGTACAGTACAGTTCATTACAATGCACACTACAGTACAATATTCTATTTCATTGTATTGTATTGCATTATTGTATTGCAATTAGTTGCATTGTTTATAAGATGATCTTTATTCATTCTTAACCACAAATGTTCTACCCAATGACATCGAAATGTGCCATGTGAAACGTTTCAATTTAATTTTGAAGAACTTCTGTTAGAAATTGTTAATTTATTTCAAATAAGATTATTATGTAATAATTTACACCAACGCATAGCAGACAATTGAAAATAGTTTAGTTTTGAAAAAATAAGAAAGTCGGTTGAAAATAAGCAAGAAATTAAAGGTAGAATCAGACCTATAGGGGGTGACAAAATTACAAGCAACTTGTGCAATTGACCTACCAATCTATTTCTTACAAGTTCAAATACAATATCTCCCAAAAGGTTCTTAATGTTACAAATTGGTGTAGTTATTAATGATTCAAAGTGCAAAAACAGGTGAAAAATGTTTAAATTCCCCGAAATAATAAGAATGGTAACCAGAAAATAATACATTATTGAAAAAATCTTTAGTTTTCCTTGAATAAAATATATTTTTTGTGATTTTTAGAAAATAGACACGACAAGGAATGACATGAACCAAAAATATTCTAAAATTGAAACTTTTTGTTTAGCCTACTCGCTATATCTGATTCTCTCTTTAACTCATTAACTCAAGTGTAGGGAAGTGGCTCAGAGCAGGAGGTATGTTATGGTTCTCGTCTGTAAGTATCATGACAGCTTTTTGGAACTCATAGGATTCCTTGGATAAATTGGGTTGGAAGCTGATAGCTAGGAACTTTTCCCTGGCACCTCACTTTTGGCCAGTACATTTAAGACATAAGTTCTGTTAGACACGTTTTCAAATAAAAAATTTAAACACATGCAGAATTTTAAGACTCCAGGAAAAATATAACACGGTTGTAGCAAAGTGCCGTCTCACTATCATTTCATAAAACATGAGAACAAATTTTAAAGTAAAAAGCAAATTTATTTTGAATATTTAAAATGAAAATTTAGTAAGCTACTTACAGCGTCGGTTAACATTCGAATGATGCGATGAGGTTCTGAGGATTTCAGACAAAATTGCCCCTTTTATACCCACATGTGGATTCCGCTGAAATATGGGGTCTTATCCAATAAAATCACCTAAAGACCCATTAGCAAGAATTGGCCGAAATTGGTCAATTTGTACATCATCACCCATCAATTTATCATATCCTATTGTTTAACAAAAATGACATCATATACCAATATGTTTATGAATCTTTGAAGCGAGACAAAACATCATTAATTGAATATGATAGCTTCTTGGCTCCATTCAAAGTTATACTGTCGCTCAATAGACTAGACTCCCGCCTTTCTTGGAACCACTTCTTGCCATTGGCTATGTGATTTACCTGTCAAATCTACCATCAGTTACTATAAAACATGTTCAATTGAATGCAAGATATCTTTATCTAAGTTTAACTTTGGCATTCTGCAACATCCATAGAAGTTTAAGATTGTGTCATTGAGTTCAAGGTAATATTGATAAATGACTAAATTAATAACATTTTCCACATTAGAAGCCTCGGTTAATTTTACAAAAATTAAATGGAAGTGAACAATTTCTTCTTGTTTAACATGATGATGTCTTATTCGAAAGTTGTTTATATTCACATGCCAAGATATGATGCATCTTCAATGTCTACAGTAAACAAAGCTACCAGTTCCCAAAACATTCCGCCGTTATGATGATATCAGCACAACAGAAGTATTTATCCTAAGATTTCTGTATTTGTAAGCAATATTTATAGTATTCAAGATTATTATGACCTTTCAAACATCTATAAACTAAAAATCAAACTTTGTCACATTCCTCCCCCCTAACAAATTTGTTTGTTCTCAAACAATAAAAAGGATCTAAGAAAAGCGCTAACATTTTGTTCCAGTGATTACATATTAATAGCTTAAGTATATTTGGACATGCCTAGTATTTTTAATTTGAAACAAATTTCAATGTATTGTGTGCATATTTTTCATTTGTTATCTTTGTTAACAAGTTAACTAGCCCAGTTCTTTATGTGGTTATAGTGGTTGTAAATTATATAATTTAGTATAATATTGAGTATAATATAATATATAAATATAAAAGCACAAATGCCAAAAGGGAAGGGTGACTAAAATTTTTAAGGAAACCCAACAAGAAAAGCAAACCGTAAGTGTAAATCTGTCATAAAAAAAGTAGACCCCATAAATCCCAAGACCTGATCTAACGTGAAAAGAAACAATGTCTAACATCCCCCTCCCCCCTCCAATCGAGAACCAATATCACAATCCAGGACCAGAACACCAAGGGACATTTCATTCATACTGAAGTCATTACAATACATGTTGAAGAAAAAATTGAAAAAGTGATAGCCAATACTCGTAACATCAAAAATAGTTGTAGATACTAGTACTCATAAAAGATAGAGTATTCAGCCTCAAATGATGTGGGGTAGATACAATCCAGTCTCGAAGTCCATAGGCAATTCAAAGGTTCAACACCCGTTCGCAAAGTACATAAAATACAGTAAAAATAAAACACAGTATAATACAGTATACAGTATAATACAAGTATACAGTATACAGTATAATACAGTAAATTAGAGTATAATAAGTGTTTAAGTCTCATTCCAGTCCTTGGTTTGTCTCATCCTTTTTGCCCATCCTTGTTCAGGCTTATGTCTTCTTAAGAATATATTCCTGAGACAAGTGATGGCTTTTTGTGAACTCTTACTTTTCTCACCACATACAGTCCAAGAATGAGAGCAATAACAATGAAGATTATCTGGAAATTTTCGATTATCCAGTGTTGTTCAAATTCAGTTAAATCAATACAGTGTACTACTAAACTCACTAGCTTGTGACATGTTCACAAAATGCAGCTTTCACCTCATTCCTGTCATTATTCTGGATTCTACAGCTACATGGTTATGTTTATATTACACATAATTTACACATTCGTGCTGGTTGTGTAATGTTTTGGCACAAGAGGGTCTGCTTGGAAGACGTGTTCTCAATCAAATTATAAGGTCCCAGCAATGAGGGTTTGTCGATATTTAACTACAATAAAACATTGTAATAACAGCAGTCCCTTGATAATCGGGATCATCTCGGAATATGTTTAAAGTGCAAGTTATATTTGCCACACCAAAGATTGTCATCAACCCATTGTTTTCACTAGAAAAATCGTGAGTACATCCTCGATTTCTTTGTCACTGCATTGATTACATCATGGGCCTTCGGGATAACTCATCCGAATTGCCATGCTTTGTTCCGGCTCTGTGCTCTATTTTATAACTATCTTTGGACTTCAATCCATCGAGTTGTTTGTCCCTCTGGGTTCTTGAATTTAAGTAGTCATGTCAGAGCTCCGTGGTCGTGTGTATTGGGAACTCGGCGACATATAGGTAGGGATGAAAAATGTTTTATTGCTAGTACATTTATTACAACCATTAATTCCCTGCGAGTCACACAGTATTTCTCATCGGTTCTGGATAGCGTCTCAGTGGCTTAATATAGCTCTGACAGCAGGGGCCTCACCAGGATTCTTGGTATATTGGTATATCCGGTAACACCTTTTCCAAGGATTTTTTTCGCCTCCTTGTAGACAACTGTATTAGGAAACCGCTGTTCCTCCTTCCGAGAATATTGTTCCGCCTCCTTGTAGGCAACTGTATTAGGAAAGCGCTGTTCCTCCTTCCAGGGGTATTGTTCCGCCTCCTTGAAGGCAAATGATTTAGGAAAGCGCTGATCCTCCTTCCAAGGATATTTGTGTGCCTTCTTGATGGCATACCCCGTAGCTAATTGTCGTTCCTCAGCCCAAGAATATTAGTGTGCCTTTGGTGGCATCTTCCGGATCAGGTAATTGTGGTTCTTCAGTCCAGGACTATTGGTGTGCCTTCTTGGTGGCATCTTTATTGAGCTCCAACTTTCAAGGGTATTATAGTTGCCCCCTCGTATGGCATCTTTAGTGGAAGGCCAATCCTGTTTGTTGGGAATTGGACGTCGCTTCCCCCATGGCGACAGGGTAGGTTCGAAAATTGCCTTCTTCTTGGGGACTGCTCCCATTGAAGCACCTACATCGGGTTTTGTCAATGATTGCTGTGGCGAGAGTACTTCCATATCAATCTAAAGCACTTACTGAAAGCTGTAGGAATGGATGTGACCAAGCCTTCAAATAAGACTTCCTGTAGCACTTCTATTTCGATTTTAAGATCGTTGATAAATTAACATGTTTCGCTCTCTAGTTCGAAATTCTTAACATGTGTTTACATTAGCGGGAATTGATGTCGCTTCCTGTTTTGCGACAAAAGTGACAGTCTGTTTCATGGAATCGCTCCCAAAGAAGAAACAGACGCATAACCTGTGACTGCCAACGTGAATGGTTGTGAATGCGTGTGTGGACAACTGCAGATCATTTCTCTGACGTCATTGATGGTCTTTAGATTATCTGTATCAACATCAGAGGATATGGGACACATTGTAGCATTCAATAGTCCCATTCGTCAATCAAATCTTTCGCAGGGATTTGATCTCAGGTCCATGTCTTCTTTTTCATCCGCTTTGATGTTACTTGTTTAGTTTGAAATTTTCACGTAACAGCATCAGAGGTACATGGACACCGTTTTGACTGAGTTGTTCAAGTAATTACTTAAGTGAAAACCTCATCACATGACCGGATACTTCACCTTGGCTTTTATGATTTTCTGACTTCCGAAAGTGATAAAATGTATTCATTGGTACTACTTGCAACAGATGGTAGTTATGTTCTGGGTTATTTTGACATGAAGCTATAAAACTTTAAAAAACCTCCGTGGATTATAGATGTGACACTATCATTTTTATAACTCAAAATTAATGACAAATATCCACAACAAATGTAAACTCCTCAGTATTTAGAAATACCTTTGCTTAAAGAGCTGTTTGATGATTCTTCAATCTTAATAAAAAAAAATTCACAATTTCCTAATTGCTGAATATGAAATAATTAAAATGTTGGAATAGGTCGAATAAAGGCTGCGGTTTACTTTTGATCTGAGAACTTTATAATGACATTCTATGACAAACCATGAACATTTAACTTCCTGGCCAGAGAATGTCTCTTTAACTTTGTAAACTTTGTTTTGACTTCGTGGAAGATCAGAACTAGTTTACATGAGTTTATTGCCAAATTTCACAATTTTAAAGACCCTGAGAAATGTTAGGATCACTTTGGCTAATATGTTACCAAAGTAGGGTATGTGAAATGCCTTTTAAAATCCTAGTTTTCATTGAAGGCAATGGTACAGAACAATTCAAAACATGTTAAATACCTTTTTTTTAAATTTAACTGTTTGCAACATATGTCTGAAACAACTTTTTAAGTGATGAGGAATAATATTTGAATGATGGATCAAGATTTTTAAACTTTACCCAGGGCCTTTAAATGTCACAATAACCTCTTCTATCAATATTCAGAAGTGTTTATTTCTTGAGATAGCAGTTACCATAGTTAATATGCTAAATTCATAAACAGCGAATGATAGCTATAAACAATGTCAGTATAACTTTTAATGCAACAAGAATTTAAGACATTCAGTACACATTGAAAGCATCTTCAAATAGCGAAAACGAAAACATAAATAGGATAATTTTGATGAAGGAAGTAATAGTAAGTATAGTGCAATTGTTTTTGAACAGCAAAAACAATATTGGGTTACTAAACAACATGATTAATGATAAAATCACTTACAATTTCTGTTTAGCTTCCTTATAATATGAAGGCAAAAATATCAAAATCAAATTGATTATACTATACATTAAAACACCTATGTGATAAAACACTTCAATTCTGAAACTACTTCAGAACGTTGAAGATCAACTTCCTTAAACAAACTTACGATTATGTTTCATCTACCATTTGGTCATCTACTAAGGTACCACTTGTTTACTCACTTAACAATCATATAACATGGTCAAGTGAATCCAAAACAGATAAACAAATAAGTAAATAAATAAACAACCCAGAACATTTTACCCTTTGCAATATTCGCCATCAAAATAAAATGTTATCATGTTAAACGAAAATACAGTCGAGACATAATTCGGCCACGAAGCTGGGCCATGACCAAGGCATAACCTAGTCTAGTATATCCCACCACTGCCACCAATTGTGGCGAAGTGCTGTCTCACCATCATTTCATAAAACATGAGGACAGATTTTAAAGTAAAAAGCAAATTTATTTTGAAAATTTAAAATGAAAATTTAGTAAGCTACTTACAGCGTCGGTTAACATTCGAATGATGCGATGAGGTTCTGAGAATTTCAGACAAAATTGCCCCTTTTATACCCAAATTTTGATGTGGGTCCCGCCGAAATATGGGGTCTTATCCAATAAAATCCCCTGAAAACCCATTAACAAGAATTGGCCGAAAAGAAGTGTGAAAAATTATATGAAAATTAATTACCAACATGCCAGATTTTTGCCCACATTATTTTCTAAAAAGTTCAAAAGATCCAATTTATGATACTTTTGAGACAGGTAAGATTAGTAACTGAATCCCAGAACCTCGGTTCAGACAATTCTCATGAACTTTTTACCCTACTCATTTTAACCATTAAGTCATTATCTCTTCAAAATACATGTTTTATGATATTTAAACAATAAATGTTAGCAACTTTTTTATACAATTACATTACTATGTTTTTCATAAATCAAAATGTAAATTTCACCTACAAAATACTGTTTTTTGGTCAATTTGTACATCATCACCCATCAATTTATCATATCCTATTGTTTTACAAAAATGACATCATATACCTATATGTTTATGATTCTATGGAAGCGAGACAAAACATCATTAGTTGAATATGATAGCTTCTTGGCTCCATTCAAAGTTATACTGTCACTCAATAGACTAGACTTCCCCCTTTCTTGGAACCACTTCTCTTCTTGCCATTGTAATTGGCTATGTGATTTACCTGTCAAATCTACCATGAGTCCTTACTATAAAACATGTTCAATTGAATGCAAGATATCTTTAGTTTAACTTTGGCATTCTGCAACATCCATAGAAGTTTAAGATTGTGTCATTGAGTTCAAGGTAATATTGATAAATTACTTAATTAAGAACATTTTCCATCTTAAAGCCTCAGTTAATTTTACAAAAATTAAATGGAAGTGAACAATTTCTTCTTGCTTTACATGATGATGTCTTATTCGAAAGTTGTTTATATTCACATGTCAAGAAATTATGCATCTTCAATGTCTACAGTAAACAAAGCTGCCAGTTCCCAAAACATTCCGCCGTTATTATGATATCGGCACAACAGAAGTATTTATCCTAAGATTTCTGTATTTGTAAGCAATATGTAGAGTATTCAAGATTATTATGAACTAAGTTTCAAACATCTATGAACTAAATATCAAACTTTGTTACACGGTTAGTGATTAAATTAATTCTTGACTTATGATGTCAGTATGAAGGTGTTGCTTTTAGGACATTATTTTGTACCTCGATTAGAAACATTTATTGAATAAAAAGATGATTTTAAATTCAATGTCAATAGTTTTGACATTTTTTTCAATAGACACAAATTTATTCACGGAGGTTCAACCATATTTAAGATAAAAACTAGTTATATTACAAGGTGGAGGAAATGACATTTCCAATGGTTGCCTGAAAAATTTGGATTCAAAATTTCAGAAGTTGCAACAAAACTTTTGTCTTTGGGAGTTAGGAAAGCTGTTATTTGTCAAAACTTTAGCCGTTTTAGACTAAGTTCAACCAGAAAACTAGGAGTTAAGACATACAATAAAAATGTCTCAATTGAAAACACTTAATTATGTCACATCTGCCAAGATGAAGGTAACATTTCATTCTGCCAACATGATGAATATAGAAATGCTGAATTTATCGCTTTATGATTCTCATCACATGTTGAACATTTATGGGGATAGAATTTACAAGGATCTAGCACCAACAGAAATGATTTATCTTTTGTTTCATTTTATTATACTAGTAGTGAATACAGGGCGTCAAGAAACAACAGCACCCCCCCCCCTCTACAGCAAAAAGTACTAAACATTACATGGTGTGGCATATCTAATTTTAAAGATTAATTTTAATTTTAAAATTTCAGCTTTGTATCATAAAATTTAACAGATTTACAGCCGATTGTTAGTAGTTGGTATGGCCACCACGTGCTGCTCGAGTCAACTCAACCTCAAGTCAACCCTAATTTTTCTTTTGTTATGTAATGTTATGTAACATTATGAGTAATTATACAATATACTTTCTACAGCTCCAAACACTTTTTGTTGTTTCATATTATTTAACCTACTAAAACCAAGTAAAATCATTGGGGTCGAGTTGACTAAGGGTTGAATTGATCAAGGATTGAGATGACTTGGGTTCAACTTGACTAAGGGTTGAGTTGACTTGGGGTTGAGTTAACTAAGGATTGAGTTGACTTGGGGTTGAGTTGACCGGGAAGCGGTTTTTGACACCCTGTATAAAGCATTTTAAAAGTTTAGTTCTCATGTAATCCAAAGGTACATGAATATCAAAAACATTTCTTTCAATCTAGATTAACCAAAATATTGCTTAATTTAAAAAAATTTAGTTATTTAAAAAAACATTTGTACAAGATAAATTAAGTCAATTAATGCATTACGTTATCAAATGATCATCATTCGAGTACTTTATATTTCGGAAATGCGTGGTTGAAAAAGATGTACTCAAATGTATACGTATATTTGCCGCTTATAATAATTTCCTTTCTCTAAAATATTCGAAAGGGACTTATAGAAAACATATCTAAGGACATTGTTAGATTATGAAGAATGATATGATTTGATTACTTTCACTTTTAAAGTATTGCAAATATATGGAACTTTGAGGAATCACTTGCTGGACGTGGATGCCAGGTGTTTGCCTTTGACCCCAGGTTGGTGGATTTCACTAATGATAATGTCTACTCCACTCACGCTTTAAAGTCTTATTTCATATAAATGTCTACCTTATTCATGCTTGGTCCTTTCACTAATGCTAAGGTTTACTGCACTCATGCTTAGTCCTATTTCACTCATGTTAACGTCTACTTCCCCAATGCTAAGTCCCATTTCACGCATGCCAAGGCCTACTTCGCTCATACCTAGTTCTATTTCACTCATGTTAACGTCACTACTAACATCTGCTCCCCTCATGCTAAGTCCTGTTTCACCCGTGCTAAGCCTGCTCCACTCATGCTTACCTATTTCACTCATGTTAACGTCTACATGCTAAGGCCATTCTAAGGCCTACTTCACCCATGCTTGGTGCTATTTCATTCATGTTAACGTCTACTTCAATCATGCTTAGTCATATTTCACTTATGCCGAGGTCTACTTTACCCATGCTTAGTGCTATTTCATTCATGTTAACGTCTACCTAAATCATACAACATGTAAGTCCTATTTCACCCATGCTAAGGCCTACTTCATCCTTGCTTGGTGCTATTTCATTCATGTTAATGTCTACTTCAATCATGCTAAGTCATATTTCACTTATACTGGGGCCAACTACTTCACCCATTCTTAGTGCTATTTCATTCATGTTACGTCTACTTCAATCATGCTAAGTCATATTTCACTTATGCTGAGGCCTACTTCACCCATGCTTGGTGCTATTTTATTCATGTTAACGTCTACTTCACTCATGCTAAGTCCTATTTCACCCACGCTAAGGCCTACTTCACCCATGCTTGGGACTATTTCATTCATATTAACGTCTACTTCAATTATACTAAGTCATATTTCACTTATACTGGGGCCTACTTCACCAATGATTGGTGCTATTTCATTCATGTTAATGTCGACATCAATCATGCTAAGTCCTATTTCATCCATGCTAAGGCCTAATTCACCCATGCTTAGGGCTATTTCATTCATGTTAACGTCTACTTCACTCATGCTAAGTCCTATTTCACCTATGCTAACGCCTACTACACACATGCTTGGTACTATTACATTCATGCTAAGGCTCTCTTCTCTCATGCTTACAATCATGTTAAGTCATATTTCACTTATGCTGATGCCTACTTCACCCATGCTTGGTGCTATTTTATTCATGTTAACGTCTACTTCACTCATGCTAAGTCCTATTTCACCTATGCTAACGCCTACTACACACATGCTTGGTACTATTACATTCATGCTAAGGCTCTCTTCTCTCATGCTTAGGCCCAGTTTCTCGTTCAGTGGAGACTTTAAGCAATGCATATAAAATCGAAACGTCAACCTGTACGTATAAATCGCCCTATACAAATCCATGTAGTTTTCTCATATAAATAAACGTTCAGTTACAGTGTTGACTTAGTCCGTTACTTAGACTACACATCATCGTGTAATATGCTATTGATAGTTATATAGCCGGTTTTCTACGATACATATTTCAAACGATCGCGAGCGCGTTTCGTAAGATATTTAAAGCTAAAACATCATTTACTTTTGAAAGCATTATGCATCGAAATCAAAATTACCAGCATTGTATTCAATAGGCATAGTATAATGATTTCCGTTGACACCAACGTGAAATTGCAAATCTCCCGTTCTCACGCATAACCATCGACAACGTACAGTGACAAAATACGCCGTCGTACCCTTTAGATGTAAGTTGTCACTATTAACCGATTTGAAGCAAAGACAATGACTCAGATTTGATGTAAGTTTTAAAAAATTATCTGGGCAATACATAAAGGATTTCATGTTTCATTTTGTGCGTATTCGTTTGGGAAAACATTTAACTTTTTAGTAACGTTAACAGATATTCGAACAGTGTTGTTTTTACCCATTTCCTTTGATCATTTCCTCGCCTGTCGTCTAAGAGAATCGAATATTTTTATGAGAATATGTTACTCTAAACTGCACAACTTAGGTCGGGTGAAGATTAATAAATATTCATGTATTTTTTGTAAATAAAAAATCAGAAATGTGCGTTTTCAACTCCACTGTACGTTGTCCCTGTAATTGAAATATAAGAGATATAATATTAAACGATGTAATGATTTCATTTCAAAATGCATTAAGGTTTTTATGAGTAACAAGTAATCTTTAACGAACATGTTCAAGTATCCTTTGTACAGAGAATTTTAAAGATACGATAAATGTGATTTTGACCTCTTTTTTGGGTACTTTTTCTTTATATTGTATTGTTGTGGTGGTGGTTAATTTGGTGGTTGATATGTGACCATTGGGTGTTAGCTTACAGCCTCTTTGATTATATGGCATCTGTATCTTACGTTTTGTTAAGTTACACTGATAGATAGATCTATACTAGCTTATCAATACGACTTTTTAAAACCCCCGTTTATTATATATCTGGAAAGCGCTCGATAGTTTCAAAAGTTCAATCAAATTGAAGTTGTACTGTTATTGTTCAGTTTCAATTTTAAATGCATCTGACCTCTCCCCTGCCTGTTAGTGTTATGAAAAATACGTTGCCTGCATTAGGGTTAACTTTGAATTGAGTAGGTCCAATGGGACAACGTCCATTCGAGTTGAAAACGTACACTTATGATTCTTTAAATTATAGCCAAAACGTTAATACTTATTAAATCTTCAACATACCTTAATTGTGTAGTTTAAAGAAACATATTTTCATAAAAATGATCGACACTCTTAGACGTCAGGTGAGAAAATGATCAAAGGAAATGTGTAAAAAAACATTTTCCAACCGACCTATTATGTGGGTAGATTGACCACGAAAAAAATCGACCACTGTTCGAAAATCTTCTAACGTTATTAGAATGTTATCCTAAACGAATGAAACCACAATTTCACTGTTCCACTTTTCACTTCTTTGTTCACAGTATGAATACTGAAAGTCACAAACGAATGGAGAACCTATGGTTCTATAACATTGGGTTAGGCAGAGTTGATTCCGATAACTTTACTCCACGTGTGGATCAATATGTCAAGGAATCCAAGCTTTTTACATGGAAAGTGCGAACGATGAAGTCTATTATGGAAATGCTAGGACACACTAATAAAATGGTATGTGCAAGCTTGCAGTGTTACCCATTATGAATGAAGGTCAAAGACATGTTCAAATAATATTTTATTACATAAAATAAAATTTCTGTAGATGTATGTTTTGATAATCCGTTGTTGGAAAATACAGTACCTTGCCAAGAATCATTTTCCTTAACTGTTTGAAGATTTAATTGGATCTTCTAACAAGTAAATTCATTCTGTGAAAAAAAATCGAAAGAAAAAACTAGAGACCCTACAAGGTAAGTATAAACCCTCGAGTTCTTCAGATGATGAAAAGGGAGGAGAGCTGTAAAATGTTTTTGAGGTCATTTTAAATAAAATTCTGCTGAAATACCGAACAATATTCCGAACGATTAGAAACCATAGCCTAGTTAATTCATTTTAGTAATTTATCTTCAGCTTGTCATTATTTATGAATGAAATTAAAGTTGATTTGAAGTACATGTAGATCGAGAGAATCGACTGATATCAAGGGAGCAAGAACAAACTTCCAAAATATGACGTCATTAAAATCCGGGCTTTGATTTGTCATCCGGGCTTTGTTCAGAAGTGTGAAACTTGAAACATAGACAAGAAAAGAAATCTACAATTTCTGTTTTTCACGAAGATTCCGCCCTTATTGAGAAACTTATTCCCAAAATTAGAGGGTAGCATTTTATGTCGCACCCTGTAGAACAATACTGAGATAGTTCTACTCTTAAACGGAAGAATCCTTTCCAACCTTTTGATCTTGATTGAACAAGACACACAGTGATAAATATTGCACTTTGATGCGATGCGAGAAATGGCAACAATGTAATTTACCCAGTACGCCCAAAACCTAATCAGATATTGACACAAGTTTTGCATCTTTAAAAATGTTAAGGTGAACGGCCGATACAGCTGCATTTTGGGTCATTATGATCGTATGTGCATCACCCTAATAACTTTTTAATGGTCCTGGCCCTTAGCAAGTACATTTATGCTATATGTTTTCCAGATAGATGTGCTTAAAATGGATATAGAAGGCTACGAATTTGACGTCATCTCGTCAATGATAGACGATGGTACAATAAAACAAATGCGGCAGTATGTGGGTGAATGGCACATATTTGGAGATCAGAAATATGACTATCCTACAAAATATTCGATTGCAAAACAACTTTGGAGTTATGGATTTAAAACATTCAATGCGGGTGTCCATCCTCGATGTGATAAATATTGCTTCCAAATCGATTTAGGATTTGTCAATACCAAACTTGGAAAATAAAAACAGTATTACCATAAAGAAATCCTTTATTTAGAGAAAATGCTTTGAGGTATGGTCCTAAACGATGGTATTGGAAAATTGAAATGAAAATTTTATAATCCTGGAGATTTTTTCTTGGAGGAAAATACTCATAACTACTGCTCTGGTATCACTTGGCATACCATTATGGCCATTTGGATCAAACCATTCAAATAAAGACCTATTCAAAGAGTATACATGTACATTAGTAGAGATTAATTAGAATATATAACACGAGGGGAAAGAGTACCCGTGTATATACAACCTACCGCCGAGCAAAGACCCGAAGATGTCTGAAAATGTAGGGGGTGAGTTATAAACTTTTGTTTATATCTTGAATTTCTCAATATGAGAAACAGATAAAAAACAGAAATGTGTGCAACTGATAAAGTTATTGTTCCAGGCACTCATGTTTGCAAAATAATGAGTACTTAGCGCAATGTTTACTATCCAATCGCTAAATTCAACTTTTAAATATTTGAATGATGATTTACATCTTGAATAAGTAACAACCATGGCTGTCTTTACTTCATTCGATTCAAAGATACAATAGGTGTAAATGTATCATATTTATTTCACTGCCATACGTTGCATATCATTGAAATCACCGGTGAAAGTTGAAAATGAAAGACCCGATTATGTCACGAGTACGATTATATAGGACCCGAATCTACCACCGAGCTATTCCGACTATACCGTGAGTAGAACCCGATGAGGTAGTGAGTAAGCTTTCGAATGAGCATATAATATCATGACGATATCACAAATATCCCTTTTTATTTATCATAAACTCCTGGCACCGGGATATAATATAATATGATATAATTCCCGCAGCACTATACGTCAACGTCTGTTTCCGACAAAGTTCTTAAAACATTGAATTCATGCTTACACTTGAATCACCATAATTTCCTATGTGTCTATGGTAAGTGTGCAACCCAAAAACATTTAATTCTGCATTGCAAGCGCCATTCTACTCAAAGAACAAAACTTGAAGAATCCCAAGCTTCACACGCTTCATATCCTCGAAACGCAAATTACCGTGATCTTTCTTTGATAATACAATACCATAGTCAAAAACATTGTAAATCCATTTCTTGCCATTTAACTCAGGCACATTAACTTTAATACTCAGTAATGGATGGTGCTGACTGAAGTGGACCACAAAGTCATCCATCTCGTGTGATTTATAACTACAGTGGAAGCATTTGTACCGAGGACCTGAAATACAATGTTTCGATGTGCAGTGGTAACTGGTGATAGCCATATTTTTTTCAGTTTCATTTATTGTTCACAACAAAATGATTCACATGAATGATGCAGATTGTATGTTTATTATTTTTTCATCAGCACGTCATAAACTCGACGATATAATCGAATCTCAACAGATTTTACTTAAGTAATGTTCGGATTCTGAGATCCTTTACTCAAGATATTTTCGGATCTTTATAATATTACTCGTCGATCACATCGGGTCCGATGTCCGATAACATCGGATCTTTTAGGACAAAGTTTAAGTGAAGATTTTGCTGTTCAAAAGTGCTATTTTGACCTAATATTTTGACACTTAATATGTTATGCATATGCACATCCATTTACCGACCCAAGTATGTCTTATGTATGGCTCATTATCAATTAAAGCGAGTATGAATGAGAAAAACAAATCGAAACCCATTATACGTTTACCTTATCTCTTAATTTGGACATAAAAATATATTTCAACTATAATTCTAGGCGAATTGCGCCTGCTAGAACATCTTAGTAACAATTCTAACCATCCAAAGGAATTGTTAGTGACATTATATTACCTTTATTTGTCCATTTTCCTACGAGATGACATTATCAAACATTTGCTCGGCGGTATATGCGTGTCTTGCTCGGCGGTAGGTTGTATATACACGGGTACTCTTTCCCCTCGTGTATAATATACCGGGTCGGCCATAAAAATAACCCAGAATCATTAAAAAAATATTTGAAAATATTACAGAGATGAACCATGTGTAGCATACCAAAAGATGGAATAATTATAATGTTCAATAATGACGAATCTTTATATTTAATCCATTTGTTACTAGCGAAGAATTAACTGAGCTGATAATTTTCATTTTGTTCCGTTGATCTTGAATTATGAAATATTTGTTGGAATAGTTAGAAATATGTTTTATGCTACCCTTTGCATTCGTTCGACTTGTCTTCGCTTCTTTAGAGAGACATTCGTCTTCGTGCGCGTATGGTAGATTCACGCTGTTATACCCCTAAAGGTTACGCCACATCTGGAAACGAGGTTGGACAGCTACGTTCACTGATTTATCCAATAAAATTGCTACGATGGGACAGAAAGCTGAGGTTGGTGCATTATTTTCTATTACTATGTATCAATGAAAGCATGAAGTACTAAAATATGTGGGTTAATCAAAATACAAAATATATGCATGCTCAGGTTTGCAACAGGGTAAAATCTTTAAATTGGTATATATTATTTGAACCAGCCAAGTGTTCAGGTTGGAAGGTGCTCTAAGCTATTTTACTGAATGAGCATGGTGTAAAAGTGGTTTTGAAAAATGCCAAATTTCTCTTTATGTAGGTTATTTGTGGTTTATCATTTTACATTGATTCTGAAAATATTGGTGTCCAGTTTTTCAGCGTTTTTGAAATATGCAGATTTTTACCCCCCCCCCCCGGTGTGATTTAAAGGGGGGTAATAGGAAAGCCATGTATAATTCTTAGAATATACAACCAATCATCTTGATATTTACAGGTAATCATCTACTTACCATTTTCTACCATTTTCTACCATTATGACAAGTTTCATCAAAGTTGGTCAACTGGTTGCTATGGTAACGGAGATCATATATTAAAAAGTACATATTTTCGTAAAAATCTAAGACGACCCCTGAGACAAAACACATATTATTTTCATAAATTTGGGAGAAGTCACCATGAAAACATTTTAGAAAACTTATTCAGAGTATGTTTGGTAACATTAAATCAAATAATGTTTTATCGTAGCCACACAGTGAATTATATTTGCTGATAATTATATGGCTATGCAAAGAAATTTAGAAAGGGGCGTTGCACTTTTACAAAAAAACATTATTTGTGTTCAAACTTTTGAAAAAAATTAATGACCATTTGTCCTGATATTCGAAGATATTGTTTAAATTATTATGTTTGGCTATCATGGAAAGTTTCATCACTGTTGGTCTACTGGTTACTATGGTATGCAGATTTATACCCCCTGGTATGATTTAAAGGGGGATACAATGAAATCCATCTATAATTCAAAGAATATACAGCCAATCGTCTTTATATTTACAGGTAATCATCTAGTTATCATGTCCTACCACTATGACAAGTTTCATCAATGTGTACCAATTGGAAGCTATGGAAACAGAAATCATTTATCAAAAAGTACTGGTAGGACATGATAAGCAGATGTATACCTGTAAATAGCAAGATATTAGATTGAATATTCTAGGA
The DNA here is from genome assembly GCA_903813345.2 of Owenia fusiformis. Classification (NCBI taxonomy): domain Eukaryota; kingdom Metazoa; phylum Annelida; class Polychaeta; order Sabellida; family Oweniidae; genus Owenia; species Owenia fusiformis. The sequence continues at coordinate 16,579,422 of CAIIXF020000003.1, forward strand.
CTTATACATGGTTTTCATAGTACCTCCTTAATGTGCACTTTTTAACAAGTGATTTCTGTTACCATAGCATCAAATTGGTACACATTGATGAAACTTGTCATAGTGGTAGGACATGATAACTATATGATACAAAGGTCTAGAAATTGTATATATCTAGAATAATTTTATCCTCTGACGACTGGATGTCTGTACTTGAGCCAAGAAGTGATAACTGTGATAGTCCTCATGGACATGCTAGTTACGAATTGAACAAAAGAATACTGTTTGTTGGTTTTATTATATACATAATATATACATTTACATATGTGAGCTGGGCGAATGGGGGGCACGTGGGTAACGGCAATAAAAACTACACACACAAGTTCAGTCATATGATATCTTTATTCTTTACAGTCTTAGTTGTAACATCAGGTATCACAGGATGTTAACAGGCAACAAGAAGAACAAGTAGTAGAAGTAGAAGTCTGCAATTATACAAAATAATATGCATTAAAAATAGGAACCAATATTTCGTAATGTTGAGACCATAAAATACAAATATTATTATATGAATACTATTACATTTCATATGTGATTCCCTTAGACTAAACCAAACACACAGTTTCATGTACTTTACACAAATAATACAATAATATATTTTAAGAGATATGCATACCCTAATGACTAGTCTAATGGAGACTAACTGCAACCTCAATGTAAGAAAACATCCAATCTCCAGTACTAAAATTAGAAGTAACAAAAGTGCAGCAATGTACCATGTTGTCAAATGAACAAACATGAAAGAATTAATAATATTCACCAATACAACATAATAATTAGAACCATTAAAGTGTGACATAAGATTACGTGTATTCGAGCTCTGGTGAAAATATAAAATCATTTTACAAAATGGCTGCACCTTAAAATACAAAATGGCTGACACAAAAATGATATAAACTTACAAATAGTCCTTAGGACTTTTGAAGTGGTGTGAGACCCTGGCTGAGTGTGGTGTACATGAGCACTTACACAGTGTGTCTGCAATTAACAGGACAGTAAAAGTAAGTTGTAAAAGTAAGCCACATAAGCATTACAAAATTGGGCGTGACCCGTATTCTAATTTACAAAACTGGTTTACAAAAGTTGTAGTCTAGGGATATGAAATATTACCTTACCAGAAAATATGATATAAAAAGAAAATGACATTCTTCTATAATGATAGTATAGGATAAACTGGTAGAAAGTACAACTTGACTGAATAAATTGGGAAAAATACAAAATTGTATTTACCTATACACAGAGGTGTTTCCAGTTGAAGCTCAGCCAGTGGACTGAGGTCAGTTTGAAAAATAGAAATCACTGCTAATGCAGGGTTATAAAACCAGCCACAAACTTACAAAATATAAGAATCAAAAATAAGGTTTACATGTAATTGTCCTATACTGAATAGAAAATCTAACCCAGTAAGTGTGGTTCTAAAAATAGCATGGTTCACTCAAATGCATACATATGTGTAAAAGTACAGGTGGTCTCATGAACCATGTAACTATCCTTGTCCATACAGGGTGTTACACCTAACCTGTCACATCCACGCCCACATCGTGGTAATGCGTCCCGCATTAAAGAATACAATTGAAACACTGACTGATATAACATGACTGACTGTTACTTACAAAATACAATATACAATCATCTGCACACTAATAGTAGCAGGTATAGAAATACAAAATACAATGCTTTACATAATGATACATGTAGCTCATACGAAATATAAAATCCGCTATACCTCATAAATATGAAATTTAAACACTGCAAGGCAAGTGTAGTTGTTACTTGTAAATATAATGTATGGAATTATACCTCCCCTACAACCACGACCATAAAATAATTTAAAGGAAGAACCACAGACGCGGCGTGTATTAAATTGTTGGTCATAAGTATGACATAAGCAAATGTACATAACGAAATAGCATTACTTATAGTACTCAGCAGAACAAATTGTTATTCATAATAACAATCTAACAGAATACTTGAACCGTTTAGCTTTTGTTCGCCAACCTTTGCGAACGTCTCGGAACAAACTCCCTAACTTCTTCAATAGTATCCATCTTCCGCAAGTACTCTGGTAACTTTTTGATCTCTCTTCTATGCACAGTTTTCAGCAGACCACTCTCTGATTGAAGAACAAATGTTTTGGAATCCTTAATGTCTTTCACAATATGAACCTCATCACCATACCCATCTTGGATCTTATTTCTTCCTTGAGGATGCTGTTTCACAATGACTTTATCATTGCAGTGGATTTCATCACTTTCATATGCATGTGTATCATGGAGCTTTTGTCTCCTGTCTGCTTCTTTGTGTATCTTTTGTGACGCCAATCTGTAAGACTGTTTCAAGTGGTCCCTGTGTTTATTAATCCAACTACTGGTTCCGACTGTATCACCTTCACCTTCATCTTCATCAATGCCCTCAGTTCCAGAGATAATATCCAATGGTAGCTTTGGGTTACGTCCAAACATTAAAAAGAAAGGACTGTATCCAGTAGATGAATGTGGCGTGCAGTTGTACCTTGCGACTACGGCATCTATATATTCTGGCCACTTGAGTTTCTGTTCAGCTGACAAAGTTTTCAAAAGATTATGTAACGTCCTGTTAAATCTTTCTGCTTGGCCATTGCCTTCAGGGTGATAAGGTGTTGTTCGGGATTTGTCAATAGAGTATATTTTGCAGAGTTCACTGACAATTTTACTTTCAAAATTCCTGCCCTGGTCAGAGTGGATGCGTGATGGTATCCCATAATGGTTAAACCAGTTTTTAACAAGGGCTTTTGCAGTTGTTACAGCTTTTTGGTCTCTTGTAGGTATCGCCAATGTGTACTTTGTAAAAACATCAGTACAGATCAATACATTCTCCATGCCATTCGATGCCTTGTCCAATAGAGTGTAGTCGGTACATAGTAATTCATTGGGTTGTTTTGCCATAAGTCTACCCATTGATGTGTAAATGTTCTTGTATGGCACCTTCCCATGAACACAGCGATCACATGACCTGATCCATTCTTTGATGTCATTTTGTATGTTTGGCCAAAAGTATTTATTTTCAATCAATCTAAATGTTCTTTCGCAACCTTGATGTCCACTATTTTCATGTGTTTCTCTCAGGACTTTCTCTCGTATACATTTTGGCGTTACAACTTGGGTTATAGGAGACTGATTACTGTTTTTTATGGTTCTTATCAGTATTCCTTTTTTCAAGCTTAGTCGACTGAAATGTTTTAGTAAGCTTTTCTGGTCTTTTGAAAGCTGATTTTTCATAGCTGAACTTGGCATCTTTTTCTTCCTCACAAGTTTTTTGATAACTTTGATTTCTTCATCTTGATCTTGTAGTTCACCAAAACCAGATTCAGTTATTGTAGGGAATGGCGTAAAACTACCCGTGGTTGAAACATCTTCCTCAGCACTATGTTTGCCAGAAATAGATTCACCACTGTCAACTACAGTTAAGACTGGACATGGTGTTTGTGCAGCACATGCATCAACAACTGGGTCAACTAGATTTGGGATTAAGCCAGCTTCTTTGAGTTCGGATGGAATATATGTAGTATCTGTGCATCTTTCTATTGTGACTTGCATTGCACTTGTTAGGAAATCTTCATCCCTATCCTCTTCTGTAGGGTTGTTTCTCAGTCTTGACAATGCATCTGCTGACTTATTCATGACACCAGCCTTGTATTTCAATTCAAAATTGAATGCAGCCAATTCTGAAACCCACCTTTGTTCCACTGCTGGGAGCTTTTTCACAGTCATGATATGTGTAAGGGGATTGTTGTCTGTATAAACAGTAACAAAAGATCCAAGGAGATAATCACGAAACTTTTCTGTCATGGCCCATTTCAGTCCAAGAAGCTCGAGCTTCATGCTAGAATAATTTCTTTGGTTCTTCTCGGCTTTCCTTAGAGATCTGCTTGCGCATGCTATGATTCGCTTGGTTCCTTGTTGCATCTGATAGAGTACTGCTCCAATGCCAACATGACTGCTATCTACTTCTAGGATGTAAGGCTTTTTGAAGTCAGCAAAAGCCAGTATGGGTGCATTAATGATTTTATCTTTCAAAATGTTGAATGCACTCTGACATTTTGTGTCCCACAATTCCTTGATGGATACACTTTTGGATTTCCTTTTGCCAACTTTACCATTCCTGTTAAGGATTTCATGTAACGGACGGACAATCTTGGCGAAGTCTTTCACAAATCGTCTTGAGTAGCTTGTGTGACCAAGGAATCTACGGAGATCTTTAACTGTTTCCGGAACGGGCCAGTTCTTCAGTACTTCTATTCTTGTGTCATCTGGTCTAATCCCATCCTTTGATATCATATGGCCTAAGTAAGTGACCTCAGTCTTGAAGAAATTGCATTTCTCCCATTTCAGCTTCAAGGAATTTTGTCTCAATATTTTGAAAACATTCTCCAGCTTGGTAATATGATCATGAACACTGCTAGAGTAACAGATGATGTCATCTAAATATACTAGTATGCTTTTGAAAATTTCATTTTTGAAGACTGTTTGCATCAATCTTTGGTAAGTAGCAGGGCTATTTGTCAAACCAAATGCCATTCTTGGATATTCATATAATCCAAACGGTGTCGTGAAGGCAGTCTTAGGCACATCATTCTCAGCTACCTTGACCTGGTGGTAAGCATTATCTAAATCGCAGGTGGAAAATATCTTGGCATCTATGAGAGCATCCATCGATTCTTCTATACGTGGAAGTGGATAACTGTCTTTTATCGTGTTGTTGTTCAATTGTCGATAATCGACACAAAGGCGAAGACTTCCATTCTTTTTTCTAACCAACACGATAGGACTTGCGAACGGACTATTGCTGGGTTGAATGATCTTCTTATCCAGTAGTTTCTGTATATGCTCTTTTACTTCTTGGCACAAATGAGGTGGTATTCTCCTATATGGCTGTTTGACCTGTTTACTAGGATTGATTAAATGTATCTCATGTTCTACTGCATCTGTGTGTCCAAAGTCTTCATCATCTTGGGCAAATACAGACTGGTTTCTGTAGAACATTTCTCTTGCGATTTCTCTCTCAGCATCAGTTCCAGGGAATTCAGCTAGTCTTTCATCCACCAGTTTTATGAACTTTTCTGAAGTATTTTCTGTTTCCTGGTGTGTAAGTTCGAAACAATTTTCTGCCTGGGAATAATGGACTGAATATGGGCTGCAAGTTTCTTTGGAGCTTTCAATTTTCCCAATTGGAGTTCGCTGGTTCAGTTTTACTCCAACCTTGGAAATGTTAGCAACTTTGACCCATTTCTCATCGTGTGTACCATCTATAACGCCAGGTGTTATTTGTACGTTGCCAGGTAATGGTTTATCTGTGGGTTCGACAATTCCTACATCACTAAAATGTCCTGTATTCACTTGTACATGAAGACATGTTCCTGGAGGAATAAATACTTCTTTGTCAACTCTCACATTCTGTGTTCTGGTTTCGGACTGTTTTTCTTCCGATTTTGGGAGTCTGTACAGCTGCACATGTTGTAAGATATTACATCCAATTAGACAATCGGGCTTGGCACCATCCTGTCCATGGATAATAATTCCAACATCATTAATTAGTTGATTTTCAATTTGTACATCTGCTACCATAAAACCATCATAAGGAATTAACAGGTTGTTTGCAGCTCTTATTCTACACCACTTGTCACGTTGTAAAGTTTTATGAGAAAAGTGTTCATTGAAAAATTCCTTGGACATCAAAGTCACAGTACTGCCACTGTCAATTGTTACATTGACTGGAATATTGTCAATCATTATTTCTCTTGTTGGACTTTCTCCTATTAATTTGTTCATGTCTACATTCTTGATATGTGTGTTTTTATCATTACTTGTACTGGTCTTAATAGGAATTTCATGAGGATTTACATTGGTTGCATTATTCTGTACACTGTGGTCTTTTAAGCTTTCATCTCTGGTGCCACTGTCCAGAGAACTTGCTAGTTTTTTTGAACATTTGAGGAAGTATTTTCTTGGTTGCTGTTCCTCCAGTTACCAGAATTTCCATTATTCTGAGGGTAGTCTTGATAACCTTGATCTCTTTGCTGATAACGAGTTGTAACATTTCCACCTGGATATGTTCTGTTTCCATGTGATGTACCTCTACCCCTTGTGTCACCATAGCCTCTCTGAGCAAAGTCTCTATGGGGAAAATGCTGATTTGTATAGATCCTATTCTGGTCATAGTTGTTGCGAGTATCATCATGATTGTTGAACCCTCTACTATCACTGAAGTATCCTCTATCATTGAAACCTCCTTGGTTACTGGAACCTCCTCTGTTACTGAAGCCTCCTCTGTTACTGTAGCCTCCTCTGTTACTGTAGCCTCCTCTGTTACTGTAGCCTCCTCTGTTATTGTAGCCTCCTCTGGTACTGAAGCCTCCTCTATTACTGAAGTCTCCTCTGTTACTGTAGCCATGGGGGTCTGTATCAAAGTATCCTGGTCCATGTTCTGGATGATTGTAACCTTGCTTCTGGGAGATGTAATTTGTCATAACATCCTTCTGAAATTCCTTTTGGATTTCCTCCTTCACTAATTCTTTCAACAAAGTACGATCAGATGTTATACTAGTAGGCGCTGAGTCAGCAGTGGTACAGTTTGAAGTTTGTAGAGTTTTCCTTACTTGGTCTTGTATAATATCCCTAATTGATGTATCTGTAGTAGTAGTGGACTGCCTATCATGCTTCTCCTCCATTATGAATGCCTCTTCGCGTAGAGTTGTGAATGATATAGCAGGTTGTTGTTTAAGTTTATCATACAACATTAGACGCATCACTTCTGATGAAACTCCATTGGCAAACTGAGTTTTGATAAGTCTATCTGTGTTGTCAATACACAAAAACTCGTCGTGGGAGTTCTGCAGCAGTTCCAGCTGTGTCATTAGTCTTTGACTGTAGGCTTTTATGTTCTCATCCTTGTTCTGCTTTGTGTTGAGGAATAGTTGAAGAGCAGAATGTTTAGTCTGTCTACTGCCATAAACTCTTTGAAGGGTGGTGAATATCTCATCAGGCTTTGCTATTTCACCAAGAAGCTTAGCTTCTTTCCGAGGCATTCCTTCTAAGTGTGAGAGTAGATAATCATACTGGTCTTCTTCAGGAATCTTCTTCAAGGCCCGTTTACAATCATCTACCCAGTCATATATATTTTGTTCTTTTCCAATGAATTTGTTGATCTTTGGCTCTTTGTAGTATTGTTTCACAGGTGCAACTGGTTTGGTTGTTGGAGTGGATGTATTGAAATTTCCAACTGTAGGAAGGACATCATTGTTTTTTCTGACTCGTGATATGTCTAAGAGGGTGGCATTTGCAGATATTCCTGTTGGTTGCTTAAGTTTCTCAGTTGTATTTCCATATATTGTATCTCGATCCCTATTCAATAAGTTGGCATAGTGTTGTTTCCTTTGTGTATGTTCTTGTTCTTTCTCTTTGATAAGGCGCTCCAGCTCGGATTTTCTGGTTTCATATTCTGCATATACGTCATCAATGGAGGCCAACAACTTCTGGTTTTCACGTTCGATATCGCCAAGACTCTCCCTGAGACGTTTGTTTTCTGTTTCCTTTAAGTGACGCTTGGTTACACCATTATTGATGTCCTCATCAGTAAATCTCAATGAGTTATTTACATGTAGTACTTCAGACATTTTATCTATAAGTTCCTCAGCTGTCCTAGACTGTTGTTCCAACTCTTCATGAGACATGTAGTGCGCCATCTTGTGTTAATACTGAGTGGATATCCAACTCAACACTATGTAAAAAATCTTATTGTCAAATACCCTTGTGATCTAATAAAGATGTGCGTTATGGTATACCACCGTGTAATCTTATATACTAGTATAACACTAGCATGTAACAAATATGTGATAATACAATGTGCGTTTTAGCACACTACCGTGATATAAGATTGTGCGTTATAGCACCACGCCGTGTAGCAATAGGTACGAATATGTGACACCTTAATAACGTGCGTTGTTGCACAGCACTATGTAGTAATATATACACCTTTATGGTACCCTTATGATGTGCGTTTTTGCACAACACCGTGTGATAATATGTACACTAACAAACACTTATAGACTACCCTAGTAACGTGAGTTTTTGCACAACACCGTGTTGTAATATGTACACTTATAGAATACCCTTAAATGTGCATTTTTGCACAACACCATGTGGTAATTTGTATCCGTATAGGTTATTCTCGGCCAATATTGTGTAATTATATAAGTATATATGTACCCTATCAAAAAGCTTTTGCTAGGATAATACCTTATAGATATAAACAAACACTAATATTTATTAAGGTAGTTATGTGTAGGATTGTACCCTAACAGATTTTGTAAGTTAGGATAATAATACCTGTACCCTAACAGATTTTGTAAGTTAGGATAATAATACCTTCTTTAATGACAACACAGTAGCAATATAGCAACAATAAACCCTAAACCTTAATTAAGTTTAGAAACCTGATAATTCTATGAAGACATAGTCTACTATATGTACATTGATTGTCACTTTATGTGACTGTCACTTTATGTGACGCTTGAACAGCAATTGGTTTAATAATACACTCTACACTATAGATGGCATTATGTGACTGTCACTTTATGCGACACTTGAACAGTAATTGATTTAATAATACACACTCCACTATAGATGGCATTTATTCTTCAGCCATTATCAACATAATATGCATGAGTTCTACCAACACAAAATATATCTGCATATGGGCATCAGATTCAATTGCATAAGTTCACCTTTGTAAATAAATGAACTGGAAAATACGCTTGCTTTTAGAGCATATTTGATACTTATAGAACTACCTAAATTATCTGAATCTGAATCTATAGTGACTATCTGACTGTCACTTTATCAAGCATTAATGGCTCAATACTAACACTACTTATATTATACACATTCATTTGTTGTGGTTTTAAACCTGTATACTGGCTAGTGGTACGTTGTAGCTTGCAAGTGGTTGTAGGTTGTAGGTTGATGCTGCCGCAAACACATCTGACACCATTGTGAGCTGGGCGAATGGGGGGCACGTGGGTAACGGCAATAAAAACTACACACACAAGTTCAGTCATATGATATCTTTATTCTTTACAGTCTTAGTTGTAACATCAGGTATCACAGGATGTTAACAGGCAACAAGAAGAACAAGTAGTAGAAGTAGAAGTCTGCAATTATACAAAATAATATGCATTAAAAATAGGAACCAATATTTCGTAATGTTGAGACCATAAAATACAAATATTATTATATGAATACTATTACATTTCATATGTGATTCCCTTAGACTAAACCAAACACACAGTTTCATGTACTTTACACAAATAATACAATAATATATTTTAAGAGATATGCATACCCTAATGACTAGTCTAATGGAGACTAACTGCAACCTCAATGTAAGAAAACATCCAATCTCCAGTACTAAAATTAGAAGTAACAAAAGTGCAGCAATGTACCATGTTGTCAAATGAACAAACATGAAAGAATTAATAATATTCACCAATACAACATAATAATTAGAACCATTAAAGTGTGACATAAGATTACGTGTATTCGAGCTCTGGTGAAAATATAAAATCATTTTACAAAATGGCTGCACCTTAAAATACAAAATGGCTGACACAAAAATGATATAAACTTACAAATAGTCCTTAGGACTTTTGAAGTGGTGTGAGACCCTGGCTGAGTGTGGTGTACATGAGCACTTACACAGTGTGTCTGCAATTAACAGGACAGTAAAAGTAAGTTGTAAAAGTAAGCCACATAAGCATTACAAAATTGGGCGTGACCCGTATTCTAATTTACAAAACTGGTTTACAAAAGTTGTAGTCTAGGGATATGAAATATTACCTTACCAGAAAATATGATATAAAAAGAAAATGACATTCTTCTATAATGATAGTATAGGATAAACTGGTAGAAAGTACAACTTGACTGAATAAATTGGGAAAAATACAAAATTGTATTTACCTATACACAGAGGTGTTTCCAGTTGAAGCTCAGCCAGTGGACTGAGGTCAGTTTGAAAAATAGAAATCACTGCTAATGCAGGGTTATAAAACCAGCCACAAACTTACAAAATATAAGAATCAAAAATAAGGTTTACATGTAATTGTCCTATACTGAATAGAAAATCTAACCCAGTAAGTGTGGTTCTAAAAATAGCATGGTTCACTTAAATGCATACATATGTGTAAAAGTACAGGTGGTCTCATGAACCATGTAACTATCCTTGTCCATACAGGGTGTTACACCTAACCTGTCACACATATATATTTGTAAATTTTATTATATACAAATCAAATAATAAAAATAGTCAAATTAGTCAAAGAGAAAATCAAGAAACTGTTTTCTTATGTACACTAAAAATAGTTTAATTAAATCGATGAGTATAATTAAGAAATATCTTAAACTCAGTATGGCATTAATTTCCATTTATTCAGTCTGATATATTGATGATAAAGTTGAATGTTTCTCTTGGATGGCAACTTAGCACCAAATGTTGCTTTCTGGATATATTCTGTATATTCATCCCTAGACTTCCCTCTCACAGTGGTAAAGTCGCATTGTATGAGCCACCCAGTGAAAACATCCTGGTTTGTATCCTGCAAATAAATATGTAAAAATGTAGACCAATAAGGAAATTGTTTTGTTAAATAAGGGACTAGAAGGGATAGAGATGAGTTCGGGGTAAGTCAAAAATATCGTCACAACTTCCCGATATGTCAGTTTAATGTCAATTCACATTTCAGTCCTTTTTTATAGAAAGTCCAACAGTTCGGTCTTTATTTCTGCGTGTAATCCTATGATTATAAAGGTTATCTGTGAAAAAAGATGACGTATGAAGACATGCCTATTCTTGTAATCTTCTATATTTGAACAGATATTGCAAGCTTTTCTTATGAAGAGTGTTACACAGACAAGAAATCCTTAGTTACAACGCTTTTTGTCTAAATGCTTTGTAACAGGTCACTGGCGGATTAGGGGGGGGGAATGTTGGGCCAAAAAAGGCCTCAAGGCCCCAAAAAGCGTGCCTTTTTGGTCATAACTGGGCCTTTTAAGGCCTTATATTTTAATTTCAGGCCAAATTTTGAAGAATATGGGCCTCAAAATTTTAAAATTTGGGCCCACTTTTGGGTTTTAGGGGCCCAAATTTTTTTCTCTGACCTGAAATTTGGGCCCGCCCCTTGTTGGATCCCAGATCCGCCCCTGCAGGTACCTATAATAATCTATCAAATTGAACATAAATGATAAACAGAACAACCTTTACCCATTTAGTTGGTAAGGTAACTATAATATTACCTACCAATAGTATACAAATAATATTCACTTGTACATGCAGTGTATATGTAACAGTGTTTAAACAAATCATTATGTTTTAAGTTTACTTACAAATCTGTGACCTGGCCAGCCTGTGGCTCAATAGTAGCATCCCAACCAAACTTTGTATACCTATGTATAATAAAAACAAAACTGTATGGTTAATCAATAGTGGCTGGTCAAACAAAAAGTTAATGTATAAATAATTTTAATAATGCCTGGGTCACATTTGCTCCGATCCATCGGCCGGCGCCCGGCCGATTGAGTGTTTTGTTCAATATTGTATTCAATTTTGAACAAAATACTCAATCGCCCGGGCGCCGTAGTGAAAATCGGAGCCTATGTGACCAAGGCATAAGCAATGGATTTTAAATGAAATATTCAATTATTGATTCTGGTATTTTATATCGTCAGGATATAAGTGTAAGTTTTCAGTAGTTTTTCTTAACTCAACGGGTCCTTTAGTTCAGTCTTACACCCGATAGTTTGGAATTATAGTTTTAGTAGTATCTCAGATATTGTACCTGCTGTAAACAGAAAGATTGTGATGGGTCTTGTCTGGCTTAACATCTTCTTTGTCAGACTTATTTTCTTAAAATGGATGGACATGCCTATCTAGACTACACTGGCTCCTTTCAGACTTTTATTTTCTAGGCAAATTATAACCACATATTTCATCTACAAATCAACATTTTTTTGAGAAAAAGTATTTACATTTAAGTTTAGAAAATTACCGTTATTTAAACAGGGGTAGGCTACGAATTTTTGCATTTTCAAAACACACCGATGCAAATCGTCATGTAAAACTCAAACAAGATAAGCATCTGGTCATGAAGATTGAAGTGTCCTATATCCAGTGATAGCAATAATATGCGTTGTGTCCTCCTTGTGCTGCAATCAGAGCATCAACCCTACGGGACCAGATTTGAATGGAACATCTGACCTTTCTAAGTGAAATAATGCCCCATTCCCCATTCACCAAGGGGGTGCAACTTCTGTAGTACTGCTTCACACATGAATAGGGCCGCCTTCATAGACTACCACATCAGTAAGTGTCCCTATTATCTCTTTCCTCTGGTCTACGACAGACACGAACACAATTATCAACTTTGTGGAGGACACATCTTATTTCATCACATGCTGTCATATGCCACCAAAGATTAAGTCCAACATTTTGGTGCTTTCCTGCCCATTGAAGGCACCTTTCTTTGTTATAACCAGTCAGCTGTGGTTTCTTTAAAAGTCTCATGCCCTTGCATCCAATATAAAAAAATCACTGGTTGTATACAGCTCTTAAACACGGGTTTCGAGGTGAGGCAGCCATTCATCTCTTAGACTACTGGTTGACTTAGAGCGATTTTGATGACGTAAATGCAGCAGGTGGTGGTCTTTTCTTGATTTTTTCTCTTTAGGGCTACTATTGCTGTGCCCTGGAGTCATATTCCTGTGCCTTTGGTACCACTGCAGAATTTTAGAGATTGTTCCTGACACACTCCTTAGGGTCCTGGCAATGGCAGTTTGTTTCATGCCAGAGAGCGTCATCCCTATGACCTGCCATGCTCGTTTTCATTTGTTCTATGGATCATATCTTCTAAAAACTCTTCCAACTCTAAATTAGATTTTTATAAAATGTGCACTGTAATGATTACAACTAAGATTTGGACGCCTCTTTCAAATTACCAATATCATGAGTTCATGCGGTCACCTCAGTGAATACAAGTTTAATCAACCATGAATGTTTGAACTTTTCAAACCAATCAGTTTTATATGCAAAACTGATGAGGGAATGAGGACACGTTGCAAATTTTCAAGAAAATGTTATAATTTTGGAGAAATTCCATCAAACAATTCATATCTATAAAATATTCCATATTTATGAGCAACACTGTATTTTAGCATTTAGAAGTGTAAATTAAGTTTTAAGTTACCGGAAGAGGAGTCTCACTTATATGTTTGAAAGATTTTAACTGCAGGAATTTCAGCTGAAATAACGTTAATTCAGAAAGATTTCTTTTTACTAAATGTAGGCCCGTGATCGTTGGATACGTCTCTGCAATAACTGTTCAACCTGAATAATGCAAGAACGTTTTATTAAGGTTTGAAAAGCGGTGGCGAGGCAAGAGCCTATGAAGTTTATTCTCTATGTGAGGTATTATAAGTCTTCTCCACCCATTGCTGATCGTTGCTAGGACGAAATAAAGATCAATTACATTAGGTAATGTTGCCCAGGTTCAAATTGTATGCTTTGATTCCGTGTTTTCATGGAACAAATATATCAAAACAGTTTTCAATTTACGTGAAATCACAAACCATTTTTACATTCATATTAGTTTCTAAGCCAGTGATTGTGTAAAAACCGACCTCCCACCTCATGGACCCAACTGTGGAGAGTGACTGGTTGGTGGTCGGTCTTTTTCGTAATCCCTTTGTTAAGTGCCTCCTTGACTGTCTCAAAATATTACAGAATTATTTGAAGTATGTAACTAATTAGTAACCAAGAGTAAATTGCAAGTTCTGGTTTTTGAGAAAGAAAAGGTTTCTGTCACCTCGGATCGCTTTATCTATTTAAAAATATTTTTTCATAAATCAGTAAATATAGATACAATCATGTGATGTAATATTTTGATAATGTACCTGTAGGAACATATAGCATCTATATTGACCTACTTTTTTGAGATTTGAATAACCTCCCTTAAGGGTTTTGAATGACCTATAATATGGTACCTTATTTTTTGTGTTACTCTTCAACTATGGAAACCCCAGGGGAGGGGTCATCTGACCCCCCGCCCTCCCGTCCCCTGTACATTAGTGTTATGGAAAATATGTTGTTGATATTAGGGTTAATACGGTATACCTCAGGTTTTTAATACTCTGTCAATCATTTCTTTTTAAGGGTTATTTTTAGGTGGGTCATTGCCTTTGAGCCAACTGACAATGGAGCTTCTATGAATTCCAGTTTGAGGTGGGTACTTTTTTCAATGACATTATTAATATCCAGAACAGCTGATTTTTTAGGTAGATAGTCAGTAGTCAGCGATAACTTCATCTGACAGCCCATTTTTATTTGTGCGCAGTGTGTAGAATCTACCTTCATTCATAGCTTCGGGACAGTTTTTAGGAGAGTACGAATGTATTTCTGATCACTAGAGATTTGTAATCTAATGATTACACATACGAATAGATTTTGAGAGTTTTAAAACCAGCTCTTTTTGCACCCATTGCAACCATTAATATGGACCTTGCCCTGTGGATGGATGCCAGCATAACAGAGCACAGTAATATCAATGATAGAATTCATGTTACCAATCCATTATCCATGGTACCAATCCCAATTTAGTGTGTTTCCCTCCAACTGGGACATGATCTCGTTGCTTCTATCTTTTATATCATGAGAAAAAACATCATCATGAATTATTAAAATACATACTTAAACTTTTTGACATTTTTGCATAAGTATCATTTTTGCATAAGTATCATTTTTGCATAATTAAAATTAAACAGAACAAAAACTAAACTTTATGGTAAGGAAGATGGAAGTATCGGAATGATACAATTTATATTTTAAAATGAAACATTCATCGAAACAACATATTTTAAGCAGAGATAATGTCAGGTCTTCTAATCATCTTAATATGTAGTTACAATACTACGTAATAGATGTAATATTGAAAGATCATAGGTTGACCCAGTGGCACAGTTGTTTGTTATCCGGGGATCGCCATCTTTCCCTCGGATACCCGGATGTTGAACGGAAATCTGACGTATCGTCGACTAAGCCACCATCTTAAAACCATCAGCAACATAGAAAAATGAATAATATAGTCAATAATATAACTCAACGAGGATGATATATCCTCCATATTTCTACACAAGAAATATATATTCATGTTTATTGTTAGTAGATTCAATATTGCCGCGATACATTAGCGCATTCGTCATGACGCGGCTCGTGAATATTCAAAGCTATTGGTCCAGGTAATAGTGACTTCAATAAACCAGAAGAAGAAGGTAATGGCCTTACTATTATTACTAGTATTATGCTGATAAATCATTCTTTTTTCTGAGGTTTAATTTTCCTTTAAGGTAAGACAGGAGCTTGCTCACACACTACATTTTAACCAATAATCTTAATTTACAAAGGTCTTCAGAAATTAAACTTTAAAAATGAGAAGCGACCTTGCTCTTTAAAGGGACTTTTTCAGACCTAATTTTAACAAGATTTTAGATCCTCTTGCCACTGTGGCCACCGATATCAAGGTAAGATACATCGTTTCCTTAACTGCCCTCTAACCGCCATACATATAAAAAAATACATCCTAAAATTAGAAAATTATATTATGTATTATTTTGGAAAACAGAGTGTAAAAATAGAATTCATACTTTATGGAGATAAAAATCTGAATACTGAGCTGGCTGGCTAAAAACTGCCTTCAATTATATTCAATGCATATCAATAATATTTTAGAATGACCAATCTCACATCATATTTTACTAACATGGGAAAAGACCTGGTGGATGGCATTAAGAGGAATATTACATATAACACTTACCTACAGAGTTTTAAACACTTTCAAGTGATCTCAGAGGTTATATGACAAGAGTTCAGAATCTACACTAATATCAGTAAAGCTACAGATATATCTATAACTTATTTCACAAATGGGAGAAAAATGTAACATTTTTAGGTATTTATGTTCAGCACACTGTTGCTATTTCACAACTAATAGCAGAGGCGAAGAAAGACAAGGCCAACCTGTCAGTAGCCTTGCCCAAGTCGGTATTTTTTTTACTTATCTGATCTTGAATTATTACCGCCTTGTACAATCCAATACATCTCCGCTGATATTATGCTGAGATATTCAACGGTTTCGAGATTTCCATAATACCTACGCTATCGGGGGTATCGCGAAACAATCACACTTTATTGACAGGTTTTGGAGAAAAGCATTATGGCAGGCTGTACACCTTCTGTGATTTTTTGTGTGGCGGCAATGAATATCATCTTGAGAGAAGTATAGAGGGTGCAAAGAACCTAAAGACGGTAATCGACATCTACCATGCCGTGCCTTTGAGGATTACATCACAGCTACACCGACATTGAAATAGGCACCTGATGAATCCTCACTCAGCTTGAAGAATTACCAACCTGGGGATGGTTGACCTTTAAACCGAAGAAATCAAGAAGTTTTACCAAACCGAAGGACAAGTTGAAGCTCAATCCACCACGATGCAAGGGGAGAAGATTCCAATCATAGAGGAGAAACCTATCAAATATGTAAGGAAGTGGTTATATGAAAACGTGTCTAACAAGAAAAGTATGGTCAAATCAGTCAAGAAGCTTGAGAGCTGGCTTTCAACTATCAACAAGTTGAAAGCCTGGTGCTTCCAACATGGACGAATACCTAAATTGAACTGGCCCTTCGCTATGTATGACTTTCTACTGGCCATTATCGAAAAGATGTAGAGGACCATCAGCAAGTACCTCAGATTATGGATTGGTGTGTCCAGTTCGTTTATTAATATAGAAAGTGGAGCCCTCAGATTGCAATGTCAAACGCTGAAACGAGGTTGTGTCACAGCGATTAAAAGAAGACCCGGCATGCAAGCTTTGCGGTCAACCAGCGACTTCGAACCACAACCTCCGTACATACAAGGTAAACCTCACTGAAGGCAGGTATACATGGCAATTCGACCAAGTACTTAAGAAAATATACAGACACATGGACTCAATGACCACCCTACCCGCCCTAAATCACCCAAGCCGATAACCTTCATGCAGAAAGGACATACATCAACCAGGACTTCAACTTTCCCAAAGAGTAAATCACTACCAACACCTGGGAATCTCTACAAGGCAACAGACTGGATTGTGTTAGTGGATGTAGGGAAGGGGCTCGTATTTCCCAAGCACATGGCGCAGACAACTCTCAGACCAGACATTGTCATCAAGTCTGAATCCACAAGGACAAGATTGAAGTGTCTAATGGACTGAAAAGACTTACAAGGATATAGTCCAGGAAGCTTCACAGAATGGTTGGACCACCCATTTCTTCCCAGTTGAAGTGGGAACCAGAATACTAGCAGCAATACCTTTGAGTTGAATGCTTAAATCAATTGACATTTCTCCAAGTAAAAGAAAGAAGGCCCTCTTATAGACAAGCCAAATTCCAGAGTTGTAATCCAAATGGTTGTTGCTGCTATGTATAGACTGCTGGCTGTATCAGTGAGTGGGATTTTATCACCTTGCTCCCCCACCCATCTGAGTTTGTACGCCCTTTAAGGGGCGAAACAAACATAGAAGTGCGCTGATGAGATTGTACAAGCAAACAACACTACAACAAAAGCCTGTAGCCAAAGGGCCAGCAGCGATATATTTACATAGATGTTCATCATGGATGTGGAGATATTCTATTTGGTTTCGGAAATACTGTTCCAAATACAATGGATTATTTCCAGTTTTCCAATGTGGAGAACATTGTTTGTCCAGATGATTCAAAGTGGTGAGAGATGAACATTTGACAAACACAGTGATGCTAAAGGGGAAGGAACCTGTGGAGGATCTGGCGATATTAAGTAAATGTGACCATATGATAATATGAGGGGACTTTAGTTGGTCGGCCGGAGAGCCCAGAAATCATACAGGATTGTTGTACGTTGAACGGGCGTTTGGAGATTTTTATCATGGGGTTAAAAGTTACGGATGTCTAGCCGATTGTTTCTCGACCAAACTCATCAGAGCCTTACCAGTCGTGTCCCATTCGGTCATTGTATGGCTCACTCCCCTTATGATAAGTGCCTCCTTGAATTTTATATCATTGTATGCTATCTAATCACTTACCTTTAAAGAGTGTTGCATATCGTTTAGCAAATCAAACTCTCGTTTTTGGTAGGCACGTTCCCGGAATTATACTCATTGGGTACACAGGTTGAGGCCAATGTCTGCCCTGCCTGTTTTTGTAGCAATAGTGGAGTACAAGAAGCCGTGCATTTATAAAAGGGATTTTTCTAATTTGGATAAAACAATTTCACATTTTATTTGAAGTTTAAGGATTTTCTATTTGTGTTTAAAAACTTTGGGGAATATTGATATCTTCATTTGCCGATTAAGTAAAGTACAAAGCATGGCCTTATGAATTGCCCCATGTTTTGGACTAATACTATGAATCATATTGGTCCATGCATGCTTTGGATAATTCACCCTATCAATATTTAAAATTTTTAATTTTTTTACGGATTGTTTTATCTTCACGAAGACGATTCGAAAAAAAACTGATTGGGATATACCGAACTCCACTAATTTCTTAAAAGAAATAATGGTCAGTGCGTATTTAGTTATTCTTGTATCAAATTAAAGACCACACCATGAAGGGCTTTAGCTGGATGAACTTGTGCAAGACTGCACATGTTGATTTGTTGTGCGGTAAAGTACTCCATTATTTCAACGGATTGGGTAAAGCAAGGGATAAATTTCCACTTTATCCAGGATTTGGCGTGGGCGAATGGAAAGAGACACATTGGAAGGGCCTTGCTGACAAATAAAAGAAGTGTTGGGCCAGGATGGACTGTCGACTCCTTCAAAAGTAACAGCCCAGAGTTGTTCATAGTTCCAACCACTTAAATAACATTAATTTTGAGCGGGATTTCCGCACTGATGCCAGGGTGTACCCCAGAGAAAAGAAAACTCAGCGAGGATGACATATCCTCCAGATTTTCACATAAGAAGCCTAAGAAAACCAACAATTCTAGCAGTCGCAAAGGGAACTGAACCAGAAGTGGCGATTAGGTCGCCTAAGTTTGAAGTGTATCGTAGTTCCAATAGCTTTAATTTATAACTTTATATGAAGAAAAATATATAAATTACTTCTTTAAATGTTTGTGAAATAAAAAATAACGAGGGCGGCTATTACGAAACCGTTTTCATAAACACATTGACCCACTACTGACCAATAAATTAATTACTTTTGACGTTTGACCGATTGGAAAGCATCTTGAAATAAAACAAAATTGATTTCAATTGAAATTGTGATATGATATTGTACTTGATAAACATATAATTATCTTTCTTAAACAATATTTATTTGGAGTGCGATGAGATATTCACTAACTATTTAAAGTTGGTGATTTAAATGAACAAAACATTTATTTGAAAGAAAAAAAATCAGCCTCCCGTCGGGGAATCGAACCCCGGTTTGGACTAAGTTTGAAGTGTATCGTAGTTCCAATAGCTTTAATTTATAACTTTATATGAAGAAAAATATATAAATAACTTCTTTAAATGTTTGTGAAATAAAAAATAACGAGGGCGGCTATTACGTAACCGTTTTCATAAACACATTGACCCACTACTGACCAATAAATTAATTACTTTTGACGTTTGACCGATTGGAAAGCATCTTGAAATAAAACAAAATTGATTCCAATTGAAATTGTGATATGATATTGTATTGGATAAACATATATCTTTCTTAAACAATATTTATTTGGAGTGCGATGAGATATTCACTAACTATTTAAAGTTGGTGATTTAAATGAACAAAAAATTTATTTGAAAGAAAAAAAATCAGCCTCCCGTCGGGGAATCGAACCCCGGTCTCGTGACAGGCGGGGATACTCACATACTATATGCGACTACAAATAGTGCAATATGCCACTACGAAGTCATAGTTGAAAAACCAGAAAAATATCATCCATTTCTCCGTCAAAACTGTTTACTGTAATGGGACGCATGGCACCATATCCAGCAACACCAGCGTCTCCAACAGAGAGAATTCCGGAGTTAATGTTTGATGAGTTTGCTCAAAGTGGAGAGCTTCCTAACAATACGTATTGGTATTTGGATGATAAAGCACTGTCAAACAAAAAAGACTTTTCAAGGGGTGCCATCGAAGAACTAATAAAGGAAGATAAAAAGGGAAAGTTATTGGGAGGTCATAAAATTCCTGAGCCTAAAAAAGCAATTGCTGCATATATTGATGCAATCAGAAAGTAGGGTGGAGTTGTGATTGGCTCACTTTCAAGTTAACTTGAAGCACTAGCTTTATCTAGTGGTGCGGAACACAACAACATATTTCTCCACCATGCATAAAATAACAATAATTCATCTATATGATGGAAAATAAATATAGAGATGGTACATTTTCAGGAATTTGATTTTGCATTTTCATTTTCATCAATGAGCATCTGGTCCTGGTCGCTATGCTGACTCTCTGAATCCATATAGTAACCTGGCAGTTGTTGCACAAGTTTGGTGCATGCTCAGGTCAAACCAGGGGGATTATTTCTTTTTGGGGTTCCTGAGACACATACTAAGAACTTTGATGCTCAAACCCTCGATTAGGACACGAGGAAAATTTTTATAATGCAATGTACTTTCCTGGTTTCTTTGAGAAACCTTCTTCCTCAGTGGTGTCTAGTCATTTAAATGTTAAAGATGCAGTATAAGTTTGACTGAAAACTTATATCGAAAGCTCTCGTATGGGTTTCGACAGGTAAGAAATCAAAGTGTAGGGAGAGTTCAATCGAGATAAATACGATATTTGTCGAATGCATGAACATGTTTGACACAAAGCTATGTATATATTGCGATCATTTGTGCCAGTGTAATCAAACATTACTTAAATATCGAGGCACACATTTCAAATGTTAAAGCTACCTTTTCAATTGATGTTCTAAAAGGTGATCCTTGTTCTCAATATCTTTAGTTCTTTTAGGATAGACTTTTTTCCTCAAGTAATACTCGGATTCAAGTTTATGTCTAATTGTTTGTAGGATATACTTTGTCCTGAATTTGTATTATCTATACGAGGATTAATAATGTTCTCGGAGGAAACAAACAGATTTCTTATTCTTTCATGCGTCCTGATTTCTATCAAATAATTATGCAAGAAATCCGGCAGAGAACTTTTTGACAACTTCATATTACTATAATCTGACAGTCAGGTAGTGATATATACCATATAACTTAGCATATAACCGAGCAAGCATCATAAAGTACTGAATGGTCCAACGCTGGTACCCACCATTTTGCCCAACTAAAGGGCCACCAAAATCATTCGATGATTTGCCAATAAAAAAACAAATCCGATGCCAGAGAGGGTACAAAGGAAATATAATCCGGAAACTCCAATTAATTCTTTGATTTTAAGTTTAATAACACATACATTGATAGCTTCGACTATTACCATGCGGCAGAGAAGCTATGTAAGCAAGAGAAGGACGACGATAGAAAATTGATGATTGTTGAAGTGTCACGTCAGGTATGCGTATTCTTGTGACTGGGCATCTCAACCCCAGTAAAACTCAACCCCATTCATGTCTGCATTGTTTTTGAATTATTGAGTTCATTTATTTCTGATAATGTAGCATGTTACATGATATTTAAACAGGGATTTGTTAGAATAGTCCACAGACAGTGATAATTCATTACAATGTCACTATCATTTAATTTAACACATCTTTTAAAATCAAATTTTAGATGGAAAATTGAGGCAAATATAATATTAAGTAAGCTAAACACTTAGTGTACAAAAAAAGTTAGACAATTCAATTTTCTATATAAACATATTTTTCCTGAATCTTTTACTGAATAGATATCCTGATTTCTGATTTGCCCAGAACCAACCATTTCCCATTGGTTTACATGGGAATGACGATTTTCAAAATTTCATCAAAATAATCAATTTACGACGTATTGTAATCGAGGAAAAAAATTTGGAAAATTTGAAGGTATTTGAAATAAAATGAAGTTACGTTTCAATCAATATTATAAGTTATTTCATTGCAGGTTAAGTGAATAAAAATCCAAGCGTAAAGAGACTTTTATAACACGTAGTTCAATGGGGGAGCTAAGGTTGCCAAACTTATGGAGGGGAGTGTACTAACAACTTGCATTTCCGTCAGTCGAAAATAAATATTTTTTGGAACGTGTGTAACTTTTTTTTCGCAAAGTTACACAAATCAAACTTTTATAATGACCTTTGGTTGCATTATATATCCCCCAAAAATATTTCTCATTTTCAAGGATTATCTATGGATTAACACCCTTGAAGTATTTTAATATTCCAAACTTCAGAGGGCTGGGAATCATTGAAAATCAACGCTTTTAAATATTATAAATGCTGTTTTAAATAGGTTCCATGTTTGCCAATAATTGCTCAAATTGTATAAACTGTACACATTCCTTAATCCCTAGAATTTTCTCTTTGTGGAATTTCCCATAGAAATCCAATGGTACAGTTCAAAGCAGATTTTGAGAAACCAGGGAAGTAAATCCTCATTCGATTGTTTTGGTCGCAGCCCAAAAAGGGTGTGAATTAAATGTTTATGTTTCTATAAAATATAATATATTCAAAACATCACAAGCAACCTACCTTCCCAATAGATGTTCCAACAGGCGGTCCTTGTTCTCAATATCATCAGTTCTTTAAGATTTCCTAAAGTTTTCCTAAAGTGATACTCATTGTTTGTAGGATACTGAATTCGTATTATATATTCGGGGATTTATGATGTTCTCGGAAGTTACAAACAGGTCTCCTATTCTTTCATGCTTCCTGATTTCTATGAAACATACAGGCAATCCAGCAGAGAGGAAACAAAATGATAAGATAACAATGACAATAACTGAGAACTCCATATTATTAAATTACCAGCTCGTGATAAAAACCCTATAGTCATAGAAATATAAATTTATTAATCGATTTTTTTAATGTCAGTGAAGGTGACGTTATAATACAAATTATTACCACCTTGCAGGGCCTGTTCTAGGGGTTTTAGTACTAGTTGAGAAGGCATTTGAATTGGCTATATTGACGTAAGCAATATTGTGTCGGGCGTTAATGGCTTTAGTCGGGCAATAATAACATTATCCGCCCGGCTATGTTTCCCGGGAAAAGTGATATCGTTCAGTGCGAAAGATTTTCTATTTCAAATTTGCTATTTCAGCCCTGGGCATTAACGGTGGTAATAATAGTAATAACGTCATTTCTGCGGCCCTTGGTCCAATATTTCACTATATTGCCCTTTGAAATGACGTTATTGTACTATTAATACAGTAGGAAAGATTGGGGCAAAATGAGAAACAGGGCAAGAAGGGGCACTTTATTTTTCTCAAGCGTTTTGAAAGGTAATTGCGGTTGTCAAGTAGTTTTAAATTGAGAAAGCAAAAAATCGTACCAAAGGAAGTTCATTCAATTTGTTACATTAACGTTCCGTCAAAGTAAATATTTGTTGAACATTGCGAACGGAAATGTCGCTCACAATTGACATGCCAAATGTAAAAATACATAAATTTGTACAACTCTATTCAAGACTATGTGAATTCAAGGTTAATGTCATGAATGTTGTGATTTATATGTCGGAAGCCCAAGTATTGTCAATATAATAATTTTAGTTCATTATTGTTATTTGTTATTATCGTTTGATCAGCTGAGATGTACCAGTTTTCGATTTATCATACAGCGAGTTGAAAAGCTGAAGTCCCAATTGGATCATATCATGTGTTAATTTTCTTTCTTTTCTTCACATTCACACGTTTTTATCCATATGATTAATATTTACCAAAATTGAAAATATTAAAGGGACTTTTCAATGGCATAAAAAAGTTTCTCTTAATCAATTTAAAGGAGAAAACCCCCGTGAGTAAACCAGTGATGTTACCTCGATCAGTATACTATAGCCTATAGTTTAATATTTAAAGGTACCTGTCAAGTTCAATAAACTGTTGCAGTGATATATTTAACATAAATTACAGGTGAATCCTGTTAGCAATCCGTTTTATTTTGTTTTAGAATCAGTGTTCAATAATGTAATTGGACTCCACATTTCTTCCCTTCTTTGTAATAAAGGGAATGGCGTCTTAGGGGGTCGTAAGGGCTCATTCGCTACGTCCGCTCGTGAAGATGGGCGATATCCACTCATGGATAAAAATGGTATCCCTCAAAAATCATAGGATATCCTCTATGCATACGTGCAAGGGAAGGAGTCAAGATTTATTCTACAGTGTCTTACATCCTTGATTCCGCTAAAAATGTTCCACTTCGGACATGTTTTACTTCAAGGTCAAATTGTTTAACTTAAGGTCAAAGGGTCATGTGTTACACTTACAAAGATGTTCCATTAGACCGGTCTTACTTGACATGTATTAATTCTGACAGCAAAGATACAGCATACTGCATATACTAGTAGTTGATCATACATCATTTTAAAGGATGCCATGCCATTTGTCCCAGAGGTAAGCCTTTAGAAAGGGGTTATTGTGAAGAATAAGCCAGGATATAATAACAAAAGTCTGCCAGGCCTAGTTATGATGATATAGTGCTTTCGTGAGTGCATGAATAGGAGACAGCCAAAAAAATGTATTGGTGTATTTATAACCTTAGGAAAGATTGCATATGGCGCATTACTTATTTCGCTTTAATGAATAATGAATGGCTTTTTGTTTGCTCAACTTACACATGAAATAGTGCTTCTGTAAGGAGCATGTACAAATAAAATGAACAGAATATAAAGGGTGATCATTTAAGAAGTAAAGTGAAAAGGTGGCACCTTTTTAAGGTGCCGGGGTAGTTATCAGTAATTTGCACCAAACAGGAAATGAAAAAATGGGAGGTTTTGATTTTTAACAGAGTTCTGCTTTGACCTTCAGTCAGTTTTACCGCTACTTCCATATAACATTTACTTGATCAGGATCACAATGGTCATTGTTAGAATGACCCTAAATATTTCATGTTTGATGTAAATTTCTGATAACTTCCCCGGCACTTTATCATAATTAAATCTAAATCTTTCACAGAATTTCCATTAAATACAGGGTGACCGGAAAAAAAGGAGACCATTGAAATAGGCAATATCTCCTAAAATAGACTAGTGACATCAATGAAATTTTGCATACATCAGGACAGTTCTATGGAAATTTGTTCCTGAAAGTGTCAATACAAGCAGTCAACTGGTTCAGGAGCTATGATCATTTACATAACATGCTCCAAATAGGCGCAATTGAGACCAACGCAGAGCTGGATACATTTGGCAAATACCCTTACATATTCCGACCTTGTTATGGCATTACATTTAGCATTTATTGCCACCTTTAGGTCAGCAATTGTCTCAGGATTGTTTTGGTACACATTGTCTTTCAAATTGCCCCACAAAAAGAAATCAGGTGGATTCAAATTTGAGGTGTATGGAGACGAAGCTTATCTGACCTATGGCTTCTGACTCAGTGGTCCCACTCAGTTACAGTATCATCCTAAGGAGGTTTTGGGCAGCCCTTGGTTTTCATATGGGATTTAATTGTGCCATATAGTGGTTTTAGTAACATGGCACTATGCCCAATACCTAAAGTGACTCTTAAGATTTGGTAAATCAGCACTTTGGCAACAGGATGATGAACCACATGTCAGATAACCCTTCATTGCCATTACAGCCTAGACTTGAATCTTGCTGATTTCTTTTTGTATGGATATTTGAAAGACAATCTATACCAAAACAATCCTCAGACTATTGTTGACTTAAAGAAGGCAATCACTGCTATATGTAATGCCATAATAATGCCATAGAGGGCAGAACATGTAAGGGTAGTTTGCCATATGAATCCAACTCTGCGTTGGTCTCAATTGTGCCTATTTGGAGCATGTTATGTAAATGATCATAGCTCCTGAACCAGTTGAATGCTTGTATTGAAACCTTCAGTAACAAATTTCCATATAACTGTTCCAGTGTATGCAAAATTTCATTGATGGCACTTGTCTAGTTTAGGAGAAATTGATTACTTCAATGGTCTCCTTTTTTTCCGGTCACCCTGTATGTGTTCCTACAGTAAATGCTTTTTATGCTCTGATAAGTTTTTGCTTTCCTTTAACAAAGACCATGTCAAAAGTTACTTATCACAAATAAAGTTAACCAACGGACCTGAGATATTCCATAGTCTTTTCCTCTACTGCAGCTATTTCAAAGAACTAGTTGGTTCAGTTCAGAATGCACCCGAAATAATTCCCTCCTCGTCTCTCATGGAAAGGCTTTTAAACTTAAGATAATGGGGTACTTTTGTGTTCATGTTAAATATTCTTTGTGTACGCATACACGTATGCCATCTTTTATTAACTACTGCACTACATTCAGTAATTGTTATAATTCATCAGCCCTATTTACACTTCGTTATCTTACTTTGTGACAGCAAAATGAAATGACACAAGCAGTGTTTCGATGTTTTGATATTTTTTATTCATTTTATCAAGTATACAAAGTTTTTCTATAGGTTTTGCTATCGGATACCTTATCAACTTGAAGCTTATGACGGTATATAGTGCACTCTCCATTAAGATCTCTTAAATTAATTCATCTGATTTTTCAAAATGAATATTCTGCTTTTATTATTACGTTTATATGTACACTAATTTCTTAGTTTTTTGTCCAACAAAATCCATTTGCATCTTACGCATCCATACATTTCATCATTAATTGCTGAAATATAGAAGTATAATCTTTACATTTGCAAAGGGTTGGTATCAATATGGCGAACAGAATTGATTACATGTTTCTCTTACACCTGTTACGCGGAATATGGCATATATTCATTATTGTGCGGTAATTGTGATACGGGTGCACGTGAATATGCCATACTCACCTGCGGTATATGGTATATTCTGCAGGTAAGTATGGCATATTCTGCAGCGAATATACGATACATTGATTTCAGTGAATGGTGAATATCCGATACTCACTGTGAAATATGCCATACTCTCTTGCGGAATATGGCATACTCACGCGACAACATATTGTGTTTTAATTGATTTTTACTATTATATACATTTTGCACTTATTCTTCAAAGTAGCCTATTTACATACTGTATGGGTTCCTGAGAAACTATGATATAGAATTTAATATTCGTAATATTAGAAACGAGATATTCTATGCTTGATGTAGACTAGATTATGACTTAGTATCATTTCTGTCATTGCTACACTCATGGACTCTACCACCATAGAGCCCATGCTACACTTTGACTTTAATTAGCTCCAGAGCTTTCAATTCTAGGCTTGGTTTCAAATCTAAAAAGATCTGGGGAGGGGGGGGGGTCGCCCCCGACGCTCTCTCCCCCTTCCGACGCCAATGGATAGGTGTATAATTTAAATCTTGTAATTTCAAATCAAATCTTAAATAATTGCTTTGAATAACGTGGTCCTAGCACTTTTTATCGCCGAGATATTGCCAGTCTACTAACCTCGAACCTGGGTGAGGGGTCAAAAACTAAAATTGATTTCAGACACTTTAATTCTTAAAACATGTTTTTGTAATTTTACGATAAAAATTTTCTAAACTATTCAAATTTCTGATCGAAAAAGACGTTCGTGAATTTAACGGCCCTTTGAATTTTTTGATTTTTTAACTCCCGGACCAGAAGTTCTAGCTGCAATGTCTTTCCGATAGAGTTTTTGATGTATTCCCGAATGCTTTTAACAGGAAAACTGGTGCCAACCATTCCCAGCTAATATTTAGCGAAGGAGTGCGAAACAAGGTTTTCAATTGAAAATCGGGCATCACCCGCAATGTAATCCAATGGGACGGAAAGAATGACTGACGGACCAGTTTTAACGTTATCCGAAAAAAATCAGCGAACTACCAGCACCATTTGGAACACCATGTTAAAGGGCCGTTGTGATAATTTTTGGTTTTAGCCCCCCGCCCTCTTAATTGGGACTACGTGCCTGTGGACAGAAAAGTGACAGTGATCTTCTTTTTACAGTCCGCTACTGCCATCTTTCTGTCAAATGAGTGTCTAATTTGATATAAGTTCCTAACATAGGCAAAGGCCAATAGGAAGAGTCGGGGCAATCTGCGCGAGATTCGGTTTTTACTTGGTTCGGTTTTTCATTAAAGGAAGTACTTCATTCCCATGATTCAAAGTGCTTTTCTGCCATCGGTTCGGTTTAAGTTTGTACAACACACGTCTATAAATCGGGGGGAGGTTGATGTTATGTCATTACATTTGTTTTGGGTGTACACTTTTTGTTTTGGCACTAAACAAAAATATTCCCGCACTACATGGTGCATCATGGGTAGGGACTGCTGTGAAATAATGAACGTAAGTGATATCTATCTCAAATCAAATGTTCTTATAAGCTATTAAATGCGCATGCGTCATAATAATTTGAACCAATTAAATTGCTGGATTTAATGCGCATGCGCTAAAATCCGAACCAAAAAATGGAATCTCGCGCAGATTGCCTCTAGTGAATAGGAATAATTTTTTTTAAATAAAGATGACATGGTAATCGATCTGTGTTTATTTATGAAGATAATACTGGATTCTGTTTGTGCTGCCATCTTTATATCGGCCCAGAACCTATGGTTCCTAACATAAGAACTAAGTCACCGTGGATGTCAACGACTAGGGAGCTCCACCTCGCAGACATAGCCCGTGCGTGTCGCACAGTCATAATTACCCCAGGTATAGTCATATACACTTATCTGGAGTATCCATACACAAGTGTCTACTCTTGGATTCTTCAGAAATCCCCAATTAGGGCTATTTGAAGGTATGGTATCACCCGTTGTGGCCCACACGAATTCGTTTATCTCACTGTTGAAAATACCTGATGTCCACCACCCTTGCCATCCCTCGAGCATCTCTGAAATGACATATGTTTAAGTCTTTACATATACGTGTCAATTGGTCTTAGATAATGGAGACTTTAAGCTTGCTGTTTTTAAAAACTAAACGTGAACGGAAAAGTACTATACATGAATCAATATAGGAATGAATCGAGCGCACATAGTTTTGTATGCGGTTAGTCTACTTTGAGATGTCTTGAAATCTCACGTTGATGTCAACGGGAATCATTATACTGTGTATATTACTATGCTGGTAATTTCGATTTCGATACACAGTCGAATTATTTCTGAAGAAGACGATCTTTGTCATGCGTGTTTTAGCTCTAACCCTACTATCACACTAAACCAGTTTTCACTACGTTCTCGAAAATGGGCTTCAACTGTGTACGAACGGACTGGACTTACTTAGAACCGTTTGGGGTCTATTTACAGACTTCATCGAACGTACTTGAACGGGTAGGTCCTCTAGAACTTAGACATGCTCAAAATGTTCTCGTGGTCCATACGTTCTACAATTAGAACGAGTGACAACGTACAAACGACGAGCTGGACGTACTACGAACGGAACCGTCGTACTTCAATCCTACTAGGGACGTTTTAACAACGAGTTAAACTATCTGAGAAGAGAACGAGAAAGAACTAATTGCAAACGGGGTTTTACTGATTAAGAACGTATTTAAGACTGCTTATGAACGAGTTAGCAAAAATATAGCTATCACACCAAACAAGTTGCCACTGTGTTCTTCAAAACTGGTTTTAAACTGTGTGCGAACGGAATGAACGTAGTTGCAACTTTCTAAGGTCTATTTGCGAACGTCATGAACGTTCTCAGACGGGAAGGTGATTTTAGAACTTTGAAATGATTCAAAATTCGATGGCGACCATACCGTTCTGTAATTAGATCGTGTGACAACGTACTTCAAACGAGATGACCTACTATATAGACTAGGAACGTAATTGCCGTACTTCGACCCTACTAGGGACGAGTTAACGACGTTGTGCAATCGGATATCAATTTGTAGTGCGTGTGCATACCGGCATGGTGCGACCTGAACGAACTAGGAATGAGATGGACGTATTGAAGACTGTTTATGAACGAATTGGCTAATTATTTTTGACATATTTCACGACCACATCCAGACTTAGTCCGTTTTACGACGTTTTCGTAGGACTGGAAAGAACGGTTGAGAACTAGTTTGGTGTGATTGGGGCCTAAACATCTTACGAAACGAGTTCGTTTCAAAATGTATTATAAAACCAGCTATATAGTTGTTTTATTACATGCTGGTGACATCATGATTAACCATGACATCTCATTTCTTCTCAGCACTGAGATCATGTTTCATGTGAAACAGAAAGATGCTATGAGTATCAGAATGTGCTGGTGAAGTCTAAACAAACATTGGCGCAAAACGACTATAAAGCTACATGCATATGTATGTGGGCTATTTATACGTGTAAGTTGTCGTTTTTATTATTTTATGTGCCATGCTTAAACTCTCCAATGGCTTTCGCACTTTCTAAAAAGATCAATTTCGTTGAGCGCCAAGTCTCTAAATCTCACACTAAAATACACAAAAAGTAAAACTTATGGAGCAATTATGATCTAATCAAATGACTCTCTTGCAGCAGGGAAGGGCATTTTTCTTCATCTCGACGTATACATACACTCCCCTGTATGAGTATGAAAACCCGAAGTCCCCCTTTGAATGCCCTGTAATACCTAATTGTTTTAGGCGATTTAAAAGATACATGAAAGTTGCAAATTCCCGAACTACTGTTACTAAAGTACAAAATTAAAAATAGGACATCGATATCGGCTTAAATATACACGTACACGTATGTCATTCAATGAAAACTGCAGGTTCCCGGGTTTTTGAGGGGAGTGTACAAAGTAAAAGTAAAGGAACCGTCCACAATCCCTGCTTAGATGATGTGGATTAGTATTTTAAAGATTCTGTATGGCACAAGGACGTTTTTAATTTCCATTATGATTTTACTGCGTGACACAGAATGACTACTGTACACCCCCTGGAATATCCAGGTTACAGGTTATGTAAATATACATTATTAAATTTTAATAGAAAGGATGATATGGGGAGACAAACCGGAAATAATTATATTATACAATTGCCCACTCTATTAGTTTTTGAACTTGTAAAATTCTTACGGGGTTCCTTTGCAAGAATAGATGCTAGAAAGTCTTTCTCGGCTGTAGTTTCAATTATCACAAGATGGCTTCCAGGGAAGAGTTGCTCGCATGCATTAGCAGCTTCTGCGTGGGTCTTAGCATGGATTCTGTCAGTGAAGATTTGGTAACATGTTCCTCGGCCCTCTGCTAGTTCAAAATTCCCTGGACATACAGCTGAAAATCAGAATTAATATTATGGACTAATCTGATTAGAAGTCCATGGTTATACTTACAGCATGATATAGTATGAACTTGAAAGATGTCGTTAGATTTTCAATTCGCATATTCTCATTCAGGCTCGCATTCACGCCCTTTAACAAGGAAGATTCTATTTGAAAACATGGATTTTCTTTAGTGATGATTCTTAAAAACTATCTACATAAAGCGTGAAATAATCATATCTTTATATCATGAAAAATAAATGCAACTTATGATATCTGTCAATATTCAAAAATAGTAAGTTCATCCTTAGTGTAAACAAGAAAAATACATTTTTTGTTGGTTCATGATAAAAATGACAAATAATATACATCTTTTTGAAGTAGGGGTATATAGGCACATTGCAGAAATTCAGAAATAATTAGGCTATGTCGTTCATGATTGCTTCACCAATATGTTACAGAAAATGAAAATTATCATACACATGTTTGCTGATAGGTATATTGAAAAAAAACAGACCAGAGGTTTGGTTCAATTGATCAAAATAGATGGCGTCGTGGGTGTTGGTAGGGCTAGAATACATGGAAATGTATTGCAAGAGTCACTTGATTTCTTGATCTAAGAAGTAATTCCATTTGGATCAACTTAAAACATGATTTGAATGTAATTATACGAACCTATTGGCATGTGGATTGTGATTGAACATTAAAATGGTGATCCTTATAAGAGTAAATTAACTTTTAAAGGTTTTTCAACATGTTGTCAATGGGGATTTAGCCCAACCTTTTTCAGAAAACGTGAAAATCTTCAGAATTTGAATCAAGTAAATAAATTACACATAAAATTCAAATAAGCCATCAAATAGAAAATGTTAGTCTTTAATGGTTCAAAAGCAGATCTCCTAAAATCTGATTAAAACGAGACTTCAAAGCTAAATAGAAAAAAGGACCATTCTCAGTAAATATTGATGCACATGCGAATTGCGCATTTTGCCGCAGTAAACTGAGCTTGATTGACTAGATGTGTGGTATAATACTCATAATATTTACACAAACATAATATCAAATAAAGAACCCACTAGCAGCTGTTGTACTTGCTTCTGTTATTACTGATGTATTTGCTTCTGTTGTCATGGTTTCCGTTGTTGTGGTAACTGTAGTATTAACAACGTCCGTTTTGCTTGTATCGCCAGATAGTCCAGTATCTATAAAATAGTTACAAAATTAAGCGAGGCAAATTTGGATAGGCGAGACAAAAATGAAAGGCAATACAATACTGTGAAGTCGACATCATTTTCCCGGTTTCTGTTGAAAAATGTCCACACTAATATTTTCCTGTAAGACTTGCCTGTCTCATTTCTAATTTCGCTCAAGAGAACACACCGTAGTGAGGTGAGATATCGTGTATTCATCATATATAATTGTATGCATGATGGAGTCAGAGGGTAATAATATACTGATAATGATTTTACGGTTTCGATAAATGTAATATTCTAAAAATCACAATTGTAGAATTCATGGACTTTGAAAAAAGTTTATATGTGTAATGGTTGCTATATGTAAAAAACATAGGACAGGCTAAGGGCGATAGAAATAATTTTTAAATAAAGATGGCATGGCAATCGATCTGTGTTTATCTATGTTTAGAGAAAAATGTAATACTGGATTCTGTTGGTGCTGCCATCTTTATATCGGCCCAGAACCTATGGATAAAAATGTACAATGCAGCACTTTATAAGATTAAGATGATGGAAATACGGAAGCTATACCCGACATCTCTGCAACTTACCGTAGAAGTAGTACACCAACCCAGCTATAATTCCAATACAAACAAGTACTAACAATATTAACCCTATTATCCAGTATTTCTTAGTCTTTAACGTACTGCCGAATGTTTTCCCACTAGGATTTTTATCACAGCTCTCAGAAAAAGTGGGATTATCAAATTCTGTAGAATTCTGAAACAAGAAGAATATTGATTACGACCAGCTAGGGTTAATCTGAGTTTTCACACGTCATTTCAGCATTTTCGGAATCAAACCTCCAAATAGGCACCCAAAACGTTGATCAGTTATAGAGGTCTATAGAATTCAGAATCTGACAACTTGAAACAAGATGTCCGCCAAAAGGTGAACCGGCTCTGAGAACGTAGTTAAGCGGTATTCCTAAAACATTTCCATGTTTCTTTCCTCTCAGATCGGCCAGTTTCCATGGTTTATGCCCGAGGCCAAAATTGGCCATGCTGCTGTGCGTCAAACTGGCATGTAGTGAATATGTATATTCAGGCTATATACTTACCTTAGCCATCTTTATAAAATGTCCTCTGAAGAAGATGAGTGTGTCCTGCTTGCCACCGTTCTGGCCTTGCCACTTTCTTTACTAAAAGCTAAACCAGGACACCGTGTCAAGTGTTTCAGCAAGGCTCTGTAAAAACATCTTCAAAGAAGATCGAATTACGATATTCCTGTTCTAAAGGGTTCAGCGCTGCACTACAGAAATTAGACAAGTCTTTCCAGTCATGTTTTGAATACTGATGTACAAACCTAATATCATAGGTTTAACCCTTTCCAATTGTTGACTTTAAAACTTAAAAGAGAGCGTCATCACAAAAAACGTGAAGATATATTTGATGTAATAAATAGGTATAAGGGACGTTATTTTCATAATACTTATGACATTGCTCACTTTTTAAAGTTAGTTTCCATGCGTTATACAAAAAATAATCGAAATAAATTAATTTGGGATGGAGGGGGGGGGGTCGGATGGAGGGGGGGGGATTTATATATCTTTACGATGGAACAAATTCACAAGAACTCGTGTATTTGAAAAAACTAAACTCACTACCCCAATAAGACACTGGATATTACATCTCTGGAGAATGAAAAATGGGAAAAATT
This sequence comes from Owenia fusiformis, assembly GCA_903813345.2. NCBI lineage: Eukaryota > Metazoa > Annelida > Polychaeta > Sabellida > Oweniidae > Owenia > Owenia fusiformis. Next base: position 16,613,657 of record CAIIXF020000003.1, read on the forward strand.
GGAGCCATAAGAATAAATTCAAGTACCTTATCATGTCTTATATACACGTGATCCCCCCCCCTCCATCCGATCCTCCCTCCATCCCAAATTATTTATTTCGATTATTTTGTTGTACAACGCATGGAAACTAACTTTAAAAAGTGAGCAATGTCATAAGTATCGGAAAATAACGTCCCTTATACCTATTTATTACAGGTCGTGTAGACCATTGTTGCCCGATTTATAGCAAAAACATTGACTTTTGCACGTCACGTTGGTGAGGATGCGCCTTTTTTAATAGATCTCATATCTTAGAAGGGTATCAGTTCAAAAAAATACTAGATGAACTAACATAATTTGCCATGCACTGCGCCTATTTACTTGGCAATCCAGTTTCAAATTTTCTCTTGAAAAATTAAATCTTCCAAATGATAGGTATCGATATGGAGAACTGAGTTCAACAATGTTTTTCTCTTAAACCAATCATTGAAAACATTAGATGTAATAAAAAACATGGTATTTCATGTAATGTTGACTGATTGACGACAATTTAATGCGAAATTTTTTTAGAAATATTTTATATAACTGTTTTTGTTAACATTTTTTGTTTTTTTAGTGCAATTGTTTTTGCTCGATCCTTTCTACCAATTCTTGAGAATGAAATAAAATGTCTTTCCGAACCTTGTTGGATCAAAATAGCATTATACAACATATTTTTAGACCTCTCAATATTAAAGTTATACAAAGGAATTTTTGGTTGATTTTAAAAAAGTATTCAAAAAATAAAACCCCCCAAAATATATAAAAATCAAGAAAAACCTTTTATTTCATTAACAAGACACTTTTTTAAAATCAACCAAAATTTCCTTCGTACAATTACAATATTGAGAGACCTAAGTCGTTTTGTTTCAATATAAGGTTCGGAAAGATGTTTCATTTCACTCTGGAAACATGATACCAAGAACAAAACAATTGTTTGATGTGTTTTTTAAAACAATATAGATGAAAGTATGTATATCTATTTCGAATTATATTGTTACCATTCAGAAGATGGCCATTAAATTGACAATTTGTTAGATTTTCAGAAAATTTTGATGACTGCTTTAAAAGAAACGTGTGTTCAAAAAGTTCGCCATATCGATACCCATTCTTTGTTGTGTTTTCTTGCAGTAATAGCCTAATCCCCCCCCCCTCCAACCCATTTGTACGATCACCGGGCGTGATTTTGCAATTATTTTCAAGCAAATCAGCACGTACATGACCACAGTACAAGACAGACTGACAATCTTCATATTTCCAAATTTAGAACCAACTATGGCAAACGAAGTATTAAAACTCAAGGGGAATAATCTGGAATTCAACTCCAGATGTTATCAAAAATTCAAAGAAACATTTTTATTTTTAAGCGAGCCTTTAAAAGACATGTTATTAGTCTCTATGATTAGTACTGTACAAATTTTAACAGATGCACCTTTTTTCCATTTAGTTATTCTACATCATTCAAATATTTTATTATATCCTTTTATACATCATATAATTTATTTGTTTCCCAGTTTGGCTTACATAATTTATACTTTGAGACACTTTGTAAGATTGATAATAAATGCAACTAACAATATGCCATTTTATAAATACTAGGTTGTCATTATCACTGATGTGTATATGTAGAGATTATCCTATATGAGGTTCAGGATATTGGGATTATCCCGAGGCCAATATAATATATTTGCCCGAGGGCCGCAGGTCCCGAGGGAAAATATTTTATATTGGCCAAGGGATAATCCCAATATCCTGAACCGACTATAGGATAATATGTTTATCCCATACCAATCTTGGTCATCTTGTTAACAGTGTTCAATCGTGGACATATTTTAGAATATTCATGTCCAGTTTTTTTTTCTTGGCCGTGGGCGGGTTTTCCTGTTCCCTCAAATATTCCCACATTTATTTTCTCGATTTTTTGATTGATTAAGTGGATGGTCCTTCCCTTTTTTAAACCATCAAACAGATCCCGATTGTTTGTGTTTTCTCCATTTTCGTGTACAGTCATTACGCGAACGTTACAAATTATGAACTAGTATTTCATACCTACTGAGGTTCTAGGTACATAACGAGCGGGAATATATACTGTATCTAGCCAAGGCCCGGGGCGGGATGGATACACGCTGTATCCATCCCGGTCCCGCTCCTGAAATTTTTTTTCACAATTTTTTCAATTTTTTCCAATTTTTTTTAAAAAAAATATTTTGTCCAATTTTTCCCCAAATTTTTTTACATTATTTTTCAAACATTTTTTTTCAAAATATGAGTTATATGAGTTTGAAAATCTCAGAAACTTAAAAAAAACACTTTATAACACCAAGAAAATGCGTATCTTAAGTATATTTTTGAATTTTGGAACTTTATAAGGTATATGACGTACCTAGAACATCAGTAGGTATGAAATACATCTGTTATGTACGGTCGGTTTTGGATACAGGGTTTATCCCTCTGGAAATATGTGTATATCCCTCGCTCCCTGCGGTCCCTCGGGATATACACATATTTCCCTTGGGATAAAACCTGTATCCAAAACCTCCCAGTACATAACCCTTATTTATCCCATACTTGGACGTGTTACGGGTACATAAAGCTGGTTTGTAAAAACTTATATTTTCATCAGCGGGCAGATATAGCTTTACGTCCCGCTCCGGGCGGGCAGATATAGTATATCTGCCCGCTACGTCATAATCGCCGCTCGCATATTTGTTCATAATTTGTAACGTTCGCGTAATGACTGTAAACTACAATGGAGAAACACAGACAATCGGGATCTGTTTGATGGTTTAAAAAAGGGAAAGAGCATCCACTTAATCAATCAAAAATTCGAGAAATAAATGTGGGAATATTTGAGAGAACAGGAAAATCCGCCCACGGCAAAGAAAACAAAACTGGACATGAATATTCTAAAATATTTCCACGATTGAACAATGTGAACCAGATGACCAAGATTGGTATGGGATAAACATATTATCCTATAGTCGGTTCAGGATATTGGGATTATCCCTTGGCCAATATAACATATTTTCCCTCGGGACCTGCGGCCCTCGGGCAAATATATTATATTGGCCTCGGGATAATCCCAATATCCTGAACCTCATATAGGATAATCTCTATATATGCGAGCGGCGATTATGACGTAGCGGGCAGATATACTATATCTGCCCGCTCGGAGCGGGACGTATAGCTATATCTGCCCGCTGATGAAAATATAAGTTTTTACAAACCGGCTTTATGTACCTGTTACACGTCCAAGTATGGGATAAATATGTTTATTTGATTTTAATAAATGAAAAAATGATGTTAAAAGAAGCTTGGCATTATTTTCACATATCTTTGGGTTATAAATTTTAAATTAACATAACCATCGAGGTCAAACATCCCAATTTCACAAATAGCATATCTCTTTGGACACTATTTGTTATTATATTATGGACATTTAAAATGAAAATATAATACATTTCAAATTTTCAAATTGAAAGATTATGATTTATTTCTTAATTTTACCCCTTAGTGATGAAAGGGTTGGTTTTTAAACTTTGTCACTAGCAAACCTACAAAAGCAGGCCAGATCCTTAAAGCTGACACTCTCACCTTTCCAATGATGTATTTGAATCTAATTAGGACAAATAAGGACATTTATTTTTCATAAGGGAGTGCACTTTGTGAGGCACTACTTTGCACAGCTAACAAATATTTTGCAATTTGAATTTTTTAGTGATTAAAAATATGATTTTGGCATAAAGTTAGAATGGTTATGACATTTTTTTATAAAATGCGTTTTGGACCGTCTCTTACATTTCTCTAAGTTAATTACTTCTTTCAAACAAAACAACGATTTATTCATTTCATTAGTGGATCTCAGACGGGAACACCTAACACCAACTATACAATGTGTCTCAAAAAAATGTTACACTTACAAAAATATCTTTCATGATTTTGACTTTTCCTCTAAAATATACTTAGATACCGAAAGACCAGTCTTTCTCGAATAAATCCACACCATCAGATTCAAAATCCGTCCATGATTGGCTGCGCAGGAGAGATTTTATAGACGCATGTGAAATCCGATTTGCGCCAACTTCTCAGTGGTTTGGACTTGGATATGTGGTGATCAATTCTTTGGTGTGAATGCTGTGGACAGTCAGGCCCGTAGCCAGGATTTGCCAAGGGAGGGTTCAATTTTCAAAAATTTCCGGGGGGTTCACATTTGACAATTTTGGCCCAAATTAGGCTAAAATCACTAGAGAAGTGCTCAAAATGGTCAAGAACTGCATGATTTTGAAAGAATTTTTGGCCAGGGGGGGGGGGGGGGGGGGTTCGCCCGAACCCTGCGAACCCCCCCTGGCTACGGGCCTGACAGTGATATCTTGATATGATCAATGATGCAGTTGTTTCTTTACTGGATAGAAATACAAGATTTCATTGTCAGTGTGTTCAATTTTGCAAAGTATGATGGCAACAGGATGGTGCAAAAGCATGTGACAGATTGTTTGGTAGAACTCTTTGGAAATCAGAAGATAGCATTGAAATACAAAATGGATTGGCCCCCAGGGTCATCCCACTTTACACCCTTGATTTTTGAAGGGCCTCTGAACTAGGGCTTTACAGCATCACAAACTGACCTAAATGAACTTGATGGAATCAGTGTGATATTACAATGCATGTGCGCATGGGCAAGGGTACCTCAGATTTGCTTTGGAGTACATGTTGAGGGGAGCACATGTTTATGTGGATAGACCCAATGATCATATGTAAGACAAATAGGAAAATTACAGAATGACTGAGTTAAACGTCAAGCTTCTACTCAGAAGAAAGTTAAATGTTAAAGAAACTGTTCCTCTTTTGTCATTTAGTCCATCCAATCACTTAAAAGTTGGCGCAAGTCAGATTTTACCATGGGACACTAAAAGCTGTCCTGTGGAGCCAATCAAGGACAGATTTTGAATCGGGCGGTGTCAAATTATTCGAGAAAGATTTGTCTTTTAGTATCCAAAGTACATTTTAGGGGAAAAGTCAAATTATGAGATATTGAACTTTTTGTAAGTGTAACATTTTTTTGAGACACTGTATAGACGCCATCTTTATAATGAATAAATCGTTACAACTGCAGCGCAGATGGTAGAGTATTAGAAGTATGGACTCATTAAAGCATGCACCGTTATTCCTCATCATACTTTACACTCCGATCAAGAGGAGGGAAAGCCCCAGAGTTTAAAGATGACAGACATAATTACCTCTCTTGCTTACCACCTTCGTTCGTTCGAATTTTCATCGGCTAGTTATCAAATACTACACTTCGATGGGATGTTTTAATTCATATAGGCATATTCCGTACACCTTTCTTTATCTTGATGTGAAATGAGAAGCTATGATATTGGTTAACACGCCAGAAATGAACATAATATTATTCGAAGCGTATTTCGAAAATTTTGAAACCGCCATTGATGACGTCATTTGTTTGTCGACTTTTGACCAATCAGCGACGATGTCATCTCAATACAGATTTACATTATAAGCGTATGTCATCTTTGAACCCTGGTGTTTCTCCCCCTCTGACTCCGATCCATAAGTTTAGCTACCGGAAGACATGTTTGGATCAACCCTGTGTATACTTTGCGATTTAAAAATTCAGCAGTCGTGAATTCGATTCCAAACTTTTTTTTATTAAGGAACAAATTTAAGGTACAACTTAAGTGTCGAATGACTTTTTTACAATGCACATTTTCTTGAAAAAGAATCTAGGTGAACGATATTCTGATGTAAAACAAAAAATGTGAAAGACTGGCAGTTTGGTTATTTCTAAAAATGTTTTAATTTAACATTGCTTTCAATGAGAAAATTCTTTTTTTCATTTAAAAATTGCACAATTTGCGAATTTTTTTTGAACATTATGAATTATTATGAATTGGTGTCATGATAGACCAAAATGAGTGTGTATGAAAAGAGAAATTTATTGTGAAAGGTTAAAAAAGAAAAATAGATTCTGTCGGGTTTCGAACCCCCTCTCTCGGGGTTTAAAAATTAAGAACCCAGTGCTTTGATCTAACTGCGCCAGGCGGTATTTTCAATTCAACAAATATCCGATTTTATTCAGTTTTCGTTTTTGGCATAACGGATGCGCGAATTGACTCTGTAATAGACATGAAGTTTTATGTTAAGATTCATACGTTGATAATAAAAACTGCCGGTTGCCAAACTTATGGAGGGGAGTGTACTCATATTTTTAGGGCTTGATGTACAATACGTACATATACAACGAACCCAATCTAGAATTTTAAACCTTGAGAATAGAAGTCAATGTCGATGAAATAGCAATGATTTCACCCTGATTATTTGTTGCGACACCTTGATGTCAATAATAGTCCGAGCTTTATTCGGGGACTACATTTAATCGGACTGTCGTGTAACATAGGCCCCTTGATATTAGGCCCTAGTTTCATTTTTGCGATTCTTTAACATTTCTTTTATTTCCTTTGTTTCTCTTTATGATACATGTCGACAGACATATATGATAATTATACTTTATGGCCATGGATGAGCATATATGCTATGGTTTCTGAGTTCAACAAAAAAATTTGTGGCGTCTTCTAAAGTATATTCTTCAAACATATCCCAGCCCCACGGTCTCATGTATGGATGTTTGTAGTGAATTTCAACAAATAATTCATCTATCAGCGGCCATGTTCCTCTTTTCTTCAAATAGTCGAGAACCTTGTATTCCGTACCTTCAATATCCATTTTGATGACCAAGAAATCGTCTGTTTTAATTCCTAATTTGTTTACAATAAAATCAGCAATATCTGTTTTTGTGTTTGAAGATTCTACCCCAACAAATGATTCGTATAGTCTGACTCTGCCCTTTTCGTTTTCTGGTATGCGAAACACGTTTCTTTCGACTTCAAAAGCGTGGATTTCCTCGAAATTACATGGGTAGTTTTCAATGAACCATCCAACGCTTGATTCGAACGTCTTGGCGCCTAAATCGATGAGTACTTGACGTTGAAATGTTGAGCAGTTCACTTTCCTGGAAAATTAATAGATGGATTCAGTATGGTTTATTATGCCTCCATAAATGTGGGGGTGATTTGCCTTTTTCTCATTTTTGACATTTAGTGATAGCAAAACTCTCCTACAAATGTTAGCCATTCAAAATCTTGTAGTTGGACAAAATGGTGGGCACTATGGCTACGATATCATTTCTTTATGTATTCTTCATACCATTGTACAGCCTGCCTCAAATTGTTCATAACAGATTTAAAATGGAGTCCTTGTCCAATAGAGGAGGTTTTTAGATGAGACCTTTAGAGATTTGCACTTTTAACCTCTAAAAACTAACCATTCTTTCTTTTCAATAGCATATATTCGAATTCAGTGAAAAGTTTTCCACAATAATAACTTTGATTTATATATAGTTATGTCATTTAAATCATTTTCCATGATTTTTTTTGAAAAAATGGTCAAATCGTCATTGATGCTATGCTAAATTTACTGTACATTTCTCAAATAATTTATTCTTATGAGAAAATTTTCATGTCTGAATTAAGTAATACAGAATATGATGACCCCAGCGGTCAGAAGTGCTGGAGGGATTGGATTGCTATGGAAATCACTTTGAATTCAGAAAACCCATAACATTCATGAATATGAACATGCATATTCAGACAATCCTGACTCTATCAACACCCGTTTCGTCAATTTGTCCCTCAATCCCTGGTCAACAGTTTCTTTCAGATAGTCCCATATGGCATAATCAATCACAACCAACATGGCTATGTGGAGACAACCTTCTTGATGAATTATGGGGTACCAGTGTAATCCCCGGGGGACCATAATTTCTTTCACACCAGTATATCCATGATATACACATTCATTTCTTTGTATATGACATTGTTTTTTGTGACCTTGACTTAAGGCGATACATTCGATACATGACATAGTTCACTGGTGCACCGATCGTATTTGCTCACGCACCGATCGATGCACCGAATTGGATATATGCGTTATGCACCGTCATTTTGCGCCGCGAAGCAAAAATATGAGACCATGGGCGCGGAATGTTCTGTAGCAAAGATGAAACAAGAACACAAATGTGTACAAAATGACCCACCTATGGGTGATCCCGTCAAATGGTTATCCTAAAAATGAGTAGACAAGACTTTACTGACACAATTTGAGGACGGAAAATCCAAAATGGCCACCTTAAAATTTACCCAGAATGCCCAAAAATTAGTCAGTTCTAGATTTTCATACTAAGAAACACCCCTGAAAATTTGTAATTGATCCGTCACAAAGTTAACCAGAAAACATGTAAACAAGACTTTACAGACGAGATTTGAGGACAGAAAATCCAAAATGGCTGCCTTGACATTTATCCAGAATGCCAAAAAACTAGTATGTTCTAGATTTTCATACTAAGAATCATCCCTGAAAATTTGAAATTGATCTACCAAACGGTTCACCTGGAAATGCGTAGACAAGACTTTACAAACAAGATTTTAGGACAGAAAATCCAAAATGGCTGCCTTGACATTTACCCAGAATGCCCAAAAACTAATCCGATCTAGATTTTCATACTAAGAATCATCCCTGAAAATTTGAAATTGATCTACCAAACGGTTCACCTAAAAACGCGTAGACAAGACTTTACGTGCAAGATTTTAAGACGGAAAATCCAAAATGGCTGCCTTGACATTTATCCAGAATGCATAAAAACTAATCAGATCTAGATTTCTATACTAAGAATCATCCCTGAAAATTTGAAATTGATCTACCAAACAGTTCACCTGGAAATGTGTAGACAAGACTTTACAGACGAGATTTTAGGACGGAAAATCCAAAATGGCTGCCTTGACATTTATCCAGAATGCCAAAAAACTAATCAGATCTAGATTTTCATACTGAGAATCATCCCTGAAAATTTCAAATTGATCTACCAAACGGTTCACCTAAAAACGCGTAGACAAGACTTTACAGACAAGATTTTAAGACGGAAAATCCAAAATGGCTGCCTTGACATTTATCCAGAATGCATAAAAACTAATCAGATCTAGATTTTCATATCAAGAATCATCCCTGAAAATTTGAAATTGATCGACCAAACAGTTCACCTGGAAATGCGTAGACAAGACTTTACAGACAAGATTTTAGGACGGAAAATCCAAAATGGCTGCCTTGACATTTACCCAGAATGCCCAAAAACTAATCAGATCTAGATTTTCATACTAAGAATCATCCCTGAAAATTTGAAATTGATCTACCAAACGGTTCACCTGAAAACCCGTAGACAAGACTTTACAGACAAGATTTTAGGACGGAAAAATCCAAAATGGCCGACAATAAAAAAGTGATTATGAGTTTTTGCTGATTTATTTTTACAAAATTATCACATATAACTACTGTTAACAATAACATAGGCTTTTACAACAAAGTACACCTGAAATTATTTATAAAGCTACTAAATAGTTAAAGTATGAAAACTGAAAAACACCATTCAATATGATACAAAGTATTATCGTGCGCTAACTTTTCTTAAAACATTCAAAATGGCTGACATGACTGAGCTAACAGATCCAAAACCTAATCCGATCTAGAATGAAGTGAGCTGAACAAGATGATAAAGTTTTAAAAGCAACTGTGAAGCCGTTTTTCCTAAAGCTTGCAGACAAGGATTTTAGCATTTGACTTCAAAATGGCCGACAGGAAGTAGGTATCGAGATAATTTTTTTTCATCCACATCTGTATGCACTCATAAGTTATCCCTGAAAATTTGAAGGTGATATCTGTAGCGGTTTTGGAGAAAACTGCCGGACGTACGGACGGACGGACAGACGGACAGACAGACAGACGGACGCGCCTAGGCCGACAATATGGCCCCACACTATGTGGTGGGGACATAACAAAGTTTAAATAGGCCAGGCATATTAAGGCTAAATGAGGTCTATTTAACTTTTCGACTACATATCTACAAGTTGAGACTAGGCTTCTGTACATTCAACCGTAATATTTTGGCTGTGGCGACGACTCTCCTTTCTTGAGATGAATAAGAGACATATAAAACATATGTCTCTGGATGAATTAAGCGTTCAATGTTTATAAACATTTAAAGTCTATTAAAGTATTTCAAACCAATAGTTGTCGACTCATTTTATTGTTCCATGTCATGTTCCAAATTGAAGCTCATGTTTGTACCTAACGCTCCTGGGTCAAACATACATCCACTAATGAAATAGGAACTCATGCACATAACAATTTTAATTACAAAAATAAGAATGATTTGTTGCATGGACTTCCAATCAATTGCTCTTGTTTCATGTGTCTCATTATAATCATAAGGGTTAAGTGTTTTTGAAAAGGATGTCCGATTGATTTTGCGCAAATTCGAGATAGACATCAAAATGATGCAATAAAATCGACAGCGGGCATATCATTCTATGATTAAAAGAATAAATGAAATCTCATGCGTATTAAGTTATTTGAAAAAACAAAATACTATAATTCTGCTGTTATCTGTATGAACTAGACAACAGCATCGCCAAAGCGTAGCAAATCCCATCGAACAGCCATGGCTGGCATTTTTACAAACAAAGTATAAAGCAAAAATGGCAGCCATGCCATGCATACTATAGTATTCACATACCAAATACGAACAAAATCTCTCCACTACTTTTCGAGTTTATAGTAAAATACGTTAAAATGGTGGCCATTTTTCAAAATGACCGCCTTCTACCAAAAGTGTCATTAAACAGTATGCCATGCTTATAGTATTCACATACCAAATATGAACAAAATCGCTCAACTACTTTTCGAGTTATAGTAAAATACGTTAAAATGGCGGCCATTTTGAAATGGCCGCCTTCTACCAAAATTGTCAGTAGACAGTGTGCCATGCTTATAGTATTCACATACCAAATATGAACAAAATCGCTCCACTACTTTTCGAGTTATAGTAAAATGCGTTAAAATGGCCGCTTTCTACCAAAAGTGTCAGTAGACAGTGTGCCATGCTTACAGTATAGTACTCACATACCAAATATGAACAAAATCGGGCCAACGGTATTTGAGTTATTGCCCGGACGGACGGATGGACGGAGGCGTTCCCTATATCCCTCCGAACTTCGTTCGATGGGATAATAATAGTTCTCGTCTGTATTCAAAACATCACCAGCAACCTACCTTCCCAATAGATGTTCTAACAGGTGATCCTTGCTCTCAATATCTTTAGTTCTTTTAAGATAGTAATTTTTCCTAAAGTGATACTCAGGTTCAAGTTTCTCTATATTTAATTGTTTGTATGATACACTATGTCCTGCATTTGTATTTGCAGTACGAGGATCCATGGCGTTCTCAGAATATACAAACATATCTCTTGTTCTTCCATACGTCCTAATTTCCAACAAACACAACGCAATAAATCCAGCTAAGAAACAAAAAATGAATAGATTAATTTTTGAGAACTGCATATTCCTATATTCCGATTGCTAGCTCGTGATGTTAAAAACGCAAAGGCTAATATTGGATTGACTATAGTTTTTGAGGTCTGTCAAGATTACTGCGCAGCACAAATTAAAACAGCAACAGCGCCAAGGAGAGCAAGTGCCAGCTCAATGGCTGAAATATTTGAAATTGGCTACCTATTAGCAATATTGTCAGTAATGTGTAATATGCTTCGAAGTATTCACATATCAAATTTCAACAAAAATGCCCCACTACTTTTCCAGTTGGCAATTTATGACAAAAATTACAATAATGACAAACAACTAATATCATTTCATTTCTTTTCGTGTCTACTCTCTAAAAATCCCCGGTGCATACCTTATTTCAGGAAAACTAAAGATTTTTACAATAATGTATTATTCCATTTTCGTTATTTTGGAGAATTTAAACATTTTCCACATTTTTGCATTTTGAATCATTAATATCTTTACCAATTTATAACATTTCACGGATCTTCAATACAAGGAGATATTGTATTTGAGATCACAAGGAATAGATTGGTAGGTCAATTGTATTGCTTGCAATTTTGTCACCCCTTGTAGATCTGTTTCTACCTTTAACTAGCAAAATGACAACATGAGAATGATGATGGTAGTGATAACGATGCCATTAAGAAGAGACGCCTGGATTATTGCTACATTTGTATTTTCAATTTTAATTCTTCTATTTTACATGGGTATTGGATAATCATATTTTAACCAGTAAAATGTCATCCATAATTGACATGACAAATGCATGTAAATAAATCAATGTGAACAATTCTATTCAAAACAATGTGTTTTCAAAGTAGATGTAGATGTTGTGATTTATATATCTGAAACCCAAGCAATGTCAATAAAATAATTTCACTTTATTGCTGCTTTTTGTATTCATTATTTAATCAGCTGTGATGTATTCAAACAGAATGTGTTTCAATGCAACATCTATGCAGAGACAGAGTTCAAAAAGCGATAGTTTTGTTTGGATCATATGTACAAGGTTTCTTTCTTTTTTATTACCACACGTACATATTCAAGATAGCAGAAAGTTTTGGGGGTACATTCCACATAATACTTATATACATACATAATATATATTACATACATTATATATATACATACATAATAAGTACATGTATATACACTGTAGCCCCACAAAAATTGTGTTATCTTTGACATGGCATATTTTGGCATATTTGTAAAACGTTTTTAGCAATTTGATAAATGTTCGCCAACATTGAAAATTAAATTGACTTTTCAATGAAATTCTGGTTTATCGTGTGAAAAAGTTTCTCTTTTTATCAATAAAAATGAGTAAACCAGGGATGTTACCTCAGTCAGGTACTGGTCAATCGCATAGCATATTCACACCGGAATAGCCTGACAACGGTAGTCAGATACCGTTGTCAAATGGCGGACATAACCGTTGCTTCAATTCTTCAATCACTTGGTCCACGTTTCATGGGACTTTATCGTTGCTAATTCCGTGCATGTATTAAGCTATTGTGATAATGTATCATATGAAATCCCAATTTCGATCAAATTGGGTCGTGAATCGCCTCAATATAGCGTTTTCGATATCGTCAATGACCGACAACTGAATCTGAATTTGGGATAATTTACAAAGACAACGACATATTGTAAATTATTTAAAATTCTGATTCCGTTGTCATTGACGATATCGAAGACTCGAGGAAATAGTGGTGCGCGACTAAAGATTTCACGTTCACCACGTGAGAATCGTGAGAGCGTAAAGAACGTAGTTCGCAAGGTCAGAATAAAGGTTCGCGTTGATGGAAGTCCAGGAGGCCTGGTACAATGAGACTTGAAAGTAGCGCCCTCATTTTTTCAGATGACGTCCAATATTAATTGTTAAGAAATATATCCAAACTCTAATAACAGCCAAATGTTAGATGAAGTATTAAGCTTTCATCATAACTAGAAGTAAAATTTTAAAGAAATACCGTGTACTCAAAAATAGGTGTCCAGACTCTAATTAATAAAACCTGAATGTTGGATGAAATATGTATTGAAAATGAATTAAGTTGTAAAATTAAAAAAAACTTACAGCATATCTTGAAAGTTATTTAACAAAAGTAAGGTGATCCCAAAAGTGGGCGAGGGAAAATATTATCATCAAAACTTAATCACAAGGTGAAAGTTGTCCAAGCTCTATAAAAACTAAATGTTGGATGAATTATGTCTTAAGATTCAGTTAATTAATCCAGTTTTAAAATTTTAAAGGAATACTGTATTTCTTGAAAGTTATTAAACAAAAATAAGGTTACCCCAAAAGAGGGCGGGGCAGAATGATAATATCATCAAATTTTAATCAAAAATAGGTATCCAAGCTCTAATAAAAGCTAAATGTTCGATGAAATATGTCTTGAAAATTAACTCAGTTGTAAAAGGAGGAGGGAAAGAATCACATCAGATTTCGTACAGTCATATGTTGGATTTTGGCTATTCTCTGAGGATTTTAACAGGTGCATACCGTATGTTATAATAGACCAATGCATAACCTTCAAGAAAAGCACTCCTAGAGACGATAAAATATTTTGACTTTGAGAGAGAGAAGATGCAAACAACACACCCACATGTTTTTTCTGAAAAGTTTTCCTGATTTTCAACCCCTTCCACCCCTGCTTTTCTATTTTTTCTTGCATCATTATGTTGTGTTTTGACACACAGTTAACCCCTTTAAAGGAATAAGTGATTCATTCGGGGTTTTTAAAGATATCCATATGGATGACCAAAATTAGCTGAAAGCAGTGGATCGCATGAGTTTTCCCTATGGGAAAATAACATGGAAAATATTGTTTTCCACTTTATCTAAAAGGAATGACTACATAGTCTACTCATAGTCCATCATCAAAAAGATGAATTTTGTCCCAGGGGCTGGATATGCCATGAGAAAATGGAAAAATGTAAGTCATAAGGATATAATTAATTAATTAATTATTAATTAATTCTGCTAGCTTAAACTGAAGTTGATGATATAGTGCTTTCGTGAATGCATGAATAGGAGGCAGTCATGTATATACGAGGGGTGATCAATAAATAATGGACGCTTTTTTACAAGGATGCTATTTATAGACCAATCTCTTTGATTTTTTCACCAGTGATACATCATTCAATTATCTATCAACTCTGAAGATTTGAAGACAAAATATGTAATGCATGTTGATATATCTTTATTTCCGTGAAGGGGGTACAGGTACCCCGGGACCGACATTTACGTCACATATTCTGAAGTAATGCCAATTCGGCATATCAGTTAGATTTGAACTTTTTGATATGCCACAAGAGTTGTTGTGTTGTTTGAATATCATGCTGCCTGTAGTAACACAGAAAAGATAAGTATTGCAAGGTCAAAGTGTTGTATGGCCAGGGTTTGCAGGTTGATTTGAGAATGCAATGCGGAACAAGAGGTTAGTGAGAGGAGGTAACACCCTACTCCATGTGGACAATGCCCCTGCCCAAATATCTCAAAATGTCCAGGATACAATATCCCTGGACCTGAACATGAAGCCTTTGGCGCATGCACCCTTTAGTCCAGATCTGGCCACACATAACTTTTATTTCTATACTACTTTTTTCTATTGAAAAATGATCCAGGTTAAATGACATTGATGAAATAAAACAAGCTGTGCAACTGCAGTTTGCTACCATGTCAGAGAATGGAATCGGCCATGTCTTTCAATCTTGAGTAAGGGGATAATAATAATGAGGAAGTGTGTAGCACTTAATGGAACCCATGTAGAGGAACCCTGAAGAATGTATGTGGCATGAGTGCCACAAAGTGAAGGCACAATATTCATAATCAATTATGGCGTATCAAAATGGTGTAATTCATAACCATCATGGTTCATTTTGTTCAACCTGCATTAAACTGGATTGCACGTAAAATGAGCTAAATAGCTTCAGAATGTGTGACGTTATGTCGGTCCCGGGGTATACATACATCCTTCACAGAAATAAAGATATATCAAAATATATTTCATGTTTTGTCTCCAAATCCTCAGAGTTGATAGAAAATTGAATGATGTATCACTGGTGAAAAAATTAAAGAGATTGGTCTATAAAAAGCATCTATGTAAAAAAGCGTCCATTACTTATTGATCACCCCTCGTATAGTGTATTATATTCAAACCTTAGGACAGATTGCATTATTTATTTCACTTTAAGGATTAATGAATGGACTATGAAGTTCATGTTTGCTCAACTTGTTTTGGTAACAAAATGTCGGAACCTCGAAGAAACTATTTTTCCTTCTCCCTTATTTCACGAGGTTTAATTTTAAGGCAGAATTTACACGACATTTTTATCACGTGTGTCGGAATAATACATGACTTGTATGTTTAAGAAAATCCAAAACCTCACTAAATCTTTTCTGAGATGTTCCAACATTTTGTTACTGCTCCATTTTGGTAACTAGTTTGAAGAGTGCAGTATAGTCTAGCTTCAATCATGTACAAGCCCTTGTGACGACTTTGTGAGGTGTTTAGCCAAGTAGAGGGGGATCACAGAGACTTGTACTGTAGCTAGACTAAGTGCAGCACCAGTGTATAATAAATGCAGTTAATGCTCCAACTAAGTCATAATTATGGTTGTATCACTTTTATTTAACATGTACCATGTCAAAAATTACATATCACAAATAATTAAGTCAACCATTTATGATATTTCACAGTTTTTCCCCCTACTGCAGCATTTCGAAGAAATATTCGATTCAGTTCATAATTCTCCCGGTTCAGTACATAATTCTCCCCGGATAATTCTCTCCTCATCTCTTATGGAAAGGTTTTTTAAACTTGAGATGTATAAATGAAGATTGCGCTTGTTTTTCTAGCTCTGCCAATTCCTTTACAGTTGGGGCCAAGAATTCCACATGTCCTTTGTAACCGCTCCCTGTAACATGAATACACAGATATGTTAATTGGAAAGATTTTATTTAAGGACATTTTTATACAAACGCAACTATTAATTGTATAGTTGCTGATGTGCTGAGATTAAAATGGATTTTGAAATTCACAGATTCAATTGTTTCATACTCAAAAATATTGTATTTGATCTCTAATATCTATGGAAGGGATTTGGTCTATAGAGGATACTAAAAATCTCTTTATATATTTTGGGCATTTATATTTTGAGGTGTTTTATACCTTACCTTTATAGACCCACTTCACAATTATTACAATGTTATTTTCACCTTTATTTGTTTGCTTCTGTCCATAGACTACTTTGCCATCAAATTCGTTGACTGGAACCTTAATCTCTGGGCCAACCTGGTCTATGGTGACACCAAGATGCTCCTCTATATCTCCAATATACTATAACATAAATATACAAAGCATTTTTTTTTATTATACATAAATTTATTCCTTTAGTAAACGAAAACATACATGCAGTTGATTGCCAAAGTTTTTTATAAAAACATTACAAAGCATTAAAATGCAAAATGTCACAACCTGCCATTTGTTACAGCCAACCAGTGCACACCTTCCACAAAAAGTTGGAGACAGTGTCCTGATTTATGGTGGAGACATGAAAAGCTTTTTGACAATTTATGAATTGTATATCTTGAATTATAATAAAGAAAATTAAAATTATTTAGTCCTCTAGAAGTTCATATTTTAGACTCAATACTGAATTGAATGTTTCTGGTTTAAGTCCTCTGTGATATCTAGTTTTGAAATAATTTATGCAATTTTATAATAAAAAATAACAAAAAATAATACTACAGTATTTCTGAAGTCTCCTAGAAGTTCATATTTTAAACACAATACAGATTTGAATGTTTCTGGTTTAAACTTTCCTCTGCAATATCTAGCTTTGAATTGAATTATGGAAGGACTTGAATGAAACCTCAGTAAAGTGGATCACCTCTAGACATGGAACACCTCTGTTAATGAAGCCATTTCCAGGGTCCCAAGACCAATAGACTTAATGTTAAATGAACCTGCAAAAGTGGAACACCTTCCAAGTGAAACACTTTTTAGAGGTACCAAAGGTGTTCCACTTAGACACGATTTACTGTATGTTTATAATTACCAGTGGTTCATTGTACCATATACAGCAACCTCCCTGTGTCGTGAGATTCGTGTTGTAGCAGCCCCTGCCTCTGTTGCTACAGTTAGAATGGTACCATACCTTTAGATAGAACAACAATGTGAATGATTAGATTGGTAATATACCTTTAAATAAAACAAGCCTTTAACATGCAAAATGTCGCCACCTGCCATCTGTTACCAAGACTGACCGACAAACGTCATTTGTTACAGATGCCATATACCAACTGCCAAATACCAAACACCAACTGCCGAACACTGGCCACAAAAAAGTTGGAGACTATAACAATATGTCACCATTTCTGAAAACACCCTTGAATGGGAGCCAGGACTCGTATAGATGGCAGTTACACGCCTGACCATCGACAAGGTACAGTCACGTGACATTGACAAAATATACCGTAGTTCACTTTTGATGTACTATGTAATTTCCGCCATTTTAGATCGCCATTTTCTAGAATGAGGAAGCGAGGAAAGAACTAGCATTGATTTGATCAATATTGTGTCAGTTCATCACCAGGCAGTTGTTGCATTCGATTTGTAATTAAGTTGCAAATATGCATATCTACTTTAAATGATCCTCGGCAACTTCAATATCTTGTTATAGATCTACCCAGCACGTCAGGGATCTCTAAATCTTGACTGAATTTCTCAAAATTCTCTCTAATTTTTGTTTTGCTATGCAAATAACAGCCAAACTACGACTAACACAACTTAAGATAAGTATACAAATATACATTCAGAGTTAATGCAAAACCGCTTTTTACTTTGGATGCTACTACGAAAAATAGATAGTGTATGTTGTCAACTCGAATGTATGTTGTCACATTGGCCTTACAGATCTCAATTCACAGTTAATTTTACAGTGAATGAAATGCTATAATGTATGTGTAATAGAAGGAACATATTTGATAATAAAGTTAGGGTAGATACTCCAAGGAAACTCTTCTTATGCCTTAAAAAGGTTTCATGAGGATTACAAAACACCATATCCCTATTTGAAGCCTGTTTAAGGTCATATATGGAAAGTATTGCTGCTGTTAAACAGGCTAAGGAGACACACCGACTATTGTTTTGGTGTAAAACTGATTTTAATTTTGGCCAAACACTCACTTTTGTATTCCTGTAACTATTTCCATTTGTGAGTTGAACCATGATACTCGGCAAATTAATATAACTTTGGATGAGCTTTAAAATGATATATGACACATACTATGGAGACATTGGTATATGTCTGCCTAGGGGGCCCATACTTTCGGGACACCCTATAGCATAAATTTTGAAAGTCATCTTGCTAGTATAGATCTCTCCATGAACTCCTTGAGATTATTAAAATTCATAAAAGTGCAACTAAACATAACGTAACGAACCGACGCCGAGTGGCCAAAAAGGTCGGAAGATATCACGCCATGGCCACATATTAATCACCATATTAACACTTTCATAAAATAAAATAGCTTTCAACGAAAAAATCACGTTTACCTGTTTATCTGTACTAGGGATACAGGAGCATGTTCGTTGAACATCACTTGTTACGCATAAAACCCTTAATGCATTTTGAAATTAAATCATTGCAATGTTTAATATTATAACTCATGAATTTCAATTACAGGGACAACATACACTGTGAGTTGACAACGTACATTTCTGATTTTTTAAATTATACCAAATGCATGAATATTTATTAAATCTTAACCCGTCTTAAATTGTGCAGTTTAGAGAAACACATTCTCATTAAAATATTCGACACTCCGAGACGTCAGGGGAGAAAATTATCAAAGGAAATGTGTAAAAAACAACATTTTTCCAACCGAACAATTGTATGGGTAGACGTACAATGAAAAAAATCAAGCACTGCTCGAAGATCTTTTTACGTAATTAGAAAAATAAATGTCTTTGAAATCGAATACACGCGAAATCAAACAGGAAATCCTTTTTGTATTCCTCAAATTTATTTTTGAAAACCTGCATCAAACCTACATCATAGTCTTTGCTTAAAATCAGTTAATAGTGACATTGTACATCAAAAGTGTACTACGGCATATTTTGTCACGGTCACGTGACTGTACCTTGTCGATGGTTAGGCGTGAGTTAACTACTGGGTTGTTCTTCACATCCGGCCCATTGGTTTGGATGTAAATATTGCTGTTTTAAAACTTCAGATTCACTACATATATAAAATGAATATCATATTTTCCTTCATCACTATTTAAAAACATGTTTTAAAGGGTGACGCATATCGTTTAGCAAATCGAACGCTCGTTTCTGGTGTTGCTCACCGTTTAGTATAAAAGGCCCAATCCCGGAATAATACTCAAGGGTTCGCAGGTTCGAGGTCGTTGTGTCAACACCTCTAACTGTTATATAGCATAAGTATATTATAGATCGTCACACATTTATAAAAGGGTGATTTTTATTTTGACAAATCAATTCCACATTTATGGGTGAAGTTTCAGGATATTCTATTTGTGTATAATAAGGAAAAATTGGCATCTAAATTTCCCCATAACGTAATAGCACACAGCTTGGCATATGAAATATCCTACAAATGAAACAAAGCAAGACAAACCGGTTTCTAATACAAGGATTTATATTGGCTGTTGTACATGTATTCTTTGAACGCAATCACTCTTTGGATAACGTTTTCAAAATCATTATAAACGGATTACTTTAACTCAAAGACAATTTCAATAAACTGGATTTTACATAACTCCCCTTATTTCTTAAAAATGGACTGATTCAGTTGATTCGCCTGGAGCCGCCATATTGTTTTTATACGGGATGCTAATCGGAACCCTTTAAGATTCAAAATCAAAAGGTTTTGGATATTTTCAATAAAATTCATAATTGGAGATTTTTGGAGCAATTTTAATGTTATAAACCCACTAAATTTTTCGCCATCTATTGACAGTCCTAAGGGCCATTGAGTAACACTTAGATTGGTACCATACCTCCTAGTCTTGCTTAAAAGACCCTGTACTCCCCCCCTTTATCCTTCTCTCTGTATATTGCCAGGTAAAGATAGTGAAGGTGATGGGGGGGATACAGTCTTTGAGCAAGACTACATACCTCCATGCAACGGCACATAGAGTTGTATGTAGTTAAAGTGAAGAATAATTCAATTTGTAATTGAGATTGGTATGTTTTAGAGCAAGAGACACATAGTTTTAATATCATGGGGAATATTCACTCATTGATAGAAAGATGGCAGGGCTGCATTCGAAGCTTGAGCAAAGAAAAGTGAAATTGTTATAAATGAACAATTTTAATTATTCTTTATCAAAACAATTTAAAAAATTGAAATGCTTCAGAAATATAAAATGGGTATGTTTCTACCGACCTTTTCTTTGCACTGGGCTACTAAAGAAATGGCAAGTCCCATGCGTTCGGCACGTCCAACACGACCAATACGATGAACATAGTTCTGTTTTTCATCTGGCAGCGTGACATTGATCACTGGAATAATACAATACAAATACCATACAGTATAATATATATATTTACTGTTATTGAAAATTGTATATCGGATGTACGTTTGGCACTAAAAGGGCATCAGTACTTATAAAATCCTATTACATCATTAATATACAATGTAATACAATACAATACAACAGAGGTATATTGTACTATCTGTAAAAATAGGCATGGAGCCTTATACAGTTTTTGAATAGACCTTTAAAATAGACCTTTGCAATAAGCCTGAACACCTTCACTAATGACGTGGTCATATTTGCTCAAATCTTCAACACTCAGGCGCCCGGCCGATGATTATTTTGTTCAAAGCTGAATGCAATTTTGAAAAATAAATACTCATTGGCCGGGCGCTGGTACTGGAATTTGAGCAAATGTGACAATGGCATAAATAAGAATATTATTGGCCAGATTCATAATGTCATTTGTGGGATGTTGTAGGTAACAATATTAATGAACAAAGTCCTCTAAGAAGTTTTCAAAATAAGCAAAAAGTTAATCCCATATCTGATTGTGAAGATGGCTACATACAACCTATGACATCATAATGGTAGGATATATCGGCTAGATTGATGATGTCATAGGTCGGAGTTTAGGTACATTTTCAATCAATATTCAAGCAGTTGTTGTTTTCTATGAAAATTTGCAAAAGTTAAATCTATTTTTTGCTTGGAAAGATCGCCCCCTGGCTAAAAATTCTTTCAAAATCTTGCAATTTTCCACAATTCTAAGCATTTTCATGTAATTTTTGGCCAAATTTGTCGAAGTGAACCCCTCTGGAATTTTTCTGAAAAGTGACCCCCCTTGGCAAAAGCTGGCTACAGGCAGCATTGACATCATTAATCCAATCCGCTCTCTGATATAGCAAAAGGCGGAAGGGTTCAGGCCCGTAGCCAGGGGGGGGGAGGTTCGAACCCCCCCCTGGCCAAAAATTCTTTCAAAATCATGCAGTTTGTCACCATTTTGAGAGCACTTTTCAAGTGATTTTAGCCATATTTGGGCCAAAATTGTCAAATGTGAACCCCCCTAGAAATTTTTGAAAACTGAATCCCCCCCCTTGGCAAAACCTGGCTACGGGCCTGGGTTTATTGCAAAGGGTTATTGTCCCGTCCTGTATCTGTTTTCTTAGAAATAATAATAGAACATATATTTGTATGATAAATGATGATATTTATCTTGTTTATTGATTCCTCATGTGTCAACGTAAAATGATGAAAAACTAGACTAATGAATACAGAGATTATAACGCAAATATGAAACACGATCCATAAAAGACAAAAGTGACATGATTTATTTACTTTGATCTTAACAATCTGGGTTTATTATTATTTACTATGTTTAATAAATCCTTGATACAATATCTAGGCTCAAGTTCGTCTTCATGGAACAGTGATCTCCCCAGCATTAAAGCAAGTGGGTGCAGCACCCACCTGAGATTTTAAAAACAGGCTTGCATCCACCTAAAAATATGTTTGCACCTACTTGAAAATGAGAAAAATCATGAAAAATTTTGCCCAATTTTGGTCTGAATTGTGAAAATGAGAATTTTGCACCCACCTGAGAAAAAATCCTGGGGAGATCACAGATAGAATATAAGATCAGTCTCCATAATTATTTATGCAGAATATGCGTACATTCCAAAGGAGTGTTCACTACGAGAAATAAGTTATAGATTTGTAATTCTTAAACATTCTTCAGGCCCGTAGCCAGGATTTCCAAGGGAGATTCACTTTTTGAAAAATTCCATGGGGGTTCACTGCATGATTTTGAAAGAATTTTTGGCCAGAGGAGGGGGGGGGGTTGTACAATGTATATAGCACTGAATTATATGGTACAATTAGGGTATGGTACCATTTGAGTACATGGTAATGGTACTATAATACTTTTGTGCACTACTGTACATGTATGACTCCGCACATTAATTGTTTCATTCTAATTAATGCTGTTAATTGTTCAGGCCCGTAGTGAGGGGGGGGGGGTATGATGGGTTTGAGCAAACCCCCTGGCCAAAAATCATGCAGTGCAGTTTTTCACCATTCTGAGCACTTTTTAAGTTATTTTGGCCATTGTTCGACCAAAATTGTCAAAAGTGAACCCCTCCTGGAATTTTTCAAAAAGTGAACCCTCCCTTGGCAAAACCTGGCTACGTACGGGCCTGTTGCTACACCAAGAAAATTAATCTGTATAAATCGGCCTTTTATGCATGTTTCCACTGACTGTAATCTAAAATTAAGATTTTCATCAAGATTTATCTTTCTTACAATCTTGGGATTAATACACTTATGATTCATCACTACATTAATCTTTTAGATTTTGTCAGGTTTATTATTGTAAAAGAGTGAATAAATGCACAAAGAGTGTAAAATTAGTCATTGCTTCAACATAAATCACGCAATGTTACATCAATTTATGATTTATACAGATTAGGTTGCGTTGCGTTTAACACTGTAACAAATCATTTGGTACGATCAATATATACGAGAGACATTCAAAAAGATTTAATAATTCCACACAAGGAATATTGCTTAATAATATCATTGTGGCTTTCAACAGAAGCCCATATGAAGAAAGACCAATCAAGTAGTTTTATCATGAAAAAGCTTTAATTCATAAGATTGACATGGACATACACTCTCTTCATTAAGTTTGACAACCAAAGTCCCCTTTTCATTAACATTATTTAACTCTATTCAAATCCTGTTACAGTTAATTCAAATAGGCTTATTTGACTTTTTCAGATTATTGACATTGACAATGTTAATAAAATCTGCTTAAGGTGCTATGGAAGTTAACAGGAAATGACAAAACAGGAAGTGACAATTTTTTTTGCATTTTTAGATATTTTTTGAATAAAGATAACAGAGTTCTGGATTGACCTCCAGTCAATTTAACTATTTCCACATATCATTTACATGACCAGGATCACAATGTGCATGGTCAGAATGACCCTAAACATGATGAAATAACCTTTTTAGCCCTTTGAAAGTGTGACTGAAAAAAAGCTAAAAGTAGGAGCGTAGGGATAGTCACTGAACAGAATCTTTTGAATTTTTCAGAAAATGTGCCCAATATAATGCTCTAACTAGTACAATCTTTGAAATTTTAGAAAATTGTCTTAAACAAAAATGGCGGTCATAAAAAGGAAAATAGATCGCTTTTCAAATCAGTTTTTTCATTTTTTTTTCTTTCCTATGAATGATATCAAATTTTCAAAGATTGTATCATTTAGAGCAATATATTGGGCACATTTTCTGAAAAATTCAAAAGATTCTGTTCAGTGACCTTCCCTACGCTCCTACTTTTAGCTTTTTTTTCAGTCACACTTTCAAAGGGCTAAAAAGGTTATTTCATCATGTTTAGGGTCATTCTGACCATGCACATTGTGGTCCTGGTCATGTAAATGATATGTGGAAATAGTTAAATTGACTGGAGGTCAAACCAGAACTCTGTTATCTTTATTCAAAAAATATCTAAAAATGCAAAAAAAATTGTCACTTCCTGTTTTGTCATTTCCTGTTAACTTCCATAAGACCTTAAATCTGGTGCTTTCAACAAGCACAAATCAAGACCTTTGACCATGATTTAAAATGAAACCTTACCAAAGGGCAGGCCAGTGATGTCTATACCCCTTGCAGCTACATCCGTACATATGAGAAACTTCACTTCACCCCGCTTGAATCGTTCTAGATTTCCTTTCCGCTCCGCTGGTTTCCTGTCTCCGTGTAAACAAACACAGGAAAACTCAGTATTCCTGTTGCGTCCTGCAATCAAAAGCATAAATAAATAAATAAATAAATTTGGGAAATGTCACCTCAATATAAGTTTATATAAGAATTTTGATAATTATAAGTGATGTAATATTAATCTAATATTTATATGAAATCAATGTCGAGAACTGAAGGCGACTCAGAAATCATATCAAATTAGACTCAAAGTTATTGCACTGATCTAAAAAGCCAGTTTCCATACATCTGAATGCAGTGGAGCATGATACCCTGATTGCATCACATATTCAGGATGATGTATCATTTCACACTTGAGAACATTTGAAGCACAATCTGGTAGGGGTAATGATTTTTGGTATGCAACTGGAGATGGGTGAAGAAAGGCAACTCTAAACAGAACCCCATCCCTAAACACTAACCCCTAATTCCTAAACCCTAACCCTTAATTCTAACCCTTGAGAAATTAATCAGAATTTTGCTCGACCATCTCCAGCATCATTGTTCTTCCTATAAGGTCATGGGGCAAATCAGGGTATCCCTTGTACTTTTCCATCTATTTGGCAGGTGTGAATCACGTTCATTTATTCTTCAATTCTACTTGTATTTTTATAGACCATTTATATGCTTTTGTTGTCACTTTATCTCTACATCTTGAAGTTAAAGGAATTCTGATCGACCAACAGAAATAACAAAACATTGCTTCTGGGACGAGATCAAACGACTTTGACATATTCTTTACCTTACCTATTTTGTTATTTAACAATCAACACAAGTATACATACCATACTATTATTACATATATTCATTAAAGCAGATATTGGACAAATTCATAACAAGAAAATGCAGCAAACTCCTCGAGTCGAGGTCTCCAAGTCAAAAAAATGCCTGACCCTCTCATATCTGTTGATTATCCCTGTTTATAACCGATTCAAGAGCGTGGCACTGAACGAACCTATATGCCTAGTTGTTATTTGTTTAGTTGTTGGTTGGGTAACATGTTAATGACGTCACAAATGATGCGAAGAATCTTTAAACCAATCAGTGAAGTCTATATTAATTGTTTGTTTAGTTGTTGATGTGGCAATACGTGTCTGACGTCACGGGTGATTGCATCATATTCCAGTCACGCCATTTTACGACATTGCATAATTTTAGCTGATTTTGGCTTCATTTCACTTTATTTAAAAGACTTTTAAAAATATATCAATGAGTCAGTATTTTTTCTTATAAATATTAATATTTGAATTTGAGGTCAACGTCCGAACATTTGATCAACTGATTGAAATCACATTTTAAAGAGGTGAAGAAGTGAATAATTACAGGAGCAAACGTGATCAATGGTTCGAGGTCTCCCGCAAAGTAGTCGCTACGCTCCTACTTCGCGTTGCCTTCGGCAGAGGAGACCTCGAAAAAATATTATTTGATTGATAAAATCATTTATTATAAAACTTGAAGTTTGTTATTGGTTTGCAACCACTAGAGCCCTCTACAGATCAACTAAGGCCCTTGAAAACCATACCACTAGGAATTTCTACGGAACCACGACAGATATTCTAAACTTTACTGAAACATTTCTTAATCGATGTAATGCTATACATGTATCTGTTAAAAAAAAAACTCTACAGCAAAAGTTATTTAATCTAACAGATTGGCTCTCTGTTTGATATTCAAGTTCGATTGATTACGTAAGCCAAGCCTTTAATATCTGATATACAATTCAATTTGAGAAGTCAGAAAAATGAGTAATTGCTTATTTTAGCATTGAAGCTAAGAAGTCATTCTTCTTGCTGTATTTTAGAGGATGAAGTACATTTATATAAGATAAAAAATATTTTAATCTAAATGTCATGAAAATAATATATTATGGCAATTAAGGAGGAATAAATATTATTGTAATTTAACACAAATTTAAGACACAAAACTTCCTGTATATTTCAGATTTATTAGTTTTATGTTCCGATAAACCTTTGGGCTTAATCTTGTATAATTTAGGAGTTTCAGCCAAGATGATTTTTTTAACATAACATATCACAGAAGCAAAAAACATGATTTATTAGCCAAATAACTGTACCTTTTTTATTGGTGCTACAAGTACATTAAAGCATGGGCTTTCGAGAATGATTAAAGTCATTGTCAAGGTGTTTGATAGCATGTTATGACATCTTAATGGTAGATATGAACAGAGATACCATACAAAAATGCTCCAAGGACAATTGAATGACACGCCGTGTAAGAACAGAATTAAGGGTACTTAGTGCAAGACACGTATATCAAATTCCAGAGCTCTAGTCTGCAAATCTGAAGACAATGAAATTTCTGTTCATGAGTCCAGCATTTAAGTATTATGATAGACAAATCTAAAAATTGACTTAAAAACAGGTACACTTGGCAACTTCCTAGTACCCACAGTTCTGTGGCTTTCTCTGCTACATGTACTTAAATGCAGGTGTTATACAAACAGTCTATGAGCTGCTCTAAAATATTAATTGCCATTGTCTGGTACACCGCCACAAAAAATGTATACTGTTTGAAAATACTGATCTGTAGAAGTCAGATTTGAACTTCCGAGAACTTGCAGATGATTTTGAAAAAAGATTTGGTCAATTTGAAGCAAGTTAAAAAAGACCTTCTTGACCTTGAGAAATTCAATGAGGGTCCAGAGATTTGAACTTTTGAGAACTTGTAGATGATTTAAAAAAATAAATTGGTCAATTTGAAGCATCTTACTAAAAGACCTTTCTTCGACCTTGAGAAGGTCAGTGAAGCTCAAATCTTAAATCTAAAGTCAGATTTAAGATTTAAACTTCTGATAACTTGTAGATGATTTTGAAAAAAAATTGAAACAAGTTGAAAAATACCTTTTTGACCTTTTCAACCTTTTTTCGACCTTGAAAATGTCATTGAAGGTCAAATCTTGAATGTAAAGTCAGATTTGAACTTCTGGAAACTTGTAGATGATTTGGAAAAAAATTGAAGTCAGTCTAAACATTAACAGTATTTGTTAAGTTATTGGAAGTTTCAAGAATTTGTTACAGACGCCAAAAACCGCCTGCCACCCATTGATCGCCAACTGCCACCACAAAAACCGCAGACCATAACATTATGTCACCATAAAAACACTGTTTAATGCTTGGAAAAGAAAATGTGACATTTATAAAAGGTTAATAGGGCCAGGGTGACACCAAATAAAACTTTACCAAAATAAATATACTGTGCATTAATTTATATAAGTAAAGGATTATAAAGCGTCAATGATTTCCAAATAAAGCATCATACCTCCTCCTAACTTGTTGAGGTAATCTTCACAGTTGTCACAGTCCAACTTTGTCCTGCAGAATATCAAGGCCTTGTCCATCTTGTGTTCCCTTATAGCCCTCACTAGGTACTCCCCCTTTAGCTTCTTTATTGCCTCAGAAAGCAGCTCTGAAAATATAATATAAAAATATTAGTTTTTTAAAAGTTATTTCAATTATATTAGTTATTCAGTCATTTCACTCTTTCAATAAGAACAATTTCATCTTGCCTCCGCAGCGTTAATGCGCTATACAAAATTGGCTCATTTGATTGGTTATCAGGAATACACTGTCATCTACCTATTCGTAGAGGACATTCATTTAAAATTCCAGTGAAATACCACTGAAGTTACTTTAATATTATATAGATCTTATTGGCACTGTTTTCTTCAGAGGCTAGAATTATACTGCTAGCAACTGTATTTCAGGGTAATGCAGGCCTACTTAAGAATTCGACCCGAACCATATTCTCACAATGGAAATATTGTCATTATATTGTAACTATATTGTCATTATATTGTAATTTAAATTCACTTAAAGCGACAGTAGAAATCCCCTTTCTGGGCAATTACGCTGTGATTAATAATGTAAATTTATTTATGATTTTAAGAAATAAAGAGTATTTATTATTAAAAAATGTAAATATTGGTTCATTAATTGCGAACCACCAGTTTCTGTCTCTATCCCGAACTCATTTCTCCATTCCTGCGTCAAGTTCCAAATCAGAAACCACACAACTGTGGTGTATGTGGTTTGTGAGTGGAAAAATAAGTTTGGGAGAGAGGAACAGGTGGTTCACGTTGTAAGAATATGGTTCAGGTGGAAGGAACGTGGTCAGCAAGGTCAGACCGGACTACTGCGTGGGTCAAAGTCTAGGAGGCCTGTAATAGGATATAAGAAAATAATATAAAGAAATTATAGGCAATCTTGTTATTTAACTATATAAATGATCTATTTCCCTTTCAAAATGACCAATATAAGTGAATAAGGAGATATGAAGTCACGCTTTGGGCTCTTAATTTGGGGGAATTTAGTTAATCATTAATTAGCAAAAATGCTCATGTTCTCAGAGGCCGTATTAAGTAGACAAATATATCTTTGTTAAAAGGAAATAAAGTAAATGAAAAATGTTTATGATATCATATAAAATGGGAAAAACTGGAAAAACACTTGGAGCAAAATCAGGAAATGAAGAAATTCAAATCAAATATACCCAAAAATACAAGGACCCAAAGTTGTCATGTAATTCGAGATGGTAATTCTTAAAAAAACTCAAAATGGCTGCTACAATTGAGTCAAAATTCATATGCTAATCCTGCAAATTTAGAATCGAATAAAATAATCAAATACTTGGTGAAATTTCAAGGTTAATCAAATCACATAAATTTATTATTAGAAGTCCACAGAGAAACATGACACTAATATGAGATATTAAGCCATGTGTTAAAATAGCACATACTACGAGATGATATTAATCAAATTTTTATCGGATTACATAATTTCCATACCACCGACTCAAACAATATTGACTTTTATCTTAAAGTACAGAGTATTATTAATTAATCGTTTGTCTCCTGCAATTAGAATGTCATGATGTTTACCAGGCTTTTTTAATAAAATATTCATTTTAAATACATTTCGTCAAGATGAACCACTAGTTAAGTTACATAGCTTTATAATAGCACATGATAAGACAGTGGGGTAGGGATATCTACATATGGGAGCAATATAAAACTTTTTGGCTCCTTCATTGAAAATTCTGGCCATAAATGAGGCCCCAAAAAGGCCTATTTTAGGCCTATCCCAAATTTCCATGATAATCAATAGACGTAAACTGTCTGTTTGGAACCAATCATAGAAAAATAAATTCCAGTTTCAAGTTTTTCTAAATAATTTATTCTAAAATTGCAGAAACTTCAAAATCTGAAAACGAGTGCGAAGAAAGGCACAGTTCAACATACTTATCCACTCTAAGGGCCCAATGAACTTCAGTCTATATTAATTTTCATAATAATATTATCACTTTCTATGTTTCTATATGATTTAAAGATGGACATTACTACTGTTTCCATCGAGGAACAACATATCAAGATAACTGAACCAGGAAGTACTTAATGCAAGCAATAAATTGAAATATATTGATAGTTTACTGATATTCTGTCTACTAGAACAATGTACATCCCAGCTTAAGGTGGCTTATAACAATGTTTATTTCAGTCATAAGTTACGACAAATAAGCGTGCAAACTTTGGGTAGACGTTGTCATTCCAGGATGCCAAAACGTGTCAAGAACACATGTAGGTACTCAGATGATCTTGACTGAACATCATGGTGCAGAGAAATTGTAATTAACTACTGAATGGTTTCATGAAAAAATAAACATCACTATAAACCACCTTAACCAAACAAAATATTTCCTGCTCATTTTCATGATTCATACTTGATTTTTCATGAGAATTATTTCACACTACTATACCTAACCCCTAGAAATGCATAAGATACTCTGTTTGTCTAATTGCATTGTTTAGTTTATTTTTGAAAGTACCTTATTAACATCTAACAGTCATCCAATAAACCATTCATAAGCAACAGACACATAAAAACAAATAACAAAATCATTACTGATAAGCCAAATGGGTTGCTCATGAGCATCAAATGCAAGGTAAAGTAGAGTAAAATAATGCTTTCCTTAGAATTAAATCAAGGATAACAAAGATCTTAACCGCGCCTCGTCTTATTGGATTAACCTTGAGAGTGGATCTAAAACTCGGGTCTAAAGAACACTGCGCTTTATATGCCTAAAGTTAGTTCTGGACTAATGATTTATCAGAATATGGATGCAGAGACAGACAAATGAACCAAACAAATGAATAAATGATGAGTGCTTCCTGTAAGTAGTCTAAATAAATTTTAAGAAAACAGAAAATAACCATCGATATGTTCTTATGATGACAGAAATATCGATGAAATGAAATTCAATGAGCATCCCTATATCTTGAGCATAAAATGGTGTCTATCAATATCAACATCAATAGTCAATACCATCTGCTGCCCAATGTCAGACTCATGAATTTATTTATGCTGAATAAACTTCTACAATTGAGTTATTTTTGTACTAAATGACTTTAAATCTATAAAGTGAGTTCTTTGAATAAATGGCCAAGGTTGATTCAGTAGAGCGTAAATTCTGGATCTGGTATATAGATAAGCATAGCATATTAAAGAAAGAAGCAAACTTGATAGAGTGAAAAATGGTTACAAATGTAGAATAGTTTTTGCCCTCAACATTTCACGTTATGACTATTTTCTAACATTTTTGACTTATCCAGGATATACTGTATAGAACATGAGACCACAAGATAATTAAATACTCACTCAACAAGCTGACAAGACAGGTATACAAAATAAGACCACAGGATCATCAAGCATTTGTTCA
The DNA here is from genome assembly GCA_903813345.2 of Owenia fusiformis. Lineage (NCBI taxonomy): Eukaryota > Metazoa > Annelida > Polychaeta > Sabellida > Oweniidae > Owenia > Owenia fusiformis. The sequence goes on from CAIIXF020000003.1 coordinate 16,645,145, forward strand.
ACATGACAGGTTTTACTGTATATAATATAAGACCACAAGCAAGAACCTGTATATAATATAAGACCACAAGATTATATAAAGCATTCATTCAATATGACAAATTTTACTGTATATAATATAAGACCACAAGATTATAATGCATTCATTCAATATGACAAGTTTTACTGTACATCTATATAATATAAGACCACAAGATTATGAAGCATTCATTCAATATGACAGGTTTTACTGTATATAATATAAAACCACAAAATCATAAAGCATTCATTCAATATGACAGGTTTTACTGTACATGTATATAATATAAGACCACAAAATCATAAAGCATTCATTCAATATGAATGTATATTGTATATAATATAAGACCACAAGATTATAAAACATTCATTCAATATGACAAGTTTTACAGTACATGTATATAATATACGACCACAAGATTATAAAACATTCATTCAATATGACAGGTTTTACTGTATATAATATAAGACCACAAGATTATAAAGCATTCATTCAATATGACAAGTTTTACTGTACATGTATATAATATAAGACCACAAAATCATAAAGCATTCATTCAATATAACAAGTTTTATTGTATATAATATAAGACCACAAGATTATAAAGCATTTATTCAATATGACAGGTTTTACTGTACATGTATATAATATAAGACCACAAAATCATAAAGCATTCATTCAATATGACAAGTTTTACTGTGTATAATATAAGACCACAAGATTATAAAGCATTCATTCAATATGACAGGTTCTACTGTATATAATGTGAAGACAAGATTATGATTGAAATATTCATTCATAATAACAGGTTATACTGTATATAATATAAAATCACAAGATTATAAAGCGTCCATTCACCATGGCAGGTTTTACTGTATATAATATAAAATCACAAGATTATAAAGCGTCCATTCACCATGGCAGGTTTTACTGTATATAATATAAAATCACAAGATTATAAAGCATCCATTCACCATGGCAGGTTTTACTGTATATAATATAAAATCACAAGATTATAAAGCGTCCATTCACCATGGCAGGTTTTACTGTATATAATATAAAATCACAAGATTATAAAGCATCCATTCACCATGGCAGGTTTTACTGTATATAATGTAAAATCACAAGATTATAAAGCGTTCATTCAGTTTATTCCTGGAGGATCATGCTTCAAAAAGATTGAAAATAAATCTAGAGTACCAGATTCTAAACGCCACATTTCATCTGTATGCAAGGAGGATCTTAAGCGATACTGGCAATATTGGCTAAAGCCGGGGAAATTAACCTACCATACTGTTTGATGGAATCTAAGAAGGAAGCTGGTTTGAAGAGATAAGGAGTTACAAGTACTTATTAACTTGATATTTCAAGGTAAGAGATTAATCTTAATTCTCATATTATAAATTAATTAATCTAAATTCTCATATGTTATATTTATTAATCATCAAGAATTTTCTATTATGTAAAATTAAGCTCCTGGAGAAGTTCACATTTTTAACATAAAATTTTATTAACTTTAATGATGAACACAGAGAGATATATCATTTGTTGAATTCATTTAAATAAATTTAATGAGAAAATCAAGTGCCTGACAAAAAATGAAACAACATTTACTTTGGCTAACTGATAGCCTATCTATTTGTAAGGCACAACGCACACAATAAGTTCTGATCCAATTATTAGACTGAGTGTCTAGGTTATTTTGTCTTATTATAATGTTGCCCTTTGTGATTTTTAATAAACAACAGCTCAATGGGGTTTTACTGTGTTAGGAATATTTTCTAAAGGATGCTGACAAGGTTTAATTTAAGCAGATATGAAATGGTATTTTTGACATAAAGGAATCAGTATAATAGATATCTAACATTTATTTTATAATGGCAATCGCAAGAACTCTACGTTGGGCTTACAATGAAGAAAACCGCATTTTTGTAGCTGCAAATTGAGAAAACCTGTTTCAGTTGTCCTTTATTTATATTTATTACTATAGTGTAGCTCTGTATGACATCTGATAAGAGAAAGAAGTAAATCTGGCTGACATTTTAGAGGAAATGAATTGAAATTTGAAACTTAAAATAAGAATGAAGGTTGTTCAGCCACAGAGGTAAATTGTTAAGTACAGAGCTTTTGAGGCTTATTTATTTATAAGAAAAAAATAAATCTTAATCTAAAATTGAAATGTTGTGTGATACATAATGTAGGTTCCCTTTCCTAATAGGACTTAGGCTTTAAACATATATATTATGATTTGTTATGCATTTGTATTATATGTTATGCAATTGTATTGTGGGTTATTATGCATTTGTAATCATTTGCTGAATATCTAGACATAGCATTTTCTAACCGCTGAGTCATTCTTTAGAGCACCACCAACATGCTACTAGTCGTGCGAGCCTCACTTGGCTGTATACCTTCAACTATGTAACACCGATGAACGTCAACTCCTATATTTCTGTAAAAATGGCTCATAATGTCAAGTTGACCGAGCCACTGACTTAAATACTAAATAAATAAAAAAAAATAAAAAAATGCATTTGTTGTATGGTTTATTAGACATTTATATTATAATTTGCTATATATTTCTATTATGCTTTGTTATACATTTGTATTATGGTTTGTTATACATTTGTATTGCATTTTTTATGCATTGTATTGTGGCTTGTTATGCAATTGTATTGTGGGTTGTTATGCATTTATTAAGGCTTGTTATGCATTTGTATCAGTTTTTTTTATACATTTGTGTTGTGGTTTGTTGTGCATTTGTATCAGGTTTTTATACATTTGTGTTGTGGTTTGTTGTGCATTTGTATTACGGATGGTCATATATCTATATTATGGTTTCTCATGCATTAGTATAATGGTTTGTTATGCATTTGTGATTTCTTCAGCAAATTAATGACATTTAATGAAGTAGAAGGAAAGAAAGCTACATAAGTATGCATCTCTACATAGATTACTATTATTACAACAGGTGCTAGTAAAGTAGTGCGAGTATTTCCACCTATAAGGATACTTTCCACAAAAATGTTTCAAACTGCGTCTTAAATGCTTAAGTGAAATTGAGAGAGCCGTAGCTGAGAAAATGAGAGCTTTAAAGTCTATTCTTAAGTGAATGATACATGACACGATTATCCTCCTCAAGGTGCAAATATACCATTTGAAAGGTGAGAGTATCAGCTTTGAGGATCTGACTTGCTTACTGAAGCTCAGCGTAGGATTTGATCCTATGTTTTCAAATAAAATTGTTGTCTAATTAACCATTTCATCACCAGGGAGTTAATTAAGTGAATTACAATTTGATTTTAAAAACATTATTTGAAGACTAAGAAATATATGTGATTTCAAACTTCATTAAAAGTTATTCTAGTAAAATGAAGAAGCTTATAGCATCTGTTGAAAAATAATATACATTGTTTAGAACTAAAAATATGACTAAGGAAATAACCTCACAAATAAAATAGTCTTGGTAGTAAATTATGATTCTATTACCTCATCATAGCCAGTTCAAGTATGCTGCAATCTGGATATCCAAATAAATCAACATACAGTTTTATTTTATTGACTTGAGTATGGATTGGGTTATTAGAAAGGAAGAAAACAAAATGATTCATTAGATCAAATAGTTATTACTTTTGATTTGTGTTTGTTATTTTCTCGTAAGGATCAGGGGTCATCTCAATGTGTTATTTCAACCTAATGATTTTTTCTAGCTTGTATATAGGACTACATAGTCAATAGTGTGTAAGTTGTACATTGCTATGATTCCATTTACTTCTTGTTGTTTTGAAGTTCAGTTTAGTTAATAATGTTTATTTCTGTGTCAAACGTTTAAGTAATTGAATTGAATACAAGGCATTCAAAACATGCAAAATGTCACTACCTGCCATTTGTTACAGATGCCAAACACCAACCACTGAACACCGAACACTGAACACCAACTGCCAACAGTGTCCACAAAAAAGACACCTCTTCTAGTTGCGACATACAATAATAATAATATAATTTCACATTGAACATGTTAAATGAGATCATATGAGGTTATATAATGGTTCTTTCTGTATAACGTGTTTATACTCGAGTGAGTATATGATATATTCACAAGTGAGCGTAGCGAACGAGTGAATATATCATATTCTCACGAGAGTATAGAATGCACGATATACAAAATGAACCATTATATAATCTTATTATGCCACTCTAAGTTCAATTACAGTTGATTCGAACGCAATCATAACAATTAAAAATTCATTAGTTCATTATTCATTAGTTCCCAGAATGCACTTCTACAGTGGTATACGCTGGAGTGTATACGGAGGAGTTGTATACGATGACGATATACCACTCTCCATTGTATATCGTTGTTATAGACCCATGTTATACAACTGCAATTGGACTTAGAGTGGTATAATACACGATATCCAACTCTGCTTGAAGAGTCACTTTAAGCTTATTGGAAAGAAAGAAAAACAAAAGTAATTCATGATTAGTCTAAGGTTTGAAGGTGTTGGTGAGCTAATTAGAAGTTACTTAGTTAATTAGTTAGCATTAAGCACATTTAGTGGTTGTTTACAATTTCTTTTATTGCTGATTTAGCACTTTTTGAGCAACACAGCACAAACGCTGGCATATGTGTTTTATATATTCATTTTATGCTGAATTTGCAATGGTTTTAGTGTTTGATTTGTGCTAAATGAATTCCGCTGAACTGGTACATACATGTATATAAGATGTTTACCTTGAATGTAGGGATTTTTATTTCATGAAATAACAATTTGAAATTAAACTTTCACTTAACTTTATGATTTTATTGAGGTCAGGTCTTCAATTGAAGGGACAATACAAAAACATCCTGTTGTCCAAATATTTATGATGGCCCCTGATTAAATTGTTGTCTTGTATAGATCCTTGAAAGAGGAAGATTATAAATGCATCCGCGATGTTAAAAACATTACGTCAATACATGTTGACAGATCATAATTCTCTATCATTTGGTCAAGCGTGCTCTTCAGATAGCAGCTGCTCATGAAGTGAATGCGATTACTGTAATTAGAACCATATCATTAATATGGTTTAGAATGAACATGTTACAAAGTGCTATATTATTGTGCCAGACTGAACAGGAACATTTAATATGTGCGTCACACAGTCAATCTGCAGCAGTACTGTGCCGTACCGTTCTGGCAATGATACAGTACAATACCGTGAAATATTTAACTGTATGGTACCGTAGACTAAATTGGTGCCGTATGGTACAGTGAACACTGAACGACACCATACTCCAACAGTACCATACGGTACCATACCTCTCAATGTACTGTACGGTACTGTGATTTTACAGTGTGGTTTGAGGGTGTTAAATAATGTATACTTAATCATTGATTTCCTCGTTTTCAGTGCTCACAAATATTTAATGAATGAAGATTTTTCAAATATTTTTTCATAGACTTATCTGGAAAAATAAACCAAACGCATTTGTAGTTAACAACATTTTCAGATTATTTTGGTAAAAGAGCATATTTTTAGACTAATAAAGATTTCCTAGAATACCTTTTTCACTAAATTCTAAAACAATCATTCTTGCGTACTTTCACACAATTAACATTTTTGTAATTACATGTACTAAAGTTACGACGACTGATTTTTGTGAAGCACCCAATATTCCAGGCATACGAGGACTAAGCGACGGTGTATATTGGATGACACAAAAAATGCTTTACCCTCCTTTTAAGTACCCTCTATATATTTTGCATTATTTTGTCTCAAAGGTTTGACCAACCATGACTCCCTACTTTTGACCATTTTTGAGATCCAAATTCTTGAGATTTTTGAGAACGAATTCACAAAGTGGAATAGCCCATTATCAATGCAAATTCTTATGCTAGGCTAAATTTTGTAATACCTGAGAGATTAGACCCTTATCTGGCAAGAAACAATAGACACATTTTTAGAAAGAAAAGTCCTCTACATTTGTATGAAAGAGGTGCATCATTTTCAATTTCCATCACAATAATTCACACACCCTGCCATTTTAGAGCTCAAATTCATCTCTACCCTTCAAATTAGAAAACAATTCTTTAACCTAGCCGTGAGCCAATCAGAAATAGTCGCAAAATCGTGATGTTGCATTTATTTATTGTTAACTAAGATTCACGTCACATTCAAATTACCATAAAAGGCCAAGTTAGGCTGCATTTGTGATAATTCATATTTCACCAGCCTCAAAACTATAAATTCTTCTATATTAATAATAACCAACCAAAGCATGCTGTGAATAACCGATGAGCGATACCAATAGGTCATAGGTCCTGAATCCTGGGGGAATTAATTGTACCCACAAGAAATAAATTAAATGTGGGGATTATATAACGACTTGAGACAAGAAAAGCAAATTGAGATTAAATGATTTCATTAAGTAGAAAGTTCTAGCATATGAAATATGAACTCTTTATAAATATTTCGAAGACACTTGAGAAATAATAAATTGGAAAAATATTCTCATTTGAGCAAACAGCTAGTTGATCATTTCCTAAGTAATTGTAATAATCCCTTCTTGAATTTGCTAGACAAGCTAATAAGGCAACCAAACAATAGAAAACAATCTATTTTGAAGCAAAGAAAAGATTATTTTAAAAAAACTTTTCAGGCAAAAGTAAGCACATTTTCAGCCAAAAAGTCCTAATTTATAAGCCCCTATTCTATTTCAAATAATATTCAAATGATCAGATAAAAATCCAAAAGTCCAATTTCGTCAGCTCAAACAACTAACAATTATTCAAAAATGGTTTTAGGTAGAGCCATTTTGAATTTTAAAGCCATTTTGAAAAACAGATTTAACATCTTGAAATCCATGCTTTAAAATCAGAACCAGAGAATAGGTTTCAAGGTTATTTCTTAGGTGACGAGAAATCTTGTCACTCTGGGTACAAAAGAGGCTAAAATAGAAGTTATATTTGTGCATAGCAAAGCTAAGCTGCACTGTCAGTCCACAATTATTTCAAAATATTGACATTATGGTGGCCATTATAAAAATTCCCCTTTGATCAGAGGTCCCACATCTAAGAAATAAAAGCCTATGAACTTTGAACATTTTTGAACATACAGGATGAGAGTTATCATCTTGAAAGCCACATGATGGAAAGACAATTAGACAGCTTTTCGACAGTATTCCCAGTGATCCTCGTTCTGTGAGCTATATTACGTACCACTGCACTTTTGCAAATGTCAGCCCAATTGTTATATTCTTGGCTCAACTTTCTATTAAAATTAATGTCGGAATCTCCGAAAAACACAATCTTTAGGGAATTACAATTTAACCATCCTGATGCATTGTTTCTCTAGGAAAAAGGAAAATAAGAAGAATTAATTTATTTAATTAACAAATTGGAACGACCAGAATCCCCAAATGCTAATAGATGGTAATAACCAGCTCTCGGATACCCCAGGAGTACTTTATAGGACATTTAAAAAACATCGCATTTTACGGTTAATAGTATTATATACTGTAGGGAAATCACTTAGTAGTTGGGTCACAATACTGATTTCTGTTAAAAAACAATTTGCCATGTTGACCCGTCTAGTTGTGTGTTCTAATTCCTATTTTATCTCTGCATGATAACTTGATCTCTCTTAAGTTTTAGATAAAGAGAGACTTTGATAAATCAGAATAAACCCCAGCCTTCATAAAAACAAAATATTGAGAACTACAGGAAAAGGTGAGAAATATGAAGGAACAAACAGAAATCAACATAACCATAAAATACAGACCATAAGAAACCATAAGAAACAGAGGTTAAATGATCTGATATATGTAGTAAAGTGAGCTGGAACATTAATCTTGCTGAAAAAGATTTGGATTCAAGGATCACATGCCTTGGTTGGTTGGCTAGTTAGTTACTCCTGTATTTAACCAATTGTTTCCCAAAGGATAAGCCAGTGCCAGCTCAGTGCCATCCCTTTGCCATTAACAATCTCGATCCTAGTGTCTCCACATATTAAATTCTCATTTTTCCACCTTATTTTCTATCACATCTTAGCTTTTTCATAATGGCCCCTTTACTGGATGAGCTCAGACCATTTTTTGCTTACAGTATTGCATTTTCCTAATTATGTTAATTTTGTGAGGTACTTCATTTCTTATTGATTTTGAAAATAATAGGGTTTAGTATTTAAGCCTCTTCGAATTATTGCCATTTACATCTCCCTGGCTTCTTTTATGAAGGGGTACTATGATAAGCATCAATTAGTTCTGTTATATACATGTACTTCCCCCAATCCACATTATCAAAAAACATCATACAACAGATTGGTGGTGTACTTTCAGCTCAAAGTCTCTCAGAAAATCTTAAGAATTTTGTCAAGCTTGTAACTGCGAGCTGCTTTATAAATAAACTCAAATCTGAGCAGTCTTTACCTCTCAGTTTGTATACAGCACCGCTGGGAAACTAGAGATCAAAAAGCATTTAATATTGATAACCCCTTGATATGATCTCCCAAATATTGACAGATAAAAATATCAAACAGATAGTAACTGTCTGTGGGAATACTTTGATGAAGTGAGAGGTCCTGAGTTCAATCCCAATTACTCAGATGCGAGTAGGTAGTTCCCAGTTTTGCCACCAGGTGGCTGATTCGGGGGAAATAACATGGCAGGGAATTGCAAAATTCCCTTAAACTTGAATATTCATCAGTTTTACTTGTTCACTTTTCATATTACCCTTTTGTATCTGATAGTAATACAAATTAAAATATGTCCAGTGAAAGAAAATATTATCTGTCCAACACAAGAAAAGATATTTTCATTTTTGTGATTTTACAACATGGGGTCTATGGGGAATCTCCCCGGCCTAGAAGTCACATTTTCAAAGAAAATTAAATTTTCAAAGTTGATTTACTCTTTTGAAAACCACATTTCTAGATGTAATTGATGTTGGAACTTTTAATGACAAAAATCAAGATTATTTCTACTCACATCTAGGATATTCCAAGCGATTCTTGTGGATGATGTATCCTATAGACAGTTACTAGGGTGCCACTATGTTGATTAACAATAGCTCACAATAGCTCACCTATGTGAGCTGAAAAGTCGACACTGTATCGAACTTAGACTATGGTACATCCTTCCCAGGTTAAAGTTACCAAATCTCAAATTTGAAAATAATGAAAACTGCTCCACCTCGATCACAGTCATGGGCGTAGGGCTATATTTTGAGTTGGTACGCACACTCGGGGATGCCTGATTGCGTCGCCGAAGGCTTTAAATGTTGACAATGGTAAACATATAGATACGGTAGGAAGCATCAATAATTAATTCGCAAATAAATAAATGCATTTTAACACATTTTTAATTTTTTCAAATTCAATTGATACGCCCGTGTGTATTTTGCGTAATAGGCGCTACGCCCAAGACAGTTAGATTTTATGGAATATGACTTTTAAAAAACAGGATACCAAGGAGGCATTGCTCAACTTTATTGGTGGTAAAGATAAATATAATACAGAATAGATAACATAAGATAACCCTGACAGCGGTTTCCCCAGGTGCAAATAGGTGCAAAATGCTCTTCTTAATCACCAACTCTAACTTAGAAATATTTAAAGTTTCTGTCCTGTTTCCCAATTCCTTGCTTTTTCAAAATTTTCAACTGGCTTTTTGAGAAACATTTTTGAGTGACAGATCTGTAGTACCACCCTTAAAATAATTAATATTATTATATCGCTGCCATATTCAGCACTCTCTTATTGGTCGAGGCATTACATGTGACTAGAAATAACAATCGATATTTAATGGAAGTCACATAAGTTCTACTGAATATCAAATGACATTTCAGTTGAATATCAAATGACTTAGTCCAGTGTAATAATTAGACATCAACATAGGCTATTAGTGTGAGTGAGGAATATAGTAGTGAATAATAAAACAAATATTTAATTCTATTTAATACCTGTGGCACTTTCACAAGATAATATTCCACTAGTACTTTGGGCTTCGTGGAATATCACTTGTGAAAGATACACAGGTACAGTATTCACCTCAATAGAATTCAATATTTGCATAATATTTCATAGCCTATCATCTAACTCGGATCTTAAGGTTTAATTTCCAGCTGACTTTGAAAAAGTACAGGTGTATAATACTTAGTGAATTTGGATACAAATACAGATAGTGCCACTTTAATGTGTCCATATTATATAAACAAGTGTCAAGATAGGCAATGACCCTTAAAAATGAAGCAAATAGGTTATCAAAGTAAGGCAGGTCAGAATGACTGAAACCTCCTCGATTAAGATTAAAATAAAGGTGTTTTTCTAAAACAACCTTAAAACCTTCAACTAATTGGAACTCTGTACGTCCACACCCAAAGTATCTGACGCACTGTTTTCCAATCAAAGTATCCAACTAATGAGCGATGAACCACGCCTTACTTTAGACAAGGTAAAAACAATTTAAAGTAATTGAAACTTTCTTCGTGGGGTAACCTAGGGTTAAACAGGGATGAGATGTCAAACGATTCCATAACAGACACCTTTAAAAACAATAATTATCAGATAAAAACATCTATTAAGAAAACCGACGCTTTCAGGTATTCCCGTTGAAATGTTTATGTTACGTCTGAATGGTGTTTTTACAACTTGCTGTTACTTTATGTTATGGGTAGTTTCCCAGAAATTAAAATTATCAAGTCTGTCTTATCATGACCTTTAAGTAATATTGTTAAACATTTCAGGGGGGCTTGATTAATCTAGCATATTATTTTGACATTTCAAATTTTTATCACTCTATGCGGGTTGTTTAATAAATACTAATGCTCTCGTTAGCTCACATGTTTTTATGTTTGTAAACGACACCACTTGAGATGGCCAGTTATCGAAGGTGCACAGGCCCGTAGCCAGGGAGGGGAGGTTCGCAGGGTTCGGGTGAACCCCCCCCCCCTGGCCAAAAATTCTTTCAAAATCATGCAGTTTTTCACCATTTTGAGCACTTCTCAAATGATTTTAGCCATATTTGGGTCAAAATTGTAAAATGTTAACCCCCCTGGAAATTTTTGAAAACTGTTGGCAAATCCTGGCTACGGGCCTGGTGCATGTAACATCTTGAGATGGCCAGATATTGAAGGTACATGTAATATATATGTCTAAGTACTGGCGAAGTTATATGAATATCAAGCCTCTATATAACTAGAAATAATTGGGTAGAGCGCGGGGGGGGGGGGCAGGCAACATGGGCTTGATGAGATTATTTGTTCTCTTTATCTTTTTTTAATAAATGTTTTGAGTGTTCATCTATATTCAACTTTCGAAATGTATTTTTATAAATGCTAAAATGCTAATATCCTGTTTGCATGTACCATGTGATCAACATACTGACAAAACACATTTTACATAGATTCAACTTTAAATTGATAAAAGATGTTGTACTGCTTTATGTATGGCCAGCTCATGTACTCTGACAAGAGGGAATACCTTAACGTTATAAAAAAATAAAAAAAATATTTCACTCTAATTATGCAAGATCTGGGAATGGGCTATCAATGGCTTCAAAGATTCGGAGAACAAAACATACATTTTATGTAAATAATCATTAAGATTATAATTGCTACATTAGAAAAAGATTCTCTTATATTCAAAGACTGAAGGGGATGCTTTACTTTAAAAAGCAAAATTAAATTATTTGATGGATCATTTGTTTGTAAACATATACGAATGATCATTAAAATCTCATTTTTATTGAAAAATGGATTCAGAAAAGGAGTTGCCAATCAAAACAGTGTTTATAACACGTTTCCATAGCAACTGCATGGCGTCTGAATTATTTCTACCTCCAGATTTTGAACAAGTCGTTGCAAAATATGTTTACACAAAAGTGCTAACCAATTTACTGATCATGAACCCTGACTGACAGTTTAGTTATTTGTTCGCTAATTTAGATATACGGCATTCCTGGGTACAGTGTGTGCGATGCGATTCTGCACGTAGGCCCCAATTATTGGTACATATTAATAGATCATGGAACAAATAACGAGTTGTTTTGCTAAACATATTCAGGTGGAAATCAGGTGTGAATTCTTTCTTGTTAAATATTTCCTTCAGATCGAGCTTAAATTAGACTTATAAATTCTCTAACAATTTAAAGTTCAGATTTTACTGGCTTTGAATGTTCTCTGCATGCGTGTCTTGTTCATTCCTCGCCATTTCATGCTTTTCTATTCTATTTTGCATTTTATACTTGATGACCTGAGTAAATTTTACTAATGGGTTATGGGTACTTGGACATATGTTGTCGCGCTAATGATGTCTCGATCATTGACATCATTGATTGAGACGTCATTGATCGAGACATCATTATTGGATAGTATTTTTTTTCATTAATCAATCAACAATATCACACTGCTTTACCACATCTTGAATGTTTTAGATTTACACTCGGTGCTTTTATATAATTTTATATCATTTTAGTTATGGAGTTGAAATATAGCTACAGGGCAAGGAAGATTGACTCCCAGCATTATTTCACAATTTTACTTGACTGGCATGGAACAATTTGGTAATAAAATTACTTAATTGTTTATCTCCAGACCAAGTATTTAGTCGTGAGTACGTGTGGAACATTATGGCTATATTATTACCAAATTGGCGCATGCCTTTCAAATGAAGATCATGAAGGAATCCTGGCTGCTAATTCTCCTTGACTGCAGTCCATTGACAATTATTATGTAATGGCTGAAAGATCCGGTATTGCTGTACTCATAATTTTCGAATTATCAAAATTCTGAGACAGATACATAACATTTTCTTAGGGTTCCCAGGAGATTCAATTTGTGACAGAAATATCATTCATTCTGGACATTTCAATACATTCTTCAATAATGTCACTGTAGTCCGTGCTGTGAATCGACTGCCTTCTATATCAGTCCCTCACCTATTAGATGGTTTGAAATACTCCTGCTTTCTATACATGTTTAGCTTATTCCATGCTAATTTTATGCTATTCCACTCTATCTTGCATTTTAGACTACGGCAGTTTTCAGGGAAATCTAGTCTGGTAATTCCTAACAATTTAGATTGTTTATGTCATGCATTTATATTACATACTGATTTTAATATTATGCTATTCCTCTTTGACACTCAATGGCCCGAGTTCTATGAAATAAAATACTTATACGATATCCTATGATTTTGAAGAATATCATTTTTATCTATGAGGTGATATTAATATCTGCATGAGAGAGCGAAGCGAACGATTCGCAAACGAGTGCATATATATCAATATCAACGAGTAAATTAAAATGATATTCTGAAAAAATTATAGGATGTTCTTATTATCCTACACTTACTAGTTAGTGTACTTAATGTATAATATCATTAAAAATTAAATTCAATGTCAAATAGTCCAATTTGGCAGGAAATCAACAAGCGGAGTATATCATCACGATATTCTCCACATAATTGTTTTCCAGAGTATATCGTCACGATATCCCCCGCATATTGGTTTTCCGGTGTATATTGTGGCGATATCCTCCGGTTATTCATTTTGCCAATAGATATCAATTTTATTTTTTAAAGTTTTTATACATATAGTACACTAAGTGTAGGATAAGCTGGGTTATTTCGATATCATGTTAGTAATTGTATTTAACTACAATATTTTAAATACATGATAATTTAATTACAATATATGAATTGAACAGCCAGCTACTAAGATGTGATTACCTAGCAAAGAATGGCTTTAAATAAAAGCAGTGATCTCCTCAGCATTATAAAACAAGTGGGCCCAGCATCCACCTGAGATACTGATAACCAATTTTGACCAATTTTGGTCTGAATTGTGAAATTGAGAATTTTGCATCCACTTGAGAAAAAATCCTGTGGAGATTAGTGAAAAGTATAACTAACTCCCAGGCCTCAGTCCATGATATAAGTCAACATGATGATGTTTATTCCATCGGAATTTACTAAGTAAATGAAACACAGATCAATGCTTTAAGATTGATTATGATTATATTGAACAATGGAAAACACCAACAACCTTAGAATAATTGATTGAATATCTGAGACCTCAAATACAAAAATTGATAGAGTGCACCGACTACTTTCAGTATATTTGGTACAATATACAGTATATTTGGTACAATATATGTGACATTTACTACAATAAACAGTATGTTCGGTATAATGTCCATATACTTGGCATTATATTCTTAATAATGTACAATAAATATTGTACAATTGTACACAGAATGTACAACTTACAATCTATACAAAATATAGATGTCTGGAACAATATATTATATAGTACAATATGTTTGATTGGTATATTTGGTACAATACTTAAGTAGAGTATAGAGTATGTTTAGTGCAATTTATACTATATTTTGTACCATTTTTGTAGATATGTTTAAGGTTGTGTTTGGATATATATTTAGGGTTGTGTTCACAATATTAACAGTTTGATTTTCCAGAGAAATTAAAGTACATGCAAATCAATGTTTAAATCAAAATTTTTCTACATTTGTCAACATTTGTACAACATTCTTTACTAAAATAAATCTATCCAATAATTAAGTATGTTTTAAGTATGAACATGTGTTTTTACTTGACTTGTTGATTAGAATTAGAGAAAACAGCACACATTATATTTCAATTTGTTTTTTTTCTTGTTTTTTCAATTTGTTTTACATACCATATGGTCTAAACCTTGAATCAAATTATTATTCTTTAACCTCTTGACTACCTGGAGTGACGAGAAAATCCGTCACAAAATGTTTCACTAAAATTGCTCTTATTTGAACAATTTTCATCCAATTTAAACAAAACTTGTTTTAGAATTTGTAGAAATGATCTCCGCGATCTGATTTTACTAAGTTGAGCATCTAAAGTTGTATATGAATGTAGTTAAATATCAAAAAGGTGGCAAAAATAAAAAATTCTCTGGTTTCAACCGATTTTAGAGACTGGGATTCAAGAGGTTAATATTAATGAATACTAAACAATCAAATTAAAATTAATATGTACTACCTTGGCCAATATATTATATCTACCCTCGTGACCTACAGCCCTCGGGCAGATATATTATATTTCGGGATAATCCCAATATCCTGAACCTCATATAGGATAATAATAATTTCTTTATATTGTAATTTATATTTTCCATGTTGGTGTAAGTGTGGTAGGTGGTTTGAGATATACAGAGAGGGGAGGGTTATGAAAGACTTAATATCATACTTCTCTTCTTTGAAAATACACCCACTTTTCATCACCTGCAGAATGATATATAATCTTCGTATATTATGCATGAAAAGTATTGCTTATAATGACAGGGGTATCATATTATAAGATCCATTTCAGCATGAATGTCAATTAGATCTTATTTCTTATTACATATTAGGTTGTTCTGCTATCCGAAATATATTCCATCAATGTGTGACAAATGAAGGCAGGATGATTATACGTGTTCTTCACACTTATAATGTATAAACCAATATATCTTAAATATAGACTTAAAAATCATATATACAGGGTGGGCCAAAAAAAACAATACCCAATTTTAAAGATGAATGATTCCTATGATGCATGTTAAACCATGCCATGTATTATTTACCATTTTAAAGATAAATCATTTCCGAACAATATTACACTATCCAATTGAAAAACTGCTGGTTTCTTGTAGAGTTAGACGCTAAAATTGAAACCAGGGGTGCCACAAGCGGCCAAAAAGAAAAATTACCAAATTTCCCTCCACATTGCAGTCACAGCTCCACTCAATATGGTTGACTGAATCATCATACATTTATTTAAGAGTATTAATTGATAATTAATTAAAAAGGTATAAGTATTATTGGTGAATTTTGTACTAGACTTGTATAGATGTACCTCTTTTGTAGGTGCCAGAGTTAAAATTTCCCTCCATTTTCTACAATTTGGAAATCTGCAGAGAATCTTTTTTTGGTTGCTCGTGACACCCCGGTGGTCAGTTTTAGCCTCTAACTCCCAATGAAAACTATAGTTTTTCAATCAAATGGTGTCATATTGTTAGAAAATGATTTATCTTTAAAATGATATATCATCCTTTGACTTCGGTATCATTCTTTTGGCCCACGCTGTAGATAAGCGAAGGGATGGCTCTGGGAATTTGTCATAATAAAGCTCAATAAAAAAAAATTAAAAGAAAAAATTCCAATTTTATTAATTATTCTGGGAAAGAAAGGCACAACTATTCCCTTTAAAAGCTGATGGAATTGATATCGCCAAGACATGAGTCATTTGCTTATCCACCTACCACCCCATGTATAAGAGGATAAAGCCAATCAAATGCAGCCTTTTCGTTGGATCAGAAACTGACTGTCAAGCCAGGGAGGGGCAGCATTCTATTTGAAAATTCATTTGGACCTACTTTTAGAATTTCAGGTCTATACTAATAAAAATTGGGTCACCTTTTCAAAAAGTGAATCCTTTTTTCCTCAGATCTGGTAGAAGCTTCGTGCCTCAACTCTCAGACATTATGGACGTTTGATGAAGCAATAAGATAAGGATAAACAGAAACATCAGTGATGGCACTTCATCCAACCAAACTACTCATTTACCAATATACCAACAGCCTCATTTCAAAGGGCAACATAATGAAATCTTTACCAAAGCATGAGAACAGGCCTCGCAAGGCGGTGATAATATCTAATAAATTAAGCTCAATATAAAAATTGTCCTTAACTAATTATTAATTTTCCATCCAATATCTCCCTCATTGATTCTATTACTGTAATATACCTTACATTAATTATGTTGTTGATTCTGGTTCAATCAAATAAAGAGATTATCTGTAGATGAGATAGATTAAAAGTGCATATAAAAAGATGAAATGGGACTTATTCAATGTCCATAAGTGACCCTATATAACTCAAGCAGGTTGAAGTATTTCGATTTCCTTTTGTACTTAGAACAGTGCAGTAAAACTGATCAAATTGAATACTACTGCCACTGAGTTGTGTTCTTGGCGGAGGAGTTTAAATACCGTCTTAAAATAGTTAACATTACTATTTGGCAATATTTTACTAGGTGAATTTGCCATTTCAAAGTTTATATTTGTGACCCATATGTTACACACAAAATGGTGGCCTGGCATGACAATATATCCCGTTGCTGATATAAGAAAATCTGCATCTTTAAACTGGTTAAAGTAAACAGTTAGGACTCAGTGTTCATATATGAACAAGATGAAGAGTGATGATAAACTTCAGTCTTTGAACAATGTTAGTGATGTTGCCATTTGAATATTTACTTTGATTTTCTATTGCATCGTTAAAACAACATTTCCTCACAGTGATAAGGAAACAAGAAATTGAAAAGAGTTTTCAATTAATCATTGCTTAAATGCTTTACAACTTCCTTGCTGAGGGGTGATTGATTATTCAAGTGAATTTCTTTGATAATTATTATTACAGGGTGACACACAAAAAATGACACCCATCCACTTAGAATGTTGCATTACTTTTTTGTTTGCGAGATATCTAGTTGAGCTAGTCATCAAATGCCATTCTAAAGTGCACAATGCCATTCTGAAGTGAAACAAGGCTATTCCAGTAAAGCAATGCCATTCTGAAGTGAAACAAGGCTATTCTGAAGTGAAACAAGACTATTCCAGTAAAACAATGCCATTCTAAAGTGCACAATGCCATTCTGAAGTGAAACAAGGTTATTCCAGTAAAACAATGCCATTCTGAAGTGAAACAAGGCTATTCTGAAGTGAAACAAGGTTATTCCAGTAAAACAATGCCATTCTGAAGTGCACAATGCCATTCTGAAGTGAAACAAGGCTATTCTAGTAAAACAATGCCATTCTAAAGTGCACAATACCATTCTGAAGTGAAACAAGGCTATTCCAGTAAAACAATGCCATTCTGAAGTGAAACAAGGCTATTCTGAAGTGAAACAAGGTTATTCCAGTAAAACAATGCCATTCTGAAGTGCACAATGCCATTCTGAAGTGAAACAAGGCTATTCTAGTAAAACAATGCCATTCTGAAGTGCACAATGTCATTCTGAAGTGAAACAAGGCTATTCCAGTAAAACAATGCCATTCTGAAGTGCACAATGCCATTCTAAAATGAAACAAGCTTCCAAAGTGACAAAATGCTATTCTAAAAGGAGACAAAGCTTTTTTAAAAGTGAAGCAAAAGCATCGAAAAAAACACATCTTAAAATGTAAGCCGGAACACACCAAATTCAAATCATGAATTGCAATCTGACTCCAAAATCTGAATCTGCTCCAAACTGAATAGCCGTGAATGTGATTTATTTTACAAGTTTCTTCTTATCTCATTTCATATATAGATCGCTTATAAAAGCTAAGTAGAGTCCTCCGACCATATGGGAATAAGAAAAACTGATTACTCGGAAATGGAACACTTATTAAGAAAAAGGTTAATTTTAAATATGATACCCAAATATGATATGATAAATTGCTTATAAAGAAAGGTACTTTAATCTTTCAGAATATAGTTGCTACTTGCAGTGCACATGGTACATTTATTCTAATCATAATACAGATCCTAGAATAACGTTTCAACGTGGCACCTTTTAATTTTGCACAATTTTGAGTTTCTAGAAATGCCGTACAATTCATTCATCAGTGAATAACTTTCACATAATTTACACTTTTCTCAAAGAGTATGTTTCAGTACAACACCTGGGTTAATAAGTGTCACCAAAAGGATTTCAATTTTTTGCCTGCATTATTCTATAAAATCTGTGATCGTATAACAGTATTAGGTAATGCTAATGACAATGTCACATTTTGTGAAGAATGATTCTTGATTTTCTGAAAAAATTCAAGATAAAGCGCACCTGAGATTAACATTCTAAAATTAAGTTTCATGAGTTAAAAAAGTTACCTTGTTACTAAGAGGAGGGAAAGCCCCAGAGTTTAAAGATGACAGACATAATTACCTCTCTTGCTTACCACCTTCGTTCGTTCGAATTTTCATCGGCTAGTTATCAAATACTACACTTCGATGGGATGTTTTAATTGATATAGGCATATTCTGTACACCTTTCTTTATCTTGATGTGAAATGAGAAGCTATGATATTGGTTAACACGCCAGAAATGAACATAATATTATTCGAAGCGTATTTCGAAAATTTTGAAACCACCATTGATGACGTCATTTGTTTGTCGACTTTTGACCAATCAGGGACAATGTCATCTCAATACAGATTTACGTTATAAGCGTATGTCATCTTTGAACCCTGGTGTTTCTCCCCCTCTGCTTGTTACTGTAACAACATTTAAAAAAAATCATTTTTCACCAACCCTTACCGACTAATCAGAAGTTATCAATGTCTTTAAATGAATGATTATTTGCAAAACAATTTTGTATGGATCCACATACATGAATATCACAGCCTAAGAACTTGGATTTAAGTTGCAAGGTGACAAGAAAAAAAAAAAGAAGGACTGACCTATATTTGAGGCAGCCTAGTTTTTGGAACACCTCAGTCTTTAATAGCCATCTTTATCAGACAGCATTACTTGTTTCTATTAGTAGCCCATAGAGTTTAGACCATTTGAGGGATTTATTTTTATTAGAGGTCAGTATATAACTGTCATTATTTCTCATTATGTATCCATTTGCGAAATGAAAATAATTTGGAAACATACCTTAAAGGACATAAGGCTGCAAAATAAATATGACTAAATATTCATCTAGAAGATCTATTCCTTAATTGTATATTTAATTGAAGAATATGTTTCTTTTATTTTTGCTTTTTTGGAACATATCACCAAAGTTACACATTATATACAGTAAAACCTATCCGAACACATATCTAGTCTGAAAACCTTTAAATGTAAAAACTTTTGTTATCCCATTATTAAATCTGCAATAAAGTTCCATGTTTAAAATTAAACTTTGAAATGTGAACACTTGTCAAACTGAACACTTCTGGCCTATCCCAATGGTGTTCGGATTAGACAGGTTTTATTGTAATGTGTTATAATGTATTCATTTTTGGAAAAATAAAATAAAAATTAACTTTACATATAGCAAGGTATTTAGGCCATTGTAAGTGCAAAAATTCTTAGTCTTTTATATATCTATAGTACTAAATTCAGTTTTCCCCATATACATGTACACCATCTTGTTGAAGATGCAATAAGTGATAAGCAAGCAATGTTTAAGTAACATCGAATCTGATAAATATTCATCCGCAATTAAATTCAGCTCATCGAAAGATTTGATAATGTACAGAAGCACTCAGGCTTTTATAGACTCCCAATGGTCATGCAATTTATGGCATCAACATCAAAGATGGATAAATGTCTCATTTAAGACATGATAGAAGTCAATCAAGCATGCGATACCAGTTAATCATTGTTATAATACTATCTGATCATCGCACAAAGCATCTTTGCTCACTCGGCTCCAAAAGGATCTTTGATCACTCGGCTCCATCAGTTGCCATAGTATATTAAGTGCAACATTCATAACAATCTACTCATAGAAACAAAGTGAAGAACCAGCGAGCGTGTGAAGATCATACAAAAGTGCATTGTACCAAAAGGAAATACAGTGCTATAATAGGTCTTCTGAGTACAGTAGCTTTAAGTGCGATGAGATGTACTTGCGCAAAATTAAGAACATTATCCTTAATAAGATATGATTAAAGTAGACTTACAAAACCCATCTTTAAGTATATGACATTAATAAAGCACTTTAACTACATGACATTAACAAAGCACTTTAACTACATGACATCAACACAACACTTTAACTGCATGATATCAACACAGCACTTTTACTACAGGACATCAACACAGCACTTTAACTACATGACATTAACAAAGCACTTTAACTACATGACATCAACACAACACTTTAACTGCATGATATCAACACAGCACTTTTACTACAGGACATCAACACAGCACTTTAACTACAGGACATTTACACAGCACTTTAACTACATGACATCAACACAGCACCTTAACTACATGTCAACAATGAAGCACTTTAAGTACATGCTATTAATAAAGCACTTTAACACAGCACCTTAACTACATGTCAAAAATGAAGCACTTTAAGTACATGCTATCAACACAGCATCTTAACTACAGGACATTAACACAGCACTTTAACTATATGACATCAAGAAAGCACTTTAACTACATGTTAATAATGAAGCATTTTAAGTATATGCTATTAATAAAGCACTTTAAGTACATGACATTAATAAAGCACTTTAACTACATGATATTAATAAAGCACTTTAACTACATGACATCAACACAGCACTTTAACTACATCACATCGACACAGCACTTTAAATACATCACATCAACACAGCACTTTAACTACATGTCAATATAATAAAGCACTTTGAATACCTGACATTAATAAAGCACTTTAACTTCATGACATTACCACATGATATCAATGCAGCACTTAATTACAGGACACCAATGCTGCAATTCATATTTTTTTAAATGATTACAATGTACAAAACAAGACACTCTATAATGTTCTTCTTAACCATGTTATTAAATATGTAATGGTAACCATGGCGATTTAGGCTCAGGAAGATTTTATATGACAGTATTTCAGTAATCTTGTGCTGATTAAGAGAAATTGTCATTTTATACCCTAATAAAAAGAAACAATACGACGCTACATACCAATAAAGATCTATAGCTAGTGCTTACCTTAATTTAGCAGCTTTTAACCTTTACGACAGACAGGATTTTCCGATAAGGGAAAATAGAGGAAAGCCTATAGTGGGATTATCCTTAATTAAGCAGACTCGCAAGGGGTTTTCTGAAGGATTTCTTCCTATTAAGAAATGCTTTGACATAAATTCATAGTATGTGTCCACACGAAGAGGTACTAATGACATAGGCAAGAGGTACTAATGACATAGGCAAGAGGTACATGTATATGACATAGGCACGAGGTACTAATGACATAGGGATGAGGTAATAATAACATAGGCAAGAGGGAATGACATAGGCACAAGGTACTAATGACATAGGGATGAGGTAATAATGACATAGGCATGAGGTAATTAGCTTGTCAACTAATTAACAAACCTTTTAAATAACAGTTTCATCTAATTAATACTATCCTTTTGGGGTGCAGGGTAATTACGGTATTAGAAAACCCAATCTACAGAAATGGAGTTATAAAATTAATGCAAAACAGGTTAGAAAACATAAAATAGAGCAAGGACAATGCACTTTTCCACAAGAGGAGGGAAACGTTTGTTTTTCTAAATTTCCACCTACCATCTAGTTTTTGTAAACTATACATAGATGGGATGTTTTAATTGGTGTCAACATATTTCTCACATCTCTCTTTGACTATAACATTTTCACGCAGAATAAAAATGCTGAAAATTAACATCAAATTATTCATAGCATTTTTGCAAAATTTTGAATCCACCATTTTGTATTAGCTCTTATGTCAGCTATGAGGTTCATCTCTACAGTACATATATTTCCAATGAAGCTGAGGTCATCTTTGAACTCGGGATTAACTCCCTCCTCTTGGACAGTACACAAGTTACAGGTTAACATGGTGTCCTACGGATAATATAAGAGTAAGAACTATTGAAAATAGAAATAACTTGGTAATGAAACATTAATTAATGAGACACAGGACATGCAAATTATATGCCCCACAATAAATCAATAGAAATGATAGGATTGTCGACCAATTAAAAAAAACCTTTTGTATCTTTGACGCATGACGTATAGAGGACATGAAATACATGACGCTACTCGACCTACAATATTCACTGGACTGTAGTTAAAATTGGTTGGCTTGTCTACCAGTTAAAAAGCCCTTTGTGACTTTGACACATGACATTTGAGGACATGAAATACATAATGTTACTGACCTACAGTATTCACTGGACTCTAATTAAGATTGGTTGACTTGTCAACCAATTAAGAAGCCCTTTATAATTTTGACACATGATGTATGTAAAACCAAGGCCAAGAAGTAGGCGACATCTCGATCTACATTACTGACCTATGATTGAAAATGATTGGCTTGTTCACTTGAATTATCTAATACATCAATGTGAGTGGTCAATTCATTGAAAGGCAAAGGAAAATGCTCTTCAAAGCAATTGATTGTAAAAAGCTATCAACCTGCGTTAAACGCTAGTATGTAGGGGTTTCATTAACAGCAGGCAACAGGCAATTTTCACCAGTTGTAATCACAAAATCGCCTATTGTTTTTAGAGACTTTACAACTTTTCCATTTTAAATTTATCATTTCCATTAATATTGCCTGAGAAATCCTAGTGAAACCCCTGAGTATGAGTCCATAACTAGCTGTAAGGGATATATCCGAAGCTTTTCAGTAACTATAAAAATGCAATGATAAAGGTAGATCTAACAATAAGGCCATTAATTGATCAATTACTTAATTAATTGATTAATTAAGGTATAAAAATTGGATTACATCCTTCTAGCTGGTCTGGAAAATGTGAAAAATAAAAATGTTTCTGCATCATCAAAGGTCTACATGTACGTCTAGCTGCACAGCATTCTCAGAAAAGGGTGGGAATTTTTCAGCCAATTGTCTTATCTTAAAGATTCTACGATTCTCGGTTAATAACATTCAGCCTGGTTTATTTTGCAATTTTTCAGAGTGTGATCTTTAGCATCTGCTTAGTATAATTCATTCAACCAATGGCAGTTTTATAAGACAAGAGAGCAATACAAATTAGAAATTTCCAAGAAAATGAACAGCTCAGATTCAGTAAACTCCAAAGGTATCAATCTTGATTACAGCAGCCACACTAGAGGAAATCCATGGTTTAAATAACACTAAATGTGCAACGAACCTTGCTGATGTAATAGATGAAACTATTGAATAGAGTGACTTAAATACAAATGAAAGGAGGAAAACTTAGAGGTAGGTCGTTAGTGTCTTCAGACCAAGGGTGATTAATTTTTTTGCGGTAGCAGTGAAGCACCGTGGCAAAGGTATGATCATTAAATGAAGTAGAATAGATATAGAGTTGAGAGAGCTTGTCACAATTTTAAAATGTTTTTTGCTACTCTGTCATACCGTTTTTCAGAATTTGTCACAATTTTAAAATCGTTTTTGCTACTCTCATAATTCCATGTCATATCTATTTTCAGAATAAGCCATCAGTTGTAGATTTATATTTAAGAAATTCTTTTAGGTTAAAGGCAAAATATGAAAATAAAGTGGATCTGCTCCTTTTTAAATTTTAATCAAAGATTGGTAATGATATGGTACTGTGAACTGAATTCAACAATGTTTTTCTCTAAAACCAATTATTGAAAACATTCTGTAAATAAAAAACCACGGTCCTTTATGTAATTTTGACTGATTGACAACAATTTAATGTGAAAATTATTTATAAAAATAGCATATACAACATTTTCTTAGACCTCTCAATATTATAGTTATACAAAGGAGATTTTGGTTGATTTAACAAAAAGCATTCAACAAATTAAAACACAAACCCCCAAAATAGATAAGAATTAAGATAAACCTATTATTTCATTAACAAGATACTTTTTTTCAATCAACAAAACTTTCCTTTGTACAATTACAATATTGAGAGACGTAAACACATTGTGTTTATGTCATTTTGTTCCAATGAGGTTCGGATAGACGTTTCATTTCATTCTGAACATATGATACCAAGAACAAAAGAATATAGAAAGTATAGATTTTTTTTTCAAATTATATTTTAAAAATTACCATTCAAAAGATGACCATTGAAATGATGACCATTGAAATGACGATGTGTAAAATTTTCAGAATCTTTTTTATGACTGGTTTAAGAGAAATAACGACTACTGTATATTTCATCAGATATCCAACTCGTAGCCAGCTTTTGCCAAGAGGGAGCACTTTTCCCAAAAATTCAGAGGGGGAGGGGGTCACATGAGACAACTTGGGTGCAAAACCACTTGGAAGTTGAAGAGTGCTCAGAGTGGTGAAAAACTATATGATGTTGAAAGAATTTTTGGTCAAGGGGGCAACCCCCACCCCCCCACCCTGGCTTCGGACTAATGTCTCAATCATTTTTTCCAGAAATATATTTAGAACTGTAAAGAAAATGGCATACCTTTATATAAGATTGCTTCGACCATTTTACGAAACACTCTATATTCCTTCAATCTACCTTAAATCTCAACTTATAACATAATCTTAACTTATAGCATGTAAATTGTTGTATACTTGTTCTGCTATTTATATGTATAAGATTGCATTGTACGCCATCATTTCTCAGATTCTTTTATCCACTCTTGAGGGTCATAAATTCTTGATAAAAGCTCATTTATAAGGGAACACTTGCTTATCTATTTAAAACACATTTTCGTGGTATATTAATCACTGTGATACTTTAGTTGAAGATAAGTAATTTAGGAATTCATTATACAAAATGTAACCAATGGTTTTCTAAGAATCATAATTATAGTCTGGATGTCCTTCTCTGAGCGGCCTCATGTCTTATGAACTCTATATCTGAAAGTCCTGCGTCTAAATGTCTTTTGTGTCTAAGAACTCTATATCTGAAAGTCCTGCGTCTAAAGGTCTTTTGTGTTTCAGAACTCTATATCTGAAAGTTGTGCGTCTACAGGTCTTTTGTGTCTTAGAACTCCATATCTGAGAGTTGCGCGTCTAAAGGTCTTTTGTGTTTCAGAACTCTATATCTGAAAGTTGTGCATCTAAAGGTCTTTTGTGTCTTAGAACTCTATATCTGAAAGTCCTGTGTCTAAAGGTCTTTTGTGTCTTAGAACTCTATATCTGAAAGTCCTGTGTCTAAAGGTCTTTTGTGTCTTAGACACTCTATATCTGAAAGTCCTGTGTCTAAAGGTCTTTTGTGTCTTAGAACTCTAATCCGAAAGTCCTGTGTCTAAAGCCACTGTGTCTGAAGGTCCTTGTGTCTGAAGATCCCTGCCTCTTAAAGTACCTGCATTTAATGGTCCCTATCTCCAAGTGTCTAAAGGTCCTTGGACACAACGATCAAAAAATATTCCTTTAGGTTTGATAGATCCCTGTTGGTTCCGAGAAAATACTCTAATCTCAAGTGCAATTAAGTTCAACTGATAATTACAATTAAGTAAAACAGTGTACCCCTGAACTTCACACCTTATGTATTGATTTCACACGTTTTGACATTGATCATAGTCATTAGCTTAAAACTGAGTGTCAGAAATACAATCTCACATAACTACTTAGAAATGCCGGATGTCATATGACACGTTGGGTAAATATCACAATGACAGTAACATAGTGTTAAACAATGAATTTCAAGAATTGCAGTATGCTACACAATCGGGAAGGCAAAATTGCGAATTGTGTTTCAGACGCAGGTCTGGAGTTGTCATTGTCCGCCCACTTGTTTCTAATGCAAAATGTCATCCACATTCTGATTTCATGGAGATTCATAATAATTTAGCGAGACTCTATCACTTGTAAGATGTGCACAATTGGCAAAATAGATACGATTTTTAATATTTGTTGAGATTTCATTTCATTTTATAATTACAAGCACGCTATGTAAACAAAGTTTGGAGGATTAGTGAATGAGATTCCATTATTTGTGTATGTTTTTCTGAATGTTAGAAGATATACCTCATGGGACATTAGAGTGTAATAATGAAAAAGCGTAAAATGAGCAGTTAGATGGCTCAACAGTTGCAGTAGAAATATGTGTTCCAATGGGATATGTCTCATTATTTGTGTCTTCAGTTTTTGGGTAGTCTACACAGGTTAATACTCAAGGTTGAATTTACGAAAAAGGAGTTAAATAGGGGATCATTCAACCCCGCAAAGGGCAACTTAAAAAGGCACTGTCAGTTAGTGGGGATAATATTTGTATCCCCTCAGGCTGGTACTGTAACGGTGGAAGGTTTAATTCATCTTTAAACCATCTGTCAGATTCCAACTCTTGTGGGTTTTGATTCTCTGATAAAATTAATAGAGAAATCCCAAAGTTCCTTTTCCCACTTGTTCTCTCAAATTTTTGAATAAAGTTTCTGCAATTCTGTATAATATAGATTGTTCACATTTACTTTATCCCTTGCTGATTCCACCAGTTCATATTTTACAAAATTTCTAATTTTGATATCTAACTGACTGAAAAGCTCATCCTTTTTCTGTCCAGCTACAGGATGGGCCATTCAATCGTATTAGCATCGGGCATCGGATTTAAAATCCACATTCTGTCATACTAAATTCTGGTAGTATGAACTTATGGTCCATAAATATGCCAAATATGGAGAGTTATTTTCTTCTATTAGCAGTTTGTTCACAGGGAATGAAGGATACAAAACCATGAAAAATTGTACATTTATTAAAATAAAGTAACACCTGCAAAGTGTAACACCTCTGTAAGTGGAACACATCTGTAAGTGGAACACCTTCCAAGTGGAACACCTCTGTAAGTGGAACACCTCCATAAGTGAAACGCCTTTCAAAGTCCTGCAGTCTATTCACTTATTGGTAAATGAAATTCTGTAAGTGGAACATTTCCCAAGTGGAACACTTTTAGAGGTACCAAAGGTGTTCCACTTATACAAATGTTTTACTGTAAGTATACCATAAAACGATTGATTACTGAAGCTACATTTGTTCCATCTGGCAAATATTCACTTATTGATAAATGAACTTCTGTAAGTGGAATACCTACTAAGTGGAACACTTTTAGAGGTACCAAAGGTGTTCCACATATACATAGGTTTTACTGTAAGTATACCATAAAAGAATTGATTACTAAAGCTACATTTGTTCCATCTGGCAAAAATTCACTTATTGGTAAATTAACTTCTGTTTGTGGAATACCTCCTAAGTGGAACACTTTTAGAGGTACCAAAGGTGTTCCACTTATACAAATGTTTTACTGTAAGTATACCATAAAATGATTGATTACTTAGGCTAAATTTGTTCCATCTGGCAAAAATTCACTTATTGGTAAATTAACTTCTGTTTGTGGAATACCTCCTAAGTGGAACACTTTTAGAGGTACCAAAGGTGTTCCACTTATACAAATGTTTTACTGTAAGCATCCATAAAACAATTGATTACTTAAGCTACATTTGTTCCATCTGGCAAAAATGCAATCAGGTGGACATCAAGAGAATAACTTTCCCAAAGTTGACAGTTGAATTAGAAGTCAACAAAATTACTGTATTGATTCCGTCAGAAATGGTGGATGTTTGCATATTCATTGAAATTGAATCCCAATCCCAAGAACGTTTCTGTCTGAAGCTTATGTAATAAGAATATACTAGGTACAGTCTGACTTTGACTTTGCTAATCCGGGTGTCAATTAAGAATGGTCGTGACTCACACTTTGCTCACAAGTTATCATTTATTTAAAAGTACAAAATGACTTTCAAGGAATAGTAGGTTATGACTGTACGAAAATAAGACCCTTGGGTTTCTATATATGGTCATTTACTTTGACATCATCGCACATACAATTATCATGCAACCGTTTAGAAAACATGCTCCTTCCAACTTGCGGATTGGTTGAGAAAAAGACAGCGGGGTAGGTTTGAATTGATGACCCAAGCTGTCCCGGGAATTGCTCATTTAGGCGGGACTGTTAAACTGTACTGAAGTCTATACTAGGCAGAGGGTAGTTTATAACTAGACTCTGAGTGCAGGGTAAATTTTCAAACATCAATGTATCATTAAAAACATACACTACCTGCTCAAGACAGATAATACCTCCTGGCCATAGTCAGGATTTGCCAAAGGGGGGTTCACTTTTTGAAAAATTCCAGGGGGATTCACTTGTGACAATTTTGGTCCAAAAATGGCCAAAATCACTTAAAAAGTGCTCAGAATGTTTGGTCAGGGGGGGGGTGAACCCCCCCTGGCTACGGGCCTGACCTCATTCAGAGCACATGTTTGCCATATTTAACCCCCTTGCAAGCTCAAACCTTAAGTTATACATACACCTAGCTCTACAAGATATTGTGAACATGCTTACATAGTGATCCCCCTAGGATTTGTTTTCTTAACAAGGCAGCACATCTTCGTTCACTCTGCTCCCATAACCCAGTGAAGACCAGAGCGTGCAAAGATGAGGGTAGCATGTGATTAACATATTTTCAACAGGATGCAGGATACAAGAGCTCTATTCGTGGGGAGGTCGCAGTGTTGTCTTAAAATTGTCAAGATTAAGCACGCTGCAGACCTACCTATAGTAAATTTTGTCTTAATTAATAAAGTGATTTAATGGCGATATATGTCAGAGTGTCTCAGAGATTTGCAATACTTTAAAGTGCTGTTTTCCAGAACAGAAATCAAATTTGATGCTCTAATGGACATAAGTACACTGCGTTTCTATTTCAAAAATCCTTTAAGGTATTGTTTTATTAAGGAATGCAGCTGGTCTTGCCAAAGTATATTAGTTGTTATACAGAATCTGATGAAGAAAAGATAAGTTAAAGTTTAAAAATTTCAGATGAATCCCTCAAATGGTTTGGCTGGAAACTGTAGACAAGGTTTATTGGGACGCCCATCCACCCAGCAAACCGCCTGCCCACCTGGCAAACTGATCACAATATAGCACACAAAGGTGGGATAATTATTTGGAAATACCTAAACAAGAATTCGGGTTGTTTGTAATACCAACTGATTGCAATGAAGCAAGGGACCATGTTTAAACGTAAACCATGATACCATGGTATACCATGGTTTACCATGGTCTATCATGATCGGCAATGAAATTACCATCAACTCTGACCATGGTGGCAATGATGTTTTTTTGGTCAATTTTTGACCATGGTATACCATGGTATATCATGTTATACCATGTTTCATGGTATTTCATGTCCAAAGTTTGCCATCAAATACCATGGTATTTCATTGCCATGTTCCTGACCATCATTTACCATGGTATTACCATGGTATATCATGGTTGATTGCATTTCATGGCATTTCATTGTGAGATGTGACAATCAAATACCATGGTATTTCAATGCCATGTTCCTGACCATAATTTACCATGGTATATCATGGTTGATGGCATTTCATTATAAGATGTGACAATCAAATACCATGGTCATACCATGGTATTTCATTGCCATGTTCCTGACCATCATTTACCATGGTATTACCATTGTATATCATGGTTGATGGTATTTCATTGTATAATTTGACAATCAAATGTCATGGTCATACCATGATATTTTATTGTTATGTACCTGACCATCATTTACCATGGTATTACCATTGTATATCATGGTTGATGACATTTCATTGCATTTCATTGTACCGTGTGACAATCAATTACCATGGTCATACCATGTCATTTCATTGCCAAAATCATAACTCTCATTTATCATGGTTTTATCATTGCATTTCATGGTTGGTGGTATTTCATGGCATTTTATTGTCAAACCTGACCATCAAATACTATGGTCACACCATGGTATTTCATTGCCGTAATCATAACTATCATTTATCATGGCATATCATTGCATTTCGTGGTTGATTGTATTTCATAGCATTTCATTGTCAAACCTGACCATCAAATACCATGGTTATACCATGGTATTTCATTGCTAAAAAGAACTCTACAAGAGTCTCAAGTCTAAAATTGGTCAGAGTTGAAATGGATCATGATATGCAATGAAATACCACGATTAACCATGAAATGCAATGAAATACAATGATTGATCATGATATGCAATGAAATGCAATGATCTTTCTTGCAATGCAGTGAAATACAATGAAAGGCCATGTTCAAAAAGTATTTTTTACATGAAATATCTTTATTAATAAATGTTGATTAGATAACCAAATTATTATAATTAGTGATTTTGATATTCATCAAAATCACAACTTTATATACTTTTGTTCCTTTATTTAATAAATTAATTTCTATTATGAATAATTAAGTTAATAACCCTAGAAACAATTTTTTTTTTGTTAAACAAATATGCTTTACTTTTATTTGACTGTTGTCGCTTAAATAGGAGATCAACTTAATAATTTGTAAGTCAAACCTCCAGTCTTCGATTAAACATCTTGACTGTACTTCATTGCATTTGATGGTTTGCAACCATGAAATACTGCAAAATAGCAGTATTTTTAAATGCAAAATTTCAATTATAGTTTCCACAGTATACCATAGTAGATTGTGATAAATAAATGGCTCCATTGCATATCATGGTTAAATGTCTAGACCATGATATCACTGCATTTGATGGTATTTGACCATGAAATACTGTGAAACGGTGGTATTTTTTAGATACAAAATTACATGTTAATTGACCATGGTATACCATGGTATATCATGATCGTTAAATGGCACCATTGCATTTCATG
Source organism: Owenia fusiformis (assembly GCA_903813345.2). Lineage (NCBI taxonomy): Eukaryota > Metazoa > Annelida > Polychaeta > Sabellida > Oweniidae > Owenia > Owenia fusiformis. Next base: position 16,676,489 of record CAIIXF020000003.1, read on the forward strand.
GTCAGAAGCGTTTTTTTAACATGGAGTTTCCCATTGAAAAAATACTGCCGTTTCACAGTATTTCATGGTCACAAACCATCAAATGCAATGATATCATGGTCAAGAAACCATCAAATGCAATGATATCATGGCCGAGAACTTGACCATGATATCATTGCATTTGATGGTTTCTGACCATGAAATACTGCGAAACGGCAGTATTTTTTCAATGGAAAACTCCATGTTAAAAATGCACTGTTAACAATGAAATGCAATGGTGCCATTTAACGTTCATGATCGGCCATGGTATTACCATGGTATTTCATTGCATTTCATGGCCATATACCATGGTATACCATGGTCATACCATGGTATACCATGGTATGGCCATGGTCCATTTCAACATGGGAGTGATAGAAAGTCCAATATATCAATTTATCTTGCCATTTAAAAAAATCAGATTTGTCAAAGACAGAAATTACTCAAATATAAAAAAAAGGCTTGCGTTAGAATTTGGTCGCCTTTCCAGATGCCCCGATAGGTTTTTATAGTTACTTAACTACACCAATTAGTAAAACGAATTAATTTGTCTAATACTCCCATGGGTGCTGGTAATCTAAATAACTGCTGACATTTAGTAACATTTTTACCATGCTCTGAAACATTTAGGATAATGAAAAACATTTCTGAATCATCTATAATTTTCCAATTCTATACGAGTTCAAAACTTGAGTATTTCATGATTTGTTTAAAAATATTTAATCTAGTATTCTTGGTACCTGAACTTATGAGCTATGATTTAACAAATAACAAAATAAGAACATTTTGTTGCGGTTACCGTGGTGATAAACACTAAATGGGGAGGATGTTGACCCGCTCCCATAGATATATCATAATGGTTAAATGCAATTTAATGTCTATTATAAAACCACCGCACGGTTTTATTATTTAGATTAATTGATAAAAAGACAATTTGTCTCCACCCTGGGGCAGTACAACCTGGGTAATAAAAGCACCATAACAACATAGCACAACGAAGCCATATTAGGTGATAAAGTGCCGTTGATGCCTACTGGTCTCCCATTACATTGTAACCATTAAAAGATTAAAGATTTCAAGCAGGGATTATGAAGAGGCGTCAAATAATTGTTCATAAAAAAAGTAAAATAATTTAGGTTATTATGGCATCGTTTTTTAGACAGGATGTATTTTAGAAATGACATAAACAAGACACATTAATTTACATTGTTATAGGTCATTATGGATAAGACACATTAACATTATAGGTTAACATGGATAAGACACATTAACATTATGGGTCGACATAGATAAGACACATTAACATTATGGGTCAACATAGATAAGACACATTAACATTATAGGTCAACATGGATAAGACACATTAACATTATAGGTCAATATAGATAAGATATTAGACACATTAACATTATAGGTTAACATGGATAAGACACATTAACATTATGGGTCGACATAGATAAGACACATTAACATTATAGGTCAACATGGATAAGACACATTAACATTATAGGTCAATATAGATAAGATATTAGACACATTAACATTATAGGTCAACATGGATAAGACACATTAACATGACATATTAAATGACATAAACAAGACACATTAGGTTACATTGTTATAGGTCATTATGGATAAGACATATTAACATTATTGGTTAACATGGATAAGACACATTAACATAATGGGTCATCATGGATAAGACACATTAACATTATAGGTTAACATGAATAAGACACAATAAAACATAAGACACATTAACATTATGGGTTATCATGGATAAGACACATTAACATTTTAGGTTATCATGGCACAGTAAAAGTAAACCATGCCAAGACCCATCACAAAAAATAATGGGCTATAACAATATGTTACAACTTCCTGATGGTGACATAAATATGCAGATATATATTTCTTTTATTGACAATTGTATCAAAACATGACATATTAGTCTAACAAGATAATAAGATGAATATTCTTTATACTTATGAATTTTATAAAATGTAACAGTTTATGCAATTTTAAAACAAACCATTGTTTTAGAGTTTCTAAATGGAGGTGGTATAGCTAAAGTGGAATGGTTGGGGTGCATCAAACAAGTATATGTATGCAATTACTGATCTCTGAGATAGATAGACCCTATGTAGCTGTTTTTGAAAATAATTTAAGGCTTTTGAATATGTCAAGAAGTTTTGGCCCTATGAGTTATTCAAAAATTATATGTAAACAATGACTAGTTGAGATTTAGAAATTGAAATTTTGGTTGTAAACAAGATACACTTATTGAAGTTTTAATGTTAAATTCATGTAGTGTAATTCGGGTTTAACCAACATCAGCCTGTTTTTAACTAACATTTCAGTGAGTTGAAATCCACGTTAAACATCTCCAGAATCCAGAAAATGGAATCGCTTTAATTGGACTTTATATTTTGAATAATTTTCTCAGGGAAATTCGGGAGTTTAACTATGGTGCAGAATTTTATCGGCTGGGATCAGTCAAGCTTCTTATTTGAAATGAAAGAGATTTTTGTTCATAAATATTCATGTACTGCGATCAGTCAAGCTTCTCATTTAAAACGAAAGAAATTTTAATTCATCAATACTTGAATAATACTTAAACGAACAACATAGATGTTTTTCTTAAAAATTATTATTACTAACTTACTAATTATAAACTAATGGTGATGTAAAACAATATATACACTGTACAAAAAGGTTGTATGTTAAGCTATACTTATAAAGATCAATCACCGGTACACTAAATGTGAGATCATTTAAGAACAGCAAGATTGCACTGGAAGAAAAGAATATAATGAAAATAAATATTACAAGTTAATTACAATTAATTGCGCTTCTAACATCTTTAAAGATCAACTTCTAACAATTATTACGTACATTGCGAAACTGCAAAAATTGCACTCGAACATCAATGATTATTACATGTCACAAAACAATCAACTGCATTTTTAATATCTTTAAATATAAACTTCTGATACTAAATAAGTCAGATTACGAAACAACAATAACTGAATGATTAGTACATGTCACAAAAACGAATTCCACATTGAAACATTGTTAAAGTTGAACTTCCGTTACTAAATAAGTTACATCACGAAAGAACAAAATTGCACTTTAATATAAATTGTTGTCACGCGTCACAAAACAAATAATCACAAGTAGAAACATCCTGAAAATCAACTACATAACTCAATATTCAAGAAATTAATTAAATGACATATAGATGACACTGATATCAGAACAAAGGTTACTACATAATACATGTCTCATAAATATGCACTTGATGATTGTAGTTTTAATTAGAAATCTGCTAAAAATCTCCATAAATATACCGCCATATAAATAATACAATGGGGAAAATAGGATATTAACTGCAGGGACACTGACATAAAATCTGCTTTAAGAGCAATAAGATGTTCCAAATTCTTTTAACATGGCCATTATCCTTCTCTTAATATCTTATGCTATCACGAAACACAATCTTTCTGATGCTTAAGGTGATAGTCCTAGTTACCTGTTATAAACTATAGGTCGTTGCGACCTCTTGGCTTTAAATTCTATTTACAGCATAATGATATAACACATACCATTAATCATTTTGATTGGCGTCTTACTTAAAAAACCTATTTACATTTTACTTACAGAATATCAGAACTAATGAGTAAATATCACAACTTCTGTTCAGTTTTTTAATGCATCGAAAATACAACTTAACTTTGAATTTTCAAATTGTACAAAAGATGTTACTCAAACGTAAATTGAAGATTTGAAAATTCTGAGATTTCTTTGTCAATAGATTTTGGCTTGACACACTGTGAGCAATTTTTATGAACAGATGAATGTAATTTTTATGTAAATTGGTCATCAGGTATAGGATGTGTGTTACTATTAGAAAACTGTCTATTGTGGTTCCAACTTCATTGGGTGATTGGTGTTGACAACTAGAGAGTTATCCGAATGGGATTCATCACTTATGTCACTGACATGATCGTGGTGCGATTCAGGGGTCATGATCATGTTCTCTTTACCCTGATTATTATTGGTCATCCATTGTACATGTTGTTGAGAGTCGGCGCCTGTGTTAATATTCTCTTTACCTTCGTTTTCGCCCTTTTTCACTTCCTGTGCACGCTTATGCATGCCGACCAACCACGGGGCAGATGTTTCATCCGGGCTGGATTTAGATTGAATGTCTTTCTTGATAGTTTCTGGAATGGGTAGCGAGTGACGTACCATTGCTCCATAGAGACCGTACTGAGCCATGATAGAGGTCTGACCTTGACCCCAAGATTTTGTCGTTTTCCTCCACTTGGCACGCTTGTTCTGGAACCATACCTGAATACGATCCTCGGCAATCCCGGTCTTCATGGCGGCCATTTCTCTCATGTAAACATCAGGGTAGTGGGCCTCTTTGAATAACTTCTCAAGTTCCTGTGTCTGGAAATCGGTGTAATTGGTACGGTGGCGTCTTCTCGGTTTCTTCGCTTTCCTTGTTACATCTTTCTTCTCAGTTTCATAGTTTAGAATCTCATCATTTGGTGGGCTAGTGCTATCTGCTGGATAACCCTCCGGGGTTGTTTTACCATCAGTTGGGTATGCTGCAGGATTATAATGCCAGGGGTACATGGGAGTTCCAGGGTATGCAGCGGCGTAGTAAGACCCTGCATAGCTACCAGGCTCAGGTTTAACATATCCCTGTTGCATCCATGGTTGGATATGTTCAGGTCTCATCCAGGCACCATCGGTCTCACTATCTGGAGAACCTGAAGACTGGCTATGTGCGTATGTGGGGTAGTGGCTATGAGCCGGCACGGGAGTGCTGAAGCTTTCAGACTGACCTGCTTGAGATTGTGCTGCAGCTTGAGATTGTGCTGCAGCTTGAGATTGTGCTGCAGCTTGAGATTGTGCTGCAGCTTGATGGGCAGCTAGGGCTTGAGCAGCTGTAGCATTAGCTTGAGTAGACAGACCTTGTGCTTGTGAAGTAGTCAGGTTTGCATACGATGCAGCGCTATAATTTGGATTAAAGTTATGATATGGTCCAGTGTAATCTGTTGGCCCATATGATTCCTGGTGAGCTCTTGTGGCTTGCTCGTTAGCCCTCGAGTCTTGTTGGTTGGCTCGAGAATCTTGCAGAATTGCCCTGGGGTGTTGTTGTATAGGGCTAGTATCCTGCTGTAGAGGTCTAGCATCTTGCTGTATTGGCCTAGCATCATGATGTATGGGCCTTGTGTCATGTTGTATAGGCCTAGCATCTGGTATGGAGCGAGAGTCTTGTATTGAACTTGTTGGTATATCGTACCTTGGATTCCTATCATCAAGGCTCGTGCCACTATCAGAGCTCTGGATACTATAAGGTGATGTCTCCCCTGGTGATGGAACTTGCGGTTCTCCTTGTGTCATTCCCAGTAAGTCATTCACAGAGAAGTTAGATCGGGAGATCTGCATATGAGGCATCGACGTTCTGCCATACTCACTGGCTTGATGCTGCAGTGCTGGGCTGCTGTAGTTTGGCATGTTACTCAGGACGCTATTCATGATGATCCAATTTAGTGTCAATTTTTTAAATCCTGTTAGTCCTTTTTCAGAGTCAAATATTTCAGCTCCAATAGTGTCTATTTAGCTCTTGGCGTAGTTTTAACTCCTAATTATTCAATTGCCTCAGTTTAGAATCAGCACTTCAAAATTCAATTTTAGATTTTCTTGTACTTGTACATGTAGATGTGTTCACTGTTCTATGCAAGAAGTGATTATGAATTCCAACTGGTGACCCTGACCTTATATACAATAAGCTCTATAATCCTAACACTGAACTGCAAACTGAGAGGTCAAATACAGTGGCCAAACTTGACAAACCAAGTGACCCTATTGTTTGCATGAGTGGAAACTGATGAAAACATTCAGCTTAATTAGCACAATTGGGCTACCGAATCCAGGGGTCAGTTACAATTTGTTTGCTTGTTTTTTGTTATTATGTAAAACAATTCTGCCATGTTGTTTGTGATGAATGGATTCCAGGTGAAAATAACAGTACAGCAGATGATTTGATAACATTAACAGTTTTATTTTCGAAATTCAAGGGATGTACTCGCAAGTATTGATATACTTATATCTATCATTTTTCATGATCTACAAGACTTTATTTTATTCCCAAAAGTAGATGATTCACATTTGCTATCAAAAGAAATTTGAAAAACTGGAATGAAAATAAAAAGAGTGGGCTAATTTGTGACTTAAGAGTGACTAAAATAAACATCATTAAAGTTCCATCTATCATCATTTTCATCATGTAATCAATCAAAGTCTAGCTTTGCCTCAAGGGGTTGATGAATAAAAAGATGACATAATTTTAAGGTAGATCTCATGATAAGAATTTTTATATAATTTTCAGGATTAAAATACAAACAATTAATGAAATATTTAATTCTTTGACCTTTTGGTGGATATTTATAGAAAGAATACATTATCATATTTTATTTGTTAGTTATATTTATATAATGCAAATAATTAAATATAGTCAATAGCATTATAGGAGAGAAATTCAAAAGGTCACTGGAAGTTGAGGGTGGGGGGGGGGTGGGCTAGGCAATATATATTAACAAAATATTTTGATTAAATGCGATTGAAATTAAATGACAATTTCACAAGTGTTTTTGTGAGAGCATAAAACTACCTTAAGGCAGTTCAGCATTATGAGATTTTTATGCAGTTATCATAATTCTAAATACCAATAATTCATGATATGTTTAATATTTTTCATATTTGAATAAGGATTTTTACAAATGGTAAAAAAACATACAAAATGGATTAAAAATCAAAATATTTCAAATAAAAAGAATCAAAATAACATTCCTCCAATTTTTTCAATATTTTAAAGTGCAGCACTACCTAACATTCTAGTTTGAATGTTTTTCATCAGTTTGATTGTTATCTGATAGGAAAGTTTAAAGCCAATATGCCACAAATGTTTGCCATTTCAATGTTTAAATCATCACTGTTTGGATTGAAGAATAATCATACTTCACAGTTTTCTAAACAAAAACAATCTAATCACGAAATATGATACCCCATTTATATCTCACAAAGTATAATTCTCCAAAAAGATTTTTTCATTTTAATTAATTAATTGAAAAGTTACTTAAAATGTTACTTAAAGTGACAATTACCAACATCAATTCAATTCAGGGGCCAACACTGCTCAAAGCCTCAGCCCTCCATAAAATTTGTTTTGCATATACAAACAATAAACCATTAAAAAAATTAAATTCAATCCATAAAGTCTCCAATATCAATTCTTAATAAATGAGGTGACTCAAAATTATGTAACCATTAAAATATTGAGCCAGTTTTAACTATGAGCACCAAGATAGCTTAAAGCTTACATTTTCTTATTAAGAAGCTTGAGAGTTACTAAGGCTAATTGCTACAGTTGTCTCTAATGCTGGTCTGACAAAAAATTGCATTTGGACACAAGGCGTAGCGGAGGGGGGTGCGAATGCCAAACTTTTCAGTTTTCAGTTGGGGGGGGGGGTGCGATTGTGGCATAAACAAGCCAATAAAAACAAAATTAAGATTGTTATTAAAAGAAAACATCAACCTCAACATTTTTACAACCTATAACTTGCATATCCTTTTAGCTTCAAATCACTATTAGTTAACGAAACAACCTTTCAGCATTCACAGCACTAAACAAAAACAACCAGTAGTAGAATTGAATATGTATGAGACAACACTAAGGTATGTTATGCAAAATGAGTACAAGGAACTGATTACGATCAACTTGAAGGTATATGAGCATGGGTGCACCGAGGGGAGGATGGTGCATTGAGGATGGTACTCAGGAAAAGGAGACTCGTTTGAAAGAAGAATTACATGTTTGCGTTCATATGAGAGATGGAGAAGCAAGGCTTCAAGTGCAAGTAAAAGTGCAAGTGGAAAAATCCTGGGTAGTCCCTACCCGGGTTTGCAAATTAACGTCATAAATAAACATGCCAAAACATCATTCCCCATAAGGATACAGCGACAATTAAATCAAGCAACATTTCACGTTGGTCAACAGTTACATGCATCTTAAATATAGGATATGATTACAATGCAATGAAGCGTGGCATCTGATTGATGTATTTTCCTACTCGGAAGTGCATTAATTGGCCCAATGGGACCACGATTTACTCCCAACAAGCTGGCGAATAAAATAACTGCACCGACGCACAACTCAATAAACATATCCCTGATAGCAGAACCAGCAATAATGCATTCATTTTTATTTTTATTATCCCAGCAGGATATAAACGAACTGTTACCCTTAAAGGACTCTGCCTAAATGTAAATTTGGTGCCATGATAATGGACATTTAAATAAATCATCGTCCCTCAAGTCCAATCCAATTCTTGTCTTCCATGCAATATGTCCTGAAATATAAAAGGGATTATTCCTTAAACGACTTCTGTTTCATTGAGTCTCATTACATTGATATAGTTGGGGTCATTAACAGAAACTTCGTAAAGTTACGAATTCGTAAAATCCATTGTACTCTAACTGTGACATCATTACAAATTTCATACTGATTATAACCAATCATATCCATATGCCATTCCAATCTTGTTCTGATACCATACAAATATAATTCTGATCCCATACCAATCTCTTACTGAAACCATACAAATTTCATTCTGATACCATACTAATCTCATCCTGATACCATATCAATCTTATTCTGATATCACATCAGTCTATAACTGACAGGATACCAATCTCATCTTGATACCATACCAATCTGAATCTGATACCATACCAATCTGAATCTGATACCATACCAATCTGAATCTGATACCATACCAATCTCAATCTGATACCATAAAAATCTCATCCAGACAGCATATTGTTTATTGTTTCTTTTATTCCCGAAAATTAATCGGAGCAACAAACATAATAATTACAATTATACAGTTACTTTATACAATAGAGAATAATCATGAAATGTAAGAATAATATTAACATGAAATAGTGCTGCACAAATTGCAGCTTATTTGCAATAGTTAGTAAAAAATTACAAAATGTGTCATCATCTAATTGTTGGAGAACATCTGCCTGACTTCCTAGTATGGCATCAATAAAAACATGTGTGTCAGCAGAAAACAGCTTGACACCAGTTATCTGTCTAAAATTGAGACTAGCAAATTAAAAAGTTTGTCTCTCTCACAGATAATTCTGGTATTTTGGCAATGCAATAGGTAATGCATGATTATGAACTCATTGGTAATAATAATGGTGTCACACATTTTACACTTCTTTTCATATACATTAGGTAAGGATAAATGAATCAGATTGCCTTAATTCCAACTGCATTTTGGGAATTGTCTACCCAATTCCCACATTATGCTTGGGCTGAGGTTCGTATGGATGTTACGAAAATATTTTAAAGAGACATTCTGTTGGCAGCTTTCTTGCCATTTTTTCTCCTCAAAAATATGAATTTGGGATTTAGTAAGCAGTCTCCACTTCTCCTTAATCAGATATTTGCCATTACAGATGAGTTGTTGAATTTGGTCTGGTATATATTCATATTTTTCAGCCAGATTGTATAGATCATTGATAAACCCTTTCTGTTTAAAAGTTTCCCTGTTCGACAAATAACTTGCCAATCTTAAAATGAAGACTTTTTTAGTAATAAAATGTTTGCATCTACATAATCTGTTGAAAAACCCCAATTTAGCCTTATCGATCCTAGCAGATATTGTCCATAATCCAAGGGTCGATAAAACTACATCGGACGGAAATCTCATTGAATTGCTTTTGTTACTTGACGTTGTGTAAGTTCTAGCAAATAAATGTCTTTTTTGGTTAGGTTTGACCAAAGCTCACATCCAAATAACATGGCAGGTAATATTATGTTGATTCAGATTCTTAATGAAGTAAGAGGATTTGCATCCTTTACAATGCGGACATTGGCAATTGAGTAATACGAATTTTTGGCTTTTTTACATGCATTAACTACCATGTCTTTGCATTTAAAATCACTTCTCAAAGCGTTACCAACGTATTGTTGAGTATTTGCGTTAGGAATAGTATCACTGCCTAAGAAGTAACACACTTGATTTCTGGCTTTTGATGTCTCATTGAATGTGACCACGGCGCTTTTGCCGTCTTCCCCAGCATGGTACAGTAACCTCCATTTGCTACTATATTCATATACAATGTTTAGTAGGGTCTGTAGGTCAGCAGGGGAAGACGCCAAAAGAGTCGTATCATCCGCCACTAAAATGCATGCCCGGATTAGAGTATCACCGATAGTTACGCCGACACCTGAGTTACATAGGTCTTCAATAAGACCGTTGATAAAGACGTTAAAATAGATGGCGCTACAGACCCGGCCCTGACCCGAGCCCTCTTTTATTTCAAAAGTTCTCGACATTTTTCCCATATATAATACGCTCGCCATTGTGTCGGTATAGCTATCTACTATTAACTTGAACGCTTTCCCATTTATACCAAGGTTATATAATTTGTGGAAAAGTCCTATCCTCCACAAGTAGTCAAAACATTTTACATTATCCAAAAATGCACAAAATAGTTTGCTTTTCTGTTCACTATAATGGTGAATGGCTTCCGAAAGTACAAACATAGCAAATTGACTTCCAGAGCCTTCCTGATAGGCAAATTGAAGTGGGTTAGGGCATTTTAAAATCTTAAATTTAGGAATGAGTCTTACAGAAACTATCTTTTCCCATAGCTTAAAAAGAACCGACGTGAGTGTAAGACCACGGAAATTATCTGTACATGTGGGATCTTTATTTTTCCCTTTGAATAATGAAATCATAATTGCTATCTTAAAACAAATTGGTAAGCGTTCAACTTTAACAATTGCGTTAAAAATTTCGCAGATCTTTTGAGTTAAGTGTGGACCACCATATTTTAAATGTTCAGCGACCACTTCGTCCATCCCAGGTGCTTTGTTGTTTTGAAACGATTTTACAGTGTTTGAAATTTCTTGACAAGATATGGGTACATCAAAGACACCATCTTGGTTAAATGTTGAATTTACCTTCATTAAGGAGAATTCATGTTCAACTTTAAGCTTATGATTATTATCAAAATGTGAGGGGTTATGTGGGCTACCAAGTTTTTCAAAGTGATTAGCCCAGATCTGTCTTACATCATCAGCGTCTCTGTAGATAACATCATTTACTTTAAGCTCATGAATGTGATTCGTTGATTGGGCATTTTTGTTTTTAAAACAATTGATTTTCCGATAGAAAAATGCTGAATCAACCTCGCTTGCGTTTTCGAGTTGCTGGATCTGTGAAAATTCATAATCAGCCCTTGCTGATTTTAATTCTTTAGCAAACCTCCGTTTAGAGAGCTTATAAAGCCTATATGAATCGTGTTTTAGACCGCATGGTTTACCGTCCTGAATCCAAATGGAGCGGTGCGACTTCATGTTCTTATGATGTTCCTTGACAGTATTAGTCCAGTAAGGCTTTAGAAACTTTCTAAATTTCGATTTTGGAATGAAACTATCAGAGCTTTCAATGACTATTCTAACTAAGTCCTCAGTAGCTCTAGAAAGGCTAGAAATTGAATCATTAGGAACTATGAAATGTTCCAGTTTAGAAGAGACTGAGTTAGCATAGTCAGATCTGTTCTGAGCTGTAGCTTTATTCCACCTTAAAACAGATTTATTACTCGATTGAGTAAGGTAACATGTATCTATAGAGAGATCTAGTGAAAGTATAACAGGATGGTGATCGGAGATCTGTAGAGAGTGATCATCCAAAACTGTGCATTTTTTTACTAAATCTTTTTTACACGTAGGAATTGCAAAAAGGTCGACGCAAGACACGTTTTTGCCATTACAGCTGTAAAATGTAAACCACGGACCATCAGCAAGGTCACTTGAATTAACAGAAAAAAGATTACATTCTAATAACCAATCTTCTATCTTAAGACCCCTAGAATTTGGCGAAATGCTACATCTTGGGCCACTTTTTGCACTCAAATGGCCATTAAAATCACCAGCAAATACAACTGTGCCAAGCTGCTTGTATTTATGGTAAACTTCATACAGAGAATAGCTTGTGGTGATCTTAATTAATATAATATTTTATAAATCAAGATGTCCTGTACTTCAGAATAGGTTATTTGCCTGTTGTAAATGTCATTGGAAAGTGATTATAGTGTAATAATGTAAGCAAAAACGTCGGATTAGATGACAAAGGAAATGAGTTAAGCTCCCTAATAGCAGACCTAAATCACGGACATGAGATCCTTAAGGTGCATACCCTCTGCTCTGTTGGTCATGATTTTTCTTTTTTAATCACCAAATGCTCATTTCAAGTTCGCAAGCCATCAATACTATTCAACCTATGTTTAAAGGGGGCAATCAAGTAGAATCAAGATTTTTCATTTTGGAATAGTTTTATTTCAGAATGAATACTTATAATTCTTTTGGGATTATTCAGGTTAAATTCCTCAGGTACCTATAGATATGAACTTTTAAGCTCTCAAAACTTAAAAAATATGACAGCTCAGTTCAAGAACAAAAAATTAAAAGGTTGATTTTGACATTACATTGCAACTCTAAATGAAAGAATATTAAGAGGCAGTAACAGTTTGACAGCTTGAAATACAGGCTGTCTCAAAAAATGTATGTAAAAGTGTATCAACAGCACAGAAAAAGCAATCAATATTTTCAGACCTTTTGGCATGTACATTTTCTCCCAAATACACATTTTCTAGTTCAGTCTTGCCTTTTTGATTGATTTATCTGTGCTGTTGATATACTTTCAGGTACATTTTTCGAAATACATCTTGGGGATTGTTCTGCTTTGCATGTAAATGCCTTGAGAATATGTTATTCAGAAAAGCCCAACGGACAAAGATAGAGAATACCAGCTCCATTTGCAACTTAACTGTACCCTGTATCATTTTAAATGTGGTCATGTGTGGTAGGGTAGTGTAATTGTCCTGCTTTGCATATAATAGCCTTGAGAATAAGTTATAAAAACATTTTTTAGAAACCCTTAGCATCTTGGGGACTGTCCTGCTTTGCATAATGGCCTTTCGCTTGAGAATAAGTTCTTTCAGTTGATTAATACATTCGAGGTTTCTTTGTAATTTGTGCATGTAAAAGCCTTGAGAATACGTTATATCATTTGATAAATATGTTTTGAGAACCCCAACTATATAGAGTTGCATATAAAGGCCTCGAGAATAAGTTATATCAGTTGATTAATACATTTGAAGTTTCTTTGTAATTTGTATTTTTTCACATTAAAAAACAAGGTTAATAAACAACTTAATTCATAGAAATATCATTATTCTTCCCGCCATTAGTCTAATGTACTATTAACTAAAGTGTGTGTATTAAGTACAAGTTTCCCTAATGGTATGATGTATTCATTAATTAACATGAAGAACTGATAACTATGACTACTGAAAATAAAAAGATGATTGTGGATTTTATGAGAATTTTTTTTTTTTTTATTACTTTTTTATTCATAGAAAACATTTGAAAGCAGTTACATTAACATATACAATATTCATAATATCATAGAAATCACACAATTTTCCATCATATTCTTTTTTTTAAAAAAGAGAACTTATATAGATAACCAATTTGGTGTTTAGGGTTTTCAGAACATGGCATAAGATCTTTTAAAATAGTTTGATTTTGCTTGATTTAAAGAGCTTCATCTACGATATGACATATGGGTCTACCATACCATTTGAACCTAAGAATGAAATTCATATAAGAAAAAAAATAAAAATAGCCCCTCTACTCATCCTTGAAAAAAAACTAGTAAATGTACATAACAATTTGTATAACTTATTATCATGCCATCGATTCTTCAGATAGTTGTATATGATTTGAATATAATAAAATAATTATACTAATAGACAAAAAATCCTACCGGAAAAGTAAAGAAATGAATATTGAATTTAGTGTAAAAATGACAAGAATTGATGGTTTCACTCAGATGCAATATATCTTTTGAGAATATGTTTGGCTAATTGACGATTTATCTATATTTCCAGACTGCCTTGATTAGAAAACAACGACATATAAAAAATTAATAAACCAGGCCCTGCAAAGTGGAGCTGAAAAATTAATTGTCAGCGAGTTGCAGATTCAGACACTGGAATACCTATCGAGATTACCAATCTATATATTGGATACGAGAGGATATTTGATCACATCACGAAACATATCATAAACTAGCTATAAAAGCAACAGAGTCACATGGAGTATGACAGACTATAAAGTGAAAGATAATAAAAAATGTAGGGATGCTCTATAATTACATGTTAAGCGTTACCGGATCGAGGAATCTTGGCTCATAAATATATGAATGACTGTAAATATATTTCCACATTGCCAACTACATATGGAATAGTCTATCATATCAGTAGAAGGATTTGATTGTACAAGCTAAATTAAGAGAACTCAATGCGAGAAGTTTATGAGTGTCGAAAACATTGAATTTCAACAGAGCAAGCAATTGATGAAGCAAATGACAAAAATCATCAATATGCAATCAACCTTATATAGAAAAGAGAACAAATTGTAATTGAACCTATTGAGTTCAAGACTTTAAAATTTGCGAAGAGAGATTCATCTGATGTAAAGTCATATTCAAACAGAAGAATTGACAGCTTTCGTGAATCAGGAAATTAGTACATTCTGCGTGACTACACAAACAATCTAATTGGGACTTTACGGCTCTGTGGTAGTACTACAATCAAATCAAGTGAATTCAAGAATTAGCAAATGTGCCAATAACATTTAGATGATTTATATTCTCTACACAAGGGACACAATAATTTGACAAAACTCCCCTCGAGTAATTATTGAGCACAATGTCGCACATATGGATAAGAAATACCAGTGAGAGAAAAGAACCCACAAATTGTTGAAGCCTCATCACTGTGGACAGATAATTTGATTGACTTTGTTATTAGGATTGTAGGATCTAAAATCATCACCGAATTTATGACATTTGATTAAAGGTAATATAATCAATTGATTTCTTCACATCTCCAAGCTAATTAACGACAGCGAGGTAGATTACTCTAAAATTGATCAATATAAAAATGTAAATAATTGATGATATAGTTCAGGCAAAATCTGTATAAAATGACAGACCTAAATTCCAATTTAATGATGATGAATCAATCCAACGATAACATGAACACCGACGATATATCAATCCTTTATCAATTATCAGACATTGCCAATCAGACGCTACAGAATAACTCGCAGGATATAGGCAATAAATATTTGGATGACTTTTATATACTACAAAAGAGGCAGCTTGATTTCCTACAAAGTACCGAATATAAAATAATAACAAACCTGCAGATATATTTCAAACCAATATTAATAGTCCTTGGAACAATAGGGAATATATTCACAGCACGAGTGCTTTATAAACGGTACGTGAAACAGAATTCCGCCAGTGTATATCTTCTCGCTCTCGCAATTACAAATACTCTCATACTTAACTTAATCATCGCACCTGATTGGATCCATATTGTCACGCAAACAAGATACATCGCAAACACCTCGGACTGGATGTGTCGGATCTGGAAGTTTTATTCTGAATTCATCAAGGCCCTGTGCATCTGGCTGGTCGTTGCCATGACAGTGGATCGATTTATCTTCTTGTGGTATCCGCTGCGAGCTCAGAGCATATGCACCGTATTTATCGCGAAAGTAACAACGGTACTACTTATCGTTTTCACTGGATCCCTAAGTGTCCAAAATGTCTGGACGTATGAACTAAACAAAGATTACAAGAACTGCATGTCCGATCAAGAGAATCATTATTTTTTTAACAACACCTGGCCTGTCGCTATTGCGTTCATCACTTCGTATATTCCACTTGTGGTCATCCTTTTCCTTAACATACTGATTCTAATCAACTGCTGTTTAAACTCTATAGAAACTCCCAGAATGCAACAGTATATGACGAGAGTCATCATCATCCTGTCATTAATATTTCTGACATTCTCAGCACCTCTGATTTTGATCAATGTTATGGAATTTGTAACTGTGTATAAAACACGGACAGTTGCTGTGGAAAATACGATGAAATTCCTAAGTTATCTAGCGGCACTTTTAGCATATTTTAACTACAGCATCACTTTCATATTTCCATTTTCCTTTGATCCGACATTCCGGAATGACATTCTGTGTTTTTGCTGTCGAAGGAATAGACAATCATGCACAAAGTTTCAGAAAGTTCCAACAATTGAGATTGCACTTGATACCAATAGTAATCGTGACATCACAAATGGGGATGTAACAGGCAATCATACAATTGTCGTGAACGAAGCTATTCAGAATGGTGATGACCAATCAAGAAGTGAAACTGGAAGTACTAAATGTGTACTGCAGTCAACCACAATAATGTAAACTGGAAGTACTAAATGTGTACTGCAGTCAACCACAATAATGTAAACTGGAAGTACTAAATGTAAGCAGCAGACAGGAATAATAATGTAAACTGGAAGTACTTAATGTGTGATGCTGACAAAAACAGTAATTTAAAATGGAAGTACTAAATGTGTGCTGGAGACAACTGCATCAATGTAAACTGGAAGTACTAAATACATGCTGCAGACCGTAATAATAATGTAAACTGGAAGTACTAAATGTGTGGTGCTGAGAGAAACAGTATTTAAAAATGAAGTACTAAATGTGTGCTGGAGACAACTGCATCTATGTAAACTGGAAGTACTATATGTGTGCTGGAGACAACTGCATCAATGTAAACTGGAACTACTTATGCTTGCTGCAGACAACAAAAATAATATCAACTGGAAGTACTAAATGTATGCTGCAGACAATCACAATAATGTAAACTAGAAGTACTAAATATGCTGGAGACAACTGCAACAATGTAAACATGAAGTACTAAATGTGTGCTGCAGATAACAACAATGTAAACTGGAAGTTCTAAATGTGTACTGCAGATAACAACAATAATGTAAACTGGAAGTACTAAATGTATGCTGCAGACAATCGAAATAATGTAAACTGGAAGTACTAAATGTCTGCTGCAAACAACCACAATAATGTAAACTGGGGTTACTTTATGTGTACTGCAGACAACAATAATGTAAACTGGAAGTACTAAATATGTGCTGCAGACAACCACAATAATGTAAACTGGAAGTGCTAAATGTGTGCTACAGACAACTACAATAATGTAAACTGGGGTTACTAAATGTGTGCTGCAGAAAACTACAATGTAAAACTTGGAATAAAAAAATCCAAGATTGTCATAAAGGTTCACAAAACACTATAAGATGTAAAATGATTTAACAAAAATACCAATCAATCAATCAATCTTATATCAGGAAATTTGATTGATTGATATTTTTCCACCATTTCATCCTGTCATTTAATTTTCAACAATGTTTATTTGATGTTAACCATGGGGGCTGTAACAACTACGCGTTCAATTGTCACACATATTTTGGTATAGCCTCTGTGTTAAAAGGACAGTTAATTTGGAAAACAATGTTTGTAGATTGAAGCTCTAAGAATCAGTTGACCTTTATTTTTTAAAAAGTACGAGAATATGAGATCGGAGACAAAACCTATATAGGTTATTATCGTATGATCTGAAAAATGAAGCCCTCTGATTGGTCAGTTCTTGTGCTGTACCAATCTGTATTGCTACTGAGATTGTCCCCGTTGATCATCTCCGTCGCAATACAGAAAATATTGGTATGGAGGAGACAATCTCAGTAGTGATACAGAGGATAACACGATAAAAACGTTATTGAATGATTTGAAGTGCAACACAGGATATATTCTGTCTCGTTCCAATACGGAATTTCTCAAACAGAATATATCCTGTATTGCACTTCAAATCATTCAATAACTTATATTACCACATTTGTGAACTTGTACATATAGGTGATATAAATAATTCTAAAACCACATTAATGATGGGAAATTGTATATCATATTGACTTAATTTTGGATATTCAATCATGAAAATCCAGATTATTTCTATAACCAAGATTTAACAGTTTTAATGTCTTCACATTGTATATATATTATGAATCGTATTTATTTTTTAGAAATGAACTGACTTAACTGACTGTTGATATCAACTAGAAAATGTAAATATACAATATGCTATATGAAAAATGCTAATTTTGTCTGTTTTTTAACATGTATGAGCATATAGGCAGTAAAACCAGTGTAAGTAGAACACCTTTGGTTCCGCTGAAAAACCAAGTACTCTACTTAAAGGTGTTCAAGTAAGGGGAAGGTCTGAGTATTATCACTGAATCAATTGACCCATTTACACTTTGAAAAATGTTTGATCATTAGTATATGTGCTTCACCTCCAGAGATGTTCATTTTCAAAGGTGTTCTACTTAATACAAAGGTGTTCACAAACAAAAGGTATTCTAATTATACAGGAGCAGGTTTTTCCATACAGCTTTGAAATCTCATTAAAGTGCCATTTTAATGAGATTTTAGAATATCTGAATTTTCAATCACTAAAAACCAACAGTTTCTTCTTTTTGATAGAATATTTGAATTCTAAGTGTGATTTTCAATTTAAACAACTTTGATTTCCCCACTTATTTACCTTAATTCCAATTTCCAGGATATTCAAGTTTTCTGAAAACGGTCAGACTAAATTCCAATTGACAAAATGATGAGAAAAATCTTTAATTATACATTTACTCTTCCGAGGGTCACAATTTTAATGTTAAATCACAATCCACATGTCAACAACATCACATAGTAACGAATACATCCCAATTGAGTTTCACATGAATCCAAATGGAAATATTTGAAAAAACAAGAGATTAAGTGATTTTCTGCTATATCTCTGTATATGTGTACATAATGGTATTCTAGCCCGACCAACACATGTGCCGCCATCTATTTATCCTTCTATATGTATGTATATAGAAAAAAGGTCAATTGTTATGGACACCCTGTTTATCATAGTATACGTATAGTATTACAGTGAATGCACTTTTATAAAGATGAAGCATTGCTTGATTTTGCCCTCTCAGATAACTTCCAAAGGGTTAAAAGGATCACTTTCTCAGCTATCCATTTCCATGTCAACACTAATGCATCTATGGTAATATAATCGATGACCATTTCACACTTCTCCCTTAATTCACCAGTTTATCATTTGATATAATTATAATCTGTACACAAAGGCGCGATAACTGCTCACCCCTTGTAATTAATCATGTGTGTTAGGACTAGAAAAACTTAATTTATGATATCGATACTGATTTACAAAGTATCTATACTTGAGAATGCTGCTGAAAGGGATCTAGGAAAAAATACCTTTCCTTTTGGTTTTATTGAATATAATTTTTGTCCATTGCAAAATATCAATGAATGAAAGAATTCCTGAGGTGCATTATCAAGACTACTGGAGTTGCATAATCAACCAGAAAGCAAGATGCCATTTCTTGGATCCCATGTCCATTATAAGAGCATCAAACTAACAAAGTAAACCAAATCTGACAACTGGTATTTGAGTTATTGGCTTGACAGATCAATTGACAAACATCTTGTTATATTAAATGCACAGCCCCATATATTTTGGGGTGATGGAATAAAAATATACAATCATTCTACAAAGATTTACCAGACAGATGGATGGATGGACAGATATAATATGGCTTTTCAATATCTCTAATTAGTCATCCAAGATGAAGGTGCAAATAAAGGGTACTGTAAAATAAATTGCCTTAATTTGATGGCTGTTTTAATTTGGCGGATTTGGAGGATTGATAAAAACTGCCAAATGAGGTGTCCACCAGTTTTTGAAAAAAATCCCAGAAAAAAACTGTGCTGAAAATCTGGAAAAACACAGCCAAAATGCCAATTTTAAACCATTTCCCAACGATCTACAGAATCTGTGCTGGTTCAGACAAAACAATCTGATACCAAGAGTCAAAATTACTCTATCAGTGGTGAGCTGTGAAGTGAGCAATACAATTGATGATGGTCAATCCACCAACTTAAATAGCAGCCAAAATTTCAAAATTTGCCCAACCCCCCAAATTAATCCAGTATTATTTCATTGTTCGTTGCAATATAATTATAATGTTGAGTGATTACAAATAGGACTCTTATATGGAGATCAATGACACAATTTCCTGTAATAGTTACACATCTCACACAACCACATCTCAATAATAATATCTCATGATCTCAATTGTAAATGAAGACCATGATTATTTGTTCTCTCGTTTCCCCAACTTCAAATGGAAAACAAACATAAATTGAAACAAATCATTCGTTATATTAAAAGGAAATTGGACACTTGGACACTCACAATTTGCTCTTCATTTACAGGTTTCACTAAACAAGTTTACATATTTCTTAGCTAAAATATGTAAACTTAATGTTTAGTGAAAGCTGTAAAGTAGAACACATGGAGAAGTGGAACACTTCTGTTAGTAGAACACTTTTCAGAGTCCCACGACCAATTAACATCATGTTAAATGAACATCTTTTAGTCGAACACCTCCTAAGTGGAACACTTTTCAGAGTCCCACGACCAAATAACCTTATGTTAAATGAACATCTTTAAGTCGAACACCTCCAATTAGAAGAAGCCCAGATATTTCATTAATTGTGTTTATCGGAAGAATTGCATGATAAAGAGCAATTTCAATTCAAGACATTAACGGGATGGCCTGTATTTAAATTTCTTTGATATGTTATTCATCAAAAATTGTCTAGACGAGCAAGCCTGCTGTCATGAAGTCATAATCTTTACATACACATAGCGTGAAGAAAAATATAACATAAACATTTTTGAAAGACTGACGTAAATCCAATTGCAGAAAATAGCTTAACATTTTTTTCTAATTTTTCATAGAGATCACATATCACAGATGCTACAAAATACATAAAATCTGAACCAGCTTTGTTATTGAAATAGCAACAACATGATGAACCATGACATCTCAGCAATGAGATGCCCTGATATTATGGGTTAGATTTGATCCAAGAGAGCCCACATTTGAGGCGCTTTGACATCTTTCATCTCAGCTAATTATTTCATACAACTAGGGATCATAAAACTTGTGAAGATTATATCACACATGCTAGTGTTAATAGCTAATGGCAGTGACAAAATAACAATGCCTATTATATGTTTGGACAGTAAGGGAAATGATCAGGTCTGTGGTGAGGGGGTTCGAGGGGTTCAGGCAACCCCCCCGGTCAAAAATTCTTTCAAAATCATGCAGTATTTTACAGTTCTGAGCATTTTTTCATTTAGTCAAAGTGAATCCCCCTAGTATTTTTCTGAAAGTGAACCCCCCTTAGTAAAAGCTGGCTAAAGGCCTAATGATTACATGGTAACTATCAGACTGAATGACAGTTGTACCTCTTCCCACCAGTAGATGAGCTAAAATCAAAAAAAATATCCCATAATATGCATGTGTTCGGAGAAACAGAAAGATATGATAAGAATCAGAATGAATGGGCAGATGAACAGATTGATGATAATCAAATGGATGGACTGCAATTTGTATTTCCTTTCTCAAACTCCACACCTTCGCACGCTCGGTCTTCACTGCATTCATCCAATGGGAGCCGAGTGAACGAAGAAGCAAACTTCATATGTTGGATAAGGAGGTTTAAATGGAATTCAAGGTATCGAAAGTTTAGCCCGAGGCTGTCCATCAACTGGATCAACAGATCATCACAGGGCTTAATGTTCCTAATTACTTCTTCTGGCCCCACATTTTGATTCATTATCCAATGAGTTGAACATTAAACCCAGTGTCGAGCTTGAAGATTTATACAAAATTTTATTACTTTTATATTCTCAAACTCAGACTGAACTTGTGCTGAAATTATACTGGAATTATATGTGGAGTTATAATTCCATGAAATTATAGTTATTCTGTGGCATAGCTTGCGTACTATGTGAGTGTATGCCACAAGTGAGTGAAGCGAACGAGCTTTGAGGGGGGGTTCTTCTCCCCCAAGAAAATTTGAAAATGAAATTGCATTTGAAGCGTTCTTGGGCATTTTAAATTATGAAATTCCGACTTATATGGATTAATAAAATTTAAATTATTAGCCATTTTTTCAGAATATCCAGTATTTTTAAAGTGTGGGACAACTCAATATATAAAATTATCTTTTCTCTAAATCTTTAGAGTACGCCATGGCGTTTTATGCGTATATGACGCTATGCCATTGGTATTCCTCAACCAATAAAAAGTATTTATTTTCCAATAAGGAGCAGGCTTGAGGTGAAGTTGGATGAGGCAGATGAGGTGAAGAGGTTTTGATGACACTTCAGCAAAAATTGAACCTTATAATATACCCCTGTTTCAAGGATATCGCAAAAATTTCCTATATCTTAAGGGATAATCATGAGACTTGGTAAAGTATTTATATACAATTCTAACTTGGAATCCAATGGTAATCTTCAGCCATGAAGCCAGAAAGACATCCTCTCGCCATTAAACTCTCATCATAGTTTTAGGACAAAATTACTTATCATTTTACAAATAACTGATTTCAATTGTGTCATGAATCTATGACAGAAGACTGTTATGTTAAAGTCAACTAGAGTTCAAAAACATCATCATCCTAAAAAAGCCATGAGGCAGTTATATCATCCAGCATTAAAGGATGTCCTCGCTATAAACGACTTGTAGATGACATCATCATTACGCACACAGCAGACTATCAAATAGCAATATCGGCTATTATACTTCATCATGACAACAACAACATAAGATCAAAATGTCAGGGCTGAGACTTAAATGATATTATTTAGAGTTATAAATTTCAAGCAGGCTGTTTATATGACATTAAGGATCATTGCAGTAGATGTGTATATATGCACTTCTCCGTCGATTGTTTTGAAGGAATGAATTATGGTTTTATTTTTCTGTTTGTATCAACGGAAACGCCTATTGTGGTAAACTATAACACGTACTACATGTACGTATATTAAAAAACTCAAATATGACATATTGTATATTTTAGGCCCTTTCTTCCAAGATGTACGCTACTTGTAAAATATTATACTGAAATTAGATTTCTGGATGGAGGGGGGAGGCTATGAAAAATATGTTTTGATCTAGTTTTTCAAATAAGGGCAGGATTAAGATAAAAACAGGAAAGGATGATAATTAACACTTTGATCTACAGAGATGTCGTCGGTAGGCTCGCCGATCGGCATGCCTTTCGGCTCGCTGAGTGCCCATCGACGCGTCTATCGGCGTTTAATTTGAATTCCCAGTCGGAGGGATCGATCGGCACACTGTACTGTACTAAACATACCGTGAACAGATCTCCGATTGGCATTGAAACAACGTAAAAACACTTCCATCGGTATGAGTGATAAAATATAATAATAAACAAACTGATGATTAAACTAAATACTTAAATAGGTCTAGGTCATTTTTGTTATTTTCATCTACATGTGTTATCGGACATTATTAGGTTATGATTAAAAACGTATAATATTAATATTCATCGTCGAAATGTGTTTTGGAATAAAAAGATTTGATGGTGTTAATTTATTTTTATATTGGAATGTATCCGGGGGC
Organism: Owenia fusiformis; assembly: GCA_903813345.2. NCBI lineage: Eukaryota > Metazoa > Annelida > Polychaeta > Sabellida > Oweniidae > Owenia > Owenia fusiformis. Next base: position 16,700,111 of record CAIIXF020000003.1, read on the forward strand.
TGGGGGGATAGCAAGGGCCAAAATTTGACGAAGTAAGTTTTCAGTCGTATATTTTTTAAAAGAAAATGAACAATTCAGTCTCTCCGCAATTTGTTTTCAAATACGAGTTAAATAAAACAGTATCACGGCTGTGGTCAAAATATTTGTCACCTGCGGGGAGCATGTTATTTTTCATAAAAAACACACAAATTATATAATCTATAACTCATATATTTGTTATACGAAAAAACTACCTTTCGATCACAAAACCAGTGAGTACAATATTGATATTTTCAGATCTGATACAATGATCGTACACAAATTGTGATTCAAGTCGGTTATTTTAAAAGCAGAAAAGAGATGAGAAATTGTATCAAACATGTCCGACTTCCTTACCAATATTACTTTTTAATTGAGGATAAGGGCTCCGCCTAATCTGACTTTGATGGCTCGAAATCTGTAAATCTGTAAATCGAGAGCCATGTAGCAGTTTAAAGGGAAAAGCCCATTAGAGTTGAATAAATTATTATAATTATAAATTATCTATTCATAGTTTTAATATATTTATTCTAATAGGCTAATTGACACTTAAACATGCATTTAATTAATGCGTTGTGTTTGGGATTCATAATATTACTAAATACAGTATCTAAAATGATTATATGAAGTGCACGTTATTTTTACATTAAAGATGATCTGTTTTATTAGTCGCCACAAAACTTTTTTAAGTACATGTAGTATATCGTACATCAGTGAAGAAGCTACGGCTACCCGTTTTACGAGCAGTATGGCAATTCTTGAAATACTTGTATTTATTATGAATTACATTATTAGTCCAAAATACACATTTCGTTCAATAAGAAACACATAAAAACGTTCAATACATTATCTATCACGCTGAGCGATCGGACAAGATGAACGGAGGAGGGAGGTCAGCCCATTTTTGATAGAAAATTCAACAAATCTTCACCAACCCCACCCCCTCCGATCCGTTCATATTTTCCGATCACCAGGTGCGTCTACAGGTAACTAAAAACAACGTATTGCAAAAACCGTATTGTTATATTAAGATCTAGGAGTATTATAAGTGTTCGAACGCGGGATTTCTAAACTGCCACCAGACTACTGACTCTATAAAATACGCTTTACACCCCAGTCACATTTGTCGCACGGCGCAAGTCGACCGCAGATCAATTAAATCGGTGAATTTCTGCGGCGAGCGTAGAAAAACTACGCTCGCCTTGCGGCCTCCGTACGGCGAATGCAGATTTTTACAGGCCGCAGGGAAGGCGTAGAAATTATAACTCGGAGTTATGATTTTTGTTCATTTCTGAGGTCACCGTAGAAATCAACTGGCTCAACAAGATTGAATCATTATTTGATATTACATCCTAGCACTATGAATAACATTTATAAGTTGTCCCGATGTAAATAAAATGAAAAAAGTATTATTTATCAACAGAAATTTAAGATTCACCGTGCGGCTGCCGTGGGAAATGTGACAGCAAAAGTATGAGAGCGCAGAAATTCCACGGCGAGCGTAGAAATGTTAGTGGGCCGCAGAAATGATAGACCGCAAGGTCGCCGTAGGAAATGTGACTGGGGTGTAACTACTAATTATTGAGCCGTTCAGTGAACCATATTTGGAATCAATAGTTGTAGTCTGTGATAAAATGAACTTGATACATGTTACTTGAATTTCTATCAACTCATTTTTATGATCAGAGATGGTCAAACGCTATATTCTATTGACAACGTAACAGTCATTTGTCATCGTGACCTGCAGGTCATGACAACCATCAACATGCAATGGTGTATGTTTACAAAAAACTTGAAACCAGGAGTTTTATTTAGACGGGACTTCCCCTTTTTATGTCACCACCAAAAGTGGTCACATATTGTTAAAGTCTCCAACTTTTTTGTGTACGGTGTTTAGCGTCTGGGGTCGGCGTTCAGCGTCTGTAACAAATGGCGGGTAGTGACATTTTTCATGTTAATGCCTTATTTAATATTTAAGGCTCCAAATGAAATATGATATCTGATATCATCATGATGTTATTCTTATTATATTATTCTGTTTTGCAGGTGCCAATGAGTATGACACACAAGCAGTGACAATTGAGATTTCAAGTCCAGTTTGAAGAACAATACGCCGTTCTTCAAGTTATAGCCCAGGGAGTTCAAGTTTATGCATCTTGCCTCAAGTAAAGTGTTAGCCCTTAAAGACAGGACCGTAGCCAGGGAATGGCCGGGGGTCGGAGTTTTCACCATTTTGAGCAATTTTCAAATGATTTTGGTCATTTTTTGGTCAGAGTTGTCAAAAGTGAACCCCTTGGAATTTCTTTAAAAGTGAACTCACTCTCTTGATACATCCTGACAGTGGGCCTGAAAGGTTTATCCCATATTGTTTTGGGGAAATGGCACAGTTGCTTGATGCAAGAGTAAAACTTTGAAATAACCATAGATAATATTACAATAGATAAAAGTTTGGCATGCATTATTTTTTTCGTTTCATTATTAGATTTGAGAGCAGGTAGACGTATACCTCAGTGCAGTGAATTATGTTTGTATTTTAAGAAGTTGTTTTTCAGGTGTTACCAGCGATGATTGCAGGCATGAATACACTTTAAATATATTTCCTAACATATTCCTTCAGTAAATACACCCGTTTGCATGTTTTAAATAAGCCGTAAATAAAATGTTTAAACTTTGTTAGCATGGTCTATAAACTACAACGACCGTCAACCTTTTTAAGTTTTGATTTGTTTTGTTGAAATTAGATTAAGAAATTAGTCTTTCAAATGTCACCAGTGTCTTTAGGGTTGAGGTTTCACGTCGGTTTAAATTAGAATAATTCTTTACTATCTGGTTTTCTTTGCTTCATTGTGAAATGTTCATCGAATTGTTATTTTTCGAATCATTTCCATTTCGTTACATAAGTTATTTGGAATAAACTTAATTTCAGCTAAAATGCAGGGTAGTGCATGGCTTTTTTTGAAACTTCAAAATTTTATGTTGACGTTTTGTTGCTTATCACCGTATTAATTATGTTTTATGTTTGTTTATTTGTTTTTATTTCTTATACAAGTACAAGTAAGTTATACATTGCAAGTCACACCCGTAGCAAACCCTGCATTGCCTTACAAAGTTTACATGAGCAGTTTCGAGAAACATTAGAATATGGGAGGGGTTCAAGAAAAGACCCGGTGTAAAAGGGTAGGAGGTCCAGACAGTATCTGTTGGAATGTTATATATTTCCCTATCAAACATATGATAGGCGTATGCATGAGTGGAGGGTTGTGGAAATAGGGCCTCGTGAGAGATACATGTACTTGACAGTCAGTAATTGTTTACACCCCCCCCCTTCCTTGAAATGCTGAACTAATGTGCTTTTTGTTCATTGAAACAATACGAAATCAAAATTGACTAGTTTCCTAATTACAATAAAAACAAACGGCTGATAAGAAGATTACAGTGACTGTTTCCCGTCATAACATAACAATGTTGATGGTGGGCAAAGGAAATCGAGTCTGTATTGATCTAGTTAATAAGCATGATACGTGATTATAAACGTAGAGTAAAGGAATTTTTCAGAATTCTCATTGTAATCAGAACTATGTGAATTTATACCATTCGCCCAGACATGGGCTAAAATTTTGATTCTTTTCAGCCTAATATTCTATCCAACAGCATTAAATGATCAAACTCAATTATTTAGTAAAACTTCAATAAGGGATCACGTGAATTTCGATACAGCGGTAAATGAAAGTTTTATGCTTATTATGCGGGAACTATGAAATGTTAGATTTAATTACCTAGATACCGTATTCGGGGGGACATTTTATCCTTTTTAGATTTTATATCGATTTTGACATTTTTGGCCTCTGGCTATGAAACGTGTCTCTGATATATGTATGTATTTCCCGAGAGAAAATGGGACATTTGCGGGGCCAGATGCAAGACTAGTTATCTGTTTTCCTGGCTTGTTTGAAATGGATAAACTTTGCAATGTCGTATGTTTCAATGAAGCCCATGTGGGAATGACAGCCTGTAGACCTAGAAATCCATATTTATATACTACAGATCGAGATAGAATAGTAATACAAAATATAGTATTCCAATTTCCAGTATCACACTAGACACCAACTTTTAGATACTAGTAACAGATTTAGAATTCCTATTTTAAAATCAAGAATCAGTTTAATCAGGAATTATAAATTCATTGATAAAATGCGATCGAGATAGACTGGTGGACAGGATGAGCTAGGATGCAATCAGGAAGGCGCTTAGTTGTTTATATTAATTATTGGGTCTTATAACACCTTAGTATAGTATACCCCTCCCTCCCAAATCACAACTTCGCAACCACCGTCAGTTTTATAATCAAATCCCTTTCCCTCACTAATGCAAATACATGAATAAATATAATTGGAGTGAATTGCATGCGTTTCGAATGCAGTTATCTTTGTAGTACTAGTATTAATTTGTTCAAACAAGTTTACAGAAGATAAATGAGAGGGGGCAAAGGGAAACACAGGGGCGTAGCCAACTTTCAGTCAGGGGGGGGGGTGCGATTGCCCCTTAAAGATTCGGTTTTCAGTCAGAATGGGGTGGGGGTGCGATTAGCAAGCCAAAATATTTTTTTAAGATATGTTTTGAATTTTACAAAAATCAATGCAATTTCCTTCAAAATTGAGCTAGAAACTTCACCTTTACTTCACAATAAAAAGCATATTTTAAAGCTCATTTCTTCTTCCATCTCATGGTTATATTTTCATTAGTGATGGGGGAGGGGGTGCGGTCGCTAGGCCTATGAAAACATTTCAACCTGCCAACCTTACGGAGCAAGTATACATCAATTTGCTTTTAATATCAATACAGATAAATGGTCGAAACTGGAAGCGTAATTGATAAAGCACAGCAAAGTATTTAGCTTAGGCTTATTAAAATAATGAACGTTCTATCTACAATCATGTTGTATAAACATCTGTACATGTAGTCTCAGGCCCGTAGCCAAGTGGGGGGGGGGGTGAGTAAATGCGAGCAACCAAAAGTTCTTTCAAAATCATGCCCTTTGTCTTGTGATCTTCAAGTAATTTGGGACAACATGTGACACTCCTTTTTTAAAAAGCGAACTAACCCCTTGCCAAAAGCTGGCTACGGGCCCGCCTGTAACATCCCCTACAAAAGTTTGTTCCCGTCTTTTAAGTAATAATAAATCAAAACAAAGCTTTTTTTAAATTATGAATGTAAACACTTATCAATATGTATGCAACATGCAAAACCAATAAACTGAATACATTTAAAGATTAGACTGCAGCTTCTTGAAAAGAAAGCAGAACGTGTCATCACCGCCAACATAGAGAGCAACGTGTACTAATTATAAGTATCTGAAAGATAACGCAAAAAACTTAATTATTAACTTTCAAGTCTTAACAATTTAACATGTAACTGTAACATGTAACTGTAACATAACATATATATCGCCCCGAGGGGTCATTTAGCTTGATGAATAACCCCTCTGGTATTAGAGAGGTTTCGCACAATGGATTAACCTCAACTCGTTTTAGTTTGAACTAGCTGCTCATTAAGCTGTACCCTACGCGCAGAGCCAAGAAATAAACTACAGAAGATGAAACTCCCTTTTAATTAAGAAGTGAAATCGAACGAATGCAAAGGGTAATAAATCTGGTGAACACAACACGTTGAGCTAAAAACTTGCGAAACCTCTCTATAAACGCATTGTTGAACGCAAATGATCATGTGGATTCACTTAAATTCTGAATTATATTCAACTGTTTCTGTAAACTTCAACGAATGCATTTAATCCCATGATGCGTTTCACTCCTATCTGGAGTCTGGTAGTGCAGACTTGCAACCCGGGACTTGCACCCCGGGACTTGCACCAACCCTTGCCCCTCTTCCACCCCGTGTCATCCTTGAGGTCCATGCATAGCCAAACACTTCACATGCCTGTATCACCCCCGTTAATGGAAACAACCTGTAAAAAATGAATATCATATTAAGCAAATGCCTTTTATGGCCAGGTGACCGAGACATCAAAGTGATATTGAGTAAATTTCCTCCAACTCAAAACGTAATTATATAGATATAAATAACTCTCTTCATAAAATCTAAAGTTCACAATCCTTATCTAAATTGTGTATGGAACAAAACCAGAAGTCTGTTATATTATTATCTACAAAATGTCCGGTGACTTAACTGTATGGAATTTTGAAATATAATTTTTTTATTGTAGATATACTGTATAACATAAACACATCAACATAGAAACATTCAATACAGTTATATTGTAACAATATTCATATTATATTAATTAGAGGGACCAAACACATTCGCTATTGCTAAGGTTTCTACGACTTTAACTGTCTTATCAGCATCTTGATCCATCAAGGTATTACAATATTGTATGACTGAAGGAATACACTGGTATGCTATGTCAGAGCATGAAATTACAATTACACTATGCTTAATACGCGGCTTCATACGTCTCAAAATCTCTTAATTTTCAAATGGGAGTATATCATTTTCGTGAGCGGGATTTGGCGGAACAATACGATTTTCTTTCAAAATCAAAAATATTCCAAGGTGTTATTCATCGGGAAGTAGTATCATGGGATAAATTTAGATATATCATTGCATCCCACGACCGGTTTGATTATCAATACGCAATCAGTCTGACGCTAATAAGACACAGGATGCAATCAGGTTAATTATCGTATTTTATTGTCTTAAGTCTCAGCGTACCTTGTAAGATAATCATTCCCGTTTGATTTTGTTTGAATCGAAATTAAACGGAGGAGGGGGGGGGATGAACATTTAAATCTTAATTTTATTCCTTACAATAGTTAAGAAATTTTGTTGATCATGTTGGCTCAAAGCAACAATTTTAAATCGTCGTTCTGTAAGACTGTGAAACACTAAATTATTTCGTGTTTTTATTATCTTAACGTAGCGTATATTAATACTTGTTTGCTGAATGAGACCCGGGGAATTAGATTAATTTCAATATGATTCGCACAATGATAAGGCTTTTATCACAGGCTTCAATGACTGCCCATCATTGGCATCATACTGTATTTCAATAATTCCTTTATTATAATAATTGTTGAAGGTACGAAATACAACACGATCATTTTAATCATGGAAATACGTCCTTTGCTAAATCAGGTCAAGTTGAAATAATGTCCGATGGGAGGCTTTTTAGAAGGGTTGTACCAAGCAATGTTTAGTTTTGATTGACATTTCCAACGACTACGCCGATGGGCAGTCTTGATAGGTGCTGATGGGAATGCAGTTCCGGCGAGACACGGGGAATAAAAACAAATATTTTGAACTTGCTTTCTCTTGAGCTTTCGAAATTGTACCCTCTCCCCACTTGGCATAATCTGTCTCGATAAATATTCTTTTTACTCAAACTTTCTCAAACAAATGAATTGTCCACTTTTCAATGTACATGAACATTTTTTTAGTCGTAGAATCCCATCATTCGTTTAATATCTAGCCAGTTTATTTAATTCAGTTACCCCGTGCGACGACATAGATTGTAAAAAATATTTAAATCTGTGGGACGTTAATAGCGATATATTACATTAAGCTGTATGGATTAATGTCCCCGGATTAATGTCCCGGGGTTAATGTCTCACGAATTTTAAATGTAAATCGAAATATTATCGTCTTGGCGATGTGCAATGTAATGTGTTGATACACGTAATTCTCACGACGAACGTTGATACACTTAACTCTCACGACGGAATGCGGTTCCGATGACTGTGTCGATCGGCAGTACTTTGCTGTGCCGATGGCAAGGCCCATCGGCGTGCCGACCTGTGCCTATCGACGTGCCGATCGGCCTGCCGACTACGCGCCTATCGACTCGCCGATTGGAGCATGCCGATGTGATCTTAGGCATGATGTGTACTGTAGGTCAATATTCCTTCAAGAATTTTCTTCTGAATCAAAACAACTTATAATAAAATGCTTGACTGAATATAGCACATGCTGTTATATCATTCTAATTGACTGTACAATAAATAGATCAACAACTTATCCATGCCAAGCTCTCATTTTCTTTCTTAGGAGATTTGAAGTGCTTGTTGTTAGCTAACTATAATGTGGTGGTTCATGCCCACCATTTATGGTGGTTCATGAATATTTCAAATTGTCATTGACCAATCAGATACTCTAAATAAATGGTGACTGGACAATCTGCAAAGATAACCCCAAGAGGGGGATTAACCCCAGAGTTCAAAGATGACATACGCTAATAATGTAAACCTGTATTGAGATGAACCCACGTCTCTGATTGGTCAAAACAACAAACAAAAAATGGCGGATTCAAAATTTTCTAATAACGCTTCGAATAATATTATGTTAATTTCTGGCGTGTTAACCAATATCATATAGGCTTGTTATTTCACATCAAGATAAAGAAAGATGTTAGGAACATGCTTACATCGATTAAAAGATCACAACGACGCGTTAGATTCGAAAACTAACTGGTGAAAATTTGCACAAGAGACGTAATATGTCTGTCATCGGTAAAGCTCTGGGGCTTTCCCTCCTTTTGATAACCCCTAGTGATTTTATGGCTGTACTGAAAACTATCTTTTAAAAATATTTGTTGACAGACAGTAAATGGAAAATAATTCCAGATTTGATAAGGTATAAATATCTTAATGAGTCGAGATGCAATTTATCAGAATTATAATCTCCGCAAATGACTCTAATCTTCTCACAAATCTGAACTAAAACAAGTATTCAAATATATGTTTGTTATTCTGTACTTTCTTATTTTTGGTCTTAATAAGAGTTAGTGAGTACATTACGATACATAATATTTCATTCACAAATAGCGTCCGATTCCAGCCAAGTGAGAACACAGTGTTTCATATAACTGCAGTGTATTACACTGTATATCACCAATCCCCACATTCAAGGTCACTTGATAAAGCAAAAATATGAACGCCGAAAAAAAACGTACGCATTCCGTTCGAAATTTTTCGTACCTACCCCCTACTGCCCCCTCCATTGATGGACGCGACGCGAGCGTAGAGAGCACGAAAAATTGAAGTGTTCAAAATTTGGCAAGATGCAATAAAATTTAAACCAAGGTGTTCAAGATTTGGATCAAGGTGTTCAGATTTGGACCAAGGTGTCCACATTTTGAGGGGAGGTGTTCAACATTTCCAAGTCACTCGTGTTAGGTGATCCCAAGTTGACAAGCCTGTAGTTTAATAGGACTACACTGTTGTTTAAAGCCCTAATAAAAGAGTAAAACCTGTTAAGTGGATCACTGTTGGTACCTCTAAAAATGTTCCACTTGGGAGGTGTTCCACTTATGGAAGTTCAGTTAACATAAACAAGGGTCTCGGAAAAAGTGTTTCACTTCCAGAGGAGTCCACTTTTATCGGTGTTCTACTTTCCAGGTTTTAATGTATTGTGAAGGATTATTCACATTTTCCCATTCTGTCATTAACCAATATATCATAGCTTCATTACGTCCCAATTGACCTATCTGATCCATTAATGAATGATGTTAAGGTGACACAATGTCATCACTTGAAACAATTCTTGGTGACAACATAAAAACACTGATTTTCCGTCTCTTTACAAATACCTATCTATACCGACTACATTAGATTAAGGAAATGCTTGTATCTTAAAGCAGTTAAGCATGAGCTAAGAACTTAAATTGAACCATATATCACATTAATGGCACACCTTAATCTGTACATAGAAATAAATTCAATGACATTTCATTGAAATGTAAGACGATAGGACAATAAATTCTAGCTGCTTACGTGGGAAACCAAATTATATGAAGAAACTTTTTAACAGCTAGATCCTGTTTCAGAATTCTTATCATTTCATCATTGACATTTAGTTTAAAAGGGCATACCTGAGAAGAATAGTATTCCTTCAGAGAGTGCATATCAAAAGGTCATCATGAGAAATCATTTGTTACAGTGTAGTAGCACAAGATACCCCAAGCAGAGTTGATCTGACTCTACCAACATTTGAAACAGTGTAGTAGCACAAGACACCCCAAGCAGAGTTGATCAGACTCTACCAACATTTGAAACAGTGTAGTAGCACAAGATACCCCAAGCAGAGTTGATCTGACTCTACCAACATTTGAAACAGTGTAGTAGCACAAGATACCCCAAGCAGAGTTGATCAGACTCTACCAACATTTGATACAGTGTAGTAGCACAAGATACCCCAAGCAGAGTTGATCAGACTCTACCAACATTTGATACAGTGTAGTAGCACAATGTACCCCAAGCAGAGTTGATCAGACTCTACCAACATTTGATACAGTGTAGTAGCACAAGATACCCCAAGCAGAGTTGATCAGACTCTACCAACATTTGATACAGTGTAGTAGCACAATATACCCCAAGCAGAGTTGATCAGACTCTACCAACATTTGATACAGTGTAGTAGCACAATATACCCCAAGCAGAGTTGATCAGACTCTACCAACATTTGATACAGTGTAGTAGCAGAAGATACCCCAAGCAGAGTTGATCAGACTTCACCACCATTTGATAAGATGCAGTAACACGAAATGTAAGGTTAATAGATAGGTTCAATGCCGTTTTGCATGGGTTTCAGTTCATAGCGTTTATTCTTGGTGGTATCTTTAGTGGAACCTTGCCCACATGTACTCATCCAATCTCATTGAACAGGAAAAACATATGATGCAATTAAAGGTAAAGACATTTCAACCTGTCTTAAAAGGATGACAGGTTATATCCTAGTTATAAGCTGTACTATATCAGACATATACTTCCTCCCACCTGGGCCACATACATGTATTCTGATATCAGCCAAGCTATTACAGGAATTCGTAGAACTGTTTTGCATCTCCTACAGCCTTTATTTTCAAAGTAATCTTAAATGTTTTTTTGTGATTTCATTCTGGTTTCTGTGTACTTGTATGCCTACATGTATGTATGAGTGTACATAAAAGACAGGGCTCCTTTAAGTAGGGGTTCCTGGGTCTGTCTTCCAGGATTCCATGCGTTAATTATGACCTTTCATATACGGGATATACCCAACAGGTATTGCTCACGTTCATTGGTGGTAAACAAAATACCATACAATCACCTGTAGTGCCACCTGTTATCAACAATATAAAATTGTAATGAAGGAGTTGTAAGTCAGGTGTAAGTGCCAACTCATAGTAGGTTAAAACTTATAATAGTGAATCTAAATATGTCCGACATATTGGAACCTGATCGATCTACACTGTGTGCACATAATGTCTCTTCGATATTCTGTTAAAGACACTATGTGTTTTACTTGAATGGTGGGGGAAGGGGGTAGATAGACCCTGATTCGTTTCGCATTGGATTATGGTTCGGGATAGTTAGGATTTATTTTCCTTAAGACTGGTGTTCTCTAAGTTGTTTTTTTCTTGCTGTGCTCTGTTGCGCTTACATATTTATATGTTAATGTAATTCATGTACTCTTAAAATCTGCAACATTGAGAGGCTATTGAGACTAATAAAGAAGAAAAACAGACTGGTTTAACATCAGGAAACACTGAATTAGTAGACATAATTGTGGACAATATGACCCAAATGTTCTATTTCTGGTGACGAAGATTAGCAAAGTACTATTCTAGAACACTAGAGAAATGTATTAAATTGTGGGATAAATCTAGCACCTCTCTGATCTTCTTAACACAACTGAGACCTCATAGTACGTGACTAGCTCTTTTCTTGATGTTGAATCAGTTTTTCGTCATCTTATTATTTATTTCCTGTTATTTCTAACTCTCCAATTCTGTTTGCCAAATAATTTCAAAATACATGCATACTTAAGGTCCTACCTTGTATAAGATGTACTTTTATTTGAGGCATGACAATTAAAGATCAATGTAGAATTGTTGTTTGCATATTATACTGAGAAATGAGTATTTGCCCAATGTATTAAAACTTCTAATAAAAAACTGTTGATTTATTTTTATCCCGGATCAATCGCAAAAGAAATTCTCACATCTCGACCAAAATATCTGAAAAACCTGTACATATATGAAATAGTTGAAAAATTATAGAGGATTTTGGTCCACCTCGTTTGAATAAATAATTAAATAAAGAATTAATTCAAAGAATAAAATATTGTGTGACCTCTCGTACAAATTTGACTTACTTCATCTAGCGGACATGAAAAACAATTTATATTACATCCAAGATTAAGATGGATGACAAATAACAGCTCAAATGACGAAACTCGGTACAAATTAATTTATTTATGGGGAACTTGGTCTTAATTTGCGCGTAAACTGCAAAAACAAATATTGTAATGCCCCATAAATAAAGATTTAAATCGATCTCTGTCTACTTTTTCAACACAAATTAAACCCAATAAACCCCGAGGACAAGTTATTATCCTTCTTTTACAATTACAAAGTGATTAGACATACAATCACTCATTCACTTCACCTGTGTTTATGGTCAGCTAATTACTTCATTATAGGGGTCATTGATTCAATCTTTGACCATTGAAATACCATATACCATTAAAATACCATATATATGAAAAACATTGAAATACCATATACCATTGAAATGCCATATACATTGAAAGTCAAAAATCAACAGATGCTGTTATCCCATCATGATAAACCATGACATCTCATTTCTTCTCAGCCATGAGATGCCATGACATAATGAGCTTGATCTGGCAATCTGGGAGAGCCCAAAATTGAGGATTTTTAAGATCTTTCCTCAGATGACAGAATATGCCTCCTAATATCAGAGCATGTTTCAGGTGAAACAGAAAGATGTTATGAGTATCAGAATGCCGTTATATAGCTTTTATGGGAGTTTATAGATGACATAAATGGAAGTTACAGTACCTATAATGAAACCATATAAACAACTTCGACTATTGATTAGTAGAAGATTAGATGTCAAATTCAAAGAGTGTATTAATGTAGTGTAAATAAAGTTTTGAAAAGGGTAGTTCATTACATGAAGTCTCTCCTAAAATGAAAAAGAACTAATATAAAGATAAAGATTCTCAAAGTTCATAAATCAACCCAGGGTAGCTGCTTACTTTCATTAAAAAAAACAGTCACAAGGAAATAAAAGTACAATACAACTTCCGTTTATCATTTGTTTCCTCAATATATCCCAGAAATATATGCCAGAAACCTTAATTATAAACCTTAAGAGTCAGATGATTGTAAAAAGTAAGAAAGGTGAAAGGATCTTTTCTTTCTCATCACAATAGAAAGAGAAACCTAAACAAAAGTGCATTCTGCTATTCCGTTATAAACACCCTATAGGAAGGACAAATGAAAAATCACGATTCCTGGTAATGAGAATTTACATTGAGTGAGAATTTTATATTTCCATACATAAATCAGTTATTTTCTTGCAAGAGTTTGAATAAAGTTCTGATTTTGTTGCATTTTTATACAATTTAGACGGCTGACTATATATCTATTATATTTTTGCATCAATGATTTCACATCATTTCATCCCATTTCATGAAGTAAACCAGAAACACCTTGTGATTTTATGCCCTGGTAAGAATCTTGGCCTAACAGAACATACTGCTCATTAAATTAACATCACCTGGGAAATGTACAATACTTTTTGTAGACGCAATGCAAATATTTTTCTGAAATTCTGCATCTTTCTAGGTAGGAATTTTCACATCCTTGATGCATGTCAGAAAAATTCATCAAAGCTCATATTTTATTTTACTCCTATATCTAAAACGTATTTAAAACTCATGATTTTATAAACAAATGAAATATTCATTGACCAGGTTTACCTCAATTTTACATATTGGTTTTTGTTAATTTTTATAAGGTACTATAATTATTGCATATTGAATCTGTTGGTCACCAGATGACCATTTGAGGGCATATTAGTGCATCTATCAAAATAATCAATTATTCATTTATTTTTTCAGGCAAAAGAATTATAAATTGCATACGTTATTGTAGTTGAAAGCAGTGATGCTGAAAACATTACCACAAAGGCAGAAGAGTTGAGAAGCAGTAGAAAGAAAATAGCATATTCTTGTAATAAATATTTTAAAATTGATTATTTTTACTTAAAAACTGACAAGGTAAACTTCATTACTTGCCACATAAAATAAGATATCATCTCAAAAGATCTCATATATTGGTCTTGAAAAGGATTTGGCCCGTTACAAGGTAAATAGAGCATAATTTGTCATATAAGCTATTCTAACCTAGATCATTACGTGAAAATAATGTTTTTGTAGAAATAATGCAAATATTATTGAGTAATTCTGCTCCATTATACATCCTGTTCATGTCATCATGCCTGTACATCAAACAGATAAAGTAAATATATGATGTCAGTATATGTTTTTGATGTCAGTGTATTGCTAGTTGATGTCAGGGTATGCATGTTTTTGATGTCAGTGTATGTTTTTGATGCCAGTGTATTGCTATTTGATGTCAGGGTATGCATGTTTTTGATGTCAGTGTATTGTTATTTGATGTTAGTGTATGTTTTTGATGTCAGTGTTTTGCTATTTGATGTCAATGTATGTTTTCTCAATAAAGTTGAATTATTCCTGTAATATATGGTGTTATGTTTTGTTTTGATGAATTAAGCAAAATATTCTCACGTCAGTAAAGACAGTTAGACATGTAAAATAAAGTGATCACATGATGATTCACATATTAGAAATCCAAGATAGTAATAACCCAAGTTTTAAAATCTCAACCGATCCAAAGGTAATGAACAAAATAGGTTTATTGAATACATTTCTTATTCAATTTTATGTGGACAGGCAATTTGCGTTTTATTTAGTATACTTTGAATTATTAAGATTTAATTTCCTTTGGATAAATAATCAATGAAAACTGTTGTATAAAACATACTAAGAGTTTACGGTAACTCTAACCTTTAATTCTGAAGGAAGGAGAAAGTTTCTTGGCCCCGGGCCTTGTCAATTTTAATCCAAATAGAATATTCGATTCAAGTGTCTCAATTTCAAAACACAAAATGTTACAGAAAATAATGATGCTTGCAATACTATTGTTCATGAAAAAGAGTACTGTAAATGTCCAAATTTTAAAGGTGCCATAATTTTCACGATAATCGCTGAAGAAGCTAGACTGTGAAGTTAAAGGCGCAGTGAATATTTGATATTAAATTCATTTGGATATTTCTTCAAACAGTGATATTTAATGCCCATGAAACATTTCAGATTGACGAAATAGTGAATTTTTTTGTCATTGAAAATTTGGGCTTTTACATTACTGTATCACAGACATTGTATAATTATCATATTTTTCTCATCAATTTTAGCTGAAGTAAAAATAAAGCTATTTACAACTGAGAATGTGGGAACAAAATCCTTTGTTGGCTTTTGATAGACTAAGAACATGAAACAAAGCGGTTACACATGCTATAAAACAATTTACGCTCAATAAAGTGTTCCTGCCACATTCAGTACAAAGTAAGAGTCTGTTGTGTAAGTAAATTACTATTCCCTTGTTGATGCTGAAACCAGATTTACTTACACCTAAAGATAATTGAAGAAATTTAAACTGACACACTGTAGGAAGAGCACATACTAATCTTAAAGGGGCTAAGCACCTGATAAAGATTCTAAAATAAACCAAAGGCAAAATTCAAAATCATTCCAAAATAAATAGCTCCATCAAAAGACCATAGTGTTTTCTGAAATTATAAGTATGAGAATAAACTGCTCACAGTAAGTGATATTTATTACCCTTTAAAAATGGATGCACTTATAATTTGCATTTATCATACTATTTACTTAGCATAGAATTTCATTTCAAGCTATAAACCTTAACAGGAAGGAGAGTTGTATCGAAGCCTATTGATAGTACATATTGCAAGCAGTGTTTTGATTTCCTCAGTGGCGTAGCGTCGTTTACGCAAAGTACGCAAATGCGTCCACTGGAACAATCCAATGTTTATCTGAATATTTGGAAATTCTAAATTTCTCAAGTTTTAATAAGCAAAGCCATTGTTCAACCTTATCATTTCGTATCTTTGAACAGGGTTCAACCATAGAAATTAGGTGTTTATTTTAGTCCCAACATGTCATTAATGATTCTTTCAAATTATACTCTCATAATTTCGTGAATACTCTTATATAATCCATATGACCTCCCCGTATTAAGTACACAATGGCTGCTCATGTGCCGAATCCAGCTCCAGTTTTGGCGTAAGTATCTTTTGAATTTAATGATTAGGGATAGTTAATCAATATCTATATACTATAATAATATTCAAGCAGGATTTGGCTGTACCTTTCATCCATAAATCTTATCGGAAGACATTGAATAAGAGTAATCAACAGTGCTGTCTGCTCCAGACATCTTTTTGTTCAGTGTAAATTATTCAGGTAAGATTTTTACAACGATAATAGATTTTTTAAATGTTCAAAATTATTTTTGTGTAGAAATGGACCAGATTATGATGATCTACATGGAGACGAGGCACTGCATGATTGTTTGACTGATCCAGGGAGAAAGTGACGTCTTGTTGAGGGGCAATGCTTGAATTTCTACAAGACTTATAATGAGTACTTATGAGTAAATGTCAAGTGGAAATGAATGCGTATCGGGTAAACCCCCCCCCCCCCATCCCAATTTGGGAATTCTGCGTCCCCTAGTAAAATTGCCACGCTACGCCACTGTTCCTTATGGTATCATAGTTTGAATATGATTTAAGGTTGAAATAGTGTAAAATGCAGTTTAGGAGTAATGTTCCATGATGGCCAACTTTGTTTAATGACATTTGACATTTTCTGTGGAGACAACTTTTAAAATATCACTGAATAATGACAAAAATGTTAAACATTGTTACTCAATTCGAGTAGGCAATTTTTTATTCTTATTTTGGAATGGATTAATCCAGTGAATTAAGTGTCTTACTCAATCACTTGAATGGAGATAGGCCTGATAAAAATTGTTACTGAATTTGAGTAGACAATTTTCACTTGAATGGATATAGGCCTGATAAAAATTGTTACTGAATTCGACTTGGCAATTTTCAATTCTTATTTTGGAATGGATTAATCCAGTGAATTAAGTGTCTTACTCAATCACTTGAATGGAGATAGGCCTGATAAAAATTGTTACTGAATTTGAGTAGACAATTTTCACTTGAATGGATATAGGCCTGATAAAAATTGTTACTGAATTTGAGTAGGCAATTTTCACTTGAATGGATATAGGCCTGATAAAAATTGTTACTGAATTCGACTTGGCAATTTTCAATTCTTATTTTGGAATGGATTAATCCAGTGAATAAAGTGTCTTACTCAATCACTTGAATGGAGATAGGCCTGATAAAAATTGTTACTGAATTTGAGTGGGCAATTTTCAATTCTTATTTTGGAATGGATAAGTCCAGTGAATGAAGTGAACACCAACACCTACCAACACTGAATGTTTTATCTTGGCAAAAAGTGTTCAATATACGTACACAGGTTTAACTGTAATTGTTGTTTTATAAAATAATTATGCAAATAAACCAGATGAAATCTACAGATGCAACTAGCTTTCCATAATTATATTGCATTTTCCATTTGTGTACTTGACATCAGATAATTCTAATTTCATTTCCATTTGTTTTATTGTTATTTTACAAACACAATATATCAAACAGATAAGCCTGTGTAATCCCTCTCACAGATTTTATGGTTGAATCATATGTAATTTTCATAGAAAATGTAAAAATATTAAACCTATCAATAGGAAGAAAGTATCTTTGTTTAAAGGCAGAATCTGATCTATAGGGGGTGACAAAATTACAAGCAACAGGTATAATTGACCTACCAATCTATTCCTTACAATATCAAATACAATATCTCCCAAAAGATTCACAATATGTTATAAATTGGTGAAGTTATTTATGATTCAAAGTGCAAAAATGAGTGAAAAATGTTTAAATTCTCCCAAATAATAAGAATGGTTACCATTCTTATAGAAAAATAATACATTATTGTAAAAATCTTTAGTTTTCCTGGAATAAAGTATGCACTTTTGTGATTTTTAGAAAATAGACATGACAAGCTAAGGAATGACATGAGCCAAAAATATTCTAAAATTGAAACAATTTTTTGTTTAGCCTGCTCGCTATATCTGATTCTCTCATTAAGGAATAAAGACCAAGATCCTATGATTTATTGTGCAATATATGACCAAAAACTCTGTTCATGTTAAAATACATAAATGGCTAAGTGATTGAGGTCCGGAATGGCCAGAATAAAATCTGAATACATATATTTGCCATAATCATAAAATTGAGGTCTAATTGTTATGATTGTAATATGAGTAACAAATCAAAAAGCAAGTTAAATGGTGAACAATATAGCACCCATTAAACCTGACAAGACAAGGTTCTATGGCAGAAAATCCAAAATGGCTGCCTTAACATTTACCCAGAATGCACAAAAACTAATCAGTTCTAAACATTCATATGTAGAAACATACCTGAAAATCTCAGATGACTCCCTCAAATGGTTTGGCTTGTTAAAAAGCCTCGAGTGACAAGATTTTTGGACAAAGAATTCAAAATGGCAACCTACCCAGAATCCCCAAAAACTAATATCTTCTGAACTTTTTTAGATTCTGGATGGATAATCCAAAGTGGCTACCGAAAAACTAATCAATTTTAGCTTCATTTGTTGAAATATCCCTGAAATTTTCATATGAATCCCTCAAATAGTTTGGCTGGAAACCTGTAGACAAGATTCATTTGGACAAAATGGCATTTCCTTAGTGTGACAAAGAGATGCTGAGTGAAAAAGTGAGTGTGAAACTTAAGACATAGACATCAAAGATAAAAAATTTCAATTTACAATTAACTAAACATCTATGTTATACTCTAAATTCCTGAGTAGGAAGAATGCCAAAGTGTGATAAGACATCTTGATTCATCAAGGTATGACTGAACTAATGCACTGGTTTTACAGTATGGTGATAAGATGGATAGGCAGCCTTTCCAATCTTAAAGTATATTCAAACAAAAGGACAAATAATGTCATTCTCTACCTTGTTTGCCAAACTAATTAAAATCAAAAGTCCTGTAGATAAAGCTACATCATAGGTTGTATTGCACCAAGTTCAGGCAAATAATAAAAATACTCAATAACACATGCAAATATTTATATAGAAGAGGACTCTATCACTTTCCATTGCTATCATGCTCAAAAAATTACTAAATGCTGTGATGGGGTCACAACTGCCAAAACTAATTTTCTATTTCAATTTTAAACAAATTAAATCTCTACTGAAATGGATTCCTAAAGCTATAGAAGTGATGTTACACTTATAGAATAATCCCCAGGCTGTCTTTGTACTGATGAATGAAGGTGCCATCTCAAATTAAATAGTGAAGCCCCCCATATTTAAATGTCATTCTTCCATAGACACTATGTCAAAGCTGGGGACATGATTGATTTCCCTAAAAACAAATTGATTTGACTTGTGAAATTGATTAATTTTCTTAGCCACTAGAATCTTTAATGAAATTATTGTGAAACAGATAAATGACTTTATCTAAATGGTGCTTCTTTGATATAAGATAATGGGTTACAAAATAGAGACCAGAGTTAAAAGAAAAGTATTATATCCCAATGAGAGGAAATACAACTAGATAACGGCAACTCCGCGGAGTAGCAAATCCCAACGAACAAAATATCAATTACCGAATTCCAATCAATTATACTCATTACTTTGGTTAAAATTGAAAAAAAATAGATTTTAGAACAGCGAATTCCTGCAAAGCAGCCATTTTGAATTTTCGGAGATACAAATCTGAAAAATAATACCATAGTTGGGATCTACTCCAAAATTCCTTCAATTTGAGTATAATATAGCCATACTTTGAAGGGATCGAAAAATTATTGCGAAATCGTACATTAGACGGCCATTTTGAATTTTACGAGGCTCGAACCAGAAAAAAGATACAATATCTGCAATCTACTCTTAATTGCCTTTCAATTGAGTATAATAAAGCTATACTTCAGAAAGATCTAAAAATTAGCGAAAATTTCTGTTTTCCTGTCTCCCCATATATATATATCTTTTATTGACTCTTTAGATGTCATGACCTGACATATTAGTCATTACAAAATGAAATTTCACAAAACTACACTACACTACACTAATATATACAATTTATACAAAAAACTTGTTATTTACATATATGTTATAATATACTTTAGGTGTGATGCATCCAAAATGTTAATCTCCAGGCAAGTTTAAGTTTTTGAATGATTTTGTAATAAAACTTCCAACTTGCTTTTGCACATATTTATCTTTTGAAGATATTAACATAATGAATGTATTTTCAGGATCATGTTGATCAACATTAATTTTGCTAGTGATGTTGTCAAACAATATTTTTCTATTTTCTCTATGTAAATGGCATTTAATCATGAAATGAACCTCATTTTCTATTTCCCCACAAAAGTTACATAATCTTTCATATTCAGGTTTTGGCCGTGGTTTTACATGTCTACCCAGTTCTATTTGTAATTTATGTGAACTTAATCTCAGTTGTGAAATTGATTGCCTGTGATTTTTGTTTTGAAGGCTTAAATATTGTTCTCTTTCAAAAGTTGTTTTGAATTTAATGTATGTTCTTAAAACTGGGTATAATTGTAAATCACACTTCCATTTCTCCTTATAATTTTGGTACAATATTTTAGTTAGGTTCTTTTTAAATACATAGTCATCCTCAACAACTTGTTCATTCCAAGTGCTTTGGAGATTACAATATTTTAAAATATTATGAACCTTACTTGACCAAGTATTTTTAAATCCTAAACTGTACATTTCATAATCATATAGATATGCTTTATAAAGGAGGTTATCTGGACAAAGTTGTATAAGCCGTATCCAATATTTAATAAGATGAACATCAAAGCACAAACTAAGTGGAAAACGACCCAGCTCTCCATAGACTGCTAGGGTTGCAGTTGATGTTTTCACACCAAGGATGCTTTTTAAAAAGGACAGGTGAATAGTTTCAAGTGACTTGATATGTTTTTTACTTGACCATATTTCTGAACCATACATCAAAATTGGTTGGACAAGTGAATCAAATAAATGTAAGGCAACGGATATGGGAATGTCATTAAACTTGTGATATTGTTGCTTTATTTTGAATAAAGCTTTTCTAGATTGTTCTTTCAGATAGCATATTTGTTTATCAAAATTATTTTTACTGTTGAAGATACACCCTAGGTATTTGTAGTCTTCTACACATGCAATCACTTCATCATTGAATTTAAAAGTTTCATCTGATTTAGAGTTAAAAATAATAGCCTTTGTTTTAACTGTGTTGACAACAAGATGATAGTTTCTGCAAAAATCAAAGAGAGAGTCTAGCATAGATTGCGCCCCAGATTTAGAGCTAGCCATTAATACTAAGTCATCAGCCCAAAGTAGATGGTTTAAAGAAACACCTTCAAACTCGATACCATGTTCTGAGGGAAGAAAATCTTTCAAGTCATCTAAAAAATGGTTGAAAAGATATGTACTGAGAACAGAGCCCTGCATAACTCCAATTCCAGTATTGTACATTGGAGTAATGCCATCTTTAAGTTTGAGACATGATTTCGATTTTTTATACATGCTATCAATAATTTTAAACATTTTTGAACTTGGATGTATCCCTGATTTACATAATTTATAAAGAAGTGCTGTCCTGTTGACATAATCAAACGCTTTCCTAAAATCTACCATTATACAATATAGAGGCTTTTTCTGCCTCTTAAAATGTGAAATAATAGTATTTAAAATGAACAAATTATCTGTTGTACGGTGACCAGATTTGTAAGCACCTTGTAACGGGTCTTGAATATTGAGCATTTCTGCGTTGAACACTAATCTTGTTTGAATGATTGTATCAAAAACATTTCCTAAACAAGCAAGTACATTAATTCCTCTGTAATTATCTGGATTGAAACGTGATCCTTGTTTGTAAAGAGTGGAGAGCATACCGATACTCCATTCTTCAGGGTAATCTCCTTTATCAAAAATAAAATTAAAAAGTGCAGTAAAATCCAATGATAGAGCTTTACAATTTTTGATAATATTAGATGGTAAACCATCAATACCTGGCGATTTATTAGCATTTATTCTATTTAAGGCATTTAGAACCTCTTTTTCATGTATGACATTGTTAAGTAAATGATCACTAATTTGTAATGAATCTGTATATGAATTATGCATGTTATATTCCAATATAAAGATTTGCATTTTCTCTAAAGCTTCATAATCAAAAAAGTCATATTTAGGTGCTTTACCAAGGTTTTTAAAAGTATCAAAAAGTACAGAGGTTGAAATTGGTATATCTCTGCTTTCATTTTTACCAGGGATAGAATGTACCATTTTCCAAAATTCTGTGGGATTATGAGATTTAAAGTTTAATAATGATTTCAATAAGTCAGTTTGATATGCTCGTTTTTCTCTTTGCTTTGTTTGATTATATTTTTTCTGAATAATTGAAATTTCTAAGTCTGAATAATTTTCCTTAATTGCATTCCGTAATTGTTGTTTTAATCTTTTGCACTCATCATTGAACCAGGGATTAACTGGGAATTTCTTTTTAGACTTTTTAAGTTGCTTTAACTGCAGAGTGCTTTCAGACGCATGATAAATAACACGTTTAAGAACATTCAACAAGCTATTTGAATCAATGTTTTGTCCCATTTTACAATAAAAATCATCTAAAATATCAGTGCTAATATTGTCATGAAGAATTTCAATAAAATTATATTTTGCTTTAAAATCCCATTTAAAATATGAATATGGCAAAATGTTAGTTTTAACATTTTTATCTGATTGGGAAGTGCTTTTTGAATGCTTAATATTAAGACTAAAGTGAATTGGTGCATGGTCTGAGTCAGGATGCCTGTCATGAATCTTAAAATCGGAGAAAAAATTAAAGAGTTCAGGTTGTGAAAGTACATAATCTAATACTGATTTCCCTTTGCTATTGTCTAAGTCATTTTGTTCCTGATATCTATAATAAGTGAATTTTCCAATACCTTTGTCTTGAAAAAATCTACCATTCAAAATCCTTAAGTTGGATGATTTACATAAACTGATAAGTTCACGACCGTGAGTTTGATATACAGCTTTAAGGTTTTTATCCATTGAAACCCTATTAGAAATAACCCCATGTGATGCATCTTGGTCAATATGATTATATGGTGTCAAATTTTCATCAGATCCACATACCAGAGTATTGCAGTCAGATAATTCTGCTGTTCGAGCATTCAGGTCTCCAACAATAATTGTATTGCCTAACAACTGATATAATGCAATTGATTTTTCTAAAATTTCCATATTATCTACATGTTCAAATTTTGAACCTTTATGTGGCATATATACAAAACAAATATAAATATCTTTGGCTAAATTGTAAAATGATGACTTGAGCTTTAGCCAAACAAAAAAGTCATGTGTTTGTTTAATCAATTCTACACTTGTATTGAATAATTCATCTTTTACAAGAACAGCTAAACCTCCTGAAAATCCATTAGAATTTGCATTTTTAGACTGTCGAGCAAGATTATGTACAGTAAAACCATCTAAAGTAAATGTTTCAAGTGGGTTTAACCAGGTTTCACATAGTAATACAATTGAGTACTTGCTAAAAAGCTCTTTAATGTCATACCCATTATGTAATTTATCTGATAAACGATTAATGTTCCACATTAGACATTTTAAGTCAGTTGAATTTTGATTTTTGTGGAATAATGAAACGTCATCAGACGCTAAGAGCTTACTACATTCATGTATTGAATCACTCACACGCTTACCAAACTCATTGTTATTTGAACATGTAATATCATTCTCACTAATTATAGAGCAACTATCCATCTTATTACTATATGTACAATCTTTTGAGTTCATCTTGCTATATACAGTTAAACCTTCTTTTTTAACACTGATGCCTTTGTTTGTGCACAAATCAGCATCATCATTATTACTAGTCATATCATATGTACAGTTGCTATTATAATTCCAGGATGCATCACACACAGTGTCTATAATTTGTACTGAGCAGGCTGGTAGGTAGGGTTTTTACTTGAGAGAATACTGGCATATGTCTTGGGTATGTCACTGTTGATGCATCTTAGCATGGCCATCACTAGGGAAGTTCGTCCTTTTGGGTTAAAGTGGAGTCCATCACGATTTAGAACATCAAAATTTGGTCTGCCAGCAGTTGAGTGGTTGGTTTGGTTAATATCAATAAATACACGGCCCCTGGGGGTCAGGATGAAAAACACATAATACAGTAAAACCTGCGAACAGGGAATGCTCTTGGGACTGGAGGAAAGTTTCCTTGTTCAGAGGTTTTCCCTATAGAGAGGGGCCGCACTTTCAGCAAACTCAGAATTGCCGAATAAGCATTTTTGTTTGTATATATTTGGGCATTAATTGATTTTACCAATGCCGACTCCATACTTGGTTGCTAGACCTTGTTGTGACATCTTGGAAGATTTATGAAGGTCTTCCACCTACCTCCTTTAGCTGTGGGTAAGGAGCATTCTCCCTATGTTGATTTTAGCCGCTGTTGCTGGTGTATGATGATGTCTAGTTGTTGTAATTGTTGATAGATTTAGCTCAACATGACACATGTACTTATCTGTTATCTCCATAAAACAATTGTGTGACACAACTGATTTGATGTAATTATGTTTGTTGAAAGGAAGAATTAGTGTCACGATAATTAGTAACAAACAGATTAGTATTAGTTTTAAAATATATCAGGGTAATTAACAATGGGTGGGATGCTTCATCGTGTAAACAATTGGCTTATCTTAATCTCAATCATATTAATCCAAGCTTTTTAGAATCAGATATTGGCTTAAGACTTTCACACCTCTGAAAAATAATGGAATATACAGTGTCACAAATATTAGATATTCCTTGTTCACAGGTGAATTTTCATAATTTGCACCAAAATAGTGTTCCTTGTTCCCTGTTCACAGGTTTTCCCTACAGAGAGGGTCCGTTAACATGTGAGTCAATGGAAAAATATTTGGTTCTTTTGAAAAGCATTCCTTGTTCGTAGGTTTTCCCTACAGAGAGGTATTCCATCGGACAGGTTTTACTGTATATGTGAAATAGATAAATGTTGTGAATATACTACCAAAATTTCAAACAATATTATTAATTACTTTGGTTTAGAATGAAAAATTTATGATTTTTGCGAAAAAGTCCCGTCATTTTTAAAGCGGCGGCCATCTTGAAAAAAAGTTGAGTTATCTTCCGGACAGAAGGATGGACGGACTGACTGACTGACTGACTGACTGACTGACTGACTGACTGACTGACGGACGGACAGACAGATGGATGGACGGACGGACGGACGGACGGACGGAGGGCTTCACTATATCCCTACCGAACTTCGTTCGTTGGGATAATTAAAGCATGAAACATTGTTCTGGGGCATTGGCACATCTTAAGTAAAAATGTATATTGGCTGCATCAAGCAAGCTTACCACATATACTCATGTACTTGAAACTAAGTATACAAAATTAGTAAATTAAGCTAGAACCTTTTTCATTATTTGTTGCTATGTTACAAAACAGCAGGATGAAATAACCATTACTCTCTTTGATAATCTCCCAATAGTCTTTGATCAATCATACAGACTATGATCGTGTATATGACAGATGTATGTTTATTTTCTTTAACTAACACTTTCCAAACTCTCTTTTATCTCAAATGTCAGCTTTTAACTATAAGCAACAAGATAGAGCAATAGAATTCAAAACAAATTTTTAAACCCATCTCAAAAGCAGCATAAAATATTAAATTGATTATTTTGAAATTATTTTTGAAATATTGCATTACTCTAGAACAAGTGGACAAATTAACATGTCTGCTTTCTTGAAAGAGTAATGATAGTTGCTTGGGTCTGCAATTTTCTCTGGCCAATTACTCCATGATAAACATGTTGCATATTTTGGGCAGACTGGACCTTTAGCATAAGAACCAAACAAGTTTGAGGCATGACAAGCTGTATACCACCATGCCCCAGTGAACGTAACAGCACAGTTACTGCCAGAGGAATCATTATCTTGATCTTTAGTTGAAAAGGGTGCACCATTATGTCCAGACAGAGAGTCCCCAGCTGTCCCACTATAGCCTCCAACGGTAAGGCGGTATTTGTCACGATTATCTGCTACATTGAAATTTGAATATTCAGCATAGCCAGTCACATTCGTTGGAGGCCACATGGTCAGATGCACTCTTAGTTTATACTGTCCTTGCATAAGCACTGCAACTAGATTATTAAGGCCAATAAAATGTTCCCCCTCTGGACTACCAAATCCTCTTTGATATTCTGCCCATCCACGATAGAAATCAACACTCCCATCAAACCGCCTGGTCATATAGACACATCCTCTACTGCAGTAGACTCTGAATGGACTGTGTCCCTTTGGTTTGATTGTTTTAACTCCTGTATAGTCAGGGTCATCACTGCAGTCATTTGGGTACATATCTAAAAAAATAAAACCCCAATATTAAACATTTAACATTTAGATTATAAGAGGATAAGTACGAATATTAAAATTAAAATTGATATAAATATCTTTTACCAAGCATATTATTTGGTTATGTTACTTACCATTAGGAGATTGATCACAAGGACATTTTCCAGCTTGTTCCGATATGACATCTATTATATCACTTCTCATACTTTCAACATCACTCCTCACTTCTTCAACACTACTTTGAACATCTCCTATATTGTTCTTCATTTCTGTCACATCATTCTGTACTTCACTGACATTGTTTTGCACTTCCCAAATATTCTTCTTTATTTCTGCAACATCATTCTGAATTCCTTGCGCATTTTCATCATTCTTTGCACAGCATACCTGTGCTTCACCCTGAAGTTCATTCAACTTTCCGAACAGTTTTTCAACATCTGTTTTCTTGCATGTTGCAACCTGTTTTCCTTTTGGTTTCTTTTTCTTTGCTTCAGTTAGTAAAATACAAGCAATGACAAGCAAAATTGCGAGCTTCATTCTAACTCTCTTAAATTGTAGATTTGACATTCAATGCAACATGCAGTCATATTATACTAGTGATTGTGAACATCTGTGCTTGTAGAAAATAAATTTTTATGAGCATCATGTGTCTATTGTTTACGAAATAAACTAGAATGACAATGATGATGTGGATAATTTGATACATGCAGTTCCACATGTCTAATTGAATTGCTGTTCATAATGGAAATGTAATTTTGACCAAGGATGGAATCAAACACTTTTGTTTCTACCATCAGATACCAAAAGCTTTATAAAACATAACGGTGTCTGAATAATTTGTAAAAAAAATAAGTAAGATAACAGAGCTCTGGAAAGTATAACCAAAACTGAAATGTGCATAAAACAAAGCTCAACTTCCAAATCAATAAACAAATATAAAAAGAAACAATGAAAATGATGCCCTCCACAACCATCAGACAACTGTTAGAACCATTAAACTGTGAAGCTCCCACTAAGCACGTTACTCTTCCATAGACACCAAGCTGGGAACATGATTTATTCCCCTTAGATATATTGACTTGGATAAATGAATTTTTTTTATTTTTGGAATCTTCAACTAAACTATTTTAAAACAGATAAATGACTTGCCACGTAAACAAGTAGATCCCAGCTTTGGCATTAATGGTTGAGAAATAGGGATCGAAACCAGCCATAGTTTTCTCCTGATGACCATTGTGAAATATTGTGTTTTATGGATTATAACGTCAGCTTTACAGATAAATGTTGACCCTTTGATATGCTTATGGAATTTGAGATAGGATTTTGTCCGTCTCACATCATTTGAGACTGAATGCTGAATGCTCTTGCATGACTGCTAGTATCTGACTATTTAATTGATAATATATTCTCTTAATAAAAAAACTGCCTTTACGATGGAGAAAGAGTTATTCTTGTGCATTTTCACCGTTCTTTGTACAGCATGCCTGTGCCTCACGCTGAAACTCACTCAACCTTCCCAACAGTTTTTCCACATCTGTTTTCTTGCATGTTGTAACACTTTCTTAAGTACAGTCAAGTTGTATGCAAGAATGAAAGGCTGATGAAACAATTTTTTGAGGCTTGTCGATTTGGCTGAACAGTCTAAGGTTATGAGTCAAAGACATGTGAATTCCTTTCGTTTATGCATTTAATTACAAATTAATTTTAAATTGGGCATACAAGCAAAAGATCATGGATACAGCATCTTCAACAGGTTAAACAAAACATTCGAACATAATTCTAAACACTTACCGGAACATATGCAAATTAATTGCCAATAAAAACTTATTGATGAAAATGCAAATTCTAAAAGCTTTGTCTCTGAGAGATAAACAGATCTATTAATCTTTTCGCACATGGGAACTTAAATTTATTTAACAGAGAAAGCAAAACATATTGATGACTATCATAAACTGAAAAAGCATAAATTAATACTAAAATATGTAGATTTGTCTTTGAAATATAAACAAAACATTAGAAAATTGTAGCATGTTGTAATCATAGCCAACTATAAACAATTGAAATGAAATTTATAATTTATATTAATGCATTAAAACTATGAGCAACTAAAACTTCACTTTTTACTGTAAATCTATTTAACTATTTAGTATTAGTGGTTTCTATATGATTGGGAAGAGGGATGTCTCCCTATGATACATTATAACCTTAAGCGTTCTTTTTCGAACTGTATGTTTATTCTAGTTGTTCTCTTCTTGCATTTTGGAACTTGCTCTGTGACAATGTACGGAATATAATATGGTAGGTAAACCTGTCCTGTTTAGTCTTTCTTCAAGCCCTTGGGGCCCTCCACCTACATACCTCACATCCGCGTACCTCCATTTCCTTTTATATTTAATAATGAGTTAACCTCCAAAATGTCAACATGGTACTAATACGATTAGAATATGGGTCATTTTATTAATCTTGCTTATACATGTACATTTGTTTTGTTCTCTTGACACCTTAGTTACATTTAATTACATTGTTATTAATTATTTATGTAGCAGTTTGCATTAAAGATGCTATTGAAAATACAGACCAAAAGAACCAGATATTCTACTTCAGGAAATGACAAAAATGTCACTTAAAGGTTGTGTAAGATCAAGCGAGCATTACCTTAATTGTTTCACAACAATATAATCGTTTTTCTATAAATGTGGTGATCACATTTATCATTTTGCAATTGAAACATCCTTCCCCATTTTTGCACTTTGATTATTTCACGACTTAGCCACATCGCTAATCTATTAGGGATATTATATTTCGAGAAATAAGATATTTTTACATTAATAAGTCAATAGGATAGTTTCTAAATAGCAGAAAAATCAATGAAATCTCGTGCTGCCATCTTTTATTCAGCTTTTAACTCGGGCTAGAGCTCCATTCATTTACATGCTAAAATCTTGGAAAAGTGGCTTAATTTCATGATTTATCAAAGTGTGTTTGTTGAATCTGTATAAAACTTGAATGATATACCACATGATGACCCTGTTTATGTACATGATGTGATTAAACATGCAAATGTTGATTGACATACAAATAATCCACAGATTTAAAGAATTTTAGCATTGCATCTATGGACATTTGGCCCAAGTTTTTTTAAATTGTTATAGAAAATTATTCAAATTACATAACTGTGTAAATCAAAGCTATTAAAGGAGAAAACATTTCACTGAATTCAAATATGCCATTTAAAAGAAGGTAATGTAAGTCATTAGAGGTCTAATATGCAAGTCTCTTAAAATCTCACGAAAAACGAGATTTAGCTAGATTTCAAAAGCTATATGGAAACTATACTATTGGTTCACTGTACATGTTGCTTGCAAGTTGCCACCACTCTGATTCTGTATTTAATGGACAAAGTGTTCTAATATTAGCTCTTTCATAGAGGTTCTTCTCAATGTTGGCTAAATCCTCATCAAAAGCCACTGTTTCTTTTCATGTTGGATTGTGATTTGGGATAATAACATCCTTATGACTGGTGTACTCATAGATGTTTTCTTTTTCTTGCCATGTTTTAAACCATTTTTGGTGTTTTCCGATTGGCACTTGCGCTTACATATTTGTTAGGTTACAAAATTTGTAACCTGAATATCACTCGATGACCTCTAATAAAACCTATATCACTAAAATTGTATTTCAACAACAAATTAAATGTCTTTCAAAATGGATTCCTTAAACCATTAGAAGTGAAGCAACATTCAAAGGATAATATATCGGCAGTCTAGTCTGATAAATGAACCAACCATCTCAAATGAATTAGTAAAACCCGTGAACATTATGTTGGCCACGAGCAACTATGTCAAAGCTGAGGATTTAACAGATTTCCTGCAAAGCAAATTAACTAGAGCCTGATAATTGATTTGTTTCACTGAAGACTAGAATCGTTAGTGAAATTATCATGAAATAGATAAATGGGCTAATCCATATGATACTGTTTTGATATTTGGTTATTTCCTTCGTAACGGAGACCGGGATCAGAGTATCATGTTTAGGTGATAATAAAGTTGATTGTTAATAAATGATAAATGGATTTCTGTATCAAGGGTGAAAATAGAATAATGCCTGTGAAATATATCACCTTTATCAATATTACTTTTATATCATGGTTCATGAATCAAGGTTCTTTTGGAAATATCCTATAAACCACAAAATTAATTTCGCGATGGTGCTTCATGTTTTGAAACATCTTTAATGATACAGAACTGTGAGATTAATAAACGAAAAATTAAATAAACATTTATAAAATAATATGTATGCAAGAATGGTACTTTTTGAAAACTTCTTTAGATTTTTATCAGTTTTAGAGACAATGTTATGGATGGAATTTTACTCTTTAGGTATTCATATATTCACAACTTTTGAAATCTGGGATTACAATTAAAAAAAAATTAAATATACATTATAAAACCCAATCAAACTGTTAAATAAACTCATTTATGATAAGAGACAAAAAATGACAGTATCAAAAAGAATACACAGAATAAAAACGATGCAGTATGAGACTCACAATCTTTGATTTTCATACACCTGGTAGGTCTAAAATTTAAATTAACGGTTGTAATTGAGACCGTGTGGATCTGGGATCCAACAGGGTATAACTTACCAGTAGGCTAATACAGTAACATGTACCTATAAAACATATGTTAGCATAAAGTTCAGACTCAAAAGGCAGTTTTTGAATTATCCCAAAATCACCCTCAATTTGATGCTGTCATTTTTTGTCTCTTATCACAATGTGTTTAAACAGTTTGATTGGGTTTTACATGTATAATGTATATTTAATTTTATCAATTGTAATCCCGGATTTCAAAAGTTGTGAATATATGAATACCTAAAGAGTAAAAGTTCATTATTGTTGTTCATCCGTTTTGTCACTTTAATCCAAATGGGACGTCAATTGTCACTTTAATCAGTAGATTCTGTCACTTTGATAATATAGATTTACTGAACAAACCCATCCTCATAACAAAAGCAACAAAACGTGAAATCCAAAGATATCACTATTAACAAAGCAAGATAATAACATTATGTATTATACTTTTACTGTTAATATAACTGAATACAATTTTGAACAAAATACTCAATTGGTCGGGTGCTTGCCGATAAATTTGAGTAAATGTAACTTCACCCATAAAATGTGACATTGATTGGTCAAAACAAAAACCTCCCTTTTATAAATGTGTGACGTTCTTTACTATACTATTCCTTCATAAACAGGCAGAGGTGTTGATGCAGTGACTTCAACCTGTGAACCCTTAAGTAATATTGCGGGATCGCACCTTTTATACTAAAGCTGAGCAACACCAAAATCGAGTGTTCTATTTACTAAACGATATGTGTAATACCCTTTCAAATAGTAGGGAGGTATGAAGGTATAGATTTTTAAGAGAACTCTTATTTTGTATAGTATTGTACTTAAAGACTTAAGCGTTAAAGGAAGTGGTTGTAATAAGGTTTCTGAAAAAAACAATGGAGAATGAGACAGTTATATCTGTGGGTTACAATATTACGGATTCATGTACAAGTTCTCTTGAAAACATGAAATTTAACCTTTCTAATAAATGTCTAGCAGCTTTGAACAGGTTGTCAGCATAACATATATGATGTATTATGTGTGACACACATCCTAAGACTTCTGATTAGAAAGACAAGATCAAAAGGGTCATTTCTTCTTGAAAAAGTGAAGATGAAGCTCTTTATTGAAGATACAAAATTCAAATCTTTACAAAGGTTTCAAAGTTTTATGCAAAAGGTTTTGTAATTATGTTGTTATCATCTACAGTGTTCTCCACAGGATTTTTTCTCAAGTGAGTGCAAAATCTCATTTTCACAATTTAGACCAGAATTGGTCAAAATATACTAATTTTCAATGGGTTTTCTAATTTTCAAGTTGGTGGAAATGAATTTTCAGGTGGTTGAAAGCCCGTGTTTTTAAATCCTGTGTGGGTGCTGCAGCCACTTGCTTTAATGCTGGGGAGATCACTGATCTATAAATAGCTATAATCCATTGTTTTTCTCTTTTTTCGAAACCTCACAATGATGCTCTACTTTGGAGGTGTTCTGCATACAGAGGTTAATGTGTAATATGACTTTTAAAAGTGTTCTAAAACAGGAGGTGTTCAACAAATGGACCAGTGTTCCACTTACAGAGGTTTTATTTATGTTAAAAGTTAATGTGTATTTGGACTTTGAAAAGTGTTCCACAAACAGAGGTGTTCCACAAAAGGATGAGTGTTCCACTTACAGAGGTTAAATCTATTATATTAAGTTTATGTGTATTAGGACTTTGAAAAGTGTTCCACAAATGGAGGCATTCTATTAATGGACAGTTGTTCTACTTATCGAGGTGTTCCACCTTACTGATTGAGAACTGATAAACAATATAAAAAATTATTCAAATATATCATGAATCACCAATCAAAATTTATTTACAAATCTTCTTCAAATCTTCATGGTGTAACTGCCAACGCTTTGACACATTACTAGTATAGATTAGTGAAAAATATTTAATGAAAATGAAATGTGACAGACTAGAATGTAATTTTTCTAGCAAGTTACGTAGTAATCATGAAGAGATCTTATGGGAAATTGGCGTAGAGTGATAATGCCTGACAGATGGAATTAGCATAGCATATTAGAAATGTCTACAACAGATTCGATACTATAAAGGGATAAAGAGACTAGAGACAAAAATACTGTCACAATTTGTACAATATTTTTTGGTCTCAATATTCCATGTCACGTTTTCTAAAATATTCCATGAGGTCCGTCTTAATGTCAGGGTAATCCTTATGCCTGGATATTTCTTTGAAAAAGGCATTGAGGTCCAAAAAGGAGCATAAAAAGTGAAACTTTGAAAGTACAAGTTCTTTCAAAAATACTGGAGAATCTATAATAAAATAGTGGTTTATTTGAAAACCATAGTTATTTTGAAAATCATCTTTAGAGAAGCAGTTCTGTCTCCATTGGATAAAAGCATTTAGAATATGAATATCTTATGGTCATCATTATTTAGGATAAGACAGAAGGAGGAAGTAAAGATCTGTTTTTTAACTCTTAAACTTAATTTGAGAGGATGAAGAACAAAGAGTACATATTTCAATGTAGAAAGGACAGAACAATTATATAGTACCCCACACACAATTTTGTCGCCTACTTTGATGTGTTGTAGAAAAATATCCAATAAGAGTTTTCTCATGAAAGGCATACACTAAATTGAAACAATTTGTGACACTCAAATTTTTTTATTTGGGGTAATATGACTTCACCACAATTTGACTTTGGTTTCTAAATTGCTACGCATTTACAGATTTGACCTAAATTAAGGTAAATTTTGAAACAATTTGTAACAAATTGATTACAAAACAATTTGAATATCTTGTCAATCCTATCCTATTAAACACCATTATAATCCACTGGTAAAAGCAAAACTGAACCAAGCAGGAGTGACTGTTATAATGTTACAATGTTATGATGTTACCCCTGAAAGTTCACATGTTAAATCCAAGTGAATCATTTCCAACAAAAAGTAAGCCGTCGGTGGCCACATATGAGGTATTGGGTGAATAAGGCCTCCCGATGGTAGGCCAATGAAAAATTGAGTGCAAGCTCACTGTTAATAATGCCTTAATTGTCTTAAACAAAATACTACAATTTTCTTGAGATTTTATGAGATGCGAGCTACTCTTTAACCTTTAGCAGACCACCGGCGACCGCGTCCGCCCATTCAAAATTACCGCCAGAATCCACCGGCGGATCCGGACGACACAAATCTAACTTTTGAAAACTTTACTTTTTCCCGCCGTTCTTATGATCCAATTAGATTGCCCAATTTATTCAGTCCTTAGTAGGTGACTTCCTGTTGACCTAGAAATGGCGATGTTTCGAAAAATATTTCTCAATTCAACAATTTAAACAGTGTTTAAGTCGTTTTTAGTGAACAAATCGTACAAAATGACGGCCAAATACGATCACAACGAATATGTGGAGGAAATGGATTGCGATTTCGAGCTCTTTAGGCTCTTGGAAGCCAATAATGGTCATTGAAAATAGAAACTAGAATATTTTCTGAACTGATAAGAAGAACATTCGATCGCTGCAAATTCAGTTTTGGATTCTGACCAGACATTGAATCTCCCGAGGGGCGAAACGGCGGATTCCGGAGGAGTATTCATGGTATATTTATGCCCAGTCGTGTTTATGTACGAAAAAAATTCATGAGAACATTTTTCTCATGAGCCACGCTAGTGTATCTTCCCTCTGTGAAAATTTTATCCAGATTCATTCAGTAGTTATTGAGATATTAATTATTTAGTCCAGGCATATCATTTTTGAAAAATAAGTCAGATGCGTGGGATATATTTGCTGAAATAAGTCAGAGTGCAGAAGGTTAATCGAGTGAGACAGTAGGAAATGCTGTAGTGGTAGGATGGGATAGAAATCCAAGCAGGGATGTGTTTTGGTGCCCTGATAAACCTTTTTAGACTTTAAGCCAACAAATCATATGATACATGCACCTGTCCATGTATTGAAAGTATTAAAAGGGGTCTTCACTCTTAAACAATGATAAAACCACACTTACAATATTCCTGTTTAGGAGTTAAACATCTCCAACACATAGTAACAATATCTTAAGAGAACAGATGAACCATATGTAATGCAATAAGTTTGTAATCAAAATGTAATCAAAATGATTTAAACTCTCTTTAAAACTGCAAAACTGGAAATTTTCGTCAAATTTTGTTAAAACATGAATATTTTAAAATTGCTTGTTTTTCGTCAATATTACTTAAATTTCCAAATAAAAAAATTTGAGTGTCACAAAATGTTTCAAGTTTAAGTGTGCCAAATTTTATAAGCAAACTCTTTTTGGATATTTTTCTACAATACATCAAAGTAGGCGACAAAATTGTGTGTGGGGTACTAGTAAAACAAGGCATTATTATAACATGCGAAATGTCACCACGTGCCATTTGTTACAGACATCGAATGCTGAATGCGGATAGCCGAACACCATCCACAAAATGTTGGAAACTATAACAAATATCAATACTTCTGGTGCTGACATAAAAAGTGAAAAACATCCAATCACTCTAGATCATCATGTTTCAATCAATAAACCCATTAATTCTTTAATAACTCTAATATCACCTAAATATACTATTTCTCTTTATAATTTGGCTAACTCATTTCATCCCATCATGAGTTGAATAGCCTCTAATGTCACTCGAATCTCCCATACGCGACATAAAATAGTTAGAAGCAAAAAATGAACATATGTATGGTCGAATGCAAAGACAAGTCCCCAACTACACTATAACATATGGTATGACAACACACATCTTTTATTATAAAAATTTGTTGGGAATATACACTTTTTTAAGTGTCACCCACTCATGCGTTGTATATTTGTGTGAATTTATAAAAGGAAATAAACATAAACAAGAAAAGGACTCTGATAAATCCAGATTCATTTCATCCTGAAACTGGATGTCTTGGGATAGTGATAAATCTAGCAAATAGTGGAAAAATGAACTGAAGTTTTGTATTTCAGCCTAACTATAATTCCAATGGGAACGTGTGACATTTGAGTATTCTTGAGTAAAAGACCATAATGGAATATGTCACTCAAGACACAATATCAATAGTAATGCATTGCCCAACATCCTTTACTCGTAGTCATGAATATTGTGACACTAAACGTAAAAAAATTAACAGCATAAACACTTACCATTTGTTTCATTTTCATTTTGCTATAATATGCTTTTCACTTCTACAAAATATTCTGCTCGCTCCTGCTCTGTGACTATAGTTTGATCTGACTTTTGAAAATGGTACACTTATTCTTGAATAGTTTACTTTTGAAGTGTCCAATTCCTCTAGATAATGGTACACTTAATCCATTGAAACAATACACTTGCTTTTAATAGTTTCGAAAATGGTACACATACTTTTAACAAATATACAATGAATAAACAGGGTTTCGGCAAATATACTCTTGAAAATGGTACACTTAATTTTGATGAAAAGGATATACTTACTCTTGAAAAGGTACTTACTCTTGAAATCCTCTTTCAGCATACAGTCGTTCATTACAATTATTGATGGCTTGTTAGGTCAGCTTGACTTTGACACTTAAGTTGTAAGAGTGCTAATCAGATCAAACAATGTAATTCTGCGCATATATCGTGTATATGGAAGAATAAAAACAAAATCCTTTTGAGATCAACTCCGGGGTGTGGTCATAAAATAATGAATAAAGGCTAGACATGCAATTATTGGCAATGAATTTAGTCATAAGTTGAATCACATTTCAATACGTCAAGAATTTACCAGGCACGCTCTCACGAAAACACTCATTCATTATAAAACACTAGAGTATACCCTGAGGCCCAAAGGTATTAAGAACCCTCTGACAAAGATTGATCAAACATTTATAGACGTTTATGAGATCTTAAAACAAGGCATTAACATGCAAAATGTCACCACCTGCCATTTGTTACAGATGCCCACCACAGAATGCCAAAGGTTGTTACAGAAGCCAAACACAAACTTCCAAACACCAACCACCAACCAACAAACAGGAGCCACAGAAGGTTGCAGACTATAACAATATGTCACAACTTATGGGGGTGACATAATTACAAAATAAGCTGCATATGTATTCATTTGATTTTGAACATGAAACAAACGTCGGGTATTCAATAAGTCATAAATTCTGTCACTGTAATTCTGATTGGATAAAACTTTTGAAAAGGGTATCACCTCTCAAGTAATATGCCATATCCACGGAGGGCCTCAAATGCACATATTTTCCATAATGCTTGAACTTCAATAACAATCTAAGCATGGGCTGTATCAGTAATGAATTGATCCCAAAAATGATAGCATTTGAATGAGTTAGGCTAACACTCAATAGGGGTAGAGTACCAACTCATTCTGATACTCATAGCATCTTTCTGTTTCACCTGAAACAGTGCTGAGAAGAAATGAGATGCCACGATACAAACTCCTGATTTCAAGATAATATTTGAGGTTTAAATTTTAAAGTAATTTCAATTGTACGCCACATATTGGACCAATATGGAGGATTAAATTGGCCAATTCAACATCAAGAAAATACAATTGGTCTTTTTTTGGCCCACCCTGTACATTTCTAGTGACTTACACCTTGTAAAATGTTTTAATAAGGTCATAATGACATGGAAATGCATTGACGCTTCAATGCTGTCTTGAAAAATTGAAGTTATAATGAGGTATTGTCAATGTCAGATTTGCTGTCAGCTATATCATAATAGTGGCATTTAGCCATAAATGGAGATCTATGAAAAGTTAAACTGACATTATAGACGAGATTGGGATGAGGTGTGAAAGAAAAGAAGGAATAAGAGAATGAAAAATAGGAAGAGGTTGCCATAGTGACATACTCATGACCATAAAACAGACAAAATGAGCAGAGGGGGGTTGTATGATTTCTGCTAGAAAATTTCAACAAATCTGCAAGATTTATTTTTTCATGAGAAAGTTAACAATTGAATTGCTAAATCAATTTGCGTACGGTATGCAAAA
This sequence comes from Owenia fusiformis, assembly GCA_903813345.2. Lineage (NCBI taxonomy): Eukaryota > Metazoa > Annelida > Polychaeta > Sabellida > Oweniidae > Owenia > Owenia fusiformis. The sequence continues at coordinate 16,738,233 of CAIIXF020000003.1, forward strand.
TATGTTAGGTCTTCAAAATATTTTTAACCGATACACTTCTAAGTATGTGATCTATTTAAAAATTTGCATTGTCACTAGCATATTCATTTCAATCTTTTGCTTTAAAGTAGCAGTTGAGGTTGACACAAATATAGGTGTGAAGATATCATCTTCTTTGTCGATTTTACAGCTGCGATGCCTACAAGGGGAGACAAGCTTCTCCTGCGGGAGGCAATAGGATACAGTTGATGTGGTTTCTTAATAGAATCATCAAATGGCCTAACCTAATGCCATGCTCACATTTGCTCTGATTTTCAGTAGTGATGCCCAGCCAATGTGTATTTTGTTCCAAACTGAATGCATTTTTGAACAAAATACTCATCGGCCGGGCATCGCTACTCATCGGCCAGGCACTGTATCGAAGATTGCAACAAATGTGACCACAGCATTAACTGCATGTTAATCTCCTTCAGACACTAATACCAGATATAACTAGACTTTGGAAATTGAACAAGTTCAATTTCAGACTCCAGATGACAGATTTGTTTTTAGTTGATAGATAACTAAATATATAAATAGATCAAGTTAGATAGAGAGATAAATAAATGAATAAGTAGATAAAATAATAAGATGAATAAATTGATAAATATATCTATAAAAAAATAAATAAATAGATATATAAAGAGAAAAAAAAATAGATAAAATAGGTAATCAAATAGATAATTAAATAGATCAATAAACAGATAAATAATTAATTTATGGATGAATAAATAGATACATGGATTGATTTTTCAATATCTTCTTCGATTCTTTTGACCTTCTACCAGGTTACCATCATATTGTTTTTTTTCGAAATTTCAAAATGGCGTATAATCTAAATCGGTAGTCTGATTTCAATTCGGTTTTCAGATTTGGAATCCTGAGAGAATTTACCATTATTTTGACTCCTCAAACAATAAAGGACGATTCTCGGTTTGGAGAACAGTCTCCTGGCCTGATAATTTTTTTCATGAAAAATATAGAAATATTACCCAAATTAAACTATGAATATTCAAAAGAGGACATTTAAATATACAAGATGTAAAAATAACAAATTGGTCTGAAGCAGGGATAATGCTCAAATAGACCGATTCAATAAAATACAAGTCTCGATTTTGTGGAAAGAAGTTCATCAGTGTACTGCGCTAATATTTTTTTGCGAAAAATCTAGAAATATTACCTAAATTAAATTATGACTATTCAAAAGAAGACATTCAAATCTATATTATGTAAAAAAAATCAAATTTGTCCGAAGCAGGGATAATGCTCATTTAGATTGATGAATTTCGTTCTCCAAACCGAGAATCGTCCTTTGAAGATTTTTTTGTTGACCTCCTTTCTGGATATTATATTTCAAAACTAGGTCAAAATACCATTTGACGGCAAAAGGCTAACACTATTAGCTTACTCTTGGCTATCTGTATACTAAATTTCAAAAAGAAATATTTAAATGTAGTGTCAGGGTTGTAAAAACAAGGAAAATCATAGATTTGACCTCGTTTTTGACCTTGGCATTCAAGTGTCCAAATTTTGAATTTGGTTAGCTTTATTGGTCCTCTAAATATTGTAGTTCATCTCTAATTTTATTTAAATCTAGTCTGTATCTGGTATTTTTCAAATCATGTAATTTCCCGTTGACTTAACATAGGGATATCGTCAAATCAGTTTTCCGAGATTTCAAAACGCAATAACTTCTGAACCGGAAGTTGGATTGAAATTTGGTTTGCAGATTCTGATTTCTGAGAAAATTCTACCCTTAATACTCAAACATTAAATTTAGAGAATTTTATATTCTATATCTTTTATTTTGACCTATATTTCGGACACCATATCTCAAAAGTGGGTCGAAATACTTTCTGACGGCAAAGGGCTAACACTATTAGCACACTCTTTCCAACCTGTATACAAAATTTTGAAGCAAATAATTTAAATATAGTGTCATAATCGTAAAAATAAGGAAAAACTATGAATTTGACATAGATTTTGACCTAGAGATTTTGGTGTCCAAATTTTGAAGCTAAGTAGCCTTCAAGGACCCCTTCTTTCATAAACTTTCATTATGTTAAGTTGTACTCAGTTTATATCTCGTATTTTACACTTTAAAAAATCTTTTTTCCCATTGACATAACATGGAGCACCAAATTTAGCGATTTTTGAGCTTTCAAAACGTCATAACTTACGAACCGGAAGTCGGATTGAAATTTGAATTGCAGATTCGGATTCCTGAGAAAATTTTAGTCTTAATTCATAACTCATACATTAAATTTGGAGAATCTTTTATTTTGACCTACTTTTCGGACACCATATCTCAAAAGTGGGTCAAAATACTTTCTGACGGCAAAAGGCTAACACTATAAGCACAGTCTTGGCTACATGTATACACAATTTCGAAGAATATAATTAAAGTGTAGTGTCAGAATCGCAAAAATAAGGAAAAACTTTGAATTTGACCTAGATTTTGACCTAGGCATTTTGGTGTCCAAATTTTAAACTAGATGGCTTTTGAGGTCCCATTCTTTTAAAAGGTTTCATTATATTTAGCTGAACTCAGCCTATATTACATATTTTTCACTTCAAAAAAATCTTTTTTCCCATTGACTTAATATGGGCACCAAATTTAGCGATTTTTGAGCTTTCAAAACGCTATAACTTCCGAACCGGAAGTCCGATTCAAATTTGGTTTGCAGATTCGGATTCCTGAGATCATTCTACACTTATTTCATAACTATAACTCACATGTTGAATTTGGAGAACGTTTTGTTGTGACCTACTTTTCGGACGCCATATCTCAAAAACGGTAGGAGTTATCAAAAAACGATTTGCCTTTCAGAATTAGCTTTTTTTCAAGGAACATGATGAAAAAAAACTGGAGCAAAAATAATGAAAGACAACTGAGAAAATTGAAAAAAATGACAAAGTACTGGATTTGACCTAGTTCTTAACCTTTGACCTAGATAAAAATTTGACCCCATTTCCCACCAACTAGATACTATACCTAGATTGACCATATGAAAGTCTTGAAAAGATGTCTCATAGTTGTTGAGAAAACTCGATTAGTATAATAAGAATAAGAATATGAAGAATAAGAAAAAGAAAAGAGGCAAAAACAATAGACTCCGGATTTCATCTGGAGTCTAATAATAATTCTGTACACCCACCACAAAACAAATGTGACTGAGGCTTAAGTTGTTGAACTGATTAAAAACGGAAGTTTCACAATGTAAATAAATTACCATAAACCAATAACTTAACATCGTGAGAAGCTTAAATTGGTCTATAATTAATTATACTGTTTATATAGCACTATTATAACACATCTTTCTCAATATTTGATTGATACACTATGATATCCTATTTGAATGTCTGGGATTGAAAAATTAATGTACATACAATAAAACCTATTGAAGTGGAACACCTTTGATACCCCTAGAAAGTGTTCCGCTTGTGAGGTGTTCTGTTAATAGAGGTATTCCACTTCTAGAAGTGTTCCATTTTACAGGTTTCACTGTATATATTTCATTCTGCTCCAAATGGACTAGAAAATTCAAGATGTTGGTCATGTTTTGAAAGACAAAATAGTACATCAATGAACTAAATCAGCAAGGAATAAAATAAAGAAATTTGTGAATTATAACCTAAATTGTGTAAAAGTGCCAGAAAATGATACAGTTTATTCAAATCTTAGAGAGAAAAGCGTGGAAGTATTCCAAGAGCAGACGGACAATGATAAGGTCATGATGACATTTTTGCTCATCAGATAGGGATTCCTCATAATCAATGTAAACAATGAAGGAAGTGGAATGCCATTGCAGTGTGATCTATGGAGAATTCTGAAGTTTCCAACTTCCTGTGTGTTTACCTGCAAATCATCGATATTTCTTGATTGTCTTATGAGATCAATTGCATATAACAAATGTAATACTGAAAATATCATTGAACTGTTATCTGTGGAGCATATTATTTAGTTAGCACATGTGATTTTCTGACAAGTTAGCGCCATTTCTTGTTTTTATGACATCAAGCACATGTAATATATGAAACATCCGGGATGAACGACAGCTCTTGTATATACTCTATCCGATTATTTTAAATTCCAGTTGGAATAGAACTTTTAGTACAAATACTGTAATAAAAAAAATACTATGCATCTTTATTTGAGATGTAAATGCGAGTGAGGAACAACTATTTTGTATGAACAGGGTTGGCCACATTCATTTTTATTTTACAGTCATTATTTAACATGGATTCTAAAAATATGTTTGCTTGATGATACAACAATGAAATGTACACTTGTTTCCAATCTTCACAAATATTAGAATAAGAAAGGTCTTTGAAGAAGGAAATAGCTATAAGAAAAATATATTTTACCCACAATTTTGGAAAATATGTGACACTATCTTGTAATTGTAACATTGGAAATGTATTTGTAACATGACTTAATAAACAGAAAAAAGAATAAGAAAGGTTTATAAATCTGAGACATTTGCAATGAGGGCTCATTACATAAGCCGCCATGTGGCTAGTTTGGGCATTATAAAATTTCTTAATTAATAAAATTATTTTTGCATTTTGTGCGATACAAGATATTTTGCTGTAAAACTATTTATTTGCCCACCATGAATCCATGTTTTTCCCTGCTGTCAGCCCCAAAGTATTCACACAACAGTGAACAACTCACACAGCCTCTGTGTGATAGCTCCATAACAGACAATAGGGGTTAAGTTCTCAGTTTCTATTTCACAGTGAAAAAGGTTATGTACCCGAATAAAAAGTATGGACATTTTTTCTCACCCTGTAATTTTGTTATGCATTACATTTGCAAAAATATTGGCCTAATACTCTACATCCTTTAGTTATTTATTAAAAACTAAACAAATAAGTTCTACTGTCAAACAAAGATACTTTAGATCCTAATCTGTACCGTGATCAATTAGGCAACCTTTAAATCATCTTATATCCGTGAAATAAAGACCCATGTGGAGAGTGAATTTCTAACTTATGGATTCGATATAATACCTCTGGATAAGCCAGGGTGAATGTGACCCAGCCTGTCAAAACCATAATAACTCTACTATGTAAAATATAAAGTTAAATGAAGAAATACATTTTAGTAGACAGGGAATTGTTAATTTACTATCACCGCAAGGAATGAAACTAAAGGTTTTTCCTGATAGGTGCGTTTTTGCTCTCTAAATTATTATCTTGTAAACTACTGATATTTCATTTGATTAGCAAGCTGAAGTTTAGGTCCATGACCCACGCTAAGTAAATGATTACATTCAATAACGTGAACACTTGTAAAACAAGACAAGATAAGCCATTAAATCAACAACAAAAATTCATCTGAAAAACATCCACACCGTAGCAAATCCCATCGAACAATACATGTTTTGATAAATAGTGACCATCTTGAAAAGACAGATCTCCTTTTTCCCTAGGTATCAGCATATAAAATTTGAACCAAATCCGTCAACTGGTATTTGAGTTATCAAAGATTATGTTTTTTAAAAATAATATAATTAATTAAGTCACAATTTTGAAACTCAGCTGCCATCTTGAGATTTTTTGGGCAGAGCTCCTTTGTCCCGAGGCATCAGCATATATATAATATTTGAACCAAATACATCACTGGTATTTGTGTCAATAAATTACTATTAAAAACCCCACACTATTTAATCCTTGCTATATTTAAGTGCTTGCAAGACTTTGTATTTCAATCATAGATTTTTATTTTCCTTTCTATGTTTTCAATTTTTATGTAAATCTTTGCATTTAAAAAATAAATACATAAATTACTATTATAAAACTATAAGCTGGTTGGATTTTTTGAATATTTGATAAAATGGCACACCTTGCCTACAAGTAGCTATGCGTGAATTTTGCCTACTAAGTGTGAATTTTCAAATAACTATGGTTAAACCTGTATACAGTTGAACACCTTGGTACCTCAGAATAGTGTCGATCTTTGGAGGTGTTTATTTTGGCATTCATTTTGTTGTACAGGGTGGTCAAAAAAAATGGAAACCCTGCATTTTCCTAATATATTTGTCATGTTAAGGAATTACTCCCTGATATTTCACACATTTCTACATCATTCAATTTCCTACAACCCTACCAAATTTCATGACCATCAGACTGATAGTCACAATTTTACAGCACGTTGAATAACATGCTTCAAGTTTGGCCATCATCGCGCTGTAGGTAAAACTGCACAGTTGTCAATGGGCTGAATGCATTCCTCAGCAAGTATGGCCTGAATGAAATGGATGATCTCACTTTTGAGGTTTGTGATTGTCCTGAGGTCATCCTCATACACTTTTTCCTTGCCATATCCCCACAGGTAGGGACATTTTGGACGATGAGTGTAGGTGGCCCGACAGCGCAATAGTGGCCACTAGAGCATGTTCTGTAAAGTGCTGTAACATTGTGACAATCAATCCGATGGTCATCAAATAAAGTAAGCTGGTAGGAAATTGAATGATGTACAAATGTGCAAAATATCAGGGAGTTATTTCTTAAAATGACAAATATATGAGGAAAATGGTGTAAGGGTTTCCATTTTTTTTAACCACCCTGTACATAAATGGCTAAAATAACTTTCAACGAGTGTTTACTGTACTATACTCAGGGCTCTCGCCAGGCTTTTAGACTGTGGCGCAGCACCACACTCTATTTAGCTCCCTTCACACCCTATTGGCAGATCATGACTGTTTCCACAGTCTAAACTTGACTGAATATACAATAATAGCATGTAAAAGGATAAAACATAACATAAATATGATTTATCACGATTGAACGCTTATTCTGAAGATGTTAGCACCACACCCTAAATATATCCTGGTGAGAGCCCTGATACTGTAGATGAAACTTCAACATTTTCAAATTATAAAACTATAACATGGTCTGGTTTTTGAATATTTGATAAAATGGTTTATATTTTTTCACATTTTTATGTGAATATTCACCAATAATGGTAGAATATATAGTTCAAAATTGAAATGTATCTAGTATGTATTGAAATTACTTCAACTTTGAGTTCTCAACTTCTTTGTGAACGTGTAGAACTAGCTTAAGAGAACAAAACAAATCCAAGGTGTGAGTCAAGGCAGTCTGACTGGTAGCAGCATGTGAACAATCAAGAACTACATTACTATTACTCTGATGTTTTTTGTGTTAGATTACGAGTTAGCTGTTAGCAATTTTGTTAGATAACACGAAACTCAATTGAGATAAGAGTGTTGAAAAGCATCCAGGTAATTTTGACTGCCAAAAACACACAATATCATTGGATTTTTATATTTAAAGTATTTTATATTTAAAAGTACTGTTTATACTGTATATGTGCATGACTATTACAAACTAAGGGGTCTTTGTTAAAGGGTTTATTTCAGCGGATACATCAATATTTTGGGGGGATAAAAATGATATCCAAAATTCTTCGTTACATAAATTGGTTAACTCATAGTTTTATTATGAATTTTTCAGCAAAATCAGGAAACATATTTGTGATATCTATAGCACTTATATTCACTGATCAAAAGATTTCAAAATTATCCTATTAATATTAATGTTCAAATATTCATAATATTCTTCACTTCAGTACTCATGAAGATGAAAAAACAACTTCCAAATGCAGGGGCCTGTAGTCCAGATATCATTCACTTAATTGCTACTTCCATCTTCAAAGTGGATCATATTTGTCTGCGAGCCCCTGCATTTGAACGACATGAAAAAGCTCAACCCCCAAATACAAGTGTCCATGGGCCAGGCATCATTTAATATATTACTTCCATCTTCAAAGTGGATCATGTTTAAACCCCTGCTTTCGAAGGACATAGAGAAACTCAACCCCCAAATGCAAATGTCCATGGTCCAGGCATCATTTAATATATTACTTCCATCTTCAAAGTGGATCATATTTGTCTGCAGGTCCCTGCATTTGAAGGACACGAAAAAACTCAACCCCCAAATGCAAGTGTCCATGGTCCAGACATCATTTAATATATTACTTCCATCTTCAAAGTGGATCATATTTGTCTGCAGGTCCCTGCATTTGAAGGACATGTAAAAACTCAACCCCCAAATGCAAGTGTTCAAGGTCTTCCCTTTGTTCCTTACTTCCTCAAAGGGGATCATATTTAGACCCCTATTTTTGGAGAGTATGAATGAGAAAACTCAACCTCCAAATACAGGGGTCTGTGGTCCAGGCATCATTTACTATGTTCCTTACTTCCTCAAAGGGGATCATGTATTTGAAGGACATTGAGAAACTCAACCCCCAAATGCAAATGTTTATGGTCCAGACATCATTTACTATATTCCTTTCTTCCTCAAAGGGGATCATGTTAAGACCCCTGCATTTGAAGGACATGAGTGATGCAGTACAAGGTGCCATATAAGTCATGTATAGTATTAGCATTCGAGACAGGTAGCTTTGTAATTTATATACATGCTAAGCATAGAAGACTAGCTTATATAGGATCATTTTATGTTTAATCATATTTTCTCCCATTAATATTGATAGGCTAATAAAAAAGTCTCATGGGATTTTTTTCTTTTCAGCTCTGATCTGATAAAAAAAGCTATATTTTTTATTAATTTCAAGACATTTCATGAATCATGACAAAAATATTTTTACCATATTGTGGAACACGTGGCCCGGTTATTGTTCTCTGTACCATCTATATGTATGTCAATCATAAGTCGGTGTGTGCCTCACATCATGACATTGGCCAGATCATTACCCAATCATCATCTTTGTACATCATTATTTCACATGTAGTATAAAATACCCTGATCATCCCATTTTCATGAGAGTCACTCAGAGCTAGAGGCACACAGATACACCTTGAAGATCTTATAATAAAGTTGTTGTATATTGTACGTATTTGTTACTAGTTCTGTGTTTCCCGTCCTCCCCCTCCCGGGGAGGTCGGGGCTCTCATACCCACATCCCTTGACATGTAGCAGCTGACCTGATTCCCCCCTCCCCACATCAAGTCTACCTTATGACGGAGCCGCGCGGTGATGCAGAGACCAACAGACCCCCCCTCAGGTTAAGGTGACCGGACTTGGAGCAGGGACCGGCCCCGGTATAAAGTACAGCACCCCCTCACTCGGTTCTACATTGGTGGCAGCGGTCTTGGGTGAATCCAGTGCCAGTGTGCTGTACCCGGGGGTCAGGCAGATCAGTGTTCACGTGATAGGCGATGCAGGACGTGAAAACTGCATCGTTTGCCGAACAACGATGCTGCAAGTCAAGATATCACACGTAGCTGAACGTGTAATTTGTCAGGGCACAGACCAGGTAGCAGTACAGAAACCCCTGGGACGTGTAAGACAGGCGTAGATGCAGGCAGGTTAATAAGGTCAACTCACGAGAACGGCCCTGGGGCAATAGAGCAGCCAGTTTGCGGTCCAGGAAGTGAGCTGACAACCCCTGAAGCAGTCACACGCAACACATTCGTTTGCCTGTGTAACAAAGGCGAAATGTGACTCCCCCTATGAAACGACGTGCAGTGGCCCGAGGGTCAGGCCCGATTGTAAGGAAATGTTTCCAGACCCCCCCCTCGTCTGTGTTTGAATGTCAGGGAAAGTTCAGCGTCTTGAGTCTCTTGCTTATCATAATGATCCAGAAAGAAAACGAAGTTTCGCAACTATTGTTTGATGGTATTTGATTCAAACAGATATAGCGCTAATGATCTTCTAACGACTGTCTGAGTGGGCACTATGGTGAAAGTAAAGCGACGCATCCCATTGTTTGCACAAACCTCATTAACAACAAATGAGACAAGAGACTAATTCGACTGTCATGGGAGCAAATCAGAGGTATCAAAAAGGGGCTGGACTTCATGAAGGCTTGCAACAAATGATTTTCGAGGGAGGAGCATGGGCTGACGAGGGGCCTGCAATTAAAGAAGTTACTATATAAGTGCCGTCGCTGGTTCGACTAATCACTTCTTGATTTCTACTGCCGAGTCAACACCTCGACTTGATCTCCAAGCTACAGCTACCTAAAACAACACACTTGAACATCACCATGCAGAACCCCAATGATCAGCAAGCTAGTTCACTTAGCCCTTCAGCCAAACATGATCACGGTCAGTTAGACGATACAGTGGTTTTCCCAGGCCTCGGGGGACGCCCCGGTCAGCCTCAGGAGACCCCAGTATCTGAAACAAAATGGCCAACTCATGACACAGAAGGTGCTACGTCCGGATACGTTTCCCATGTACCTATGGTGTCAACAATGAACCCTGACCCCAGTAAACAGTTCCCACTACCAAAAGATATATCATCAGATCAATACGCTTTACCCTCGAGCGGATTTGGTGGTGCAAGGCCCAAAGCTGTACCCTTCCCCGCGCTCAATCAGTCAAAAGTGAAAGATCATGTCGGTGCCCCGTATACTTCTCCATTTAACCAAGACATGTTCCGACCCGGTTTAGGCCATAACTCTGGACTACAGAACGTCCAGACACCTCGTCGGCGGTTAGAAGACGAGTTGAATCTCTTAGATTCCATTAGAGAATCAACAAAGCCAGAAGAAAGAAAAGAATTAGACAGACTTCTTTTGAATCACGCCATCGCTTTTGCGGCTGACAGATTATCGACTGGCACAAGGAGAAATTCGGGAAGCATACATGATGCAGGCTTAATGCAAGCAAACGAGGCACGGGGAGCAAACGGTTCTAAGCATAGATGTGCGCCAGGTTATCCACTACATGTACCTGATCCAAATGTACCACAGGCAGGAATACAGGGTGGTCACGAAAAGAAGTCAAGATTTAATCCAGACAAGTTTACCGGGGGTGAGACTACATCATGGATGAATTACAAAGCACATTTCGAACAATGTGCAGACATAAATCGTTGGTCTTCAGATGAGAAGTACAAGTTCTTAGCGGCCTGCCTGAGAGGAAATGCCCTCGAAGTAATAGCAAATATTCCCCATGACCAGCCTAGATCGTATACTGATCTAGTAGATAGGTTAGAAAGACGATTTGGAACCAGCGGTCAGGCTGCACGTTTCCTTTCAGAATTACGTACTCGCAAACGCAAAAACGATGAAAAACTTGCTGCATTGGGCCAAGATATTCGTCGATTGACAAATCTGGCTTACCCGGAAATACCTCTTGACGCAAGGGAAAGATTTGCACGTCAGCATTTCATAGAAGCAATCGACGACCAGGATTTGAGATACCGTGTGTATCAGGCCCCATGCTCTACATTAGATGAGGCCATCAGAATCTCAATAGAGACAGAAGCGTTTCTCGAATCTGACAGGTCCCGGTTTGGAAACCGTAGGCGTACAGATAAACAACATGACGTCAGAAGAGTTCACATGAGTGAATTTTACAGCTCTGAAAGTGAAACTGATGACGAAGACGATCGTAGCCAGAGAATTCGTGCTGTTTTTGCAACAAACACTTCCGATTTGACAGATATGAGGAAGCAAGTAGAGGAAATGCAGAAAGCCATTGATAGACTGACTACAAAGGGGACTCAAAGCTCAAAGCCCTCTGCATTTAAAATAACTGGCAAGTGCCATAAATGTGGCGAAAGGGGGCACTGGAAACGTAATTGTACGTCCACCGACGGTGAACAGAACCAGGGAAACAACAGACGATCGAGCAGCAAGGGCAGCCCTCGATCGAAACAGTAAAAAAGCCCAGACAGACAGAAATTACACTCGAGTTGACGGAAGCAGACATACTTGAAGAGCCTTTGTTTATCAGCAGTTTTGAGAACGTGGAATTAACTAATGGTATCTACGTGTGTTGCGGGCTTGATGGCGTAATTGAAGCAAATATGCTTGTTGACACTGGAGCAACAGGTACGCTGTTATCTGAGTCTACATATAACAGAATTCCAGTGGACAAAAGGAACCGTTTGATGCCCGTGAATAGACGGGTAACTGGTGTTGACGGCGGAGCTGTTGGAATTCTAGGGAAGTGCACCATGCAGCTCCAAGTGGGAGAACAGACAAGGAACTGTACTGTATATGTCGCGAAAATTCCTGGCGAGGGCATACTTGGCATGGATTTCCTACAAGGATGTGAGTGCACAATAAATCTGAAACATGGCCGCATTGAATTCCCCGGTGAAAATGTAAGATGCACATCAAGTGAAAAGACTGAATTTTGTTGCAAAGTAATAGTGGATTCGACGTGTTATGTTCCTGCGGGACATGAAGCAATTTTGCAAGGCAAGGCAACAGAAGACCTTTCCAGTGTGAACGGCCCCGGCCTAGTCGAGCAATTTTTCCAGGAAAATGGCAAGGACCGAGGTGTTGCTGTAGCCAGAACATTGGTAAACCCGGGTAATGAAATAATACCAATTCGTGTAATTAATCCAGGCCCGTATGGCTGCACAGTATATCGTGGCACAGCTATTGCCGAAATGTCTTCAATTGACAAAGTAATCAGCGATCGGGACGATTATGCAAACCCAGATACTGGTTTAAAAGTAATGCATACGGGTATCGCCAGTAGTCGTGTCCCAGAGCATCTTCAAGAACTGTTTGAAGAGTCCACAAAGTCAATGGATCATGAAGAGAAAGAATTGGTGGCTGATCTGCTCTGTAAATACTCAGACGTTTTTTCAAAGGATGACAGTGACCTCGGTAGAACTAATTTAGTTAAACATTCGATTGACACAGGCAACGCAATTCCGATCAAGCAGAGACCAAGAAGAATGCCTTTCTGGAAAAGCGAAATAGCTGCTGAAGAAATACAGAAATTACTTGACAAAGGCCTTATAGAACCGTCTCAGTCGCCATGGTCCTCGCCCGTCGTGTTAGTCAGAAAAGGTGACAAAGACCCTTCTATCGAATCGAGACTAGAAAGAGGAAAAGTGAGATATTGCGTGGATTATCGAATGCTTAATGCAGTCACCGTGAAGGATGCAGTAAGAAGGCTAAATACTACAGCCTCCTCGATTTAGTTATGGGCTATAACCAGGTGGCACTGGACGATGATGCAAAATTGAAATCAGCGTTTAGTACAGGGACTGGCTTTTACCAATGGAACGTCATGAGCTTCGGACTGGTCAACGCAGGTTCAACGTTTGAACGATTGATGGAAAGAGTATTGAATGGGCTCGTATTTGACGTTTGCTGTCTTTACGTTGACGACGTGTGCGTTTGGGGCAGCTCAGTTGCAGAGATGGTTACCAATTTGCCCAGAGTATTCGACAGATTCCGAGAGGCAAATCTAAAGCTGAAAAGTAACAAATGCAAGCTATTTAAAGATTCGGTCGTGTTCCTTGGGCACAAAATATCAGATCGCGGTATTGAAATGGACCCCGAAAAAATTCGTGTAATCCTCAAATGGAACACCCCTGTTACTGTAAAACATGTTCAAAGCTTCCTTGGTTTTGCATCTTATTACAGAAGGTTTATTCGCGATTTTTCTGGAATTGCAAAGCCACTATACCAGCTGACTGAAAAGGGAGCACGTTTTAAATGGTCTGTTGAATGTGACATCGCATTCCAAAGAATAAAGAAGGCTGTGACTAGCGAACCGATATTGGGGTATCCAAAATCTGAGGGGCAATTCGTGCTTGACGTAGATGCTTCGAACGAACAGATAGGTGGCGTACTAGCTCAAGTCCAAGGTGAAAATGAAGTGGTCCTGTCTTATGGCAGTAGAACTTTATCAAAAGCAGAGAGAAATTACAGCGTTACCAGGAGAGAGCTACTCGCCGTGATACATTTTGTAAAGCACTGGAGGCACTATTTGATCGGCAAAAACTTCAAAATACGGACGGACCATGCATCACTTCGATGGCTGATGAATTTCAAAGAACCGGAAGGCCAGACAGCACGATGGCTTGAAACGTTAGGCGCTTTTGATTTCACCATCGAGCATCGCCCGGGTCGCCTGTCAGGAAATTGTGATGGTCTGTCCAGAATGCCAGAGACGTCAAACGCAAGTCGTCCAATACAACCTAGAGGGGAAAATGGAAATACAGTGATGTCGAACGCAAGTCGTCCAATGCAATCTACAGGAGCAGATGATGCTACAGGGGAGGGTGATTCTATGAGTTCTAGCCAGACAAGCAAACCAGCAAGTAATTTACAGACGGCTGTATTGCCAAACGTAGATGTGAAAGCATTGAAAATACCTCCAGAATTTGAGCTAACTGAAATAGCTGATCAGCAACAAAAAGACGAGGCGATCCGCGAGGTGATTCGATATTTGAAAAACGAACTTGCTAAACCATCGTGGGAAGAAATATCAGATCAGACACCAGAGTTTAAGGCGTATTGGGGTCAATGGGCATCCTTGCAACTTAAAGGAATATTCCTTGCCAAACCATCTCTCTCCTCATATGGTAGCTATAACCATATATATGCTTGCCATGTTTAGCAAAGCATGCAAAAATGTTTTGATATGGTCAAATTTGATCACTTAGATATGTGATGCTCAATTCCAGTAAGCTGCCATCTTTTAAAATTTCACACAGGAAGTGATGTCATCGGCTCTCAACTTTGCATATAGCATTAGGTGAGGAGCTATTAAGAATTACAAAACCAGCTAAATATTCTTTTCCAACTTTATATCTTATTTAATCCTTCTGATAATCTCTTCTTTTATTCTAAGTTGACAAGCCCTGAAAATATTTTTGCACAGAAAGTAATGATCACTTGTCTAGAAGTGATTTTGTGCTACTTTCCTATACTGTTATTGGCAAGGTTATAGAAGTTGAGAGTTGATGACATCACTTCCTGCAAGAAATCTTAAAAGATGGCAGATTACTGGAAATAAGCACTATATTTTTAAATGATCAATATTGACCATATTAAAACATTTTCCCATGTTTTGCTAAATATGGAAACTATACATATGATTATGGCTACCATATCAAGAGAGAAAGGGTCTGGCAAGGAATATTCCTTTAAGGAAGATGTGCTTTACCGGAAGTGGGTCAGTGAAGATGGCACTGAAGTAAGGAGGCAATTGCTGTTACCGAGTGGACTACGAGACAGGGCGCTGAATCAGCTACATGATTCAAGACTCTCGGGGCATATGGCAACGAAAAGAACCATTGAAAGAATGAAACAGCGATTCTACTGGCATGGAATGAGCACGTACGTTAAACGTTATTGCCGTCAATGCGACATTTGTGCTGCCAAGAGGAATCCACAGAAGCAACCCAGAGGCCCGTTGAAACAATACAGGCTTGGAGCCAACATGGAGAGGGTTGCCCTGGATATACTTGGACCACTGGTAGAAAGCACAAGGGGCAACAAATATATATTAGTCCTGTCGGATTACTTTAGTAAATGGACGGAAGCTTTTGCAATGCCGTGCCAAACCGCTGAGGTTGTATCGAGGATAGTAGTTGAAGAGTTCGTATGCAGATACGGCGTTCCACGTGAGTTGCACGCCGACCAGGGCCGACAATTCGAAAGCAACCTATTCCAAGAGTTGTGCAAGCTACTGGGTGTCCGGAAAACAAGGACGAGTCCTTTGCACGCATGTAGCGACGGCCAAGTGGAGAGGTATAATAGAACACTGGAGGAAATGCTCTCTAAATACGTGGATTTGGCGCAGAAAGACTGGGACGAACATCTGTCCTATGTCATGCACGCCTATCGTTCGTCCGTGCATTCGACTACCAAGGAAACGCCAAATATGCTGTGGTTAGGAAGAGAAGTTGAAATGCCTATAGATTTATCAACATCCTGTCCCCCAGATACGCCGTGCTGCATCACTGAATTCTGTGAACGGATGCGTGAACGCATGCAAGCTGCAGGGCAACGGGCACGCGAACAATCTGCCATTGCAGGAGTAAGGCAGAAACGAGGCCACGATGCACGACTTGCTACCAAGACCTACAAAGAAGGAGACGCAGTTTGGTTACACAACCCTACCCGTGTCAAAGGACGCTCGCCTAAATTACAGAACTTTTGGGAAGGTCCTTACATGGTCGTTACCTGTATTTCTGATGTGTTGTTTAGAATACAACGAAGTCCGAAAGGAAAATACAAAATCGTGCATCATAATCGGTTGAAGCCTTATGAAGGGACCAATTTTAAAGCTTGGGAGACTCAGGAGATCACAGACGCAAAGACTTCTCAATCCCCGCCTGTGAATGCTCAAAATAAGCAGTCTAAACAAAGTTTCGTGGATCAAGTGGCTCCAATTGTCGATGCAAACGGCAGAGGTTTCCCCGATGATAAGCCCAGAAAAACGCCCAAGGAGGAACAGGAAAGCCCCTAGGAGATATGGCCAAGATCCCCAATAAAAAACGAATACAATCAAATATTATAGTTCGTGTACGTCAGGTCCGTTCGAGGCCCGTGTAGCCGTGGGAATTTTAGTTACTAATGGAATGCGGAAGAGGCTGGTAATGAACGATTTTATGATCCCCAATTATACGGGCGATTATTCCCAACCGCAAAGTGCCTGAGCGGCGCGTGGCCACAGTGTTAATTGATATTCGACCCGGGGTCAATGTTTGATCAGAAGTTGTTCGCTCGCCTCCGAGGAGGGGCCTAACTCATGACAAGTAAAGAGGCGGGGCTTAACTTCAAAGGGAACCGACGTACCCCGTTACTAATCCCGAAACAGATTAAACCCCATCCCCACGTCGTATCCCAGATGAATTTCAGTCATTCTACAGACGAAGTTTCCAGGCGACACACAAAAAATGTCAGAGTTCAAAATTCCTAGAAAATGTGCGATATGCGAGAGAAGATGTAATACGTTTGGCGAATTACGCCAACACCTAGATGAGAGCCACCCCGATGTGTGGCGGGGAGTGCGCGTACCAGCCCAAGAAAGCGCAAGGAACCCTGAAGACAGATCCCGGTCACGTTCCCGTTCGCATTCCAGAAAGACGGCAAACGCCCAACGTACCTCTCAGTCGTCTACGGCCGTGAGAGGAGGTGCATCACCTGAGTGCAGCGTGCAGGTCAACGCACGGGACCCGCTAAACCTTATGTCGGACGCGGCGGCTAAACTAGCGTCAACTGGAGACAGGGCCGCCAAAAGAGGACGTACTGAGGACTCGCCACCCAAAGGATCGTCGGCCGCGAAGAGAAGGTCCGCCAGCCCAACCAGCGGAGAGACGTCAACCTCACGGTCGGCGGAAATGGCAGTCTTGGCGAAAAAGGACACCGAGAGCGTTCTCCCCATTACAGGGCCGGCGGCAGGGCTCGCAGCCAACGTAAGGGCCCTGCTGGAACAAGGGTACGCCGTACGTCGTTGGGAACGTTCCACTGAAACCTTCGGGCCAGACGGGGCCGTCCAGCAGAAGGTGGTGGAATCCGTCACGCTGGACAGGCCACATAAGAAATGAACATTTGATCATGAAGTACGACAACATTGAGAACATTATATTTATTCTGTGCTGCTTAATGAATTCGCCGTGCTGACAGTTCATTCGAAGAGCGACAATATTTGGAACATTTTAGACTTTTATACTTCAATAATATTTGAAGTACGACAACATTGGGAATATCATATTTATTCTGTGCTGCTTAATAATTCGCCGTGCTGACAGTTCATTCAATGGAACAATATTTGGAACATTATATTATTGTGCTACTAACGAACTTGCCATGCTGATAGTTCATTCGAAGGGCAACGATATTTGGAGCACTGTATTTTATATTTATCAAATTCGTCACTACACGCTGATATACCAACAAAAGTGACGATATTGGGAACATTGCATTTGTGCACGCAGGACGCCAATTATTAAATTCGCTGGGCGGTGTATGCCATTTACGTAGAACTATTTTCGTTTAATTACTTTACGATTTCTGCAACCATATTGGGTGAAATGGACTCTTGTATAATTCTATGTTTGATAACACTTTGTACATGACGCTGACCCCGGAGTGGTCAAGTCTAGGAGGGGGCAGTGTGGAACACGTGGCCCGGTTATTGTTCTCTGTACCATCTATATGTATGTCAATCATAAGTCGGTGTGTGCCTCACATCATGTCATTGGCCAGATCATTACCCAATCATCATCTTTGTACATCATTATTTCACATGTAGTATAAAATACCCTGATCATCCCATTTTCATGAGAGTCACTCAGAGCTAGAGGCACACAGATACACCTTGAAGATCTTATAATAAAGTTGTTGTATATTGTACGTATTTGTTACTAGTTCTGTGTTTCCCGTCCTCCCCCTCCCGGGGAGGTCGGGGCTCTCATACCCACATCCCTTGACATGTAGCAGCTGACCTGATTCCCCCCTCCCCACATCAAGTCTACCTTATGACGGAGCGGCGCGGTGATGCAGAGACCAACAGACCCCCCTCAGGTTAAGGTGACCGGACTTGGAGCAGGGACCGGCCCCGGTATAAAGTACAGCACCCCCTCACTCGGTTCTACAATATGGATATATGGAATGAGGCAAATAGTCTACAAAGTTTCATATTATTGTAAGGTATAAGATTTTGTTACTCAATGTAAACATATGTACATTGTCGTATTAATATAAGTTATAAGGTATACGGCGTGTGAAATCACAAGGTCTTGAAAATAAGGTATAATAAGGAGATTTCAGATAGACCCCACATTGCTGGCACCTTTCATATAATTTCTTTAAATAACTATTTGTTACAGATGTAACCGTTGAATACTAAACACCAACCCTAAAAATTGTACAATTTCCTCCTACAAGCATCATGAATGAAACAAACAGTTGTCGATTTGTAGATGGATGAACTTGATTAATATACATTAGTAAATAATTTTCCGAGTAAACAGCTCTAAATGATCACTATATCCTGTTACTCATATTATGTAATAATAAACATCTCATTCAAAACAACTTTGATCACTGAGTGACAGATTTCTAGTTCTCTTTTTGGAATTATTTATTTGAGGCTAATTAAATAAGATAAGAAGCTCATAAAATGCCTCGGATTCTGAGGTTGCTGTATTCTTAAATCGCAAATTGTTCTAATTAGTTTAATGTTAGTTTAATATCGCTTACTGTTATAGATGAGTTCTGTTTTGATAAATTTGTTTTGATGTTTTTCACAAATAATGAGCTGACGTTAAGAGCTAAAAGTCTAATAGCAAATATATATTTTTATACAGTAAAACTTCAAACAATGAACAGAGAAAGTAATTTTGATAAACATCACATCTTTCCACTTTCAAATTACAGTAAAACCTGTAATGGTGAACACCTTTCTCTGGTGAACACCTCTCGCTAATGAACACCTGTATTTAATGAACACCTTTCTCTGGTGAACACCTGCCTCTAGTGGACACCCTCAACACATACTCTATTGACTTTTGTATAAATTACCCTCTCTGAAGTGAACACCTACCAACACTGAACATTTTTTCTTGGCAAAAAAATGTTAAATATAGATAAAGGCTTGGATCTCCACAATTTGACAATTTCAAACATTATAAAAGAACACAAAGGGTGACATTTGAAAAATAAAACAAGACATTTTTACCAAAATGTCTAAAATCTGGCAATATCTATCTTATTTATACTTTGGTTGTGAAATATACGTAATTGATCTTACTTTACAACAGGTACAGGGATAGAACAGCTGATAATGCATAGTAATGTATAGTAAAGTGGCAGAAACTGAAAATGAAAACTACTCTGACATCCAAGGGATTAAGCTGGGATCCAGCTATTACAACATTCAGCTTTTAGTTCTTGCAAATGATAAACAATTCTACTATTGCGGTAAGAATATTATTCCAACTCCACACATTTGTTGCACAATCGGACGTGAATTATTCATATATGCCTGAATAATTGCTTTTATCGCACTCGACACGAAACTGACCCCACACTAATTAAATGGAGAGTCATGATCCCGTAAAATATGATACAAATGAATGCTGTACCATAATATGATGATATCGAACCTGCATAACTACATAGTTCTACAATACTACGCAATTAGAGAAGTGAGAATGCCTTCTAAATTATTAACGCTCGGTGACAACAATCTCTTACTAGGTATTGTTATTAAAATTTTTCAAGTAATATCCACCAGCGAGTATAATTTCATAGAGGTCATGTTTCGCGTGCAAAATTAACTGATAAGGAGTGGAATTTGCGAGGAATAAAATACATAGGCATGAAGTAGACACTCCGAATTGTACAAAAATGTAAAAAAATTGAAGTACTCATTCAAATTTTTCTGAGATATTGTATGAAATTAGTACGACTAATTATGACTTTTATATGAGGACATATTAGTTAAATGATGACTATGCTCTGAGGCAGCTTATAAAGGGAAGATCTTTATGAGACAAGATTGATACATAACTATCAAAGAATTTGGCTCCATATTTAATAATCACAAATTAATAATCAGAGAGAACAGAATCATTATGATCTATTGTCAAGATATCACCTTACCAAAGTTGAACACTCTAACAACATATTAATGACAAAATATCACCACCTAGAAAAGTGTAACACTTTATACAGAAGCTGAAACTGAAGTCACAAAAGCAGGTTACTGAAATGTCATCTCTTGACATTGACATCATTACTTTGACCTGATAAATGAAAAGATCCCAGGGTGAAGTACTAATAAGCACCTCCCATATGATCTACATACATGCTTATCAGAGTGGGTGTCATTGTAATAGGCATGATTTTATTTTTTTATGTAATGGGAAATATATGTAACATGACATCTGATGTATATTTTCTATTATCACCATTAGCAGATTTCGAAAATTGTCCCGGATTCTGCCTCTAAAGCGATTAATTAATACATAAATTTCTAGAAAGACTTTAAGATAGATGGCAGCAAGGTATGGTCTGCCAGGGTGTAAATGAAAATTTTTTTGAAAATTCTGGAAAAATTGAATCCAGGGAAACATAATTTTATAAATAACAGTTTTTTTGCAGAAAATCATATTATGTAAAGAATTGAAATATAATACTTTATGAGACTGAAGAAGACTGCCATTATTCAAAATGATGTTCAATGGAGTTCACTTACTTCAAGAATATTTCTCATATATACATGAACTTGCAATGCACTTCCATCCCGCACCTGGTATTGGAAAAAATAAATGGGAAGGTGGAATAGCTGAATGTCTGCTAAAAAATTCTACAAATCTGAAAGATTTATTTTTTTCACGAGAAAGTTTACAAATGAATTTTGTTGAATTTTCTAGCAGAAATGGGTTACTCCCCCCTCTGTTCACTTTTTCAAATTACCAGGCCTGACTCCAAGCTTTTGTTTTTTAAATCTGATTTTTCTGCCAACCATTTGTTGTCTAGTGATCGGAAATTTCAAACAGGAACTGAACAGAGTGTGAACAAATGTCAATGTATATTTGTTCAAAGAATTAATAGGCTCGCTTCTTTCCTCTCATGTGCACAATCTGCTTTCTGGTGTTTGTGATATCTGGAAGTTTTTATATTGGGTGAATAAATGTGTGAGTGCATATGTTGAACTCAGTGATTTTATGACCCGGATTTGATCTTGATGCTACTTTCATCACGTACAAGATTGTGACATCTGGTGTTTAAAGCGAAGATTTCAACATGTGTGTGACAAGGGTACACTGAGTGCCAGGATTAAAATGTATGGCAACCTTTCTCAGGTATTATAGAATGGAAAATGTTCCCCAGATAGCGGAAGATTTCAACGTATGCAGGATGCATGTGTGTGTGACAAGGTCATTAAGTACCAGGGTTTAAATACATTGCAACCTTTCCCAAGTATCATAGTATGAAACATGTTGCTCAGATAGTGGAAGATTTCAACATGTGCAGGATGCATGCACGTGTGTGTACCAAGGTCAAGGTCACTTACCAGGAGTCTCATAATTAGGATTGAGGCGATCTTTCTCGTGCACTCCATCTGTTGCCCAGTGATGGCTGAGAGACTTCCAGCTTGTATCTTGCTTGGGGTCAACTGGTACAACCTAAAAAAATAATATCATCAATTCACAGGTTCAGCAGGCAAAACATTCCTGTAAAATATTTTATTTATAAACTAGAAGTTTAAATATAATCTCTACCAGAGTTTAAATTTATTAAAAGATGTTAAATTCATAGAAGTATGTTGCTATGCTGTTTTTACTAGAAAAAACATCATTACATTTATTGGTTGACTCAGTTGTTTGTTTAGGTCAAGTGGGGTCATGCAATGTCACAGATAAGCTGTAAATCATTGATATCCCATTGTCTCCTAAGGGAGATAATTATACAAAGTTCTCTCATTTATTCCATTGTAATATGTATCTACAGTAGAACGTGTGTAAGTGGAACACCCAAGGGACCACAAAAAGTGTTCCACTCGGGAGGTTTTCCACTTATAGAGATTCATTCATATAGAGTAGATAGGCCATGGGATTTTAAAATCACTGTTCTACTTGGGAGGTGTTCCACTTACAGAGGTTCATTAATATGGAGTAGATAGGCCATGGGATTTTAAAATCACTGTTCCACTTGCAAGGTGTTCCACTTACAGAGGTGTTCCCCTTAGCAGGTTCTACTGTATCTTATTGTTTTCACATAGTAATTAGAACGCCACTGGGACCAGACAGAAGTATTCAGATAAGTGTTCATAATTAACGGTGTTCTGAATATGTATGTCCATGGAAGATAACAAAATTGGGACTGAGAAAAAGTGTTCACATTGAGAGGTGTTCAGATTACAGAGATCTTGGAATATACAGTTTTCACTGTATACTTATATATTTTTATTTATTTCAATACAGACACACAAAATTACCAATATATCATCATACAAATTCATTATATGTTTCCATTTGTGAGAATTAAGGTAGTTCTGCATGATAAAGACATTATTATTTTTTCAATACAGACACACAAAATTACCAATATGCCATCATACAGATTCTTGATATGTTTCCATTTGTGAGAATTAAGGTAGTTCTGCGTGATGATGTTTTTCTAGCCATGTAATTTTCTTGATCATAATTACTGATACTTAAAAAATTGGATTATTTCAAAATTTTATGCGCTGTATTTACCTATCAATAGTTTGAAATAAAATGGAACATTAAAAAAAATATGTGGTTATTTACATGTGATCTTAACATGAATAAACACCATTGGAATTTCTGACAAAAAATGGAGAAAATGAATGAAAAAACAGCAAATTTGATATCATAATTATTGTAACAATATACAAACAAAATTGTGCAAGGCCATAGGCAATTATGTGAAGTGATACACAGATATTAAGAAACACACAGCAGTCACGTTACAGTTCGTAACGTGTCGTTTATTATATTGTATTTGTTGTCATCAAAGTATTAATTGAATGTTCCAATTACACTCTAAGTCATCTCCAAGTAATACATGGGAGGGCATTTGAGGTAAAGTCTAAATAACAAGCACTTATCCTAGAAAGAAAGAAAAATATTTTTCATCTTAGGTGAAAAAAATAAGATGGATTCACTATAATTAAGCAGATCATGTCACTCAAGCTCTTATCACATTATACCCTTTAGAGGCCGGGTCAATATTTTGATGACCATAACGCAATAAAATTAGTGGAGGGGGGGGGGGGGGCGGTTAAAATGCTTTTTAATTATGTGAGAGACAGACATCAGTTTTTAGTTTCCCTGGTTTTTGTCTTCTGCAATTTCCGCATTCACATTTCATTCATGGGTTGGGATCTCGTACATAAGTACTATATATCAAGTTTTGAATATACTTATTTCAGCTATTTCTACCACAGCATTAATCATTTTTAAAAATATGTCAAGATGTAAAAGTAGGTATCAATGATTCCAAAAGTAGTTGTCATGGCCTTTTATGAGAATTTCAATATGAAACAAATGCCGGTGATAATTTTTTGGCATAAATTCCACTTAATGCTATTTCTGGGTTTTGATTAGGTAAGATCAAAAGATTATCTCTTAATCAAAGAATGAAATGAAATCCAATAAGAAGCTAAATCTAATTATATAAAGTAGAAATATAAAGCTGAAATAAGGAATATATAGTAAAATATCACACACTTATCAACCAATCAGAATGCAGGCCTTTAAAGGCTATAAATTGCACTATTTGTTGGGTTATGTTTTTCCACCTCCATAATTAGCATTAGTCACAATAATTAATTTAATGTATATCCCAAGAAGTGACCTCTTTTAATTGGGAAAGCAATGAAAAGCATCAAGGGCTAAACCATATTCATAATACAGTAAAACTTGAATATCCTAATCTGAACATCTCTTGATAATGCCTCTTACACATTTAATCGTCCAGCAGCTGAAGCTTCCCAGAATTGAGATAAATATGCAGCACAAAATATAGGGATAAGCAGTACAATGTAAAATTTCTTTATCGATTTTGTGAAGCTAACGACCGCAATACAGCCGCAGTAAAACAAACGTGATTGAGGCTTAATCGATATGAACACTTTTTCAGTCGCATCTGTCATAGCCTTCCATGTTACAAAAATGTGAGTACCTGACAATCTGAACACTTTTGGCTGATCCCTGTGGGGTTTTGGATTAGACAGATTTAATGTTCCAATGTGATTCACTTACCCTTATATAGGTACCTGCACATTATAATGACCTTTTACAGATGCAAAATGCTTATGATTTTCAGACGTCTGCCAATGATGCTATAAAGGACTCCTTTTTTAACACATGTGAATTTTTAACCCACACTATACTTATAAATAATGGTATGATGGTCATTTACCAACTAGCTATTTCTACCCCAGCCATTAACCTACCTCAAGGGAAAGGTGGTACCACTAACTAGGCTGACATAGGTAAATAGGTCAATAGGGGGTCAAGGTGTCAAAGTAGGTCAAATTGCAAAGGAAAATGAGGTCAAATTACAAGAATATCATGGTACATCATGAAATCATTGTTTCATAAAAACTTTGAACACTTGTAAAAACTATCAAGTAGAACACATATACATTGCATGGAACCAATTGACTTGATGTTTAATGAAAGTTTAATGTTAGTGGAACAAGTGTCAAGTGTAGATGTAGTGTTCCACTTACAGGTGTTCCACTTACACAGGTTATACTGTAATAAATATTCACATACCACATGATGCACTGTCTCTGGTACACTATCTTGTCCTTTTAGGTCTATCCAGGTTGGAAAGTGCATGAGGCGCTCCTACAAATACAACACAAAAACTCTCAATTTGAAAACATTTTTTTAAAAACTTTCCACCTTTTAACAAATCAAATAGTTCAAATTGATGCATTGCCAATGTTTATATGAAATATCAAACTTTCTTCAAAATTGATAAATACGTGTATGCAGTTCAAAAGTTATTGCCTAAAACATTTGAATTCTGAAAAACATCTAACTATTAGCATTAAAGCCGACTTTGTAATAACATTAACTCTTGATACTGGACTTAGAAATACAGGCTGCCAATGGGCAATGAACAATGGGCAATTAGCAAATTGTGACATTCATTTTCAGCTTCTTGAACTAGAATCTATAGATAACATATCATATAACATTCAAGATATTACATGGAGTAATACTTAGATACTATTCCTATTTTTGGGGAACTCTGTATAGAGATTTTTTAATATAAGCATGAGGAATGATCAGTATATAGGAAGGTTAAACTACATGTTTTTAAGAAAACTTGGAAGTGGATGTGTACAATTATGATTCTTAGGGATTAACTCTCCCCTTCTTGATTGTTTTTACTATGAAGGGAGAACTAATCCATAGAGGATCAAATTTTTCTTGTTGACATACATATTCTCTCATAAACATGTAGCTTAACTTCCCTATTATGAGACACCCTGTACATATGCTTACCGCCATTTTCTTTACATCAAAGGAATGTAACGTTGCAGAGCAGACTATCATTTGTAAACGTTTGCCATCGTTTGATATCTTTGGCATTTGCTGGTAAAGCCTGTTGATCAGATCTGTATAGCCGGCAGATAATAAGCCATCCTGCATATAGAAATTAAGTTAGGAGGTTCAAGAGGATTATAAAAAAGTCAATGCAATTTCAGTTATTTTTCAGAAATATTAATAGAAATTGTTGGCCTTAATGTAATGCTGAACCCAATCAGTGATCTCCCCAGTGTTTCTTCTCAGATGGGTGCAAAATTTTCATTTTCACAATTTAAACCAAAGTTGGTCAAAATATATTTTTCATGATTGTTCTCATTTTCAAGTGGGTGCAAATGGCTTTTCAGGTGGGTGCAAGCCTAATTTCAAAATCTCAGTTGGGAGCTACGCCCATTTGCTTTAATGATGGGGAGGTCACTGCCGATGCATATATACCATTAAAGACTACAAATTACTTGTTGGGACTATGGATTAAATGAGAAGTTCTTCATACCTGGTGTCGCCTGTTTAATAAGAACAAAATCTAACAATCTGTATTTCAGTTATCTTTTGCAGAGACAGACAAATGGAGATATGGAGACACACTTAAATAGGATTATTTTGAACTTTGTTCAATATTTCTCATGTAATTATATTGTTATATGCCAAATTCATTCACTTACAGCCTCATCTAAGATAAAGAAGCGGACATTAGACAATGCTAGCTTCCCTGTTGATATCAGATCTTCAAGTCTCCCTGGAGTGCCACACACAATATCCACCTGTAACATATAAAGTGTGTATTATATGGAAGTAAATACATTTAATATCCACCTGTAACATAAATGTGTCACACACTAGCTGTATCCTCCGAAACACAACAAGGCATTATGCATAAATGTCACCACCTGCCATTTGTTACAGATGCCAAACACCATTACAAAAAGTTGGAGATTATTAATATATCATCACTTGTGATGGTGACATGAAAAATCGTTCAAATCTCCAAATGTATGGTTTAATGAAAATATTATACTTAATTGACTACACCTAATGAGGTGTCTTACAAACTCAAATACAATTACATGAAACATTCATTCATGGCAATGCCGTCATATACTCATAAAATGCCATGGCGTACTCTAAAAATTTAGAGAAAAGATTTTTTAATCTTTTTGTACCTTGAAAAAGGTCATTCAAGGTCAAATCCTAAATGTAAAGTCAGATTTGAACTTCTGAAAACTTGTAGATGATTTTGAAAAAATTAAAGTCAGTCTAAACAGCATTTGTTAAGTTATTGGAAGTTTTAAGAATTTGTAATGGATGCCATTCAACAACCGCAGCCACAAAAAATTGGAGACCATAACAATATGTCACCACTTTTTAGGGGGAGTTAAATACAGTAAAACCTGTCTAAGTGGAACACCTTTGGTTCCTGTAAAATTGTTTTACTTGGGAGGTGTTCCACCAGTCAGTTTGTCTTGGGACAACTTATAAGTTGTTGTACTTGATAATCATTTTAATATTAAAACAGTTTCCAATGTACCCTGAAATGTGTTATTTTCAAATATCTATATGCCCCAGCTTTTCCAGGGCAGGAAAAATTATTTTGGTTTTCCCTGACTGCATGCACCCTGCTTATTTTCAATTTTGTATGTACATACCCCATTGTTTAGTGCTGCTATTTGGTCTTTTGCTGGTACACCCCCAACAATAAGTAGCTCTCGAATGGTAGGGTTAGCCAAGTATTTTTTAAACTTCTGGATCTGAGTGATAGTTTGTTCTGCAAGCTCTCTAGAAGGCTGAAATCAGTTTCTATTGCAAATTAGAAAAAAAAAGATACATATACAATACAAATAAAATTTGAGGATCGAAAAAGTTTCCCACAATCACAAACATAAAGAAACAACTTCTAACATGCCTAAGTACTCTAAATTGACTTCCTACATATGTTAATTCATATTGGACTTAACATGAAGCTGTTTCTTTATGTTTGTGACTTCTGAAGTATTTCCAGAAATAGCTTCAAGTAGAAGGCGTGAAAGCATTTTAGATTTAAAATTCAAGTTGTTATCAAGAATCAAATTGAAGTAAAATTGTATTTTTAAAAATTTGGAAACGTTTCAAGCTTTATTGAAAGTACTGAAATTCATGAAATGTTGCTCTGTTTGGTATCATCCAAAGGGATACTACAGTATTATACAGTTAAGTCCAATATGAATTTCCACATATAGGAAGTCAATCTAGAGTACTGTGATAGGATAGAAGCGGTTTCCTTATTGCATATACTTCACTGGCGGTTCTGGGGGGGGGGGGGCTGGGGCTCCACCCCCTTGGATGGGTCCAGAAAAATAAAATTGGGCCCAAAAAAAATTTGGGCAAAAAAGGCCTTAAGGCCCCAAAAAGTGGGCCTTTTTGGTCATTACTGGGGCTTGTAAGGCCTTATTTTAAAATTTCAGGCCAAATTTTGAAGAATTGGGCCTCAAAATTTCAAAATTTGGGCCCCTGTACATGTACCTATAATTGTTTCTTCACTCACCTCAATTATTATTGCAACTGGTGCATTATTAGCAGGGACAGGTGCAACTGTACTTCCTCCTGCCTTAGACTCTGAAGTGAACTCCTTGGGGGCCTTGAACAAAGCTGTGTAGCCTCCGATCATCCTGTTCTCAAATGGGGTGGCCCCAAAGTTAAACTTCATTTCTGCATTCTATCAACACAAGATCCAGTAATCAGTATGATGAGCATTATTCAGTGGAATCATGTACACTCTATCATTTACATTTATTTTTGCTTAGTGTATAGTAAGTGGAAATAGTTTATTCCTAAATAGCTGTTTTGACAGAAAAGTTTGACAAAAGAGTAAAGCTCACACTCATCCCCCTAGGTACAGCTTAACCCTTTATAGTCCTGTCTCTCAAGGAAAAGCACCACCAGTGCAGTATTCATTTAATGTAGCACATTCCCAACTCTCGATGAAGTTTACAGACCCTTTCTGAGTGAGTGCTCTTTCTGATAAAAATAAGCCTCTTAATAAATCACTAAAAAGACTTAAATGTATCAAAAATAAATAACAGCACATCAAAAATAGTACCTTGAGAACAACTGCAGCGTAGAAGTTTTGATTAAGTAGATTAGATGGAATATCATAAGCTTTTCCGAGATCATCCCCATTCTTCGACCATTTTATCTGACCTGCATCAAGGTCTAGGAAGCAGCCGATGACATCATCTTTACCATATGGCTGTAAGTAAAATGAATGGTAAAACAGGGATAAATCAGGGCATAAGTCTTTAGTTTAAGCCTAGAGTTTTTGGGAACTTCACCAAACATGAAGTCAACCTTTTCACTATGGACATTGACTTGTAGTCTCAGTAAACACTTTAAGGGTACAATTTCAAGTCAGCCTCTGTATAACTAGTATGTGTTAGGTTACCTCTCCATAAGTATCAAACTGCCGGCCAAATGATTTTTTCCCTGTTCCACCAAAGCCAAATCCTTGGTTGTCAGTCCCTAGGTCTAGTCTGGCTCTATCTGTAGACCACCCAACACGACACAACCCTTCATCTGTCACTGTCGCCTCATAGTAGTACTTCCCTTTAACACAATCAGCATATATACAGTAGGAATAGTATTATCATAGGGCCATTAACAGAAACCTCGTAAGTTAAGAATTCTTATTGTTAGTACCTCAACTGAAATGCTCGATTCTGATTGGTTGATTAGTGGTCAACAATATGTATTGTTTTTATATATATAAAAAAATTTATACAACTACAGGTAGCTATCTGATAACCACTAACCTCCCCCACTGACTGCCTTGTTTGAGCGTGTCCCATGCCATCCCATAGCATCTCTAGCCTGACATAGCAGGCCTTCATCAGTATCTATGGCTGAAACAGAATTTACATATCATGCAAGTTTCATTTTATATGTTATAACAATGACTTGCATGAAATAATAGAGTTCCTGTGTGCTTTAATTGAAATAAAAAAATTCTGAATGGGCAAGAAATTTGAATGAGATAAAATTCTTCTCAAATTGGTCTTGTTTTAAACTTTTGTCATGAAATAATAAAGGTCCTGTGTGCTTTAAATGAAATAAAAATTTCCGAATTGGCGGAACAAGAAAATAGCTGAATTGGTGGAACAAGAAATTTGAATCAGATAAAAATATCTAAAATTGATCTTAAACTTTTGTTAAAACTTAAAATCTTTCAAATAATAGACATGTTGAATTATATTACCCATAGCGTCCCCTCTATCATACACATTCATTTTCCACTTTGTAGACTTTGGTTTTTTCCCTCCTCCGCCCCCTCCTTTTCCCTCCTTGATGTCACGGTGAGTCTCATGTACTATCTGTAGCACTGGGATACAGAAAGCCTACAACGAAGATGTAATATAATATTAATGGATAGTTTTTATAACGCCACTTTTAACATCCTCTAATGGGATAAAACACAACAAATGATTCATTGTCTTTACTTATAGATTTACGCACACATTAAAAACATCAAGGAACATAAGGAGTCACAGTTAATTAATTAATCAATTAATAAATCCTACAATAACCACAGTTGTTTGGGAAAAACAAAAATGGGATACATGTAATTATATTTTATAAATTCACTTACTCCTGTTTTTCCACTTCCAGTTTCTGCAGCCTGCAAAAGAAAAGAACATTTTAATATAAATTCAGTATATTCTGTTAATCATGGTGCTGTATGGTACATTAAGAACTATGGTACTGTTGGAGTATGGCACCTTAAGTGTTTATGGTACAATACCATTTTTATGGTACCGTACAGAACAATAGCAAAACAGTCCTGTATGGTACTGTTGAAGATTGGCTGTGCATGACAGAACAGACTGTTATTTACAGTCCAATGACTTTCCATGACAACATTTTTTGGACAAAATTCTTTTTTATAGAATCCAGAGAGGTTGAATATCCTCTACTATTATATATCAGGGGACGCAATAGTAGCAGTCAATCATTAGGCAATATTCTCTGTTTTTTTCCATAATCACCAGTTGTGTTAGGAATTGTGCCAGTATTTTCAAGTTTAAATCTATTTCCAACACTTTTGCCTGTTGCTATCATTCATTTTGCTTGTTGTCAAAACCTCTAATAAAACCCACTTTACATACAGGTTACACATTCACTTACCATAAGCACATCCCCTCCTCCTAGTATCAAAACCTCTAATGAAACCACTTTACATACAGGTTACACATTCACTTACCATGAGCACATCACCTCCTCCTAATATCAAAACCTCTAATGAAACCACTTTACATACAGGTTACACATTCACTTACCATAAGCACATCACCTCCTCCTAGTATCATAGGAATGGCCTCTTGCTGGACATCAGTTGGTAAACTACAAAATATAAACTTAAAGCAATAATAAACATGTACAGGGTGGTCCAAAGGGGTTGTCATTCAGGCATTTGGCAGTGTTTATCTAATATTTGGCAGTGTTTATCTAATATGCTTGATATTTGTTCAAAATGTGTACCTTAAAGATAGACAATTTCTAAACTTCTAAGGTTCTATATGGTCTGTGTTTTGACAGTTAACAGCTTTATTACATTATCAATTACCACATATTCTAAGATCATCTGATCATCCCTTTGCTTTTTGAAAAGAATATATCCACAGCTATTTTTAGGAGTTTGAAAGTATTTGTTTGATTACCTCCAGTCCATCTCCTCCACAGCCTGCCCTATTTCAGGCATCACACCAAATTCTGAAACACACATTTTTAAAGTTTAGTTCATTACAATACATGAATGTGATGAATACAGACATGTATTAAAAACCTCAACCAAAGAGGAAACCTTCTCCTAAGGTCCCCACTTGTTATGAGTCTCTACTAGCCAATAACTTGGCTAGACATGATGACATGAGATAAAAATGCGTACTTAGGAAAAAGTCTAGGCGGGAGTTAAATGCTATTTTAAAAATTGTTTTGAAAATATTTCATTAATTGAAATTGAAACAAACAACACTGTTCTTTGTGAAATATTTCATGCTTTCAGCTTATATCAAAATCACCTGGGACTGCCATTTCATAAAACAGTTCCAAAGCGTTTTTAATGTCTGACATTAACATGTAAATGGTTGTGAATTTAAGATCCAAAAGATTTGAAATCATATATTTAGTAGTTATGTTCCTATCATTGAATATACATGTATGCCCGAGCTCTGTCATTGATATAGCCTTCAGCTCCATTGAATTCCATACAAATGCTTCACGGGGTATGTAATACCTAACCATTATGTCCCTATCATTGAATATATGCCAAGGTCTGCAACAAAATAGCCCAAGCTTGTGAGGGTTATATTGACGACAGTCCGAAGGCATATATTCAATGATACGGACATAATTGTTGTATTACATACCTCAACCACATTTACATAACATTTCATGAAGATAATATGTAGAAATGCATGAAATAAGACCAAAGTTTTCCACGATTCCAGTCGAAATCACTTTGTTTACATGTTATGCCATCATAAAATTGTCATGGTAATAAAGTTCAGCAGTTATACACCAATATATAGCCGACCTTCGGCTCCATTACCTTCCATAAAAATGCTTCGCTAGGTACATAATACTGATCAATAATATTGATTGGCAATCACGACATAACTCTGTGTTAGCAAAATGGCGGTGGTAAAGTGTAGTGATAAAAATGCTTCAAAAGAACAATAAATAACAAGTCATGGAGACAGACATATTATCTTACACAACAAACAAATCAATGAGGGTGAGTTTATTTTATTTCAGTCCATGAATAGCAACAATTTGTAAAAGGTACATATATCGTGAAGAACAAGAAAACACAGGGCCTTATGATCCAGCATAAGGCCATAACTAAGTAAAGGCCTGGGAAGGATGACACTGCTATCTTTATTTAGATGACGTGAATACGTGGCGTTATTTAATTTCAAGTGACAACAGGGCAGTTTTGTTTGCGTTTGTCTCAAACAGTGGTGTACCAAACATAGTCTATTATCACCCACCATTTTTTGAACATTGAAAAAATGTAAAATGTGTAAAGAAGTGTAAATAACACAACACTACGGCCAATTATATATTCAACATTGGTTACATATTTAACTACGTATATTCATACTTTAAATAAATTGTGTTTCGCATAGAAATAGATAATACTATGGTTAGAAATACCTTCAAAAGCAGTCATCGTTATTTCACCACACAGCAGGTCAAGGTCGTTTCGCCGGTCTAACGAGTGGCAGTCAACTTCCGTTTCAGTGTTTTTGTAACGACAAGGAGGATTGGCTCCCAGGATCGAAACTCGATATTTTCCAACAATGAAAACGTCGAAATGTCGTTATTTTCTGAAATTAAAACCGACTATAAATTCAAAATAAACAGTTCAAAAGATTCGAACCAATATCTCGATCATTTCTTGTGAGTTTTGGAATTTTTCGTTTGGAAATAAGACCAAAATTCACGATTTAAATGTTGAAGTGAACAAAATGGCGGCTGTTTGAATTCGAATTTTGTATTACGACATACCCATATATGGGACAGAATATCGGTGGTGCACTCTGGGAGCCAATCCTCCTTGTGTAACGAGAAAAAAATAGCTGAGTACTTTTGCATTTCCATTGTTTATGAGACACCCGCATGATATCATAAGATTTTGATGATATGATAAAGTAGACAGGGACATTAGGATCACGAGAATATACAAATTGTAGCATCATGCCTCCTATGACAACAGTGGTAACGTTTTCAAATCCAGGCCCCGTCGACTTTTCAGAACCGTTTCGATAGCCTGTCTCCCCACTTGCAACTTGCGGAGGTCTTACTCATTAGAAAATGCCCGACAGCTCCGTTAATACATAATCTTTGCGTAAACTTGATGTGGTGCGCAAGACCCATTGTACTCACGTCAGAAACGCGCAGACTATTCGCGTTACTAAGCAACGCTTTGACCTTGAAATAACAACAAATGAGACGCCACACCACTTCGTGAAATTGAATTTGGAATGTGTGTTCTCCGCACATTTCTTCGAATATCTTCGGTTGTATTCAGGTAAGATGCATATAAATTAGTTTTTTTATATTCCTAAGATCAATGGCCTTACAATGATACCAATTTATATTAGAATTTCAGAATATTTTTGATGAAAAGAGCACTTGAAGTTTGATCAAAATATGTTCACGTGTTTTCGTTCATCAAGCGTTCGTGAATTTATACCTACCTCCAGTTGTTTTTGGAAGTTATCCTTTAGTTTATGTTTGTACCATGGTATGGTTGAATAAATGTCAAAATTTGATCAATATTACTAAAAATCCGTGAAAGTTATCGATGATTATGTTGGTCATTTTTGGTCCATTTCACTGAACAATTTTTCAGTTTTCAGCGTCTATGTTAAAAGGAATTTGATATTTTTTTTTCATATTCTTATTTATTTTAGAATATGGTGCTGTCTTACTTTGTGTGAAAAAGTTAAGCCCAACTCCCTGTAGTTTTCTTCATCGAGCGGATTTTATATGGTCTGGGATCACAAATATGGGCCCACAAGACACTTCGACTACTTTCGATACCAATTGTGGTAATGAATGAGTATGAAACATTGTTAAAACAAAAGTAACCATCATAAAGAATATTTCTGTTTGATATCCACATGAATCTTTCAGTATTTTTGTCATAAATTCAATCTTCATACCCTTGACCCTGCTAAATATTGAGGATCTCTGTTTTTTTCCGTATATCAGTTTCCTACGAGACATCTTTAGCAACAAGATTCCTTGTTGTATTCCTCAAGTACATTATTTAGATAGTGAACATGAATACCATATCAATCTGTCATATCTAAGCTTTTCTTGCTGGGTTTCTTAAAGGTATTTATTAGTTTTTTTCCCATTGGTGCTTGTGCTTAATAGATATTCACATGAGGTAAAATGAAATGGCTTACATGACCTATTCATAGCTGCAGATTCATTCCATGTTTAAGTTTAAAAATGTTTGAGGATCAAATCAGTATCAAAATTTCTTTCAAGTTCTTCAGAGCATAGTTATTATAACACTGTATGCACCAGGTCCAACAGGATTGACACACTATTGTGTAGGCTATGTACTGTATTTTAATATTCTCATTGTACAGTTGTATCTGATATGAATTTTGTTTAATAATGTTTGGATAACTTACACCGTAGGCCCTATGTCTAATAATAATTTTTCCATTGGGTTGAATAATCTAAGTGGGGGGGGGAGTTCACTCATTTTACCTTTAGTACAAGCAACATGTACAGTTGACCTATCAATATTATTCATTACAATCTCTAATATAAAATCTTCAACAATATGAGTATCAGTGAGTTGAAGTTGTTCAAGTTTGAAAGTGCAAAAATCAGGAAAAGTGTTAAAACTCTCCCAAATAATCAAATAAATAGTGTTACATGTCAGGGATTTCACCAGAATTTTGCATTACCTGATAACAGACTCAATAAATGAAAACAACAGGCAAAATTAAGAAATCAAAAATTGAACATGGAAAAGTTGAAAAGTCCCTAAAACAACAGGCAATTTTGTGAAAACAAACATTGAAAATCGCCTGTTGTCTGCTGCTAATGCAACCCCTGCATGTCCAGATTACAGGTTGATCCAAAAAATGTAACTCAAACAAATGTTAATGATAACTCAGCCATTCAGCTTATCTATTTTTAAGTTCATTAATTTTTACATTAGGCCTATTTAGATAACAAACATCAGTATCCGAGGCATAAGTACGAATATCATTTCAGTGATCTCCCCAGCATTAAAGCAAGTGGGTGCAGCACTCATATGAGATTTTGAAAATAGGCTTGCACTCACCTGAAAATCCATTTACACCCACTTTAAAATGAGAAAAATCATGAAAGATTTGCATATTTTGACCAATTTTGGTCTGCATTGTGAGAATGAAAGTTTTCCACCCACCTGAGAAAAAATTCCTGTGGAGATCACTGCATTCAGTTATACTGCTATAACTTTAGCTTCTTAATATCACTTCTTTGAGGTAAAATAAATCCAGTAGGTCCTTTGATATTTCAAGTTTATAGCTATTTGAGCATACAAATGTTTGCATATAATAAGTACATGAAGTACAGTTACAGTTTCAATCACTTCTGGGTCAATTCATGTTGTTCTGTAGCTTCTTTCATGTAGGAGCTTGAGAGTCATCATCAGTGTTTAGTGGTTTAAATTCCTGGGGGAACTCCAGTGTTACATCAGGGGCCTCAACTTTGTGATCCTGAAAAAATATTAATGATGATCTGTACATGCATTATTGCACTAAATCTAGTCACATAACTGAGTTATAGCTGCCTTAGCTAGGCTAAATCATGAAGGAATGAGTGATTCTTAGACTTGATTACTTAATAGTATTCTTCAAAAATCTTCAAATATGAATAATCAATTATAAACCTCTACTCTAAGCTATTATGTGGTTAGGGTTTTATGTCTCCAATTATTATTTTTATTTTATGTGATTTTCCATTGGTTAACATCATCAAGGCTATACCAGCATAAAAAATCATTTGGGATTAGGGGCTGAGTCAATATTTCAATCTTCGTCAAAAAATATAATTAATTTAGTAGCCTCCCCTCTAATTAAAGTCAAATGTTGAATCTTGTGCAATGTAAAATTGTCAAAATTTTGATTTACGTACAGTGTACAAGCATGACAAGTAGAACATCAGCATACAATATCTGCTACTGCTATAACAACACATTTCAAATTCTCTTTATACATCTGTGGATTATATTTAATGGTCATACCATTGCAGAAGATGAAAGCCCAGGAAAGTAACAATCAATGCCCATCACCTAATTAAAAAGCGTTTTACCCCCTCTATCCAAATGTAATTAATTACGTATTGATGGACATTGAAATATTGACCCAGCCCCTTATATTTCCTGTAACAGTATTCAGTATTTACCTTTCTTCCTCAGTCTGTCAGTCTCTCTATAATTCTCAGAACTAAAATTAATGAAATTATAAAATTTAATTGAAGAATTACACACCAAACCTAGCTGCTGGTTTGGTGCTGGTAAACTAGGAAAATTCCCAAAAATGAAAGTAATTGCTGAGCTGTAGGCATTGGCAAGTCTTGTTTTGCCAATGCTACTCAAATGAACAGAATCCCCAAAATAACAAGAAGAAAACAAATTAGAGTTCTTGTTGCCGTGCAAAAATAAGCGCTCGCAATTCAAAAATGCTAATGATTGATGGTGGCACAAATCAACAAGACGGCGATTAACATAACGTGCCTTTTTGTTAAACTTATATTGATTAAATCTAGGAAGAATACCCAAAATACAAAATTTAGTGTGTGAACTGAAACGTGTACGAAGGACGCTGAGAAGATTACAAAATTCTTTCTCAACTAAAATATTCAAAGGGGTCCTCGAGTCTGTGGTGCCTTTCCAGTAGATGTCATTTCCTCCACAAAGGACAAATACTAGATCGGCATCAAAGCAGACTTTTGGATCCGAATCTAAATTAAAAAGCTTGTGTGCAATGGATGGCACAGTGCCACCCGAAAAGAAAATGCTAAATAACTGAAAATTAAAAAGAACACATAAGAAAGAAAGTTGTGCTTCTAAGGCCTCTTTCAGCCCCCTCCCATGGCTAGTGGAGACAAGCTGTATTTTAAACACCATTCTGAAGATAGATAATATTTTTACTTTATTAATGTATGTCTTGACCATAAATCAGTAACTTATAAGTTCATGTTTGGAAAAGAAAAGCCTTCGTTAAGTTTGTATGTGTTCCGGTTTTATTGGAACATTCATAATACCACACTCTAGAGGGTATCAAATAAATATGTTCTCCCCTCCTTAGCTTTAACATCCACATTATGTTGCATAACCTTTTTGTAGATACATATCTGAATTGTTCTTTAGTACATCAAAACTAGGCTTCACATAGCAACTCCACAAGAAGTTTCAGATGACTAACTCCACTAGATGCACTTTTTTGCACAAAAGTTCATTCTCTTGAAATTAAGGGGGAGAACATATTTATTTGACACCCTGTATTTAAATTTTGTAAGAGGTCATGACTTTTGAAAGTGAATGTCAAAATGTGAATGTATCATAATTAATGATGTTTGATTGTATTTTGTTTCAAAAATATTTCTTACTCAAAGTATCAAGCTGTAAAGTTATAATCTGGTTAAAACATGGGCCTTCAAACATGTTGTACTGACTACTTAAAAACTAGAAGGCAAATGCTGAAAGGGACATGGCCAGGATCTGACATTTGGTGAGGCATTGAGTAAAACATGAAATAATGTAATATCATAAAATATCTTCACAGTTCCAATCAAAATAATGTAATTAGGTTTCTGTCAAATTTTGGTGCAGCAGTTGCCTGGCTATGGCTTGACAGCAGCAAAAACAGCAAATAATTCCTGTATACTGATATATGATCTAGGCCATTCATGAAATATTCCTGGATTGTGTGACTTTGGTATAGGCAGCTATCATATCTGGGGTTTCAATAACAGCCGGCGGCCGGCGAAAACGCCGCTTCAAATCCCAGTTACGCCGGTTCAAATTTTGAGAAAAAAAATTAGAAAAAAAATTGCCGGCTCAAATGATCAGAGATTTTGCTCACACATGAGACAAATCAATTTAGTTTGTCATGTCAAATGAAAGAATATAAATTAACCTACCTTGAGAAGGCAAAATGTAAGTATAATAGGCAGATAATCAGCAGTGTTTTAGAGAAACACTGAGATAATTATCTTACTGTAATTCGGCCACCATTTTTATTGACCTACTCTCAAACCAAAACATTATGCTTTGAGACTAAATGGGTCAGTAGCAATGTCCTGCCACCCCTTTTGTTTCAATGGATACTACATGTACTATTATTACAGTTACACATATACTTGAAATAAACAGTATAAATCAATACAATTGATCTTCTTGGCATTATCTTACATCATATTGAGGAAGCACAAAGGGCAACATTTGAAAAACACAAATTAATTAACAAGTAAAAAGTTAATTAAAAATCAAATTATGTATTGATCTGCTTTATTGAAATCAATTGCTCATATACAATTTGCATTAAAGTGACAGGAAAATACTGATTTCAATATTTTACATCACAGTGAGGAAGCACAAGGGGCAACATTTAAAAAACACATAAAGTAATGAACATGTCAAAGAGATCAATTGATCAAATATACAGTTTGCAATAAAGTGGCAGGAAAATATTGATTCTATGATTTTACATATGGGGATATGCTTTTATTTTCAATATATTGAGTCGAGCACCTCCAAAAATGAAGTAGAAAGCGAGCGAAGTCGAACGCGAGCGAAGAAGCGAGCGAAGTCGAACGCGAGCGAAGCGAGCGGCGAACGATTGAAAAAAATTCAGCCTGCTGAAATTGCCTAATGCCTGTTGAAAAAATATTTATTGAAACCCCTGCATATGCCTTTTAAATGCCAAGAATCCTTAAAAGACATTTCTCGCTCTTTATTTTTAAGCTAATAAAACATGTTTGGAGGATGAAGAGCCCAATTTTAATAGATTTTATATAGGCCTACTAATATTTTTTATTATTGAGTGTGATGTTATGCCCCCTAGCAGTTGCACTGGTACACTTAAAAATTGATGGTAACTAGATAAGTAACATAACTGCAATAGAGTTCACGATATCTAATTATCTTATTATTAATTACTAGTAGTATACCAGTGAACCTTAAGCAGAATTCATACAAAAATTTACAATCCTTTTTCATATTTTTTTATATTGTTTTGTAAATCCATGAAAACTACTTCTGACTTTTTTGTCTGATCATTTTGCTCTTAATTATATCTGATTTCATAATTCTTCAATTTATTTGACATTAGTAGATTTTGCTATTGTGAATTTTGCCATTTGTGCTCTTATTGCATGTGGTGCTTTCTTTTCATTGCATTTTGCCCTATCTTATTATTGAATTGTGCCATAGTGTTTTGCCCTTTGTGCTTTCTTATTATTGAATTGTGCTATAGTGTTTCGCCATTTGTGCTTTCTTATTGTTAAATTGTGCCATTGTGTTTTGCCCTTTGTGCTTTCTTATTATTGAATAATGCCATTGTGTTTTGCCCTTTGTGCTTTCTTATTATTGAATTGTGCCATTGTTTTTTTCCCTTTGTGCTTTCTTATTACTGAACTGTGCCATTGTGTTTTGCCATTTGTGCTTTCTTATTGTTTAATTGTGCCATTGTGTTTTGCCCTTTGTGCTTTCTTATTATTGAATTGTGCCATTGTGTTTTGCCCTTTGTGCTTTCTTTTTGTTGAATTGTAATTGTGCCATTGTATTTTGCCCTTTGTGCTTTCTTATTATTGAATTGTGCCATTGTGTTTTGTCCTTTGTGCTTTCTTATTATTGAATTGTGCCATTGTTTTTTGCCCTTTGTGCTTTCTTATTACTGAACTGTGCCATTGTGTTTTGCCCTTTGTGCTTTCTTATTGTTGAATTGTGCCATTGTGTTTTGCCCTTTGTGCTTTCTTATTATTGAATTGTGCCATTGTGTTTTGCCCTTTGTGCTTTCTTATTATTGAACTGTGCCATTGTGTATTGCCATTTGTGCTTTCTTATTGTTGAATTGTGCCATTGTGTTTTGCCCTCTGTGCTTTCTTTTTGTTGAATTGTGCCATTGTGTTTTGCCCTTTGTGCTTTCTTATTATTGAATTGTGCCATTGTGTTTTGCCATTTGTACTTTCTTATTGTTGAATTGTGCCATCGTGTTTTGCCCTTTGTGCTTTCTTATTATTGAATTGTGCCATTGTGTTTTGCCCTTTGTGCTTTCTTATTACTGAACTGTTCCATTGTGTTTTGCCATTTGTGCTTTCTTATTGTTGAATTGTGCCATTGTGTTTTGCCCTCTGTGCTTTCTTTTTGTTGAATTGTGCCATTGTGTTTTGCCCTTTGTGCTTTCTTATTACTGAACTGTTCCATTGTGTTTTGTCCTTTGTGCTTTCTTATTACTGAACTGTTCCATTGTGTTTTGCCCTTTGTGCTTTCTTATTACTGAACTGTTCCATTGTGTTTTGCCATTTGTGCTTTCTTATTATTGAATTGTGTACTTAAGTGGTACAAACTTGTATATTGGGACAGCTGATGGTTGACAATACATAATGGATTATGTAAATTCAATGAACAATTTGATATCAATATAACATTATAATCATCATAATTTTTATCTTACAATACACAATCAGAAAGTTTACAATACATAACATTATATATTCAGTCAACCAAGCTTAAAAGTCAGAAAAACCCACGTATTTTGCCTATTTTACACACCATGTATTTAAAAGAAGATAAATTTATGGAATAAGTCTGTAAGGACATGTCATGGCCAAATGACCATTGACTAAATTAAGGTAGTGCAAACCTAAAGGATTTAAACTGATGAAGAGAAAAATAGACTAATAAATATATTTCACTCATATAAAAAGGGTGAATTAAGGTATTCCAAACCTAGAAGACTTAAAAGCTGACTGATGAAG
The DNA here is from genome assembly GCA_903813345.2 of Owenia fusiformis. Classification (NCBI taxonomy): domain Eukaryota; kingdom Metazoa; phylum Annelida; class Polychaeta; order Sabellida; family Oweniidae; genus Owenia; species Owenia fusiformis. The sequence goes on from CAIIXF020000003.1 coordinate 16,779,585, forward strand.
AGAAAATTAGACTAATAAATACATTTCCCTCATAGAAAAAGGGTGAATTAAGTTAGTGCAAACCTAAAAGACTTAAAGGCTGACTGATGAAGAGAAAAATAGACTAATAAATACATTTCACCCATACAAAAAATATGAATTAAGGTAGTGCAAACCTAAAAGACTAAGGCTGACTGATGAAGAGAAAAATAGACTAATAAATATATTTCACTCGTATAAAAAGGGTGAATTAAGGTAGTGCAAACCTTAAAGACTTAAAGGCTGACTGGTGAAGAGAAAATTAGACTAATAAATACATTTCCCTCATAGAAAAAGGGTGAATTAAGGTAGTGCAAACCTAAAAGACTTAGGCTGACTGATGAAGAGAAAAATAGACTAATAAATACATTTCACCCATACAAAAAAGATGAATTAAGGTAGTGCAAACCTAAAAGACTAAGGCTGACTGATGAAGAGAAAAAAAGATTAATAAATACATTTCACTAATATAAAAAATATGAATTTAGGTAGTGCAAACCTTAAAGACTTCGGATTACGCAGACTATTGAAGAGAAAAATAGCCTAATAAATACATTCCACTACAAACAAACATGAATTAAGGTAGTGCAAATCTAAAAGACTTAGGCTTAGGCTGACTGATGAAGAGAAAAATAGACAAATAAATCCATTTCACTCATATAAAAAGGTTGAATTACATGAATTAAGGTCATGCAAACCTAAAAGACTTAGGCAGACTGTTGAAGAGACTCATGAATACATTTCACTCGTTTAAAAAGGGTGAATTAAGGTAGTGCAAACCTAAAAGACTTAGGCTGGCTGATGAAGAGGCAAATAGACAAATAAATACATTTCACTCGTATAAAAAGAGTGAATTAAGGTAGTGCAAACCTAAAAGACTTAGGCTTAGGCAGACTGTTAATTGAAGAGAAAAATAGACTCATAAATTCATTTCACTCGTATAAAAAGGGTATATTAAGGTAGTGCAAACTTAAAAGACTTAGGCAGACTGATGACGAGAAGAATAGACTAATAAATGCATTTCACTTATATAAAAAGGTTGAATTAAGGTATTGCAAACCTAAAAGACTTAGGCTGACTGATGGAGAGAAAAATAGACTAATAAATGCATCTCACTCATATAAAAAGGTTGAATTAAGGTAGTGCAAACCTAAAAGACTTAGGCAGACTGATGGAGAGAAAAATAGACTAATAAATGCATCTCACTCATATAAAAAGGTTGAATTAAGGTAGTGCAAACCTTAAAGACTTAGGCTTAGGCAGACTGTTGAAGAGAAAAATAGACTCATAAATACATTTCACTCGTATAAAAAGGGTGAATTAAGGTAGTGCAAACCTAAAAGACTTAGGCAGACTGATGAAGAGAAAAATAGATTAGTAAATGCATTTTACTCATATAAAAAGGTTGGATTAAGGTCATGCAAACCTAAGAGACTTAGGCTTAGGCAGACTGTTGAAGAGAAAAATAGACTCATAAATACATTTCACTCGTTTAAAAAGGGTGAAATAAGGTAGCACAAACCTAAAAGACTTAGGCTTAGGCTGACAGTTGAAGAGAAAAATAGACAAATAAAAACATTTCACTCATATAAAAAGAGTGAATTAAGGTAGTGCAAACCTAAAAGACTTAGGCTGACTGATGAAGAGAAAAATAGACTAATAATTACATTTTACTCATATAAAAAAGATGAATTAATGTAGTGCAAACCTAAAAGACTTAGGCTTAGGCAGACTGTTGAAGAGACTCATAAAGACATTTTACTCATATAAAAATGGTGAATTATGGTAGTGCAAACCTAAAAGACTTAGGCTTACGCAGACTGTAGAAGAGAAAAATAGACTCATAAATACATTTCACTCATATAAAAAGGGTGAATTAGGTAGTGCAAACCTAAAAGACTTAGGCTTAGGCAGACTATTGAAGAGAAAAAAAGACTAATAAAATAATATATCTCAATCATATAAAAAGGGTGAATTAAGGTAGTGCAAACCTAAAGACTTAGGCTTAGGCAGACTGTTAATTGAAAAGAAAAATAGACTCATGAATACTGAATACATTTCACTCGTATAAAAAGGGTGAATTAAGGTATTGCAAACCTAAAAGACTTAGGCAGACTGATGAAGAGAAAAATAGACTAATAAATGCATTTCACTCATATAAAAAGGGTGAATTAAGGTAGTGCAAACCTAAAAGACGAAGGCTGACTTATGAAGAGAAAAATAGACTAATAAATACATTTCACTCATGTAAAAAACATAAATTAAGGTAGTGCAAACCTTAAAGACTTAAGATGACTGATGAAGAGAAAAATAGACTAATAAAAACATTTCACTCATATAAAAAGAGTGAATTAAGGTAGTGCAAACCTAAAAGACTTAGGCTGACTGTTGAAGAGAAAAATAGACAAATAAAAACATTTCACTCATATAAAAAGAGTGAATTAAGGTAGTGAAAACCTAAAAGACTTAGGCTGACTGTTGAAGAGAAAAATAGACTAATAAATACATTTCACTCATGTAAAAAACATAAATAAAGGTAGTGCAAACCTTAAAGACTTAAGATGACTGATGAAGAGAAAAATAGACTAATAAATACATTTCACTCATACAAAAAGATGAATTAAGGAGTGCAAACCTAAAAGACTTAGGCTTAGGCAGACTGTTGAAGAGAAAAATAGATTAATAAATACATTTCACTCATATAAAGAGGTTAAATTAACATAATGAATACCTAAATGACTCAGGCTGACTGTTGAAGAGAAAAATAGACAAATAAAAACATTTCACTCATATAAAAAGAGTGGATTAAGGTAGTGCAAACCTAAAAGACTTAGGCTGACTGTTGAAGAGAAAAATAGACAAATAAAAAAAAATTCACTCATATAAAAAGAGTGAATTAAGGTAGTGCAAACCTAAAAGACTTAGGCTGACTGATGAAGAGAAAAATAGACCAATAAATACATTTTACTCATATAAAAAAGATGAATTAAGGCAGTGCAAACCTAAAATACCTAGGCTTAGGCAGACTGTTGAAGAGAAAAATAGACTCATAAATACATTCATAAATACTAAAAGACTTAGGCTGACTGATGAAGAGAAAAACAGGCTAATAAATACATTTTACTTATATAAAAAGGGTGAATTAATATATTTCACTCATAAAAAATAGACTAATAAATACATTTCACTCATATAAAAAGGGTGAATTAAGGTAGTGCAAACCTAAAAGACTTAGGCTTAGGCTGACTGTTGAAGAGAAAATGAGGCAAATAAATACATTTCACTCATGTAAAAAAAACATGGATTAAGGTAGTGCAAGCCTAAAAGACCAAGGCTGGCTAATGAAGAGAAAAATAGACTAATAAATACATTTCACACATATAAAAAGGGTGAATTAAGGTAGTGCAAACCTAAAAGACATAGGCTGACTTATGAAGAGAAAAATAGACTAATAAATACATTTCACTCATGTAAAAAACATAAATTAAGGTAGTGCAAACCTTAAAGACTTAAGATGACTGATGAAGAGAAAAATAGACTAATAAATACATTTCACTCATACAAAAAGATGAATTAAGGAGTGCAAACCTAAAAGACTTAGGCTTAGGCAGACTGTTGAAGAGAAAAATAGACTAATAAATACATTTCACTCATATAAAGAGGTTAAATTAACATAATGAATACCTAAATGACTCAGGCTGACTGTTGATACTTAAGGAATAAAGAATCATGTATCACTCTATATTGGAAATATAAAAGCATGAGTGTATGAACTAACCCATCTTCATAATGCACGAAGGTTTACCCATTTAAAGGGTGAATTAAAGTAATCAATACCTATAAAAATAAATATGTTTGCATAAAAACAATAAGCACAGTGCAGGATAATACATACGCACGGGTAGGCCAAATGATTATCACTCACCTTATAACAGATAATAAATACTGTGAAATACTAATGAAATCACGCAGTAACTATGGGGAATCATTGTTAACACATATTTTCAACTGTAATATATACAGATATGTACACAAACTACATGTCTGGTAAGAAGAGTTGAAACTTACTGATATGTGAAGACAAGGAGCATCTTACATTCTTACACATATTTTCAACTCTCATCACTGGACACATTAAACACTGTGAAATTCTTGTGAAACCATGTACTATATACAGTAACTATGATGGGGAATCAACTTACAATCACAATGAAACTGATAACTATATTATATAGTACTGTAATATATACAGATATGTACATGAACGACATGTCCAGTAAGAAGAGTTGAAACTTACTAACATGTGAAGACAAGGAGCATCTTACACATATTTTCAACTCTCATCACTGGACACATTAAACACTGTGAAATTCTTGTGAAACCATGTACTATATACGGTAACTATGATGGGGAATCAACTTACAATCACAATGAAACTGATAACTATATTATATAGTACTGTAATATATACAGATATGTACATGAACGACATGTCCAGTAAGAAGAGTTGAAACTTACTAACATGTGAAGACAAGGAGCATCTTACACATATTTTCAACTCTTATCACTGGACAGATTGCACATTAAACTGTAAAACACTGGGAAATCCTAAACCATGGCTAAAATGTACTATCAAGCATTTCAGGTTGATAGAAAATAATTATTTACATACATCTACAACTACAGTATGAAACGCAGACTAGTTGCTGTGCGCTCACTAAAGTTGTAACTCTTTAGATTTATATATTTATACATTACATTTATACATTATACATATGTGGTAAATGTAACTAAATGTAAGTAAATGATAAGAAATAAGACCAGACTATTAAGGTAAATGTAACTAAATGACTTAAAGGGACCCAACACCATGGTCACATGATCAGTCGTGTGGAGGTAAGCTCCCAGTTGAAATAAAATCACTGTCCTCCTTTGGTTTCTGTGAAAAGTAGCTAATACCCTCATGTATTGGTCAGTTTGTGTGTCACACGACTAATCCCCACCATATGCTTCATTCAACATATTTTATGCTATTGAGCTGCATATATAAACAGTACTTTGCAACTAAGGTCATACAGTATACTAACCCCTTGCAAATTGTAATTTATTGAATTCACAGTAAACCCATCAATTTTTAAGAAAACAAAGAATATTGTTCTCATGGATCTATTATTTATGTTAGACTAACTATGAAAATATAAATATGAAATAATATGTTAGCTTGAAGTCATATATAAGATGAAAATATATGTTCATGCATTTGCATTTTTCCAAAGGGAATATTCCCATGTAAGTAAATACAGGTGCAATATATAATTTATATGTATATCTATGTCATCTGTCTATACATGCGCGTATAGCCTAGTGTAACATGTGAACAAGATGGTTCTTGAAAGAAATGAGCGTGGCAGATTTGCTAAAATGCCACATACACCACAAAAGCAAGACCAATTTGAAAGTAAGTTCATTATTCTCAAGGGTACACTTCAAGTGAAAGCTACATTGCTACAAGGCGGCCTATCATTCTGAGACAAATGTATTATCCAACGATTGTGATTTTCGAAGCTAAAATATGATATCTTGAGCAGATGGAAATACATTCCCATGAGATATGTATATTTATTCCATAGTTAGCATGATATTCATAGGATAACATGTGAAAATAAAAACGGTATTTTTGTAATCAGTGGTAAAATATGATATTTTTGACAAATTTTCACTTAACCATAACATACGGTTTTTTAGCCATGACATACGACGTCGTATGCGATGGTTTATGGATTTTTGCTACTTCAGACTCAAAACGAGGCTAAGTGTCAACATCGCCGGATCGTTTGGAAATTCGAATTAAATAACTTAATTTCCGACGATTCTGATGATGACTTTAACTATGGAATAAAAAGAACATCCTATGATTTACTCGTGATATGATTTTAATCCACTCATGGATATTGATATCTGCTCTCTCTCGCTACGCTCACTCGTGCAGATATCATATCCATTCGTGGATAAAAATCATATCACTCATAAATCATAGGATATCCTCTATATAGTCAAAAGTGATAACTATTTATTGAGTGTAATGAAATGTATCCTTCGCTAACTGCTTTTGTTTGAGATAATTATCATGAAATGTTTTTAAATCAATTTTTATGTGTGTCATTGATCCTAATCCACCCTGTAGTCTGGTGTTTGTAGAGCATTGCGACTCGTACAACTTATTCTCACAAATATCAAACCTCATTTACTAATTAATTTTTTGTGTGAATATGAAGAGTCCAAGCATTGCTTTTTTATGTTTATTGTATAGCTATATTTAGCCTTGATATCCATGATTTTTTAAAACAAAATCTCACCGTTAGATTTCGGGCTATTCATGTTTACTCATTTGTCTAATTGGAAAACAATGCAAATCTCTGAAATTCTAAGACGGTGAAAAATCATTAAAAAATACACAGATTCAGAATCCGGCAAGCATTTTCCCTTATTCCTCTCCGTTAAGAAGTTTTGCAAGGTGTTGGATTCCTTTAAGTTGATAAGAAGTAAGACCAGAGACTGGAATTTAAGATAACCCACTATTAAGAACTGGCTAAGATAAATTAAAAGTAATGAATAAGGCAAGAAATGATTGAAGAAATACTACTAGTTACAAGTGGCTAAGATAAAATAATAAGTACCTAAATGACTTAAGTTTGTAAGGAATAAGGCAAGAAATAATTGAAGAAAATCCACTATTTAGAAGTGGTTAAGATGAAGTAATGATTACCTAAATGACTTAGGTTTGTAAGGAATAAGGCAAGAAATAATTGAAGAAAATCCACTATTAAGAAGTGGTTAAGATGAAGTAATGATTACCTAAATGACTTAGGTTTGTAAGGAATAAGACAAAATGTTGAAGAAAATCCACTATTTAGAAGTGGTTAAGATGAAGTAATGGGTACCGAAATGACATAGGTTTGTAAGAAATAAGACAAAATTATTGAGGAAAATCCACTATTAAGAAGTGGTTAAGATAAAGTGATGATTACCAAAATGACCTAGGTTTGTAAGGAATAAGACAAAATGATTGAAAAAAATCAGGCAAACATATAGGCCTATATGTTATATATACTATTGAGAACCTAAATGACTTAGGTTTGTAAGGAATAAGGCAAGAAATAATTGAAGAAATCAACTATTTTAAGGCAAGAAATTATTGAAGAAAATCCACTATTAAGAAGTGGTTAAGATGAAGTAATGATTACCTAAATGACTTAGGTTTGTAAGGAATAAGACAAAATGATTGAAGAAAATCCACTATTAAGAAGTGGTTAAGATGAAGTAATGATTATCTAAATGACTTAAGTTTGTAAGGAATAAGAAAAAATGATTGAAGAAAATCGACTATTCAGAAGTGGCTAAGATAAAATAATGAGTACCTAAAATGACTTAGGTCACAAACAAACTAAGAAATGTATATCCTCATCTAAGCTGCTGTCTTCTGGTCATTTATATCACCCTAAAACAAACTTAGTAATGTATATCCTCATCTAAGCTGCTGTCTTCTGGTCATTTATATCACCTTAAAACAAACTTTGTAATGTATATCCTCATCTAAGCTGCTGTCTTCTGGTCATTTATATCACCCTAAAACAAACTTAGTAATGTATATCCTCATCTAAGCTGCTGTCTTCTGGTCATTTATATCACCCTAAAACAAACTAAGTAATGTATATCCTCATCTAAGCTGCTGTCTTCTGGTCATTTATATCACCCTAAAACAAACTTAGTAATGTATATCCTCATCTAAGCTGCTGTCTTCTGGTCATTTATATCACCCTAAAACAAACTTAGTAATGTATATCCTCATCTAAGCTGCTGAACATATTTACATTTTTTGTACATAATATACAAATATTAAAATATGTGAAGACAAGGAGCATCTTACACATATGTTCATATTTTTAAATACATCTATTGGTTACATTCATCAATCATTGCTTGAACCTTTTTGAACCCTGTCCAAATTGCATTTCAGGAGAATGTGGATGCTTCTTGTTTTGTGATGTTTGATTAAAAGACTGCCAGAAAAGCTCTTTAAGTTCAGCAAGGGTTTGGTTAGATGGATATTTAAGACCATTCATATTCATATAGGCTTTTATATTAGATATTTTGACATTAGTGTCAGATATGTTCAATGTTGTTTGGTGGTATTCAAGCTCAGTCTGGATTAATGTGTCAATGACATTTGGTTTTACAGATTCATCAAATATCTCAAAGCACATCATGTAAAGATTATTCTTAATGGTAAACTGTGCATGTTGGCCAGTATAGTTAGCCCTTCCATTTGATTTAATGCCATCATGAGAATACCATCCAGATTTAAGACTATTTTCTTGGTTAATGAATGGACATACCTCAACATAGAAGTGTGATCCGGTATAATATATTATTGATGTTAATGCATACATTTTGTTTCGAATATATACAAAATATGGCAATTTCATTTCAAACATATTTTCTCTGATGCTTTGATTGTCAAATAAAACAGTAAACATTAGAGGCTGGTTTTGTATTGTAATTTTACAATGGGGAATGATATCAAGATTATTTTCCCTACGACAAGAGAGGCAGCGATAATCAGGTGAAAGCTTCATTTCATGAGAACACTTCTGTTCAATGGTTTTTCTCAGGTCAATGGAAACATCATCTAATTTAGACATGTGTTCATATTCAAAGTCATGCATAGATATTGTAATGAGAGCTTCAGTGTTGCGTATTCTGGAATCAAAGTGAGATGGGTCCCTTGGACAACGCTTTTCTAATTTGAATTGTAAGGCCAATTGGGATTGTTCAGCAGGAGTTAACAATCTATGAAATATTGACCACTCTGCAACAACACTTCCGGTTTGTCCAAGTCCAAAATATTCTGATGCATTATCCGATGTTGACAGCAACCAATTCCAAAAGATCATCTTGCTTGCATGAAACTTGCCTTGCAATTTAAAGTCTAAACATTTAAACATTGTTTCTAAGGGTTTACTGAAATGCACTTGTCCTATGAGTCTTTTGATAATTTCAGATTTTCTGCCAAAGATATTTAGAGTTCCTTCAAGTATGGAGTCAATGTGACAACTGTTGGTTACACCATCTGAGCCCCACCTAAAGGATTGATAATGTGTATGATATATTTTAGGTACGTATGCAGGTTTTCGTTGCTTTTTTGTTTTTGGTACATCATACTCTCCCTGTACAATTTTGATGATTTCTGGATCAATTTTATCCCTCAATGAATCGCATCTTGTCAAAAGAAGGGCAGATTGAGCTAAGAATTTTGATTGTTGATGAAGAGTAGCAGGGATATTTGGCATTTCATTTTGTAAAACGCAAGATATGTGAAATTGTCTCAAGTAGATGAGGAGTTGGTTAACGTAATTTTCATTATATTCTATCTTGAAAATGTTTGTACCGACTGGTGTCCAGACAACAAAATGACATTCTTTAGCGCCACTTACTTTCATTTCTAGCATAACTTGGGGTATGTAGTAAGTAGGGATTTCTGAATAAGGGAATGGTTTTCCATTTTTCCATGGGCATTTCATTTCTATCACTATTTTTGTTCCATCTTCCAAGGTAACGAGACCATCAGGAGTGACCCCTAACCATATCCTACCCTCAGAACTGGTGTGTATGTATGTGCTTACCTCTTGAAATTTTGCATTTTTGAAGTGTGTTTCAAGATAATTGAGATAGGTCACAGTTGCATAACGCTCACAAATTTTCCCCCAACGCATAGCAGAGTTTGAATCAATTTCTTTCCATGTACTGTTGTCAATGTGAAATTCTTTGATTAAATTATAGTATTCTTTACGAGCAGTTGATCCATGCATGCCAAGACAGGTGGCTGCCATGCTGCCATTGATTTTACCCTTACGTAAGTCTAGCCATGCTTTTGACCCTTGTTTGATGCTACCAGTGTATTTAATGAAGCTCGAAAAGGATTCCAATACTTTAGATTTCAATGCATCAAGTAGTCCTATTACAGATTTCTTGGAATATGATTCAAAATCCTTGGAAAAATTGTGTTTTTTCTGTTTTTGGGAATTTTTCGATTTCTTTAAAGGGCATGTTTTATAATTGTGACCTTTCGTCTGACATCTGGTACAGGTTTGCTTTTTTAGCCATTCTGGATTTATAGGTGCTGTACATTGTCTTGCCCAATGACCAAAGTTCCGACAGTTAAAGCACTGATCACTAGATGATGGAATATTTAATTTTGGCTCATTTCCGCTGTAGGATTTCAAGTATTGCCTAATTGCACTATGATCGTTTTCACTGGGACAAAGATTGTCTTTCCGAATATAATACAAACATCTTTGTTTGAGAAACCTTTTGATGACATGACCAAATACAAATGCAGTATCAGTTGAATCTAATGATGGGTATTCCAATGCATTCAGTAACCTGTACCATGCTTGCCTTGTTTTTACATCACTATGATAGAAATTTAGAGCTGATAAAAGTACATCAGGCTTCCAAAAACCAGTGCAGAAAAATTGATTTCTTAAGTTTGAATCAATTTCAACCAAAAATTGTTGTACATTTGGCCAATTTCTGACCTGTTTCAGTGTGTTTGTAAGACGCTGAGCACCTGTCATCAAAACATGAGGAGTATTTAGTTCTATATAAGCTGTAATTTCTTTAAATTGCTTTTTCAGAACTTTGCGGTCCCTGCCTGACATACCTGACATAGAGAGTAAGAGGGGAGAATCACTGGGAAGTTGTCCATCGCCAATATTCTCATATGATAAAGAATCATCTTGCCAATTAGCAGTGCTATGAAAAAGGTCTGTTTCATCCTTGCCATTTTTTGATCTTCTCTTGAGAGGAACTTTGGCTAAATTAGGCAAGTTCAGTGCATTATATGAACCTACAGTGTCATTGATGTCTGAGAACTCTCCTCTCAATAACTGATCAGTAGCTAATGTTGTATTTGTTTCAAAGTACTGGTTTACAGTTGGTTTGGATCCTGCAATGCGTTCCCTTTGTAAACTAAAATAATTTTCAACATCATCTTGGGAAAGGGATTTTGGAACAAAATTAACATTTTCATGGTAAAGTTGTAAATATGAGAATAACCCTATAGTTCCATTGATAGTTCGTACAATATCAGAGAAAGATTCATGTGTAATAAATGATTTATAATGGTCACGCAATGAGCAGCCATTCCTTCTAAATGCAGATGATTGTCTCACCTCAGCATTCCAATCAGTAAAATATTTCTTTACTTGGAGGAGTTGGCGGACAAAGTTTGGTTTTGGTGCACATGAATTGAGTGTCTCAAAAAACATTGCTGATGTTCTAATGTACTTTCTTAATTGGATAGTTTTATCGAAGTAATGTTCAGCCAAATCTTCACTGGTTGAATAGGAAAGTAGTTGAACTGCTCGCTTTACACTCATTTTAGTGCGCGCACTGAGAACAATGTGTTTCCACTTCAGCATAGTATTGTCGTTTTTTATGAGATCCACGATAAAGGATGGAGATATATCATGGCCATCAAAATGCATATGTCTATTGCTGGAGATTAGGTGATTTCTAAGTCTTTTTATCAAGTGTGGAAAATCAGAAAGCCAGTAAATTGGTTTGTTGTCATTATATGGGTTCGGACATACAAAATTGCTATTTCCTGCTGTTTTAAAAAAAGCACGTGAATATGCAGATCCATCGCAGACTGAATAAAGAATTTGCATGGTTTCTTTGTCATTGAGTTCAATTTTACTCAGGCATTGGATCACTTGCCATAGCATTGCATCAATTTTCATATGGTTAACCCTTGCCACTGGAAATGAAGCTACGGGCCAACAAAAATCTCCCTCAATACTGGTGAAGAAAAATTGACATATCATGGTAGCTAGTTTATTTTTTTCAGGGATAGTTTGATCATCTGTTGTTGAAGATTGTGTGGAAAAACAATGAGATGATTGTGAACTAGATTGTGACTCTTCATTTACTTGGGAGGATTCTTGAGAGGATTTTGTTTCATGGGTTTCATGGATGTTGCAAAGGTATTCTTCTGGAATGTTCAAGTTTTCAAAACCTACTAAATTTCCTGTTCGCTTATTGATACATAATCCTTTCTTAATTATTATCTCATCAAAATGAATACCGCCGACACCCTTGCATTTTCTTCGTTTAATTTCCTGAACCATTTTAGAAATGTTTTCAAGATTAATTGGGTCAGAGTTACATGATTGCTGCCTATATTGTTTGATGGTGTTCCATCTTGGAATTGGAAGGATGTTACTTATTGCATCATAGCCACTCTCTCTACATTGATTTGCAATGCGGCAACACCATTTTATTGTCAAGGGACTATATCGCATACCTTTAGGACGTGGTTTCTTTTTCTCTTTTGTTAATTTTCCCTTTGATCTTTCAAATTGGGTTTCTTGTCTTTGTAGGGATAGCATAGAATCTTGTAAGATATGAAAGAGAATGGAATCAGATGACAACCATTTATTTTCTATTGCTGTGTCTACCATTTGACCAAGTTGAGATGCATTGACCTTGAAATTAGCTGGAGCATTAACACGATTAGATCTTTGCTCTCGTAGGAGCCTATTGGCATAAACTACCTTTTTAGTAAGATTCATGTTCTCTTTTTTCAGGGATCTCGATTTCTCAAGTATTTCCTGGTATGAGAGGAATACATTTGGCGTATTGATGTTTGTATGGTCCGAGCCTCTCAGAAGATATCTAAGAGTGTTACGATGAGCCTCATAGCAATGCTTGCACAATGTGGTATGGACAGACTTAGCTTTATATTCACAACATTTGGTTCTTATCCTTGAATGATTTCCAATTGTTTCAAAAGTTAACTTGTCAAATGTTTTTCCTTGATTCACTCTTGATTGAAATTCTTTGATAATTTCACCATCTGTGATGCCAGTGCATATTTGAATATTGTCTGTCATTGGCAAAACATAATCAGAAATTACAGTTGACAGAGATTTCACATTGTTTGTAAGGTGACTTGGTATACGAAAATTGTCAATCTCAGATTTTTGTATATGAATTGCACAATTCCATGAATTTTCAAGTTGGGATATGTACACATCAAAGTGGGAAAATTTATCAACATGCTTTGTCATTTTTATTTGATTTGCAGATATAAGAGCCATACTCCAAGGTTTACCTATTAGAGAAAGGCAGAGCTCTGTGATGACATTTATACAAGAGAATTCAAGTGGATCAGTGGCCGATTCAATCCGCAGACTAAGCAACTTCTCACAGATACCTGTCTCTGATTTAGATTGATAGGAGGTGGAGTTAGGGTCATTTGATTGTGCAACAAACAACGGTTTATCAACTGATTGCTGTTCAAATGAGGTCTGCTGCGCCTTTTCTGGAGATTTAGGCATATCATTTATCTCAGCTCCACTTGAATGTGACATCTTGGATATTGAACATTGTTCTTTCAAAGGCACGGACAGATCATCAATTAATGAGTCTAATTTGTTAGAGGTTTTGATGAGCTCAAGAAAGTAGGACTCGCACTTTGAACAGGCATAACCTGCAATTTCAAGACTTGATGAAGATTCAGTTTTGCCAGTTGTATTTGGATCAATACTATATGTACAAGGGCATGAAATCGTTTTTCCAGAAATGTTTAATACATGGCTACGACATACACTCGATGTTATGGTGTATGTTTCATTGCAATGCAAACATTGACTTTTGGTAAATTGTCCACTACAGGTTTGTTTTGTATGCCTAAATCGCTTAGATTGCTTGTGTGGTTGACGACTATAATGAGCATTACAGATTTTTAAATTACCAGCATCATCAGTTGTGAAGTTTTGGTCAATATCAATTTCATACAAGCCATTCAGCGTTTTCAATGTGCGACTACCTTCATTAGTACAGTGCAAAATGCAGCATCGACTTCCCCCTGTATTTGTTATGTTTCTGTTTATTGTCTGGTTGATGTCAATACTATCCTGATCAGATTCAACGAGATTGTCATCTAACACTGACTGACTATGCTTTCTAACAAAAGCTTCAACATACTTGTCGTAGTTGATGGTGGAACAAGTTGATGTTTTATTTTCAAATGTTGCCCTTGGTGACTTTTTACAGAACAGGCATATTTTCTTTCTCTGAGTGTAGAAGGTATTAATACTGATAAATACTATGAGTATTGTGTCAAAAAAGAGTGACATTGTATCATATGATTCATTTTGACAGACCCAGTTTAATGCACTTGTGAAGAACAAACACATCATTTCTATGTGAAACGTTTGGAGAACTGCCCTGTACAGAATTACACAGAACAAAATCAAAATTGTTATGACTTGTAGTTCTCGTGGCATTCCAAAATACTCAGTGACAAATAGTATCCAGATAAGGATGGTCGAGAGAAAGTGTTCAAAAGAAGAGCATTTGTATTTCAGTAATTCTTTGGTGTCATCAATGTCTCTGTTGATGTATTGGCGAAGTCCTAGTATCAAAACATCAAGGGCAAGATAGAATACTGCACTAGGAGAACAAATAATTTCTCTGAATGTATCGATTAGGCGCAGAATCCATAGTTTGGTGTGCTTTACTAATGTAAACAAAAGGCCTACCCGTGGTTCACTATCGCAGGTAATTGAATCAGACTTGTCTTGTTTGGGAGGAATTTTGACCTTTGATTTCCACTGGTTTAGTCTCATGATTCTGTTAAGGTTCATACGCACAATGCATTTTCTCAATGGAATAGGCCTAACTGATCTGGAGTGGTGTTTATTTGTTCTGAATTTAAAAAAAGCCCAAAATGGTAATATCGGTTCAGGCAGTTTACTTTGACCTTTTGGTTTGCTATTGGAGGTATTTGTGAGGAAGAATCCGAAGACTCCACAGAATAAGTGCCAGAACAATATGGGTGGTATGGGAACTAAACACATGAGATCTAATATTGCAAAATAAATTAGCAAAGTCAGAGATATAAATGTTGGTTTATGATAAGCCATAGCTTGTTCTATATTTACCTTGAAAGAAATGAGAAGTGATGAGAACTGGAGCCTAGTGCTGTAGTGATACAGATAGAGCAAGAGAGTGTTCTGAAAATATAAAATAATAATACCACTTTATGCCTTTTATTTATAAAATCAACACAGTGTAATATCTAATAATATTGTAAAAAATAAACATATAATCTAATATGTTGCATGTACAAACATTGTTTATAATCACTTATCTTGTTTATATATTTACCTCAATGAGTGAAAGTGTAGGCTTGTGAGTGACACCGGGTGAGTGACAAAGCAGATGAAGATAGAGTAGACAGGCAGAGAGTTTGGTGATGATTCTGAAAAGATATAAAATAATATCAATTTATGTCTGTTATTGTTAATAAACTCAAAATAATATGTCATGTACCAACATTGTTTATAATCACCTATCTTGTTTATATATTTACCTCAATGAGTGAAAGTGTAGGCTTGTGAGAGTGACTCCGGGTGAGTGACAAAGCAGATGAAGATAGAGTAGACAGGCAGAGAGGGTGGTGATGATTCTGAAAAGATATAAAATAATATCAATTTATGTCTGTTATTGTTAATAAACTCAAAATAATATGTCATGTGCAAACATTATGTAAAATCACCTATCTTGATTATATATTTACCTCAATGAGTGAAAGTGTAGGCTTGTGAGAGTGACACCAGGTGAGTGACAAAGCAGATGAAGATAGAGTAGACAGGCAGAGGGTGGTGATGATTCTGAAAAGATAAAATAATATCAATTTATGTCTGTTATTGTTAATTAACTCAAAATAATATGTCATGTACAAACATTGTTTATAATCACCTATCTTGTTTATATATTTACCTCAATGAGTGAAAGTGAAAGTGTAGGCTTGTGAGAGTGACACCGGGTGAGTGACAAAGCAGATGAAGATAGAGTAGACAGGCAGAGAGGGTGGTGATGATTCTGAAAAGATAAAATAATATCAATTTATGTCTGTTATTGTTAATAAACTCAAAATAATATGTCGTGTACAAACATTGTTTATAATCACCTATCTTGTTTATATATTTACCTCAATGAGTGAAAGTGAAAGTGTAGGCTTGTGAGAGTGACACCGGGTGAGTGACAAAGCAGATGAAGATAGAGTAGACAGGCAGAGAGGGTGGTGATGATTCTGAAAAGATAAATAATAGGCCTATCATTTATGTTGATTTCGGCTATGTCTTTGACTGTATATTTACATGCATAAGTAGGTCCTATTTAATGGACCCTAGGATGATATTATAAGTAGAGAAATATTGAACACATTTAAATATTAAGTGCCATGGGTTGGGCTGCTGGAGAAGACATATATGTACATGCAAACTATTGTACATTAGCCTAGTATTAAATTGAGCCTATTATAAAGAATGAAACATACATGCAAAATATAAGCAAGGGAATGTTCATCAACTAGTCTAGACATAAAGCTGACATGCAATGCAACAAACTGGCAATGTGTCATTGAGACAAGTATGACTACAACTAGGCTATATAAAAATTCTACTTTATCGATTTATAGATGTCACTCCTGCAATCCCAATTTCTTAGAATGCACTCAGTTGAACTTGCCCGATAGCTCCCCCTGTTCATCATTGTTCATAGCAACGAATAGCGTCGTTGACAAATGTTTCTAAGTCTAGATATGTAGATAGGCTCTATATACTAAAATAAGCATATGAGTATGATAGAAAGACAGTCGCAGTGTTTTTGTATCATCAAAATAAACGTAGTGCAATATAGGCCCTAAATGGATTTTCGCGGCAAATTTTCGGATTTCAAAATTTGCAAATTAAAACATCGAATGATGAATGTATTTGACATAGACTTAAATGAATAACTAATGAAATCAAAACATAAATATGTTATGCATATTGTCATAGTTTTTAATTAAACGGTTATGTTCATGGTGTGTAATAAAAAAAGAATTTATACTCACCACTGAAATGCACACGTACTTGTTGTATGTATGAGTGAAGCAGAGGATGTGCGATGAACGAAACTATTTTACATGAACGTGTATATCGTTCCCGGGAACATATTTACCATCAAATAAAAGAAAGAAGATATATATGTTATCTTTAGTACTTTTATTACATTATGTGCATATTATTATGTCTTACAAAATGTTAACTATCTTGTTTTCAAACAATACAGAAACAATCTTAAAAATAGCCCAAATTCCCGGGAAAATGTAACGTGAAAACGAAAAATATCTTGTAGTAAATACACTTTAAACGCCTTGATGAAGAAATATACTTTGCTTTGAAATTTTATTTTTCGATAATTGGTTACCCATATATATGGAAAGTAATAATTAACAAAAATATTAATAAAATATCCAGTATTAACAGAAATACAGTCGTGTGAAGTGAAGACTCGCATCGTAAATGATCACGTCAGAAAGGTGGACAGTCCATGTTTACACAATGCTACGAGAGAGAATAAACAGAGAACATTCCTATTTTGTATACGGTCTGAAAGAATATATAATCAGGAACATGCTCGTTCAAAAATCATAGAATTTGGTTCAGTATTGATCAAGTAGCAAGTATTTTAGTGCTCAGTATTCTTTATTCTTTAGCGCGATCGCGTCATTTCAACAATGACGCGACAAATAGAGCGGCTGCTCCTATGTGGGGAGACAGGCTATCGAAAGCGCATCGGCCAAATCGCTCTCGTTTGCGACGTCAAAGACAGAAGACAGCGGCCCCCTGTTCAAATCTTGCAAATTTTGACCTTTGAAAAGCATTTTTATAAAAAGTCGACATTCACAATTCTAATGGAATTATTGTATTCTAATTTCTATCATGTTATTATTTCGTCGTCCATAAGTGCAAATATACTACTGCTTAAGATAGTCTTGGTGGAATAGTCATATATAAATCTGACCTCCGTATGCTGTTTGTTGTTATTTTTTCTTATTTGGATATTTTTTTATTTTCTTGCATACTGTGGTAGACTATATGCCAAGAAAACAATAAAAAATAAATATCCAAATAAGAACAAGGAACATCGAAGAACAGCATATAATGGTCGGATATACACAATTTGTAATTGCTTGTTGTCTTGAATATGGTCCGTAAACATGTATAAAAATTGAGTCTGGGTCTCCTAAGAAAAAACTTTTTTGAAACTCTCAAACTCACTTAATTATACATGTTCCTGGGCCTATGGCCACTTTCATGTCACATTCTCAGAATAACTATGATAATTCTTTTCCAGCAACGGTATAGGGATGCCGCCATAGTTATAGGTGGAGGCACTGCCCTGTTTATCCTTCAGGCGATAGGGACAGGAAATGAGAAATATTATGATGAATGGGTTATGCCAACACTTCGTCGCTTAATGAACCCTGAAAAGGCTCACAATTTTGCAGTGTTTTGTGCCAAACATGGTCTAGTCCCTTACATGAAGAAACAGAATCATGATGTTTTGGTAAGCACTTGATATTTATACACAGAATAAAATAAAAGAATTAGATGGAGGGAGGGAGGGAGGGATCGAGGGAGATATCACTAACAAGAAGTGATATATTTTTATAGCCACTGTGACTGGTGATTGGCATCATTGTTTGGCAGTCAGCATCTGACACAAATGTTAAGCCTACACTTTTGTAACTGCAACCATGTGGTGACATTTTTACACACTAATGCCTTGTTCTATTTGATAATAGGCTACATGAACTGTACTTATGGTTTTGATATATGGATGTAAACTAGACAGACCATCTTGTGTGACGTATGCAAGTGCAAAGTGTCTCAACTTTAACATTTATGAAGTACTCAACTACAAAAGAGTAGGGGTTGGGAAGAGGGTTGCCGTATGATCTTTTCATTCCTGTTTGTATGGTTTACATGCACATACAGTGAAGAAGCATTTGACCTTTTTCTAACTACCCTGAAAAATTAAATAAGATATGATGAATAATAGCAAAACAATGGTTGTCATAGTAACGTGAATACGGGTTCTGCGGAGCAATTTCTTACTTTAATAAAAATGTTATAATGCAATGAAATTGATTAAGAAATTGATTAAGATTAATGCTGCATATGTCTTTGTTTGCTATGGCTGAAAGTCACGACAAACATAACAACAACATACAAAAATATGATACCATGGCAACAGTAGTCTATGACATCACAGACAGATGATACAACAGATGGAATGATCCAGAATAATCCATCAGACACTGCTCCATGACATCATCAAAATCATGGCTGCCAGGATTGCCAATGGAAGCAAAATGAACAATGAAATGAAACAACAATTGAGAAGTAGCATCAGATACAATGTGTTGCTAGGGAAATCCAAGCAGGATACCATTAGGGATATCCAAAAAGCATATGGGGACAGTGTGCCTAAGTACACAATCTACAAATGGTATCAGAAATTCCAAAAGGGGAGAAAAACAACAAGTGATGAGCCAAGGTCAGGGAGGCCAAAACTTCTAACCAAAGAGGCTAACATGAATCATTTGAGGCAATTGTTAGATGAAGACCGCAGTATAACTGTAAGGGAACTCTCAGAACTAACCAATATCAGCCTAGGATGGGTACATTATCTGATTCACAATTCTCTAAATATGTCCTTGGTGTCTGCGAAATGGGTACCAAAGAATCTGACCGACGAGCAGCGTAGAAATCGCCTGGAAGATTCAGTTGCATTCTTGCGCCGTTACAAAGATGAGGGAGAGGACTTTCTAAACAATCTTCTCACTTGTGATGAAACTTTTGTTCGATACTTTGAGCCAAATAGTACAAGACAGAACAGTGCGTGGCGAACAAAGAACTCTCCAACACCCGTGGGCATCGTTGCAAAGCTAGCTCTTGGAGCATCAGCGGGGAAAGTCATGTTTATCATTTTTATAGACATCGAAGGTCCATTGTTGGCTCATGCCGTGCCAGAAGGGCAGACTGTTAACAAGGAATATTATGCCATGGTAATTACATTTTATGAAATATATCTTTCTAATAATTAGTTTGGTTTGAGTACTAGGTCTACCTCTGAAATAATACAAAGAAAACATTTTAACTTAAACATCAAATGACCAAATTCACATTTCATTTTCAGGTGCTGCGGCGCCATCTTGTGAACGCGATTCGCAAGAAGAGGCCCCATAGGACTCTCAACTCCTACATATTCCATCAAGATAATGCGCCATCGCATAGGTCGCAAATGGTGCAGGATACTATCCAGAAAACGCTGGAGATGGAGGTTCAAGGCCAGTCAGCGTATTCTCCTGACAAAGCACCGTGCGATTTTGGAGTATTTTCATGTTTGAAAAATGATCTGCGTGGTAAGATCCACGCAAATATCCATGAGCTTCAGAATGCCGTTCAATGTTCGCTGACAAAGAACTTTCCAGATGGCTTCCACAGGATATATCAGAAGTGGATAGAACGACATCAGCTGTGTGTGAAAGCTAAGGGGAACTACTTTGAACATGAAATAGAATGCTAACTTGAAAGTAGAAATGTGGAGTAGCCACAGAACTATGGTTGAAATATAGACAGGACAGAAACTAACGTTAACAAAATCTACTATGCTGTGAACTTATAAAATTGCTCCGCAGAACCCGTATTCGCGTTACTATGACAACCACCATTTTGCTGTTATTCATTATATCGTGATCATTTTTTCAGGATAGTTAGAAAAAAGTCTGATGCTTCCCCACTGAAAATTTGAACGATAATAGACAAGAAATAAAAGTTTGAGAGCAAAATTAGCTTTACTTACTGAACGCCCTGTACATGGACAAATATCCCCTGCACTACTGTACTTTGGCAACATTTCTAGGATTTCCCCATGCCATTAAGCGTAAAATAATGTGACATGTACCATTATACCATATTCCCTTTCCACATGGATTTAGGTTGATTTAGAGTTGGTGACACTTGCTGAACATGCAACTAATGGCACTAATATTTCAGCATACCAAAGTATGGGATCAAGAGTTCACTTCTCCCGTTGGACTTGCAGCTGGTTTTGACAAGCAGGGACAGGCAGTTGATGGTCTTCTCAAGATGGGATTTGGATTTGTAGAGGTTGGGAGTGTAACCCCTGAACCACAACCTGGAAACCCCAAACCTCGGGTGTTTCGTCTCACAGAGGATGAAGCTGTAATAAATAGGTATGGATGAAAAAGATAAGTTATGTAATCAATTCTGCTCATGTGCATAATTATTATATTTAATTAATGTTTAAACATAATAAAATAAGAGTTTTGCACTTAGCAAGAAAACTGTTTAACTTGAAAATTTTATTGATGCTAAAGCAATATAGATCTCATATATTTTTGGAGTATTCATGCTGAGTAATCATTAAAAATTTCAGCATTTTTTATTTAAATGTGTCATTTTGAATTTTGACAATACACTTTGTTTTGGTCTTTGTAAAATCATTGGAAGCACTTACGTATGAATGTTTTACTTATTTTCCTCTATAATAGGATGTACAGTCTCAGTACATATTATATGATCATTTTGCAAAAATCTCATTGTAAGTTGGAAAAAGAGGATTGAATATTTCAAGGTAGTCCATATTTTCATTCAGATATGGTTTCAACAGTGATGGCCATGATGTTGTATATGATAGACTGAAAGCAAGGCAGGACAAAACCAATCCCCTAGGTAGGTGCTACCACTCTTATCGCAATGTCTCAACAATTTTTATCGGAGTTCGGTCTATTTCTGACAGTAGTGTGAACTGGTGAAAAGTTACTATTTATATGTAATGTATAACACAAATTAGTTGTCTCTGTGATATATCTGACATATATCTGACCCTGTGGGTGTTTACAGATGTGTCGATTGGTCACATAAACCAGACTAACCACTCTCACTACATTAGTGATGAGAACAATATGTTAAACCAGAACTTCTGTCTCCAAGACCCAGCCCCAATCTGGCAACCTGAGCCAGGTAAGCTGAGATGAGCTATTTGAAGCAAATGGCTATGCGTTACATGTTTTGGTTGTCATGGTTACAGAGCATTACTTGTTATGGTTTAAGTGCTACATGCTATGGTTGTTATGCTTACAGTGCGGTATTCTCCCTTGCCCAGGATTTTTCACCTCAATTGTGGAAAAATTCTGGCCAAAATATGTTAACATTTATTACAATTTTTCATGATTTTCTTAATTTCATGTAGCTGCTACTCATGTTTCAAAGTCCTGAGTGGTCCCAACAGACATTTCTTTCAATGGAAGAACACTGCAGTGCATTACAGAGTTAAAACAACTTAATTATGTGGCTGCTTACCACATGGTTAAAGTGCATTATAAGAACATGGATGTGTCATTCATGATTGTATTACGTGACTGCACTATAACTTGACTGCACATCAGTGTATTGTAGTGCATTGTAGTGCATTATATGGTTGTGCATTACACAACTCTGTGTGTACAATGAGCACTATTAAGAAATGCTTGAGAAGCTTCATTGTTTAAGTATTTCAGATTGTTAATTGTTTTTAAGCTGGGAAACATAGTCTCGCTTCTGGTCTCTCATTGGGCTGGCAAATGGGTTTTATATAGACGAGTTCTTGATATCTAGACTAAGACAAGTTGAGAAAAATTAACATTTTCACAAAGGGTAAGACCTGGCATGTGAGTCTAGACTAAAAACTGGTATAAATAGAGATTTTAGTACCCTGTAATCAACACTGTTCCTCTTCCAGATAAGGGTATACTAGGCATCAATCTTGGGAAGAACAAAACATCACCAGATGCTGCAGATGATTATGTGAAAGGTGTGCGTAGATTTGGAGAATTAGCTGACTATCTTGTAGTGAACATATCTAGTCCCAATACACCAGGCCTGAGGGATATGCAAGGCAAACAACAATTGAAGGATCTCCTAGAAAAAGTAATATTGTTTATTTTGATGAATATGAATAATAATATAGTGGGTCTCCCACTCATCCTTTTTGTGTGTCCTCCACTTATCCTTTTTGTGTGTCTTCCACTCATCCTTTTTTGTGTGTCCTCCACTTATCCTTTTTGTGTGTCTTCCACTCATCCTTTTGTGTGTCTTCCACTCATCCTTTTGTGTGTCTTCCACTCATCCTTCAGTTGTGTGTCTTCCACCCATCCTTTTGTGTGTCTTCCACTCATCCTTTTGTGTGTCTTCCACTCATCCTTTTTTGTGTGTCCTCCACTCATCCTTTTTGTTTGTCTTCCACTCATCCTTTGTGTGTCTTCCACTCATCCTTTTGTGTTTCTTCCACTCATCCTTTTTGTGTGTCTTCTACTCATCCTTTTGTGTGTCTTTCACTCATCCTTTTTGTGTGTCAAGTCATCAAAATTGCTATTGAATAAAATCTTATTCTGATCAAACAATTCAGTTTGACAAGTATGAATGATAATTAAGGAACAAATTATAAAATCATCTGTTATCCTCAGAGGGTAATATTGTACCAAGTTGATATGAATTAAGGTAAAGGGATACCAGATATTTGGTGCAAAATCATCCAAAAGGCAAGGGGTTGTGGGTTCAATCCCCACTAGGGTGGACTGAGTTGTTCACACCAGCCATTCCATTTCATTCTGTGTTTTCATTAACTAAGAATATGTATTTTTGTATTTCATACTTGGATGGGTTTGGTTAGATAACACAATGAAATATATATCATATCTGAGGAGCACATAGGATATTATAGTACTTTTCTTCTATACACTGATTTATACATTTCTGTTTCTAGGTGGTAAAAGAACGTAATGAATTAAAATGTGCCAGAAAACCTCCACTACTTGTCAAAATAGCACCAGATCTTACAGAAAAGGACCAGAAGGATATTGCAGAAGTTGTTACAAAAACGCAGGTAGCTAAAGAGACCAGTCACATTTGCTATATGGCAACCGTACGGTTATATTTTATGCTGCATATTTCTCTCGATTTAGGGAACCTGTGGCTGTTGCACAGCTGCCGTAGATTAAATGTGACTATGACATAATACGAGGGGTGATTCAAAAGTCTTGGACGCCCTGCTTTAATTTTGTTGGTTTTTGATAAAATTACTTTAAATTTTCCAATAATAAAGACCTAACAACTTAACTACTTTGTGTATTAATTTCATGGTGAAATTATATATTTTATGTAGTTTTCTCGATAGTTATTAATATAGTGACCCTGCCACCTGGAACGGTATTCGCACATGGCAACTTTCAGCCTTGCAAGTCTTGACCACTACCTTTCCTTAAATTTCGAGTAATTAATGCCACCTGATATTGATGATAATGTCATTCTCACAGTTTCAGAGCAGGAGTAGAATTAACTTGCTATAAGTGCTCATTTTCCAAAATATTTGACAATTTTGTTCTCAAATGAAAAATTGGTGCCCACAAAGTACATCATAGATCTAGCCAACTATTGGAGAGCATTAGAAGTAGCGCCCGGTGGTATGCACCATATTTTTATTTTGGGTCACATGGTTATTTTACCTCACAACATGTATTTGAATGTACAGTATTTGGTTTTTTGGCTGTATATCTATCTCACTATTCTCTACAATATTTGGTATGTTTGTTGTTGTATTGTTACAGAGCAGAGTAGATGGCTTAATCATCAGTAATACCACAATATCCAGACCCTCTACAGTGCAGTCTGATGCCAAAGTAGAGACAGGGGGACTTAGTGGGAAACCTCTCAAAGATCTGGCAACCAAGACTGTTAGTGATATGTACAAGCTAACTGATGGTAATATTCATTCGTATATTGATACAGGGTGATCCAAAAAATGCAACCCTCCATTTCTTCTATATTTTTCTTAAATGGAGGTAAATTGCTCTGAGATTTGGCACACTTTACTTTAATGACTCAACCTTGTTTTTTGTTATCTGTAATGTAACTATCAATCATCGATCCATTTTTATGTTACAGTCTGCAACTTTTTTTATGCATGGCGTTTGTTGCTACAGTATGGTGTCTGTGACAAATTTTGGCATCTGTAACAAATGGCAGGTGGTGACGTTTTGCATGTTAATGCCTTGTACAAATTTGTATTCTGTTATTATTAAAGCCTAAAAACATCATCTGGTTCAATCATATAATGTTTGGTGCTTTCAGGTGCAATCCCCATAGTTGGACTCGGAGGGATCAGCAGTGGGGCTGATGCGTATGAAAAGATACGTGCCGGTGCCTCATTGGTCCAGCTCTACACAGCGTTGACTTATCATGGGCCACCTATCGTTGGAAAAGTGAAACGAGAACTAGCAGAAATACTCAAGTAAATGCTTATTAACTCAGCTGCACATTTCCAAGATAGATAAAGATGGAGTATTAAAAGGGACACTAGAATGACATTTTGCATCTTAAATTTTCAATACCGTCTGTACGTCACCAGAAATCTCGCTTCGTTTTAAGGAAGTAAAATTAGGATTAAATTTTGTGAGCAAACATTGAGAATGATTTTTTGAAAAAACTGCTTCCAACATTTGAAGAATCACTAATATAAAATGTAATAATTGATAATATATGGGTTGTTTATTATGTCACCACCACAAGTGGTGACATATTGTTATAGTCTCCAACTTTCTTATGGATGGCGTTCAGAGTTTGGTGTCTGTAACAAATGGCAGGTGGTGACATTTTGCATGTTGCATTGTTGATTAATGATGCAGGTTCAAAGACTCCCAATTAATGCCGCCATCTTCAAGATAATGTGTCATATAAATTCTAAGCATTGTGTAATTGTTTTAATGTTCAGAATGTTTGATTTTTATTTCAGGAAAGAAGGGCTTGCTTCAGTACAAGATGCAGTAGGACTTGATCATAAACCCCCTCCCAAAGACACTTTCTATGATGCTTACATTACACAGAAATCATAGCAAATATAAAGTAATAGTTGGATTTATAGTAAAATAGAGTAGACATTCAGCAAGTTGTTGTTGCCATAGTGTTCCAGCACTTGAAGAGGAGTATGGAGCGAATGTGTGTGACTTACCAAAATGTATTCTCGAGCAAATCATGAAATAAACGATCTCAAGAAATAGAGATCATCTATATGAGAGCTATAAAGTCATAGAATATGAGTTCAAGTAAAAAAAGAATAAAGATTCATCAAGGTGTTTTTATCACCATCTTCCCAATTTTCTTATTTTGAACAATGCAAATGATGGGGCGTACCTGTATAGAGCAAATGAGTGATGTATACCAAAATTTTTTCTTGCCCTAATCATGTATCTCAAATAGAGGGCGTCAAAGAAATATACATATTGTATTTGAGCCATTTTTCAGATTCATAATCCTACAGCATAAAGGTTTTTATAGTGATTGTATACAAATCTAGTGTCAAATATAAAAGCAACAAAATACCAATTTGTTTTGTTTCATAAATTATTTTATATTTTCAGTATGATACATGGTGTTAATTAAAAGTATATTAATAATTTAATATGAAATTGAAAATGTTTATTGAGTCTTGCATCATGTTTCTGCCTCCCCCCCATCTCTCCCCCATCTACTTTATTGTTAGAGTGGGGTAAACTGGGAGAGGTGTCACAAACATGAAGCAAGATGGTTTTAAATCACAATGTACATATAGATTATTAGATATTTAGTATCGCACAAAAGCATTTGAAATCTCAGCATAGAAAATACATGGTGTCTCAAAATATTAGCTCAATAAGCGCTGAATTTACTGGGTGTCCACTTGCAAGATGTACATGAATGAAGATTTTTGCAAGTGATAAGTTTCACATTCTGCATGTTTTTGTCTTGTATGTCCATATTAAACACTCAGTAATTTGAACACACAGTAATTTTGAAATGTCTTGTATCTGATTATTGTACCCTATACTTGCATCAATATTAAACTGTTAAACATGTGCATTATTAAATTAAATTTTTGGTTTGGAATAAGAGTCAAATTATGAATTTGTAACGTATGAACCAAGAGCCTAAAGCCCTCAGCCATTATTTCACCTAACAACCAGTATGAATTGTTTAAAAACCCACACTGGCTCTTATGAAAAGTAAATGATCCATGATTCATTTAAACTTACACTGTACTACTGTAAGTCTGACTATTCCACTGTTGATACATGTTTTGTGCCACACTGGTTTTGATAGCTTATGAAGTATCCAGTCTTTGAAAACAATATAAAAAGAATGTACTCTTCTTTTGTCACAACTGTACATTCTTTTGAATATACAGATTACTCTATTGTGTTGCTACAAAAGCGGGTTTTAAATCATTTTACAGTATGCAAGAGGCTGTAATTTTACAGTTACATAGTATAACATGAAATGCACTGAGTTAAGCAATATAATGAGTCTGCTATGATGTCATTTTTATAAATACATTGAGGTAGTTTATTGCAAACATGCAACGAGGTAGTATGATAAAATCTTATAAAAGTTATATTTAGTACACCCTTAAATTGCATTATACACATTTATTATACAAAACTTCATTCTATTAAATGTGACATGGGATACAGCAAGGTATATATTTACAAAATGCAATGAATGTAATTACTAATGCAATGCAATGAGGTAGTTTGATATAAATACATTGCAATAAGGTAGGTTGACACAAAGTACCTTGTAACAAGGTGATTTTATATTTAAAATCACTACTATGAGGTGAGTTGATGTAAATGTATTGCAATGAGGTAGGTTTATCTATATGGGTTGCAATAAGGTATATAATGCATTACAACAAAGCAATTTGATGTAAATACATAGCAATGAAATAGTTTACAATGGGGCAATGGGGCTATACAGTATTGTGTTACAAATGTATTGCAGTGAGGTAGTTTGGTGTAAATGCATTGTAACGAGGTAGTTTGATATAAATGCATTGCAACGAGGTAGTTTGATATAAAATGCTCTCAGGTACGTAAAACATTGTACTTAGAATACTAATTGTTTTGTAAATCTCAGTACATTTTGATTGTTTTGCATTTCAGAACAAAATCTATACATCCTGTACTTGAACTGTTCATACTTAGAATATATATTTGGCAATATTTGGCAGGTACGGTATATGGAATACATGTAGCTTGGGAAGTATCTTTGAACAAAGAGCTGAGAATGGCATGGTATTTGATCTCCCATTACAAATGAATTACCAATAAAACCTGCCCAAGTGGAACGCCTCTTGTACCTCAAAAGTGTTCCACTTTGTAATTAATGGGTATATTTAAGTTATATGACTTAGTTTCATCATAGAAAGACCATGGTTTCATTTTCAAGGGTTTTCCACATAAAATGCTTTTACTGTACAATGATTTGAAAATCGCTTCTTATTGTCCCTTCACATAGCCGTAGGCAGCGGGGGTTCGGTGGGTTCGAACGAACCCCCGGTCAGGATTTCCCACAATATCATTTTGCGGAAAAATGCATATAACCAGAAACATTAAATCACTGTGCTATTTGAAAACTACATATATGAGCAGTAAATGAATTGATGTTTGTTTTGGTGAACACGAGAGCCTTATTTTGTTAAAAACATGTCATAGTGAAGTTACACTTCCCTCAAAACTGTTGGCAACCTTAGGCACGGGATGAGATTTAGGGAAGACCCCAGAGCATGAGATTTTACATTTAGAAATAACAATAATTTCACACAATTAACTTAAAAGCTGCTTCTTCTTGGACAAAATAACCCATCTTGGGCAATGGCTAAATCAGTCCTTCGTAGGAATTTTGTTTTAAGCCAGTTCTTGAAGTTCTTGAAAGTTCTTGAAAACAATGCTAAGACGTCCCATACTCCGAATGATTTTTACAACATTGACGAATAAATATCTGGAATAGTCGTAATATTGATGAAACACATGTTCCTTCAAATGTGTACATCTCTGTTTTGTTTTATTTCAGTTAAAATTTAAAATATTTCTTGGGAAGTCCCTTGGGCTGGCAAGTCCCCGAAACCAATTGCGTTAAATAATTAAAAACGTTGTGAAATGAATTATTTAAAAGCGAATATCATTTACAAGACACACAAGCATTTATTCAATTTATTCATTCTTTCAGTATTTACCAATCACTTTTCCAAAGAAAAATCAATCATTGCAAAAAAATGATTTGGTTTTTATGTCACCACCAAAAGTGGTGACATATTGTTATGGTCTCCGTTTTTTTGCGACGGCGTCCGGCGGTTGGAGGTTGGCGTCCGGCGGTTGGCGTCCGGCGTCTGTAACAATTTCTTACAACTTCCTATAACTTAACAAATACTGTTTAGACTGACTTCAATTTTTTTCTAAATCATCTACATGTTCTCAGAAGTTCAAATCTGACTTTAGATTTGACATTTGACCTTCAATGACCTTCTCAAGGTCAAAAAGGTCTTTTTTCAACTTGCTTCACATTGACTAAATTTTTTTTCAAAATCATCTACATGTTCTCAGAAATTCAAATCTGACTTTAGATTTGACTTTAGATTTGACATTTGACCTTCAAATCTGACTTTAGATTTGACATTTGACCTTCAATGACCTTCTCAAGGTCAAAAAAGGTCAAAAAGGTCTGTTTTCAACTTGCTTCAAATTGACTAAAAATTTTTTTCAAAATCATCTACGTGTTCTCAGAAATTCAAATCTGACTTAAGATTTGACATTTGACCGTACCTACAATGACCTTCTCAAGGTCAAAAAAGGTCAAAAAGGTCTGTTTTCAACTTGCTTCAAATTGACTAAAAAAAAATTTCAAAATCATCTACGTGTTCTCAGGAATTCAAATCTGACTTTAGATTTGACTTAAGATTTGACATTTGACCTTCAATGACCTTCTCAAAGTCAAAAAAGGTCAAAAAGGTCTTTTTTCAACTTGCTTCAAATTGACTAAATTTTTTTTTCAAAATCATCTACATGTTCTCAGAAATTCAAATCTGACTTTAGATTTGACCTTCAATGACCTTCTCAATGTCAAAAAAGGTCAAAAAGGTATTTTTTCATCTTGCTTCAAATTGACTAAATTTTTTTTTCAAAATCATCTACATGTTCTCAGAAATTCAAATATGACTTTACATTTGACTTTAGATTTGACATTTGACCTTCAATGACCTTCTCAAGGTCAAAAAAGGTCAAAAAGGTCTTTTTTCAACTTGCTTCAAATTGACTAATTTTTTTTTTCAAAATCATCTACATGTTCTCAGAAATTCAAATCTGACTTTAGATTTGACCTTTAATGACCTTCTCAAGGTCAAAAAAGGTCAAAAAGGTCTGTTTTCAACTTGCTTCAAATTGACCAAATTTTTTTTCCAAAATCATCTACATCTTTTCAGAAGTTCAAATTTGACTTTACAAAATCTCAGAAGTTCAAATCTGACTTTAGATTTGACCTTTGACCTTCAATGACCTTCTCAAGGTCAAAAAGGTCTTTTTTCAACTTGCTTCAAATTGACTAATTTTTTTTTCAAAATCATCTACATGTTCTCAGAAGTTCAAATCAGACTTTAGATTTGACATTTGACCTTCAATGACATTTTCAAGGTCAAAAGGGTCTTTTTTCAACTTGCTTCAAATTTACTTAATTTTTTTTTCAAAATCATCTACATGTTCTCAGAAGTTCAAATCTGACTTTACAATTGACCTTCAATGACCATCTCAATGTCAAAAAAAGTCAAAGAGGTATTTTTTCAACTTGCTTCAAATTGACGAATTTTTTTTCAAAATCATCTACATGTTCTCAGAAGTTCAAATCAAACCTTCTTAAGGTCAAAAGGTATTTTCCAACTTGCTTTAAATTGACCAAATTGTTTTAGGTGGTGACATTTTGTCATGTTAATTTCAGATACACTCCACTCATCTAAGAGATGGTAAAGAATTCAAATTGTTATCGTTCCAGTTTAACTGCTCTCCATTTTCATGTTAATGTCATGATATGTTTAGCGAAAAAATTACATATAATAAAAAACATTGAAAAATCATAAGGTATTAATCTTCAAATAATGGAGGCCTAATTTGTTATCAAACCGTCTGAACTTAACAAAATACGTTTTATATTCGAACAGTCGCTTGTATTTATATATGTTGATCTGCTCCGGGGGACTTACCACTGAGCTCCGGGGACGTCCAAAGAAATATTTTTAACTTTTTAAAACAAAGCATAATCGAGACCCACTTATTTGAATAATAGATATTTTCATCAGTAATACGACTGTCCCGGATAGTTTAAAAAGCCTTCGTGTAAACGTTGTGAAAAGTTATCGTAGAAGAACGATCTTTCGGAGTATAGGGTGCTTGCATTTGATCCGAACTGGACTCCAACAAAATTCCTGAAAAATTATAAGCCAGTGCAGGAGGTGATTTACTTTGTCCTAGATGAATAAATTGTGTGAAATAGTTGATATTCCTTGGAAACAAATCATGCTCCAGAGTCTTCCAGAAATCAGACGAAATAATGGTGGATTCGGGGCAAATCAGATTTCAGGATGTGTATTCAGTAAAAGATTCACCGAAATATATTTTGATGCAGAAAATTAATTATAAGTAACGTTGTCTGACTTTTTTTGCACGTTGCCTGTTTATTTTACTTTGTGAACATCAAAGTTACAATGCTACAAGGTCATATACTGTGAAGGTATTAAAATGAATTATATTTCCCCTCCCAAAATAGTTTTTTCTTTACAAATAAGAATTCAAACTTAAAGATGCTTTTAATACATAATCCCATGGGTTAGTTAGGATTGCTAAACTTTTGGAGGGGGTGTGATTGTACAAATTGCATTATTTGAGGAACCCTAATGAAGGGGGGGGGGTTGTGAATAACATAAAAATAGAACCCCCGGTCACCAAATCCTGGCTACGCCACTGCTTCACTATGGGGTGTTAGAAGCAATCTTTAGTGTTACAAGCACGTTTTCACACTATTGCTTTGTAGTTATTGTACTTTAATCATTGTAGCGTATCGTCATAAACAGGAGTTGAGTCGTCTGATCGCTCCCAGAACGAGGATGAAGCGTGACGTGGAGAGGATTTGTAATGCAGTGGAGACCCCTGGTGAGAGGATGACGATCCATGACGTGGAGAGGACGACGAACTTTGACGAGGTGACGAACCATGACGAGGCGATCGATCATGTCTTGGGGATCGATCATGTCTTGGGGACCGATCGTGTCTTGGGGACCGATCGGAACGTTCCTTCTCTTCGCTTTTAACAAAAAGATGCGATTGTATTTTACTGATTATCCCTTTAGCCATTTTATTGACAGATTTCTTCCTAGATGTTTCATCCTTTGGCTTTAATTTGTTTCTAATGTGAGCCAATGTACTGACAAGGAGGTCGTCCACTTTGTGGTTGAGTGCAGCGGATATCTCGGTATATGTACAGTCGTAGGTCTTTGACGTGGACTTCCCCTCTGAAATTAAAGGTAAAGGGTCATTAATATCAAGGTTTCTTACGTCTCTTATTTTCTATCTTCCTAGCCCGTTTGTCGACTCACATAGTGAGCTCCATGGAATCGCCCATGCGTCTTTATCGATCAGTTGATATCGTTAAAGTTTTCTGAAATTAAGAAATGTTTTTTAACCCGATATTTTCTCTGTACACCCCCGCTACTAATCCCTGGGTATCTTTATCGTAATGAAAAATGATTTGACTGACAGTGTCCGACTGTGTCCCAAGCTTAATGTCATATTTGCATTTAAACTACCCTAAGTTGCAAAATATGATTGATTGCTAATCTAATCTTATAAAAGTAATCGCATTATTTGAGTTGATGAAATGTTATTTCTTTGCAGAATTCGTGTTTTTCATAAGAGCCGTCACAAGCGAACTTTCTGAGTTGAGGACACCCATCAATCAATGGACAGCGCTAAGTTAATAGCATCAAAATCTATCCAGTAATGCCTTGTAATAGATCCATCTCATGCATAGAGTTAATCTATAACATGGACCTCTATTCTCAATAAAGGGGGATGTCCAATCACCATTAGCGTGGACTCTGTTTCGCTCAACGGAAAATATATGTTAACAATGATTTGAAAGTCATCAGGTTAAGTAGCAATGAGGTATATATCAGACAGGCCATTTTTATTGTAAAGGAAAGAGAGCTTGAGATAAGGGGTAGTGGGGACTCTTAGTCTTACCAATCGAAAGGATTGGGTTTTGTCAGTTCATATGGTTTCTGCCATGTAACGTTGCACCTTGTTTGATTTTCAGTCTTTTCTGGGTAGAACTTTGAAGTACATGATAAAAGATGCTTCCACAAGCATGCGGCACCGCAATGACTTGTGGTTCAGTTTGGGGAATGTATTGATCGAAAGTTAGTTGTCCAAGGATGTCCATCTCTGGGAGAAAGTCATCATTGTTGTGCCCTTTCCACTCCCGTTTCCCAAAATATTCATTAAGTGAAGTAAAAGGGATAGAGACGACATAAATTCGAAAAAGTGTCACAATTTTCCAATAATTTTAGCTTTCACCATTTCACCTCATAGGCCTATCCAGTTTCTAAAATGTATGACTTTATTTGGTGTAATCCCCTTTTCAGTTCTAATACAATTTACTTTTGAAAATAAAATGCCCATATGATTAAAGGATTATCATTCATGATCCCTGCACTATGGTGAACCATGTCATCTTTTTCCTTCTCAACAATATTGATGCTTGTTGCAAAATTGCCCCTCTTACCTTCGACCAGAATCTGCCTTTGTCGGACGATATCAGTCTTGTTGCCCACGAGGATGACTACTGCGGGGGTATAGTGTTCCTCCCGTAGGTGGTAGAGGACATCTATAGCGTGATGGTACGAATCACGGTCCGTCATAGAGAACGTGACGATATACGCGTCTGCTTTTTCCTCGGAGGCGTCAAAGTACTAAATAGAATAACAAGAATATGAGTGCTATGCGTCTCATTATGTCTATACATGTTATGGGTATGATACCATGAGTTTGCTCTCTATTTACTAAAATCTAGTCTTATTCTGATAGTGATATTAATGCCTTAATTAAATAGCTAGATGGAAGTGCATACGTGGTGCTCAGGGATTAGGGAGTTTAAGCGTGCAATGTTTTTCACAACCTAAACGTGAACGGAAAATATTGAAGCGATGCATTAAAGTATGTGCGATTGGACATACGTATAGGTTGGCGTTTCGATTATTTATTATAATGCTAGCTTAAACTCCCTACTATCTTGTATTACATGTATAAGTGCACTTACCCTATCGTCCTCGCTCTCCTGGAACTCCAACAAAGACTCGGCGCCGTCCAGCAGCACACTGACAGTCTGCGAAGAACCAGATTCTGGAATATAAACATTGAATTTAGAGATTCTTGTTCATGTCCTACTCCTGATGTAAATGACCCAACAGGCGCTTAACAATGGTTCATCTAAAACAAGCAGTTGCGTAGTCAGAATTTAAGAATATGCAAGGCTTTAAATTGGTGAGCAAAGATTGAGTGAAGAACCACACAAATTTACCATTAGACGGTTTCAATGGAAAATGTTCACAAATACTGATTAGACTTTACATGTATTACTTGCATGTTACCTGTGTCGAAGTTAAATCCATCCATGTACTCAGATGTCATAAACTGATTGATAAGTGCACTTTTGCCGGTGCCCGGTGCACCAAGAACGATCACTTTGAACGAGGTTAAAGGGACATCTGAGAACACCGCACCGGAGGAGCAACTGCTGGCGTTGCTGCTCGTTCTGTTCCGGAAGTCGTCTGCGGAGAGGTACCCACTCGAGTGAGAGCCACGAGAAGTAGAACTTGAGGTTCTCCTTCGGAAAGGCAGTTTGTAACCTGAGGAAGCCCCGCTTGAAGTCCGTCGTCTGAATTCTTCCAGCATTGGACCTTGAGCATATTTAGTACGTCTGAAGGTGCCGTCTGCTAATGAATCTTGGCGGGAATTCGAACCGGAACTTGATGAACGTCCACGGAAATCGTCTGACATGTGACCACTATCAGCAGATACAGAGCTCGAGCTCCTTCTTCTAAAAGCATCACCACTCGAGAGAATGTTTCCCTTTGACGTAGTTGTAAATGTTCTAACTCTATATACTTCATCAATGTCTTCAGAAGTATCATCCTCTTTTTGATTTGTTACATCACTCGATTCAACATCTTTTTCAGCAGTATCATAATTTTGAGTTATATCCAGAAAGTTTGGACGATTTTGTTTATTTGGCATACTGAGTGTTCTCGGACGCATTTCCAAGCTATAGTCCGTTTCAAATGTAGGTGATAGTTGGGTCCTATGGGGGCGACATGCAAATGCCTTTTGGGGTGGAGGGGAGTGTTGGTCAAGCCCGCGCCTTGCCTTTGGGGCCGGCCTTGGAGAGGGAAGCGTAGAGAATGTGTTTGATCTCTGTCTTGCACGGGCAAGGTATGGCATATAGAACGGCCCATGTTGTCTCCCTCCATATGCTTGTTGTATACCAAAATCATCATCGATAGAATCACTCAATTCAAGATGTGAAAGGTCAGTGTCTACATTGTCCATTGTAAAAATCGAAGTGCGGTACCCTAATTTTACAATTTATAGGTAACGCTAAAATGTATTAAGTCCATATTGTTCCTTGGTGTGACCCCGGGTGTGACTTTTCTAAGACGTGTGCTTCGATGTTTGTCTTTGTAACTACATTTTATTACCTGCTGTCATATTATTTAGGAAATGCGCGCCTTTCACCAAATCTTCCAACTCGCATTTATGTAATGCTGCTGTTAGACAAGTCAGAGTGCTTCGCAAATTAACCTGAAATTAACAAAAATCATCATATATCAGGGACTTCATATTTATCCTACCCACTCGACTCTTTTGTAAGCTTACCCATTACTTTTTGTACGTCAGGAGTTCATGAGACATTCGCATTAATGAGGAGCTAATTCATGACCACCATATGATAATGAACAACGTTATTACATAATAGTTTCGTCGTTACGGTTGCTCCAATTTGCTTTACGTCACAGTTATGTGACCAGCCGCTATTCGGTTCAACGTACATTGAGAAACTGCCTTCCCCGCTTCCGTTTGAACAGTAGTTCATTGACATACGTCATCTTTGAAACGTTAATTACCTTTCTTGGCGACAAAATTTATGGAAATGCGATCATGACATAGGCCTACATGTATATGTGTTTATATATATATATATGAAGATGTGAAGATATAAGCAAAAGTGCTTAAACAGTCATAAGAGCAACAGCCCCCAATATCCTTAATCTCACTATTTTAATTTTTACCATTTAAAAATCGAAATTAAACGACACAATTGATATAAACACTGATAAAAAGGTACAGACAGTATATCAATAAAAATAAAAATGAAATAGATACTGTTCATTTCCTTGCATGTATACACGGAATGTATGAGGAAGTAACACTCTTGTATTTGATATTTGATTCGTAATTAAAACACAAGCTTACAGCGGTTTAGTCTTTGTAAATCCATTTGGATTATTTATCTTCACTGAAACATCACAAGACAGCAATAAGATCTCAGATCTAATTAACTTAGATTGACATAGTAGACCTTAACCGCTCTTGTTCACGAGGCATTGTTATCCGCGTCAGAAGCATATGTTA
Organism: Owenia fusiformis; assembly: GCA_903813345.2. Taxonomy (NCBI): domain Eukaryota; kingdom Metazoa; phylum Annelida; class Polychaeta; order Sabellida; family Oweniidae; genus Owenia; species Owenia fusiformis. Next base: position 16,816,114 of record CAIIXF020000003.1, read on the forward strand.
AAAATCTGACTATAGAGTATGGGACTTGGGGACTTCAATTACACATATTTTATAACAGTGTTCCGCCTGACCATCATGAGGCACGAAAGGTCGCCCTTGTTCGTTGATATGATCTCTTTAGACTACGAGTACGATCACCAAGCTAGATTCCTTCTCAGTAGTAAGGTTCAAGATGACTGCCCGAATGCGATGATTCGGAGAACTTGGCAAGATCTGTCCCAATGAAAAGAGGTCAATAATGTTTGTCAAAAATCATTGTTGCATTTTGAATTCACTGAACTATGAACTACTGTTAAAGCATGGTCTATTCAAAATCACGGAACGTCCCATATCAATTTGGAAAAGCTTATTTTGTACATTGGGTTTCTCCACTCATGTGTGTTTCCTTTTTCTAGTTTTGTTCATGTTTTTTTTAATTTCTGCTAAAAGGGGTCCTAAACGTAAACTAACATAGAATGGGTTTGATATTTGGCATTAGTTATATATTCATTCATCTATTTTTAAAAAACCACTAGTATATGTTGTTTCTACGTTCGAAACGTTGAATGAGCACTTATCCAACTTCTTAATGTATGGCTCTAACAGTAAACTTTATGTGATTTGATATCAAGTGGTTTATGCTGATATTTCAGAGGAAGGAAGCGGATAAATCAGACGATGGTAATCCACCTAATGCAGGGAAGTGATTTGTCGTAAATTCACTAGATAAGAGAGTATCGAAATATCAACCTATTGAGCTCTTCCTATGAATAAGAAAACAACAGGAATTGTGATCAGGCAATAAAATACACTGAACGAAATATTTGTGTTAACAAGGGAAATATTTAAACAGAAATATGAATAACAGTTGTATTCATAAATAAAGAAGACGCTGTATTCAAAATTTAAGAGAAAAGTGGCGAATTGGTTAAGGTGAATGGGATGATGTTTAAGCTTGGGTATTTTGCCTTTCATCTTATAGCCATCAATGCATTATAATCGAATGCATGATTCGTCTACTCCATCAACGTTTACCGAAAAAATCAGATGTGCCAATCCATTTCTAAATGAATAAAGAATGAGTTAATCGATGCATGTATGGGCATGTTTGTCAATGGTGATTATTCGACCATCGACCGGAAGCATGTCGTATACTGTTGAACAAGGTCGTACCATACGATTGGATGATGATCATTGCTCTTTTATAGTTTCTGTCCTCAGGTGACTTTAACCGAAGGAGCGTGCATCGCAAGGATACTATGGATTGTGGTTAGACTATTGTTAGAGGAGTAGATGTATAAATGGCATTTTGTTGCAGGGTAAAAAGTATATTTGATTAAACGTTATTAAGTACCGCTCGTTGATAAGTCCATTCTTTCAATGGTTCTTATAGATGAGTAATCATTTTCATAAATTTAATAGGTGTCAACAATTATGTTCACTAATTGTTTTGCCTCTTCGAACAGTTATAGACGATTCAATGTATTTCATAATCCCGCAAGATGATAAAAGTGTAGCTTGATTTCATGGATTTAGTTACCGAGGACAAATATTTGTGCAAGAGTGGGGGGAGTGTGACGGAAGATGTAAATGATGAAAGGGAAGATCGTACATAATTATAAGCTATCTGGCTGTCTAGTACTTAGATCTGGTGTGTATCTAATCATAATTAATATCGAGGAAAACAGAGAATGAAGACCGATATATCTCAATTATAATTTATAGGCCACGTGTTAGGAGTTTGGTTAAAGGTCTGTGGTCATAAATCAAAAAAATCCCACCCGTGCAAATACATTCCCAATAATTACGACACGACCACCTTGTAAATATGACAATAAAATAAGTCCAACGAGCAAAATTATATACGAGCAAGAAATATATATTCCATAGCAATTGTGCACAAAGGGCAAATACAGAAAGACGTATCAGAACAGTGACGTTTCGATAAAGACCAAACAAATTATTATGCCTCTCTGTTATAATATGAAAGGGAAGTTATATTTGATCAGAAAGTTTGTTTGATTGGTCAATATGAACTTTTTTAATTACTACTAAAATACTAGCGCTAATCGATTACCATAAGTAATATCGCAATTTATTGCGATAGCTGTCTTAGTATTTGAATAATTGTGATTCCGGAAATGTTATTTAAATAGCCTTGGGGGCGAGTTTGGATGATCTTTTAATTTCGAACTTTTCTGATTCCACAAATTCTGATTCAGTAATACACTGCTGCTCATAATTTCGAGATTTAACAGAGTTTAATCTGCTTAAATGGAATGAAGAGAAATATTTTCCAATTTCGCATAGATTCGTCAGAGACAATAGACTACAATAAGATCGGCCGTCATATGCAAACATATTTTTCATTTTCCAACATAACAATTCACAATAAGATAGAAGACGATTTTTTAATTCTATATGTCACGAATTAAGCACGACAAACATTTGTACAATCGTAAATAATCAAATTCAAATGTATACTCCAAAGCTGAAAAGAATAAATATCTTAAAAACAGTTCCATGATCCAATGATCACTTTTTTATAACAGCTGATACCGATAGACTTTTACAGTTTATGAACTGATGTTTTTTCTTTATCGACAGATCGGTTGCCATGTGGAAATGATTTACTTGATCTGACATGACATTTAAACACGTGCGCTGGTTAAAATAGTATTTTTAAATTTTTTAAAATAGTATTTTTTTGTAAAAATACAAACTCATCAAAACCAACTTAAAGTGCTCCAAAGGACCACCAACTCTGGTTTTGAAACACACCAAAGAAAAAATAGCCTATAACATCGATACTTTGATACAAAGCGTATTTTCCTTTCTAAAACATTTGCTGAACTGTGGCAATAAAGCAAAAAATCGCTTTCTTTCTAGCTGTGCGTGCAATGGAGGTTTTTCGAACTTCAGTATTTACAGAAAATTGTTTATCAATGTCTATTGATGGTGTAAACTGCAGGTAATTTTGTATTTTTTCAAAAATTGGGATATATGGGGTCAGAGTGAAAAACGGAGTCCTTTAATAAAAAACAATTCTATGTACCTTCTGCTTCTATGCTGTTGTATTTCCACTCTGGGTTATGTTTTCTAATCCTAATATCGAGTTGCATTATCCAAATATTTTACGTTAATCACAAATTAATCAGTATTAATCACTCTCTGGTTAAGGTGTATTGTTTCTCAGTTTGAAATATTATCCATGCTTTCCTTATCTTTATTTGTAGTTCATTAATTAATGTACTCGTTTAAGTCCTATAAACCGTTGGTGTTCAAATACAGCGCATTTATCTCCTTCGGGAAGTTCTTGTTTCTGACTTTGCAAAATGACCGGAAGAACTAGTACTCCAGGGGGTCACTTTCAAAAGACCTGAACTTAGACTTCGCATTTGTGATTTCGCTCCCGGTTATTTTTTCATGTCATCAATGTTGAAGTTTTTGTTTTTTACAATGTTTCAATCATACAATTTTAAGCGAATGTGGGAAATGAGAAATCCCTTATCAAATAAACGCCTGAAAACAAGATGAAAATCACTAGTTTCTAAGCACGAACTTGTACAATCATTCCTACAGCGTTAAAGATATCAAAACTGACTTTCTGAACATCCCAGAACGCTTATTTTTATAAACGAACTTAACTATACTAACGGACTGTTTTTCTCCAATTGCGAGTGTTCCCCCAGCTCGGTAGATCAAACTGTTTCGACCCCTGATCATCAGTTAGAGTGACCCCGACACCTTATCATATTATTGGTTATTTTTCTCAACCAATCGATAACAGCGCAAGTTTTCTCCAGTCAGATTCAGTTGCAGCTTATGTTTTGAACTCTCCAGGTGCAGTGAATTACTCGCTTAACATCCCTGAATGAGTTAAGTGATTGGTCGATTACAAAGTAAAAATGGCCAAGCCTGTTTTAACTTCTTCGCATCGACAATTGGCGATAAAGGTGGAAAAGAGAAATGCAATATAATACCACTTAATTTTGAGTGATAACATCTTTTGATATCTTTTTTACGATAACTTTTCAAACCAGCCAACAAAACGATGCTCTTCAGTTCTAGGCGGGGACGACAGAACATCGTTACGTTTTAACGTTACGCGCTGCCATTTTGAATGAAGTATCAACTCTTGGCATTTTAAAAAGAGGAGGGAAAGCCCCAGGGCTTTAGCGATGACTGACAAAATACGTCTCTTGCGTACCACCTTCGTTTGCAACATAATATTATTCGAAGCGTTATTAGAATTTGAATCCGCCATTTTTGTTTATCGATTTGGACCAATCAGAGGTGTATGTCATCTCAATACAGATTTACATTATAAGCGTATGTCATCTTTGAACTCTGGGGTTAATCCCCCTCTTCATTTTAAACTTATGTTAATTGTCTTTAGTGTTAATACATCCGGTGGATTAGGGGACAAAAATTAATTTTCATTTTCGTCTTCAATTTAACTTTTTGGTTATTAATTTCCAAGATAATTTTGAAATAAATGGTACCATGGGTACTGGGCTCACAGGGAAAGAAGTCAAAATGGCTGCCATTTTGGAACGACCCAAGCTTTTAAGGCACGACTTATGGAGCACTTGGAAACTTTATACGACCATATTTTAAAAGTTACCATTTGAATTGTCGTTGAGGTTTACTAATGTGTCACTAATGGGTTAACATACAGACGGATCGAGGATGTAGTCTGAATAGAACCTGTCATGTAGATGAAGCTCTCTTTTAAGATGCAAAATCAATTGGCAGGGGTAAGATGTAACCATGTAACGTTCAGATGAAAGTCAGAATGATATATCACGTACGTATTGGGTCTAAGTTCCAGAATTGGTGGCATAAAATCGCATTAGGGCATTCGAGTTAATTAGAATTTGCCTGAAGCTTACGTCTAATCAAACTATATGCGGTACCTGCTCAAAAACAAGTGCTAGAAGTATAGTACTTTAAATAACAACTGCCGCATAATAATGATAAAACAAATTATCATAGTACTATCATGAAAAATCATGGCATTCTATTACTTTCTTTGTAGAAAGTATTGCTAGTTGAAAGTAAGTTGAAAGATGCGATGGATATCAGATTGAAGCCATCGTCCAATTTTATATAGATAAGGCAGTTTCAAATGGGTGAGGCAATTTTACATTTAAAGGCGAGGCAATCTTAAATAGGTGAGACAATTTTACATTTAAAGGCGAGGCAATCTTAAATAGGTGAGGCAATTTTACATTTAAAGGCGAGGCAATCTTAAATAGGTGAGGCAATTTTACATTTAAAGGCGAGGCAATCTTAAATAGTTGAGGCAAATCAAGTCTTGTGTAAATGAAGTATAAAACTACCACAAGAATTCATTTTCACAGATTTTTATAAAAAGAATTGTAAATATACAACTGTAAGATTTGAATGAGCTTTGCCTCATACTAATATAGTACCTGCCTACGCCCATGAAGTCAAAAGAAAACCGTCGCTCTTGATTTCACACAAGTCTACACCGTGTCCTTAATCAAAAAAAGTTCTGCTAGAGAATTACTCAGAAAGAGCTGAAAGGGTACGTTATTGACTTAAGATATAGGAATGGAAAGGATCTGTTTTGAATTGATATGTTCAGAAGCTCAAGAGGATTGATCCTGCGCGATATTTTGAGCACTAATCCTAGGCTGAAAGATCCTACACTGATAATTGTTTTTGCGGTGTTTTCACCGAAGCTCTTTAGGGACACGGGCTATTTTTTCAGCGGCCCTCTGGACTTCACGACATCCCAGCTTCATTAATCAAATACTCACAGACAATTATCCTAATGCTATTTCTATTAAGTGACTCCCTATTCCCAAAAAGCAATAGCAATAATGACGATGCGCAACTGAAAAATCCATCCATTGTACAACTAAAACAGGGAGTAGAAGGGATAGAGACATGAAAGAGGAGTTGAGTAGTTTCTATCTGTAACAATTTTACAATATATATTTGTTCTCATCATTCAATGTTATTCCGCCATTTTTTTCAAATCATATTGTGCACGCTTATCATGCTGAAGGTGACTGCATGTACACGGCAAAAACGGGGTTGCTGAATGACAACGAAAGAAATAACATGGCACGCAGTGATAAATATCGCAATTGAAGAGTAAAATGGTCTCCTTGTGAATGACTCAGTATGCTGTGATCTTGGCATCAGACAGCATTTGCATTTGCATTTCGGCGGATGATTTTTTGCTGCGTGTACTGATGACAATATTTCTTATGTAATACGCACGCACGCACGCAGGCACGCGTTTTTTGAGAAAAAAGACTTGAAGCAAGAGTACTCCAATACACATAAGTTTTACACTAACACGATGAACTAATTTAACTGATGGATTCTACTTTCTTATTTCATTAGAACGAATTCCTAGTTATCCCGAACCCCTTCTACTTTCATAAAATGTGAATGTGGTGTGTTAGGAAGTTGGAAGTACACAAGGGGGAGGGGGCACAGCCTTGACTAGCCAAGACTAGACTCCTGGTTAAGGTGTCATGTCATATGCCGATAGAATAATACATTCAACAACAGATGCGTTGACCATTAATATTCATAACATAAGTAATGGAGATAACGCAGTAATTGAGATTGTTAAAGGTAAAAATCTATATGCTGAAACGAAAACAATTTACACAAGCAATATTTATGTTGACTGGCACCATTGGGTATTATAGCTAAGTACTTTCAATGGGCTGAAATGCAATTAATGCGAGGCCATACGCTTCTATAAACGAGGTAATTTAACATGTAATTAAATGAAGCGACGTAGTTGGTTACGAAGGGTGACTGGTCCTTACCCTTTGCATTCGTTTGACTTCACTTCTTAAAAGAGAGCTTCGTCTAGTTAACTAGACTCTGCACGCAGGGTAGTAAATGGCAGTACTGGATATGATTGGAATATACAGTCACTTACTCCTTGTGTGGTTTTGAAAAACATAAAAAATGGCAATGTGAGAGATAATAGAAAAAATGCTCTGATTGTCAACTCTATTTTTTTGCTTGTTTCAAATCTTTTTGAATGATGCCAAACGAGTACTAGCTTCCATGTTCAGTAAAACCTATGTATGTTGAACATTTTTGACTAGCAAAAACGTTCAGCGTTGGTTGGTGTTCACTACAGAGTATATGCGGAGGAAGGTTGTCCATGAGAGACAGGTGTTCAATAAGACAGGTTTCACTGTATCATATTCATTGAAAAGTAATTACATTTTAGTTTTATTATATTTCACTAGGTTTGTTTATCTGCCCAAGCCAGATTATTTGGATAAATCACGTTATCTTTATCAATCTTGATCGATTACTGTATATATGGTTCTGCTTGAAAGTAGAGAATGGTGTCCATACTCTGCTTTTGAAACTTCTTGGCTAGAAGACAATAAAAAGGTGTGATGTCAATATGATATATAAAAAAAGCTGCAAACTACAAAGATGCAAACGATTATATAATCAAGTGATATGAGTAAAGTCTCTTCGATGCAAACTGGTAAGGCAAATGAGAATGAGCCAAGTGGTCAGAAATTATATTAAAAAGCTGAAAATAGTTAGATAAAGTTTATTTGGATGACTTTCGATTCTCACTCTTCTTACTTAACATGATATATGGTACTCTAACCTGAGTTCACATATCTCTGGCTCCTCATTCAGGAGTCGATAGGCTCCCTTGTTGATGAAGCCTATTGTGACATCACATGACCTCACAAAACAACATCAAACGATTTTGATCATTCATCATTCATAATGTGCAATTTAGTCCTTGGGATTGACATATCATCATCGATTCTGAATCACCAACAAGCAAGGGCTTCCTGTAATGCATAGAAAAGGAATGCAATTAATTAAAACACCATTCAATGAAATCCGTGGCAAACAATACAATCAAGGCCTTATCCATAAAGTTTTATATGGCACCGTCCACAAATGAGCATTCACAATATTTCCCTTAAACAAGATAGCCAGATCATTGACTTCTAATCATTTTAAGTTCATAGCCAGAGCAACCGATGTTTTCAAAGCCCCTTGCTGGAAAATATAACCTGTGCGGGTTTAAATTGAAATAATTCGCTACTTTATAAGCAAATTCATTTACTGTAATATAGCAAATAATCAATGAATTACAAAAAGATTGATTTAAAGTATTACCGTGTATACATGTATGGGTGCATTGCTCATAGAGAGACACATCCATTTTAATGCCCATGGGCCCCAAAGGTGTTAAGTTTAACAAATTATTTAATATAGCAAAATTTAGTGTAATTCAACAATAGCAATTTTAAGTATTGCTGTTTATACATTTATGTGTGCATTCCTAGTAGAGAGACATCTATTGTAATGCCCATGGGCCCTAAAGAGAGTGGTTTGAGTTTAACAAATTCTTTAATATCGCAAAATTTTGCGTAATTCATCAGGAGTAATTTTAAGTATTGCTGTTTCTACAAGTATGCATGCAGCGCTCTTAGAGAGACATATCCATTTTAATGCCCATGGGCCCTATATGGAGTGGTTTGAGTTTAACTTCCACATGTTCTATAAACTTTATGTGTAATTTAAAGTCCATACCTTTTGACAATCTTAACAAAATCTATGATATTCAAACATAAACAGACTTTAACATACCCTGAGTGCAGAGGTTGAACTAAAAGTGAGGACGAAGCTCTCTTTTAAGCAAAGTGAACGAATAAGAAGGGTAACTTTAACAGTATCAATCAGGGTCTTTCAACTACCAAACCTATGAAAGGGAGGGGGGGGGGTTGTGATAGACACTATACACTGATCTGCTGTTATAATTTAAAATGAATCCACCTGTCTCTCCGACATGTATCATGTTGTTTACATTGAGATTCAGACTATACAACCTCTAAAAGTCATAACACAATACACAACTTCTTCAACATTCAACAACATCTAGCATGGTTAGGAGCATGGCAAGAATCCAAAAATAAGTGACGCCAATTTTGAAATAGCCAGTGCAAACTTAAGCCAAAGAGGATATTACAGTATTTTGTGATATTTTTTTCAAATTCAGTCTGAAATATGTTGACAAATATTATTTTCAGTTATTCTTTGCAAAGCAGAGATGGCCTGAGTATCACAATGACAAAATTGGGACCGAGAAAAAAGTGGTCACACTTGTATTGAGGGATGTTCGGATAGGTGTTCCGATATACAAGTTTCACTGTAGTGAATGTGCCTTGTTCGCTATTTCAGTGTTTTAAGCTTTTTACTACTAGTATATATTATTCTTTCAACCAATCAATGATATGCACCATTGTCTAATGAATATCATACAAAGCCCTGGGTGTTGTATACAGTAGTTTCGTTTCATTTCGTACAAAACTTAAGTTCCAGGTATCAAATAAGCCCTTGCTGTAATCTTCCATCAAATCTAACATCATTTGAGTACATTTCATAACTTTTATTTCTTTAAATATTGACAGTAATGTATATATATAAGACATTATACAATTATGTACATAAAATACAATGTAACCTTATTTCTTTTTTGAAAGCCCATTTAAAATTGGTGTCTTAGTATTGAATAAATTGTCAAAATACACACTTATACAGGTTTATACTGACTTTAATACATACCAGAATTAAAGAGAGAATCAGATATAGCGAGAAGGCTAAACAAAAAATTGTTTCAATTTTAGAATACTTTTGGCTCATGTCATTCCTTGTCATGTCTATTTTCTAAAAATCACAAAAGTGCATACTTTATTCCAGGAAAACTAAAGATTATTACAATAATGTATTATTTTTCTATAAGAATGGTTACCATTCTTATTATTTGGGAGAATTTAAACATTTTTCACCCATTTTTGCACTTTGAATCATAAATAACTTCACCAATTTATAACATATTGTGAATCTTTTGGGAGATATTGTATTTGGTATTGTAAGGAATAGATTGGTAGGTCAATTATACATGTTGCTTGTAATTTTGTCACCCCCTATAGATCAGATTCTTCCTTTAATCACAACTGTAAGCTATATGAAAGATTTGTCTACTCTGTTGTTATTTAGTTTACATTATTATTATATAACCCTAGTCTTGGCTTTTTGTAGAAAGGCTAATAATTGGTACTATTTTCTTAAAAAATCTTTTTCTGTATTTTTTAAACATATTTTAAATGGGTCACTTCTAACTTATTGTAACACCTACTTTCTGAGTTTATGAACTTGTTTTAATATACATTTAAACGTGTCAAGTGAAACACCTGTGTAAGTGGAACACAGGTGTCACTGTAGTAATTATAATATTTACTAATGGTACCCTTTGAGAAAATTGTCCATCCATAGGAGGATTATTCATCACCACTCTAAATTTCAAATGAACTGACCAACTTTGTTGCATTCAATTTAGAGTGTTTAGTACATTCTTTAATAACATAGGTGGCAGTAAGTAACTCAGGACAGATAACATCGCAAGTATACATAAACATCTCCCTAAACTTGAGATATAGATAATTGGATCAAATTTCAGCATACCTTTTTGAGTTTGATAATCAGATGTTCAATACCTGAAATAACATTTCACTTTTCTTGCTTTTATAGCATGGGCACAGAATTTACCACCATCGCGAAAGTTAATCTTTGCGAACTTGTCAATTAAATCCCCAGGGATTTGTGAAATTCTTATAACCTGGAACTCCATAACATTTCATGATATTCAATTCAATTCAATTTATTGATATGTATAAGTAAAAAGTTTGCTCAGTTTTATTAGGCGATAAGATATTTTTTTTCTACTGTGTTGTGTCAAAAACCAATCATTCAGTATTACAACTGATAATAAATTACATGTTATTGTAAAAAATCAACTAAAACAAGCTGAGAAAGTCAAATTGATCGTCACAAACTACAATTTCTTGATGTTAAGGTAAATTAAATTATATGTAGAATCCTTTGTATGAAAATCAATGTTAATTTAACCTTTATAAAAAGTTGTAGTTTTCAAAGAATTTACAGGGTCCATCCTACCTATATAATTCATGGTCCTTTTTAAGAGAATCATGAAGAAGAGCTTTTTATCACCCAAGTCCTTCTCAAAAATAGCAGGCCAAGAAGAATATTTCATTTAACTATTTTTTATTTATTTATATAAGACTCTATATACAATATATCAGATTGGCCTGTAATATTCATATACATGTTCATTTAAACAGCATAGAATGCACCTTCCAAAATATGCCCCCATGGTCACACGAATATTTTTTGAACCATGTAATGAAGATGAGTAAGCGAATCTGACAACCAGCCTTCGCATCCTAACCCACTATGCATTATTTTCATTTTTTGTGTTTGAGACAAAAAGAATAAGATTTATTAAATGCTTGTGTGTTCCACTCTACATGTTTTAATAATGTATCTAATTTTGAAAAAAACATTTTCAGGATAATCAATTTAATTTGTGCTTAAAGAATTAACACATAATATGTACACGACAACTTTCTTGCATGCTCATCTAAAAAACGTGGACCATCACCTTTGTTTTTATATAGGCTGCATACAAGAAACTACATGTAGTACATTATGTAACCCATAGCTTTTGAATGCTGTGCTAAAATACTTTAATTATAAACAAAATATGACCATGCTTTGTGAGAGAGATGGAATGGAATATAGAGGGAGTGGGAATGACACGAAGGCTGGATGTGAGACTAAGTCTAAAACCCTAGTTCAGAATAAACTCTATGCTTCGAATTAAAAGCAAATGGTATTATGAAATTGCACATGTTTTGAGATGAACGACTTAATACAATATGACGAGGAGGCATATTTTGAAGGAATCAACCCACAGGTCAGAGGAGGATACATTTTTTGACAGCCCGTGTCTTTTGTGTAACTGCAAACACAGGTTACTGTTGGTTTTATTTGAAATGTCATTGGCTGTATTGATAGGTCATTTACTGGTGTAACATTATCAAAGTTACACCTTATGAAGATTTCAGTTTGTTCTGTTGCAAATATTTTTATCATAATATCCAATGGCACAGTGATTTTCTTGGAAATCTTTCCAAATATAGCGCTTTATGAGTAGTAGTATCTGATGAGTAAAGCTGGGGCATCTGGGATATCACCTCCTCTTTTATGACCACATCCTGCAGGGTTTATTGTCAGTAAGCAAAGGAGGTCTATGTGGCCCACGCTGCAAGTTCTTTCATTTCATCATCCTCTTCCACCTTTGATTTTGCTGTAAAACAAAACATATTTGTAAGCATTTTTAGCTGTAGGAAGGTCAGTGAAAGTGTTTAAAAGTGAGAAAGTCCTATGTGACATATATACAGCAAAATACATAAAAGCCCTACACTCATCTTCTAGTGGTTCTAACCAGAAACTTTTGCAAAATTTCGTCAATCATCATAACCAAGGGTAAGACATGAGAGTTGACTTTGGATTTTTTTGTAAAAGCTCCTGGTTTTCAAGATTCGATTTTTTTTTAAAATGGTTTCAAATCTGTTGTTTCATATTATATCACATTTGATAGCTTTAAAAACATTTTTAATGAATGAAAGAAACAACTGTAAAACAACAACAATTGAAATATATTTAAACAATGTAAAATTAAACCTGAAATATAATAAAAATCAATATGTTTGTTTATTTAGTATTGTTTAAAAAACAACTGAAACATATGAACTCATGGGGAAAATGTCAAAGGGCCCCTTGTTTTCTTGTTGATGATATTTTTAACATAAAATAGCTAGGAACCAAATATGGTCATGTAATCAGCACTTCAAATGCATTGAAATGCCAAAATCCTAGCAGTCAATTCATATTATTATGAAACACATGGAAGCATCCCATGAGCAGAGCTAGAGGGACATAGACCACCTTGACATATTTCTCAAACAAATGAATCCTTTGTAACAACAATACTCAGGGCTTGAGCTAAGGGCCTGACAACTGGTCATTTGACAGGTCACTTCTGATAAGGACCATTGATTTTTCAGTACGTATATGCTGCCCTTAGAACGTGTAAACTTTATTAAGTACATTTAATCTATGTTAAGTACATGTGAACTGTGTTAAGTACACATGAACTATGTTAAGTACATGTGAACTAAGCAGCTGCCCAATCAGCTAATTCCTTTATCTGCTTTTCTTCATTTGACTCCCTGGGAGTGGCTGAAAAGGTAAGGGCAATGTAAAAAAAATTAATGAGATATACAGGGTGTCCAAAAAGTCTCTTTACACTTTACACAGACTTTGTATTTTAATTGTAAAGAAACTTTTGAACACCCAGTATTTTCAGATGCTATTAATATAAGTCCAATCCCATAAATGTAAAGATAGATCAGCTCAACACATTATAGTTCAGATATTATTTATTTATTTTCATCAAATTTAATGATTTATTTCCACAAAAACATATGTTGCGAATTAGCAGACCAGCATTATAAGCCACAAGTTCAGTTATTAAAAATTTGTCAATCTTCTTCTGTATCTTTATCAAGGAACTGGTATGTGGAACAAAACTTCTAAAGATATATTCAAAATTCGAAGTCTTATGTGCATGTAATGTGAGTAGTCTTATCATATAACAAAATGTGAAAAACTGGATTTACATAACATGAATAACTGAGCACAGTCTTATCCTGTGTTAACATATTATGAATAACTGTAACAATATAACACGAATAACACAACCCTGTCTTATACCATCATAACATAAAATGTTACTGTCTTATCCTATGACTCACACTGAGAGGGTCCTGGTTGAACATCATCACTTACAGTAGCTCCCTCTACAGTGAAATAAATGTATGTATACCTTTCATCCAAACACCATCCAAATTCTAATTCATAGTACAGTATATAAAAGATAAAATAGGGAGATAGTTTAAGTTGTATGCGAAACAAGCGGAATTGTAAAGATTTTCACTAAAATTGCTAAATTGCGCTAGATTGACCATTTTAATCCAATCTATGCAAATTTTTTGTTTTAGATGTAGAGAGGATCGATGGTAATTTAACTTATAACAAGTTGAGAGTCACATGTTTTCTTATAAATCTAGCTAAATGTCAAAAATTGCATGTTCATGTTCCAAAATTTATAATTTTCCATAAAGAATACTACTCAATTACTCAAATAGCAAGCAAACAACAAATATTATAAAAATTGTTCTATTTGGATAAGTAATGATAAGTAAGAATGACTTAAGTTAATTTTACATATTTCATAATCAATTCACTCTTTTATAAATAGGGTACCAATTACGGTAGGTCCAAAATTGTGAATATGTAAGGAAATTCCAAAATCCTATCCATTTTGACGCCATTTCTTACAGCCCAATTATTTTTATCTATAGTTTTGTTCATTTATTTCTCAATTCATTTCATATAGGGTATATAGAGTATATACAAAAAACAAACTTAACTACTACAGTAACAAACATTAAAATAACATTTATACTTGTACATGTACATTTTTACCCAGCCTCGATTAAAATTCACAAAGTTTTAATAGTATATTTTGGTTTGAATTCGTTAATTTCACAAACTAACTAGAAGTCAAGATTTTAACAAAATTTCAACAATGAAGATGTCATTGATAAATCCTGTCATGTTCCTACAATCAATTCACTCTTCTTCATCCCTTGATGAAACACTTAACACTATGCCTATCTCATCATGTTACAAATTGCATTATTTAAATACAATTAATTCCTTAATCTACTTTTCTACATACCATATTCTCTGTAATTAATACCCCCTTCAGACCATTCTAATAAGCGCCCATATAGAAAAGAAGTCTAAACTCACTTGGAATTTCATGTTTGGCAATTCTTTGTTAATACATGGTCATTTCTTGCTGTTTTTTGAAGGTTGTGGGCACTTATAAGGGTTTGGGTGCTAGATACTTCAATTATGGTACTTTTATCTGCGATTGTATATTAATTTCACCAGAGTATTTCTGCAGGAAAATGTTTTTTTTATATTTATCTTAAACAAAGGATCCTAAATGCTAATCCTATACTGATGTGAAGTCACTCAACCTTGATGGGAATTGAACTCACAACCTCCCGATTACATGTCTACCACTTGAGCTACAGAAAAAGACCGCAAAAGCTTCTGGATTATAAATTTTGGCATAAAGGGTGTTTTCATTCTGACAATTAAAAGGTAAAGATACTTTAACCACCAAATGTCAAAATTACTAATCATTGGAAACATAATCCTTCAAAACCAGAAAAATGAGCAAACAGTCATATGAGTTCAAAAAAACATTCTTTGTTTTGCTATATGCATTTAACATTAACACCATCATAGGCTTTCTACTGAAAAGCAAGCCAGTGTGGCATCATATATAACACTCTGTTCTGAAAATTATGGGTAAATATCACAGGTTAACATCTGACGGAGAGGCATCTCCTACAGGAGATAATGGGATATATATTACAAAGGTTACCTTTAGGGTAACAGCCAATAATTACATGAAAAAATCTCTCTTTGAAGGGAGAAAAATCAAACACAAGGTACCATGTACAGTGAAACCTATGTTAGTGAACACCCCTCTCGAGTTAAAACTTTTCCCCAATTGACTCCCATGTTAAAGTACATCCCTATAGTGAACACCTACCTCAAGTGAACATTTCAATGTTCTCTATACACAGGTTTTACTGTATTTGATGTGGCTACTAATACTGAGGCAACACATAGCCTGACCAAGACTGACCAACCAACCAACTAATTAACTAGAACACATTCATTTTACTTAACCATCCTTCTATTGCTTTGATTTCTATACTAGTGGAACTTTCAATATAGAAAAACCTTATTTCATATCTTGAAATATAAAGGTATTACAAAAATCATACTTTATCAAATATTGAAGCTTAAAGAAAATGTGACAGGAGTACAATTGGAGTACAAAATGTTCATAATTTAATATCAGGTGTTTTCTTAATTATCAATTATCATCTACAATAATATTGAATATAGGTGAAAGGTTCAGGAAGTGTTAAACTATGAATTAATACACTGTCTGTTAGATTCCCTTTCAGGTAAATTCTGCTTTTATGAGAAATGTCAGCGCTCGTCTGTGGATTTTTTTATGTTATATGCATTTTTAGTATTTTGTAAATTTTAATGATTTTTATTTTTATTTTTCTTACTTTTTTATGAAATATTTTAGGATTTTATAATTTAAGTGCAATATTTGAATAATACCTCACTTTTAATTTTAAATGACATTCGTTTTTGTAATTTTTAGTGCAACTTTTCAGAAGTTTTAAGTTTTTTATGCAACTTTTTATGACATCATTAAGTCAACCATCTTAGGACCACAGAGGATTTTACAGTATTGGTGTGTGATCTTATTCAATTCAAACTTGTTAATCTTCCCAACCCTTTTCAAGATTGAATGTGAAATAACACTTGGATGAGAACAAACCAAAAGATTATCCCTTATTTAAAGAGTACAAACCAAATCAAGCTCTTTCAAAGGGTATGGATCTGCTTGACTGATAGGTACAAGGAGTAAATACAACTGACTTTGTTAAATGATAGAATCTTGCTATCTATTTTTCCCTGCCTGCATTTATCTGATGGTACTTCACTTTGACATGACATTTGTTTGATTCATCAAATTGTATCAGAAACCATCAGCTGATAAGTATGTAATTCACTTTTATTGAATGGACAGGTTATTTTCAGGTCAATATTAAATTTTAGTAGGCTTGTTTAAGATTATCAATTTTCAAAATATCCCATGATCAATGTCAAAATTGATACAATGTACTTCTAAATGGGATTTTGCCATTGAAATCCTCATTTTAAATGCCCCTAATCTCTTCTATTTTTAAAAGCAAATAGAGTATGATAAGACAAAAAGTTAAACTGGAAGAAAATATATTTGAAAATACACTTATTCTATGATAGAGTTCCCTCCTTAGGCTCAGTGATATGGGTAAACTATGCAAGAAATAGATTTTATTATTCCCTGAGAAGAATGAGGCTTGGAATTGATCACAACAAAGAGATCATGTTTAATCAGAGGAGATAAAAAAGTAAATCCTAATTCCAGATTCGATCAAGTCCTAATGAAGTGATTTAAAATGTCCTCTCTGCCACCAATAAGTAAAGGCAAGCATGGCTTTATTGAGGTATGATTACAAAGGCTTGATGCTTGGCAAAGGACTTGATATATGACATGCAAGACAAGGGACTTAATGCAGAATATGAGACTCTCAGACTCCATGCATAAATCAGGCCATTATGCAAGAATAAGTGATGCGAGACAAGGGACTTGATGCAAGATATGGTAATAGTGCAATAAATGAGACATGATGCAAGACATGGTTATACAAGAAATAAGTGATGCAAGACATGAGACCTGGGGTGCAAGATATGGTAATGCAAGAAATTAGACTTGGTATGACTTGATGGAAGACATGAGATTTGATGCAAAACATGGTTAATGCAAGAAATGAGACTTGATGCAAGACATAGTAATGCAAGACATGAGACTTGATGCAAGATATGGTAATGCAAAAAAATGAGACTTGATACAAGACATGATAATGTAGGAAATGAGATATGATGAAAGTCATGGTAATGCAAGAAATGAGACTTGATACAAAACATGATAATGCAAGACACAAGACTTGATGCAAGACATAGTAATGCAAGACATGACACTTGATGCAAGACATGGTAATGCAAGAAATGAGACTTGATGCAAGACATAATAATGCAAGACATGAGATTTGATGCAAAACATGGTTAACGCAAGAAATGAGACTTGATGCAAGATAAATAATGCAAGACATGAGATTTGATGCAAGACATTGGTTAATGCAAGAAGTAAGACTTGATGCAAGACATGAGATTTGATGCAAAACATGGTTAACGCAAGAAATGAGACTTGATGCAAGATATAAATAATGCAAGACATGAGATTTGATGCAAGACATGAGATTTAATGCAAGACATGGTTAATGCAAGAAATGAAAATTAATACAAGACATTAAGTAATGCAAGACATGAAGTTTGATGCAAGAAATAAGACTTGACGCAAGACATGAGAATTAATGCAAGACATGGTTAATGCAAGACAAAAGACTTGACATGACAAGGGACTCAGCCAACTATCCATACTTGGAAAAATCAAGCTCTTGTCGAGACAGTACAACATATTGTTATCCTAATGAAATTGATCTCTATGACATTAATCTACCCTTTACATACCATCAACCATTAATGGCTGAAACAACAATAGCCTGGCATAAATGAATTTATGCTTTACTTCAATTGACCACTCTGTCATCGATAAAACTAATATACAGACACTTTTTTATCTCATTATTACTGAAGTAAAGTAATCAATGATGGGCATTGCATTGTTTGTGTACAGTAAATAATGTACCTACTGTATTTGTCATTTGTATGTTATTGATTTGTTGATATTTTGCCTGGGTTGTTTTTAATGATAACAAAAGTGAAATGTCGTGACCACAAAGTTGTAGAAATATTACATTTGTCTCGAAGAATAAATAGGAAAGGTGTTAATTTTTTTAGTGCAACATTTTAGGTTTTGCAACTTTTTGGGCAGCATTTTGTGATTTTGTAATTTATAATGCAACATTTTAGGTTTTATCTAGAGTAACATTATGAGGAGGCGCACAGGACGAAAATTTCAGTATTATGAAATACATGGAGTTGCTGCATTTTAATGTGGGAAAGCAGTTCATGTATATCAACTGGATGCATATTCAATTTGATATATTTGTTGGCCATTTCAATTCTTCATTCCCAGGAATATGGAAGCTAGTATTAAATGTGGATGAAGCTATCTTTTAAGAAGCGAAATCACACTATCGAAAAAGGTAATTCTTCAGGGCATGAATCTGAAAGACAAATAATTAGTGACCTTTATACTACACTGAGCATGTAAAGTATGTAAATCTACATTTGATTGATAATGGGGCTTATCCATTCTGTAGTTGACTGCTAATTCATCATTGCAGTGATCTCCCCAAGTGGACCCAGCACCCATCTAAGATTTGAAAAAAAACAGGCTTGCACCTACCTGAGATTTCGTTTGCACCCACTTGAAAATGAGAAAATCATGTAAAATGGGCATATTTTGACAAATTTTGGACTGAATTATGAAAATGAGAATTTTGCACCGACTTGAGAAAAAATCCTGGGGAGAACACTGCATTGAATGGGAAGACCACAATTTCAGGGGGTAGAAACGAGTTAGAGTGGTTCTGTAGACCTTTTTAAAGAAACAAAGTCGAATTACTGAAAAGGGTAGACAAGGCATTAACATGTAAAATGTCACCACCTGCCATTTGTTACTGACACTGCCGAACACCAACCACCAAACCCTGAACACAAACCACCCAACAACATCTACAAAAAAAGTTAGAGACTATAACAATACATCACCACTTGTGGCAGTGACATCAAAATAATTTAAATCAAAACAATTTAAATACAAGAACACAAATGTGTACAATATGTCCCCACCAATGGGTGATCCCATCAAATGGTTATCCTGAAAATGAGTAGACAAGACTTTACCAACACAATTTGAGGACGGAAAATCCAAAATGGCCACCTTAAAATTTAAGAACTAAGAACCACCCCTGAAAATTTTTAATTGATCCGTCACACAGTTCAATAGAAAACATGTAAACAAGACATTTACACAGAATGCCAAAAAACTAATCAGATGTAGATTTTCACACTAAGAATGATCCCTGAAAATTTGAAATTGATCTACCAAACGGTTTATCTAAAAACGTGTAGACTTTACAGGCATGATTTTAAAACGAAAAATCCAAAATGGCTGCCTTGACATTTATCCAGAATGCCAAAAAACTAATCAGATCTAGATTTTCATACTAAGAATCATCCCTGAAAATTTGAAATTGATCTACAGAACGGTTCACCTGGAAATGCGTAGACAAGACTTTACAGACATGATTTTAGGACGGAAAATTCAAAATGGCTGCCTTGACATTTACCCAGAATGCCAAAAAAACTAATCAGTTCTACATTTTCATACTAAGAATCATCCCTGAAAATTTGAAATTGATCTACCAAATAGTTCACCTGAAAACGCGTAGACAAGACTTTACAGACAAGATTTTAGGACGGAAAATCCAAAATGGCTGCCTTGACATTTACCCAGAATGCCAAAAAACTAATCAGATCTAGATTTTCATACTAAAAATCATCCCTGAAAATTTGAAATTGATCCACCAAACGGTTCACCTGAAAACACGTAGACAAGACTTCACAGACAAGATTTTAGGACGGAAAAATCCAAAATGGCCGACAATAAAAAAGTGATTATGAGTATTTGCTGATTTCTTTTTACAAAATTATCACATATAACTACTTTTAATAATAACATAGGCTTTTACAACAAAGTACATCTGCAATTATTTATAAAGCTACAAAATAGTTAAAGTATGAAAACTCAGAAACACCATTCAATATGATACAAAGTATTATCGTGCGCTAACTTTTCTTAAGACATTCAAAATGGCTGACATGACTGAGCTAACAGGTCCAAAACCTAATCAGATCTAGAATGAAGTGAGCTGAACAAGATGTTAAAGTTTAAAAAGCAACTGTGAAGCCGTTTTTCTTAAAGTTTGCAGACAAGGATTTTAGCATTTGACTTCAAAATGGCCGACAGGAAGTAGGTATCGAGTTCAAATTTTTTCATCCACATCTGTATGCACTCATAAGTTATCCCTGAAAATTTGAAGGTGATATCTGTAGCGGTTTTGGAGAAAACTCCCGGACGTACGGACGGACAGACGGACGGACGGACGGACAGACGGACGGACAGACGCGCCTAGGCCGACAATATGGCCCCACACTATGTGGTGGGGACATAAAAAACACAACATCTTCTGGGTTTACAGTAGCTGACAGTTGTATCCTAAAGCACCTTGTATATCTTGACCATTCAACCTGAAGATTGGGAACAGGTAATAAGGCGTAAAATGCTGCACTAGAGGAGATAGATTGAAGAAGACAGGTAGATGCTGCATCGCATTAAAACATATCCAGTCTCAATCAGATGTTCTTAATGAGCAAGCTTAAACCCTTACAAAAATCACCAATCTTTTCAACTTCAGAGATCCATAGATATATCACAACATGTTTTCCTATCTTGAATGTCATGGCAATCTCACACCTTTTGTGTTGTTAATTTTAGTCAAAGTTTTGAATCTCTCACTTGCATAAATTGTGATATTTGTTAATTAAATTGAAATGAATTACAAGGGTGTATATAAATCCTCTGTGTGTGATGTATCTATTGGATAATACAAGGTTATTATACTCTATGCATGACCCAACCTTTGAGAGAAATATCACAGAGCTCCAATTCTGATTAGACTCAACTTTATTTAAAGCCTGGGACTTCTACTGAGCCTTTGGACTTGTAGAGTCTATGGACTTAGAGCCTTTTGAGTTGTAGAGCCTTTGGAGTTTGGACTTGTAGAGCCTTTGGACTTGCAGAGCCTTTGGACTTGTGCAGTCTTTGGACTTATAGAGCCTTTCATTGTGTAAAGCCTTTGGACTTATAGAGCCTCTTGACTTGTAGAGCCTTTGGACTTATAGAGTCTTTGGATTTATAGATAGAGCCTTTGGACTTTGGAAGAACCTTCTTTTGGACTTGTAGAGTCTTTGGACTTGCAGAGCCTTTGGACTTGTACAGTCTTTGGACTTATAGAGCCTTTCATTGTGTAAAGCCTTTGGACTTATAGAGCCTTTGGACTTATAGAGCCTCTTGACTTGTAGAGCCTTTGGACTTATAGAGTCTTTGGATTTATAGATAGAGCCTTTGGACTTTGGAAGAACCTTCTTTTGGACTTGTGGAGCCTTTAGACTTAAAATCTTTGGACTTAAAGAGCCTTTAGACTTATAGAGCATTGGGGCACAAAGATCTTTGGAACTTATGAAGCTCATTCCTGCACATTTCTAAAAATATGTTTGATAAAAATATCTTATGTTGAAAACTGACCTCAATGATTTTCAGGCATTTACAATACATAATAAATAAAGAGTGAGACATTACTTCTGTTGAATTTATTTCTATTTCATCTCTTTTTATGTTATGTTGTAATATATTTTATAACTTCACCCAATGACATTTCAACATGAAAAGAGTCTGTCAAGTTAATCTGTGGATTAGCTTGTTTCTATGCCTGTATGACAGATATAAATCACATTGCTGTTAATATACAGAAATAGATTATTCAGCTAAATCCATTCATTGTTATAGCCTGTTTTTATTTATTAGTCAATGCTTATAACAATGATACATCGCTTGTAAAAGTTCACAGCTTGGAGCATTATTGGGAATTCGAACATGACTGTATTCATGCATTATATCTGTAACCAAAGTTTTGGTGAGTTTTCATGTTCAAATCGTAATATAGACCTCAGAGCAGGTATAATATCGTCGAATACACCCCTTAGGGCGAGGCACAAAAGCTTTCGAACCCCGAACGACCGAATTGCTGTACTTTGTTGAGATTTCAAAAATAATTATGCATCCAGTTGAAGATTTTGTACACAGTTGAAAATGAGAATGTTTCTATGTTTCTGCAGTTATGAATTGAAATGTTAATGAAAACAACAAAATGCTGCTATTTCTCTGAACTCTCTCATACTACTCTTTAACCTATTTATATTAAGTTCATCTTGCCTCTTTAAAAGAGAGGTTCGTCTACTAGCATAGTAGGCTGTAATACATGGGGAAACTAATCTGCTTATTGAACAGTTTACCATGACACAAGCAATTCATTTTCATTTTTTGACCCTACTATATATCAAATATCAATCTTGCAAACGCTTGTATCAATTATATGCTCAAACTATTTGTATTTCTATTTTTCTCAAAAATATTAATTTTGATGAATTGGAATTATCTGTTCAGAGTAAATAAAAGTGTTTGTAATTATATTAAACAATCCATATACTTAAAGTACTCTCTTCAAGAACATTACAGTTGATGAAGACATATATGAAAGATGTTTTTCTTCATTTTCTATAATCGTAAATCATTTCTAATTAAAGCAATCCATGGCTAGTTGCCTGTGGAGTTTAAGCACCTACAAGCAGCCATACATTTCACTTATTTCTTATAGACCAGTAATTGGCTATCTCATCATTAGCACGACCAGCAAATAGACTGAATAAAAGTAACTGGATGGCTGAATGGCCATATGTCACAATATTCTGATCAATGTAAATGAATTAAACAAATAGTTATAAATAGACTATTGATTCTCTCTCTCTCTGAGGTCAAGCCAGTAAAAGCAGTTTCAACCTTGGACCTATAGTCAACCTCCCCCCCCCTGAAAACAGGCAAAACAAATGGAAACAACAGGCAAAACAAATGGAAACAAAAGGCAAAACAAATAGAAACAACTGGCAAAACAAATGAAAAAAGGCAAATAAATAGAAACAAGAGGCAAAAGTTTAAGAAACTATCATGGAAAAGTTGCAAATTCTTCAAAATTGAGTTAGAGGCGATTTTGGTAAAACCAACTAGGAAAACCTAATTGCCTATTGCCTGCTATTCTGAATCCCTTCTGAAGTGTAACCAGAGTCTGGGTGACAGGGGTGTGCACATTGTGGGATCTACAATCTCTACTATTCCTTGGAATAGTGAGACTCCCACGAGCTTTAGACAGAGAGACTCCAGGCCGGTAGCCAGAGGGGGGTTCGCAGGGTTCAGGCGAAATTCTTTCAAAATCATGCAGTTTTTCATAATTTTGAGCACTTCTCAAGTGATTTTAGCCATATTTGAGCCAAAATTGTCAAATGTAAACCCCCCTGGAAATTTTTGAAAACTGAACCCCCCCCCCTCCCCTCCATGGCAAATCCTGGCTACGGGCCTGCTCCCACGAGTTTTAGATAAAGAGAGACTCTGATAATTCAGAATGGGGTGTGCATAACAAAAATTGAGTTTTCTATGGTCATGTTCGGAACATTGGTAAAATCTCACAGTTGATTTGATTTTGTACTTAACAGCTTATATATCAGCATTGGGTAAGGTTAATCACATCCACTACCCTGGAATAAAACTTATAATCCCATTCGTCATTTAATGTCATTCTCGGGACATACACACCATATGAAATACCAGAACAATTTCACATGCTGCTCTCTAGTACAAGGAACGAAATCATTTTTCTCTTTGAAAATAATCATTGTAAATCAGTTCTTCTTGTATAGCATTATTTGGTGGATATAAATATGGGAAAAAAGTAACATCTAAATAAGCTTTCCTCAGTGAATTGGGGTTCTGTTGAAAGATGTCTGCTAAACATATTTCTGAGATATATACAGTATACTCATTGCACATACGCATGCATCTACTATATTATTACCACAATTTTGATCAACATTGTTATCTTTTTTTCATATATTTTATTCTTTTAGTTAACAATAATATACAAGCAATTGTATATTATATAATTTTATATAAACACGAGCGGCAATTTTAGTCAATGAGAATAGGAATACATACAAGAAAATGAAAAGCTATCAATGTAGTGGTATAACTCATCTAAGAAACTATTCACATTGTTATTTGTTTATTTATATGGGCACTCATTATACAAATTATATACATTTTGAAATGTTTGTCTTCTTTAAGTCCCATTTGCCCATATCAAGGAGACAACATGTGAGCAATGTTTCAAAAAATATGAGCATGTTGAATTATGGCCCCTTAGGGACTATTCCCTCCCCTTTTTTTATCCAAAAATAAAAGGGAGCAACATAGCATTTATTTATTTATCTTTATAAACAATGTAGAAATACAGGCCTGTAGCCAGGAGGGAGGTTTGGGTAACCCCCTTGGCAAAAAATTGTTTAAAAATCATGCAGTTTTCACCATCTTAAGCACTTTGATTTTGGGCCAAAGTTGTCAAAAATGGAGGCTTCCTGGAATTTTTTGAAAATTGAACCAACCTTGGCAAAAGCTGGCTATGGGCCTGGAATTCATAGCTATATTTGGTTTACCCTATGTCCCCATGCAAATGTTTTCCTATACATAAATAATAGACAAAAAACTGGACAGTGAAAAGCTAAAGGTGAAAACCCTATGGAAATACATCTCTTATGACTTATGTGAAATAGAAGCAACAAAAATAGATTCAAAGTCAAACGAGGTTAGAAAACCCCCAAAATATGACTCTGTTATCTTACCTGTGATTTTTTCTATTTATACAACAGTTATTACATTTTACATTAATATACATCATTTGACTTGACAATTCCCACTGGGTATAACCAGTATACAGCCTTTTCATGCCTGGTAATCGGAAAAAATGAACTGAGGGAGGGAAGCTAATTTCTGCTAGAAAATTCAACAAATCTGCAAGATTTATTTTTTTATGAGAGAAATCGCTTGATGAATAGGTGCACATTATTAAAAAGGTGCAATGTTACCAGCATAAAAATAAAAATAACATTTGTTGAATTTACTTGCAGAAATCAGCTGCTACCCCTCAATTCCTTTTTTTCGATTAGCTTTTGTGATGAACAAAACCAGAAAAAATATACAGTTTAAACTTAAACTTGGTGTTTAATTATCTATATTATGATAAAAAAATATTTACTAAATTGGCACATTAGTTCTTTAAGGGCTACAAGTAGAGCTGTCAACACATGAAGAGTGGCATTTATTTCTAAAAGAGAAAATTTTCTTACGGCTCTCCATAAACGTATTTCTTGGTTTGTATATTGAAGGCGAGGTAAGGCATGTGAGGCAAGAGAGGCAAGGCAAGGATATGAGATCAAATTCCAAATTAACATAATATCCCTCTCAACTTAGCCATGCCACCTTTCACTGCTATTGTAACATATGATTTTACAGGTTTGACATTGGCATGATCATAATGAGCTTAAATGCAGCTTTCACATTTTATTGAAAGTGAATTTTTATTGAGTGACTTTTCTGTCTATATATTTTCATTGATACAAGCAAGATCAAGGAATTGTCACTAACAGCAGGGATAAAGTTGACATTTTGCACATGGTACTTAAAGACATAAAAGGAGAAGTTTACACATTTACAGTCTTGCGTAAGGACCCTAGAAACGTGGCTAGAATTAGCCTTATATTTAAGAATTTCTTGGGGTTCTGAGTTAAGAGACCTCAGTAGATTTATATCAACTTTTACACCTTCCCACAAAATGAGTTTGGCATATTTATTGAAGTTTGTTTTAGTTAAATTGATGTTTGGTCATGCCTTGGGTGTATAGTACAAGTACATTATCTCCCTACAGGTGAAGCTCTAAAATACCATATATTACCAAAACCCCCTGGGAAAAAGTCACAAATAACTTTGCTTATCAATTTAAATGAAAGCATTACAGACTTAAAGAATATGAGTTAATAATTATGATGACGGGGAATAAACTTTATTGAAATAAGTAATCAAAAAATAAATAAATCTTTGATGTACAAAAATAAAAAAATCACAATGAAGAATCAAGGGATAAATTTATTAAGGGTACGCTGACCAAATGCAATGACCCTAAGTAGCTCAGGTAACACTATACACCCAATATGTCTGTTTACTACCAGGCAGGTTTGCTAAATATTGTTATCTACCTTATCCCTCAACATTTCCTTTCAAAAAATCCCCATACTATTTTTATGAATTTTCTATTTTAGACAACATCATCTAGTTTGTCTGGAAACCCTCGATTTCTATATAGTAGTCATCGAAATATATGTACAAGAATAATTAGAAGAAATAATGGTTTGAGAGAAATGAATATACAATGTACTTTAAGTTGCAAAGTGGTCAATTATAATTCAATTTTTATCTCTCGGGTCTGAGAGATGCCACTTCTTGCTGATGCATGACCTTGTACAGTGAAAATGAAAGTGATGTATGGAATTTAAAGCATTTGACCATAAAGTAAATAATCACCATCCTTTATCTGACCAGCACTAAAAATATTACCATAAAATCAAGCCTATCTGCAATTCCAAGATTAGTTGATCGATGTGTTTTGATTTTTGGTTTCTATAAAGTGTTAATGGGATATATATGGTTATTATTTCTTATTGGTTATTCACCCTGCCCTTTAACTTCAAATTCTAAAGTGATATCATTTTCAAGTTTTGCTTTTGGGATTACCAGTCTGACAGGCAGAAACACAGGAACACTGACCATACCCAAAATAGATATAGCCCCAACTCAATATAATGGACTCGCTGTTGAAAACTTATCAGATATTGCCTCTTTTAAACTTACTGGCACTGCACTGGGGTTATAAATGAAAGCCATGGAGAGAGAGGGAATGAAACTCACAATAAAGAGCAAAAGAAAAAATAAGATCAAAAATATGTTTCCGTTGAAATTAGTATTTAAGGATGTTCCCTGGTCAGATAGGAAAATATTCAATAGTATTTAACTTTTTCTCAAAAATGGTTTTCTGGGATTCTCACGGGCAACAAAGAATATTAAAACTTTAAAAACCATATGTTAGTGTGCTTTTTTCTGAGCAAGAGGCCTCTAAAGTGTCAATATTTGACAAAAGTGGGCGTGGCACTTTCTCATTGAAACCCATGTTAAAAATCAGGTTTTCACCCCAAAACACACTTTTGAATATTTAACTTTTTCTTAAACTCACAGAAACACTTAGTTATGCTATGTACTTCACATTTTGAAAAGAAAAATTAGGGGTTGGTGTTCATCGTTTTCAACTTCGTCCAGGGAACATCCTTAAATGAGAAAAAAATATTTTAGGATGGCCATAGAAAAACTTTTCCAAAAAATTAATAGTTTCTAAAACAGGTAATAGATATTTTCCAGATCTGTGGGATCCTTAATCCAGACTCTTTAGTACTTTAGTAATAAATTGAACCATTTGGTCCATCTCAAATGGTATGATTTTGCTTGTAAGAGAATGGCGTTATCTTCACTCTTTGAATAAGAGATAATCCTTCGATCATCCAATCAGAATATAGTTAAAATCAAGCAACCAAATAAAAATGGCTCAATGAATTCTATGCTTTCACTGTTCCTGGCATATTCTATATTATACCTCTCATTAAGGCCATTGCAGCTACTTTTTGGGTCATTTATTTTGATCTTATTAGCATTAAAACTGTACATCTATATGTCCTTCTCAGAGTTTAATAAACTAGAATCTGGCCCTCAGGGTTAATTCATACAGAGGAGAGTGTTAAAATGAGTTTGAAGAACTGGCCATTATGATGTTGAACAACTTGAGGCACCTCTTCTATCAGCAGGTATAGCTCATTACAAGAAACTGAACCATTTCAAAACAAATCCTGGTAATAATTTCAATACCCTGTATCCCCATCAGCAGTAGTATACTCACCTCTTACTAAAAACAACCATTTGAGTTTGGTGTTTAACCAATCAGAGAGCACAGGAGAGTCATGCTTATGATATGTAAAGAACAATTTCTGAAGCACGAGGCAAGGCTGAGGCTCTGACTGGCTGAGCAAGCTCAGATGCTAATCAGTTAATCAGACTATTCAAGGGTTGAGGTACCTATAGAGGAGATTTAAAGACCTTGGTGCATTAGACTTATTTTATCAGAAATTCCTGAAAATGACCTTTATTATTTCAGAGGCCAATCCATTTCAAGACCTTGATGCATTAAAAATTCCTGAAAATGACCTTTATTATTTCAGAGGCCAATCCATTTCAAGACCCTGATGCATTAAAAATTCCTGAAAGTGACCTTTATTATTTCCGAGCCCAACCATCTAAGAGTACTGTAGTAGCTTTCAACAACAGATTGTTCTGACACTACAGCAGATACCTGAGGAGCCACTACTTCAAAGAACTCTACAGGAAACACTTCCATGCATGTTAAAAGGGTGCACAAGAGGTCAACCCTCATGGTAAACATGGGCAAAAGACAGTGCAATCTTCATTATAACACTACAGGCCCAAGAGTGGGTGATATTTATGATAAATTACAGGTATAAAGGTGGACTTGCTTCATGCTAAAACATTGCCCCAAGGGTAGGCAATCTTCTATGATAGAACATGAGGGCATGGGTTGGCAAAATTAAAGATTCAACATGAGGCCTTAAGAAATCAACTTTGTAAAAAAAAACGTAGGGAAAAGGAGAGGATGTGTGAATGATATTGTAAAAATCTTTTGTTATTTGTGAAATGAATATAAGTACATGACTCAATAAATTGTGGGTGATTTGATGCACTATGTCTTGAATCATAGCATTTGAATTCAGGCTCCCACCTGTATTCGTCTTAAAAATTGTACCTTTATCAGATTTTGGCTGCTTCAGTTTTAACAATGTATATCAAGACTGAGCAACACACTATACAGTAAAGAGTAAAGACGACACAGTGCCATGAATTCACTAAAACCATATTTTTAATCTATTTCAAGACATGGTTTACTATATCAGGTAAACTTAACATTACAGAAAGAGTACATTATAACCTGAAAAACCCTGACACTCTTAATCAATCATACAAAATCATCCAAAAGTATTTTAAACTGGGATATTTGTGAGGCATTATTCACAAATACCTTGAAGTGATGGCAGTGAAACATCAGAAATTGCGATTTATCAACCATATAATGACTTCTGACGAATAAAATGTTCATGACGGTTTGATTTTAAAACATAAAATACAACACTTTTTAGAGAAATAAGCCCAAATTAAAGTCAACCGACATATAGAACACACCT
Source organism: Owenia fusiformis (assembly GCA_903813345.2). Taxonomy (NCBI): domain Eukaryota; kingdom Metazoa; phylum Annelida; class Polychaeta; order Sabellida; family Oweniidae; genus Owenia; species Owenia fusiformis. The sequence goes on from CAIIXF020000003.1 coordinate 16,845,823, forward strand.
TAAATTGTATGGAAATCCAAAAACCTCAGATGCTTCTTTCAAATTTTAGAGAGATATCATAAAAATTAAGATGCAGACGGACATTTGATGCATTGGTCAAAATGCCTAATTTACTCACTGAAGGCCCTATATCCATCATATGGTTGAAGTTTTAGAGTGATAGGTAAGTTACACTGACCAACAGCTATCTAAATATAAACTAACTCTGCATGTTTTTGAAATGTAATGCCAAGAACCTTTAGTGAAAACAACTATTTAACTGACCAGAAAAATCCTGCAGCTCACATCTTGCGTTCAAGATAAACATCTGAAGACAAAAGGAATTTGCTGAGATTTAAATTAGAAATAATCAATATTATATGTTTTTCTATCTCACTGCCACTCTTGAAATGGAGATGTAAAATATTTTCTGCAAACAAGTGAAATGGCTATAAGCTTATCAATCTCATTTAGGTGCCAATAACAAATCTCCAACAGAGGCAGAGCCTTGATCACCTTACTTCCTTACACCCCTCCTCGTACATTTCACAGAATAAATGGGCTTTCTCATTTAAAGTATATTGTTCTTATTTCTATAAGCCTGCATGTAATAAGAGATGGCCAAAAATTAATTATATGGCCAAAATGAAACCAAAACAACAAAATAATAGAGTGAAGAATATATGATTTTTAATATTCAAGAGACACTATATTTTGCAAGGCTGACAGGCCATTTACCTGAAAATACATATTTCTTGCCAATTTTGGCAATCTACAAATACCAAAGAAGCTTTCGCTTTATATATTTGCAAATATAGAAAATAATATCTTAGTAAGCTCTGATCTGAGAGTTAGCATTCTAAAGTGCATTGAGACATTAATTTTGGAGAGGTAGAAAGATAGGGAGGTTGGGAGGTTTCAAAAAAGAGAGTTTGAGAGACAGAGAAGGAGAGATAAGGGTAGAAACAGAATGAGAGAGACAGAGGGGGGGGGGGTGGCTGAGATGGTATAGAAATATGTATGACTGACAATGATAATGGTGTTTTCTGGAAAAAATGATATCCATGACAAGCAACAGGCAACTCATGACAAGCAACATCTAAACATGACAAACAGCAGACAATCATGCTGATTAATGATGACAATTTTCTACAAATGATGATTATGATTAGCCTCATCAGTGGTCATGCACATGTTCAGCCATTTTTACTTCTACGTTCCCACCCAAGATAACTAATAATCTAGAAAAAATCTGAAAAGTTGCATATTTGCGCACTTTACACATTATTTGAAAAATCTTCTTATATCTATATTGTGTAAAACAAAATGATTTTCTTTTTTCATGAAAAATTGTAAAAAGGTAAAGTATGATATCTGATTAGTACATTTTAGGGGGTACCTGACATAATATATATAAATGAACACTCCTGCTGTGATTTATTCATCTTAGCCTACAGGTGGTCAAATATTTATCACTCATGAAACAATCCACCAAGTCTCCAAGCATTTCCTCAAGTGTGACCATTCCTCCTTCCCGCTGCTTCATTCTGCAGATTTCATACATTCTAAATACTTTCATATTACAGTGACTAATATCAAAGCGGTATGACGTAAGTTTGTAAAAAAGTATCCCACCTCAAAATTGTTTATGTAAAATAGTATAGTAAAGTTGCAGAAATAAAAATAACAATATGAACAGTTATGATATATACAAATATAGACCTCATTAAAAAGCTCTGTGTAAAACAAATAATACCATTTGGAATGATTAGTACACATGCCATTGAGATAATGTTTAACTAGTTGTAAATGGAGTGTTTAAGAAAACATAGCATTCCTGTTTATCAACAACTTTCTAAACAGATTTCAGGTCTACCAGTCTCAAAACACCATACCATGCATTAATAACAAAGCATATGTTGGCGTGATATAGTACATGATATGATCTGGTATAGTTTGGAAAAGTACAGCATGGTATGATCAGGCCCATAGCCAGGGGGGGGGGGGTTTGCAGGGTTCGGGCGAACCCCCCCCCTGGCTAAAATTCTTTCAAAATCATGCAGTTTTTCACCATTTTGAGCACTGATCTGAAGTGATTTTAGCCATATTTGGGCCAAAATTGTCAAATGTGAACCCCCCTGGAAATTTTTGAAAACTGACCCTCCCCTTGGCAAATCCTGGCTACGGGCCTATGATGTATTATGGTATAGTATGGTATGGTGTGGTATGGTATAGTACAATGCAGTATGAATGTTGTGGTATAATCTGGTGTAGTTTTGTTTTGTGATAGTATGGTATAATAGTATGGTTAAGAATGGTATAGTATGGCCAGGTATAGTAAAGTTTGGTGAAGTATAGTATGGTCTGGTATTGTATGGTATGGTATAGTATGACATGGTATAGTTTCTGGTTAAATAGACTATGGTATGGTGAAGTGTGGTATGGCATGGTATTGCACGATATGGTACGATATAATTTGTAAAAGAGTGCTGTCTGGTATGGCATGGTATAGTGTGGTATAGTATGAGTACTGTACAGTGTGGTAGTATAACAATGTTACAGTAGAGTGTGGTATGCAATGCAATGGTATGGTATGGTATGGTATGGTATGGTATGGTATGGTATGGTATGGTATGGTATGGTATGGTATGGTAGGACATGGTATGTATGACATTATCTTCATCCTTCCAGTTTTTCATTCAGTTGCATTATATCCTCACATGCCTATATGATCATATTTAGTATGATTAAATATCAAAAGAATTATGTCATTATCTTTACAATTACATAATGAAATTGCTTTAACATAAATGAATTATGTTTACTCAACTATAAAGCATCAATGAAGTTGAATCTGATGAGAAACGATTCAGTTATTTTTCATTCATGAATTTGACATGTTTTGACAGATAAGCCAGGGCAACTCAGGATAAAAGTTCACAGAGCATTAAATGAGAAAACAATTCTGCCTTATTAGGGTTTCATCAAATTTCATTAGGACTATTTTCCTCTCAACTAGGGAACTTGTTTTGATATCTATCAAATCCACAATGATCATATTCTGCGAGTGTAAAAAGAAATCTGTATTTTCTGAGAACATGGTAAATATTGTTCACATCATACTATTACATATCAAACATAATTTTCATCTAATTGTTTCATTTTTTTCATTTGAAAATATTCAGATGTGATATTTTGTAAGGGCCAGTTTATCACTGTCAGTTTCAGATAATCCTCCCTTGCAAAAACAATGGAAATATGATATTTAGTTAAATAATTTGAACATGCAAAGTAAAAATATATATTCCATGACATTTATATTAACCCACACCATATATAGTCAAGCAATCCAAATATTCAAGGATATATAATACAATCTTAAATGAATTTGCACAAACAAATTATGACAAGGTAAGGTTCACATATGGCTTTATAGATTATGCATTCCCCCATTTACATTGCAGTTTTAACAACATTAAGCTTAATGCAATGTGTTCATAAATAATATGAAAACAACCATATAAAATGTAGAAATTAGGGACCATATCAAAGTACCTTTCATACTTATATGAAGATTGGAAACACTCAGGGATCTTGAGATTTGATAGGTGTAGTTATTAGAAAAATAATGATAATGTATATGGAATTTCATGAACAATGGTCAATGGGTCAGCATACCCCACTGATGACAACACTCCTAGGTCCTTAGATGAAATCCAACTATTTGACTATGGACCACTTTTTGACTTAATGGAACACTATTTGACTATGGAACACAGGCCCGTAGCCAGGATTTGCAAAGGGGGGGGGTCACCTTTTAAAAATTTCCAGGGGGGTAAGTATCTTTTGACAACTTTACCCCCCCCAAAAAATGGCCAAAATCACTTGAAAAGTGCTCAGAATGGTGAAAACTGCATGATTTTTAGCCAGGGGGAGGGGATGCTCGAACCCCTCCCTCCCCCTTGGCCTGGAACGCCAACCATACTGATCAAAACCAAAATTACTTGAAGGTCCTAGGTTCAAGTCCCAATAGGTAAAACTAATTCACTCTAACCAAATTTACCCAATATACAATTAGAAAGGGTAAATTGAACTAAACTTAAAGGATCTAACTTCATATCCCAAGGGGTGACATATAATATACATGAGATTATTATATGTTTTATCCAAGTAATCACAATAGTAAATTACTATAATCACTTTGCTTTATTAATGTCCCTAAGAGACGGTGGTTATTGGTGAAATAAGTTCAAACAAAGACCATCAATTATTACTGTCATGGAAACTAATATTAAATACTAGATACAATCAGATGAGAGAAAGAAGTTTGAAAGTTTTGGAAAATTACTTAATTCGAAGAGCTGAGCCAATATCATTCTTGTTGTGTAATAAGTAAATAAAAAATTCTCAACATTGACAATATGTGACTATTAAACACTGTTCCAAAATTCTTGCAACACCCTATTAGACAAGTTATAATCCCATTTATATCTTAATTCTAAAAATCTTGAAAGCTATTTCCAGACCTAATGTTAGAGATCAAAATGTTTTTTTTTGTTAACATAAACAGGCTTTCAAATGTTATCCAACGATGAGTTAAGTTTGCTAAACTTTTGGAGGGGAGTGTACATCAGGGACTAACATTTCAAAAAATCATTCGCACAAATAGTTTCTGGGATATTGCACTTGCTGTTACTTTTTGCATCTACATTATAATTTACAGCTACTTTTGCAATGGACAGGGGGGTAATAAGCCTCTAAAAAAAGAAGAGTCTATGTTTCTGCATGTAATGGACTTCATAATCAAAACTGAGATCAAATCTCCAGAGACCAATGTGTTCATTTCAAATAGATCCTTTAAGACATGCTATTTGGAGAGAATGGTAATGAATTAATAATTGAATTGGCACAATGACACTTTTTACTGTACTGCACAAAGGAACAAAATTGGAACTCAACGCCATCTTTTTTCCGTGCTGTTCAAAAGAATGAAGATTTGAACTCATGATCGACTACAGCGCCATCTTTTTTTCTATGCTGTACCAAAGGAAAGAAAATGCGACATTGTGAACTAAACACCATCTTTTTTACAGTCCAAGAGAATCAAAATTATAAAAAACTCCAACACCATATTTTTATGGACTGTTCAAAAGAAAGAAAATGTAAACTATTGAACTAATCATCATCTTTTTCTACACGAAATGGTTAAGGCGACATCACCTAGCTTAGTGTGTTCAGTGCTCTAGATCAATCCGCCAACTCAACAACCCCAAAACTATTCTAAGGTCATTTAGGATGGAATTCAAAGCTATCAGCCTTTAAACATAAAAATTCAATACATTCTACCCCATAGGAGTCCAACACAGGCCCTTATATAATTCACTTATCTCTACATAGAGATTGATGCAGAGGTAAAAGCAGCTGTCACATTAGCGGTGTGGGCTCACAAATTGCTATGATTTTGGGCATTTTTTGTATTTGGTGTGATGGGGGATATCTTGCTGTTTAAACTTTTTGTTTTGCCCACTGTGTATCAATCAATGCCATGCCCTGATGTCTGCACCAAAGTATTCACCCAATGGAACAGTGAGCCCACATGGCCTAAGTGTGACAGCTCCATAAAGGATGAAGTAAAGAAAATGGTTGATAAATCAGACCAGGGGACCTACCTTTAACTGTTGCTGCTCCTACTGGTTCTGCAGTAGGTACAGATGGCAGGTTGTCTGTCTCTGGGCCAGCCACATTCAGGAGGTCCTGGTCTAATTGCTCCTGCTCTAATTCTTCAAGTTCAGCCATGAGGTCATCCTTGAGTGGAAAATAATAGAAACATATGTTAGAGATAAGGACTGTATCATAAATTTCAACAATAATATCATTAGCAAAAAAATATGCAGGTATTCCCTTCAAAAACGATTTAAAAGTGTCTGTTTTATTATTTGACATGTCGGATTTGGAAATATCGATTTGAGGGGATTTTCCCAATTTGTCTACACAAAATAAAATACATATTTTGAAAATTCCCACAAGTAGTGACTACCAATAAACATTTAAGTAATTAATTGGTTGTCTTATTTAATAATAAGCATGACCAGTAAATCATTTTATGTCTTATGACCCAGATTCAACCAATCATACATTGGCAATTATGCCTAACTTGATGCAAGGCATTAACATGCAAAATGTCACCACATGCTATTTGTTACAGACACTGACTGCCATTTGCTGTAGACACTGACAGTGGTGTACATCGGACACAATTCACAAATAAGATTTATTAGGACACTAACCAGACTGCCAACCCCTCTGATTGCCCACCCACCTGGTAAACTGATCACAATAATAATAAACCAATCACACAATAATAAATAAACTTACATCATCGACAGGATCCCCAAAGCCAACCTGAGTGGAAATAGCCGAAGAGATTTCATCTGCAAGTTCATGCTGCTCTGCAACATCATCCATCAAGTCATGCACTTTATCTACATCTCTAAAAATAACAGATACAAAGATTTAATATTGAAACATCCCAGAGTGCTAGCTTTACCACTCATGCACCTCATCTACATCTCTAAAAATAACAGATACAAAGATTTAATATTGAAACATCCCGGAGTGCTAGCTTTACCACTCATGCACCTCATCTACATCTCTAAAAATAACAGATACAAAGATTTAATATTGAAACATCCCGGAGTGCTAGCTTTACCACTCATGCACCTCATCTACATCTGTAAAAATAACAGATACAAAGATTTAATATTGAAACATCAAGGAGGGCTAGCTTTACCAATCATGCACCTCATCTACATCTCTAAAAATAACAGATACAAAGATTTAATATTGAAACATCCCGGAGTGCTAGCTTTACCACTCATGCACCTCATCTACATCTCTAAAAATAACAGATACAAAGATTTAATATTGAAACATCTCGGAGTGCTAGCTTTACCACTCATGCACTTCATCTACATCTCTAAAAATAACAGATACAAAGATTTAATATTGAAACATCCCGGAGTGCTAGCTTTACCACTCATGCACCTCATCTACATCTCTAAAAATAACAGATACAAAGATTTAATATTGAAACATCCCGGAGTGCTAGCTTTACCACTCATGCACCTCATCTACATCTCTAAAAATAACAGATACAAAGATTTAATATTGAAACATCCCGGAGTGCTAGCTTTACCACTCATGCACCTCATCTACATCTCTAAAAATAACAGATACAAAGATTTAATATTTAAACATCCCGGAGTGCTAGCTTTACCACTCATGCACCTCATCTACATCTGTAAAAATAACAGATACAAAGATTTAATATTGAAACATCAAGGAGGGCTAGCTTTACCAATCATGCACCTCATCTACATCTCTAAAAATAACAGATACAAAGATTTAATATTGAAACATCCCGGAGTGCTAGCTTTACCACTCATGCAACTCATCTACATCTGTAAAAATAACAGATACAAAGATTTAATATTGAAACATCCCAGAGTGCTAGCTTTACCACTCATGCACCTCATCTACATCTCTAAAAATAACAGATACAAAGATTTAATATTGAAACATCCCGGAGTGCTAGCTTTACCACTCATGCAACTCATCTACATCTCTAAAAATAACAGATACAAAGATTTAATATTGAAATATCAAGCATTGCAAGCTTTACCAGCCAGTTTATACACAGCTTTTACAATAATCTATGACAACAGCAAAACAGCAAAATGAACTAGAAAAACAGCAACTCCACAGAGTAGCAAATCCCACCGAACAAAAAATATTATGCTTATTATAGCTAGTGTAAATGTTGAAATGTTTGTGCACTTTGTGATAGAAGCATAAAATTAGGCACAAAGTAAGTTTATACCATTGTGAACTAGGCATCATCATATAAAATTTGAACCAAATCCGTTCACTGGTATATGAGTTATCAAAGATTATGTTTTTTACGAAAATCGGCCGCCATCTTGAAATTCAGCTGCCATCTTGAAAATTATTTCTTGAACAGAGCTACTGTGTCCCTAGGCATAATCATATAAAATTTCAACCAAATCTGTTCACTGGTATTTGAGTTATCAAAGATTATGTTTTTTACGAAACATTGCTGCCATTTTGAAATTAAGCAGCCATCTTGAACATTTTTTGTCGAACATAGCTACTGTGTCCCTAAGCATCATCATATAAAATTTGAACCAAATCCGTTCACTGGTATTTGAGTTATCAAAGATTACATATTTTTACGAAAAATGGCCGCCATTTTGAAATAAGCGGCCATCTTGAAAATCTCTTTTTGTGCAAAACTCCTTTGTCCCTAGGCATCAGTATATAAAATTTGAACCAAATCCGTTTCCTTGTATTTGAGTTATCAACGATTACATTTTTTTACGAAAAATAGCGGCCATTTTGAATTGAGCGGCCATATCGAAAATGCCTTCTCGAGCAGAGGTCCTACACTCATAAGGCATAAGCCTATAAAATTTGAACCAAATCCGTCAACCGGTATTGTAGTTATCGCCCGGACACACGGACGGACAAACGGACGGCCGGCTTCTCTATATCCCCCTCGAACTTCGTTCAGTGGGATAATGAAAAGAACAGGTATATTGTTGGAATGGACAATATAGCATGGAAAAGGTGTAAAATTTCACAGAAAACACGCTTTTTGGTTAGCAACATGAAAAATTGGCTTTGCCCTTTTGCTAAGAAAATCCTTGTTCATTATCAACCATTTTTTCACAGGGGCATACCAATCTGACCACTGTTTTAATAGAACATTTTAATCAGGCAATGCTGCCATTAGAAGTTTCAATCGGACATCACTGAAAGGTCCCCTTATGTCTGGTAGTAAACACTGAACTGTTATACTTACAATTAATTGTCTAATACTTACAATTCTTTGTGTGCTGCTTTCATTGCATTTGCCGCTACCCCCATAACTTTAAGAACCTCTGTGTTAGTACTCGCATTTTCTAAAGCTTCTCTTTGGAATTCTATGGTTGATAGAGTGCCATCTATTTGTTGGAGCTGCTTCTCATAACGCTTCTTTCTTTTTAAAGCTTGTAAGGCAACTGAAATTCAAACATAATTACAGTACAACTAGTAGACTTATATGCGTCAGAGTCCTGGTTTGATTTTTTAACTAAGATAACAGAGTTCTGCTTTGACCTTCAGTCAGGTAACCCTTCATACGATCAGCCCTCTGAAAATGGAGAACACACCATTGTTCCAAATCCTAATGGTCCAGTCCCAATGGTCCAAATTCCAATCCTCCGAATCCCATTCATCCGAATCCCATTCAGCCAAATTCTGCCTTGTAATACTTAAGGAATATTCCTTGCCAGACTATTTCTCTCCTGATATGGTAGCTACAATCATATATATACTTTACATATTTAGCAAAACATGGGAAAATGTTTTCATATGGTCAATATTGATCATTTAAAAATGTAGTACTCATTCACAGTAAGCTGCCATCTTTTCATATTTCTTTCAGGAAGTGATGTCATCGACTCTCACCTGTTATAACCTTGTCTATTACAGTATAGGAAAGAAGTACAAAATCACTTCTAAACAAGAAGCCCCTATCTTCTGTGTAAAAATATTTTCAGGAGTTGTCAACTTAGAACTAAAGAAGAGATCAGTAAAAGGATTTTAATCATAGACCAAATTGAAGAAAAATATTCAGCTGGTTTAGTAATTCTAATACCTATGTTATATGAAAAGTTGAGAGTCGATGACATCACTTCCGTGAGTGAAATTTTAAAAGATGGCAGCCTACTGGAATTGAGTACTACATTTTTTAGTGATCAATACTGACCATTTCAAAACATTTTTCTGTTTTTTGATAAACTTGCAAAGTATGTATATGGTTATAGCTACCATATTAGGAGAGAGATGGTCTGGCAAGGAATACCCCTTTAATCTTAAGATCAAGATATAGATAAAGATGCAGGAAATGTGAGAATGATTAATCAAATAAATTTGAATATTTTAAAAGAAATATTTAGCTTTACCATTTAATGTATTATTCATTATGCTCCAAACGTGAAAATTCTGAAAACCAAAATGAGGCTGAGACCTGAACTTCCAGTTTCGATTCACATAGAAATGTGAAAATCTAAATTTAAGCAGTTTCAACAAATACACTGCTATAAATAAAAGGAAAATGTACGTAATCATCGTAATATGTAAAGTCAGATTCATACTTCCATTGAGAACCCCGGGTTGAGTACTTTGAATCTGAAAATAAGCAATCAAAGGAAAGTATTGAAACAGTATATGTAAAAGTGGAAACATTTGTAGAAAGTAGAAACTTTTGTTTATTTTGGTTTGTTTTGTAGTTTGGCTATGTGTTTCCTCTTATATTTTGATGCTTCTCTGCCATGTTATTTTCGAAAAAGTTAATCTGAAAACATAGGATCAAATCCTATACTAGGGGCTGATGTGAAAAAGACACTCCACCCTGGTGGGAATCGAACCCACAACCTCCCGATTACATGTCAGGTGCTCTACCACTTGAGCTACGGAGCTGACTGTCTCTTTCACATCAACATTGCATATATGGCATCACAGCCATGACTTACATGCCCAGTCTCCTGGACCCTTTAAGAGTTTACCTGTCTTTCCAGGTTGTCAATTATTTTCGAAAAAAAATAACATGATGGCTGAAACTCCCTAAATCACAAAAGGACGCAAGCCTGCTACACATTATACCTAACTATTTGAAATATACAAAAGTTAGGCCTTGTACATATGTTTCTATTTTTACATATACTGTTGCAATATGGTCATTTGTAAAAACTACACGAAAATAATTCTAAAATACCAAGGAATCTATTGAAGTAGGTATCTAAAGTGTAAGAGGCGTAGAAAATTATCCCATGTTGTAATCGTACAGTACAGTCAAAAGATTGAGACGTTCTCAGGACTATAGTCCTGGCACGGGATAAAATGTCACTCTTAGTACTATTCATATCCCATATCTTTACAAATCTTTATTTTACCTCTTTTCTTGTCTTTATTTCTTGCAAATGTTTTTGCTGTTGTAAGTTCAAGTTCAATTTTTTTTTCAAGGAAGTCTGATTTTTTCATCAACATTTCTTCTGTTTCACGCAGTCTCTGAATGCCTTCTTGTGGAGTTGGGGCCTTTTCCTTTGACTTACCCCCTCCGAACATTTTCATAAATCCAGACATAACTCTAAATTGATGTATAAACTGATGTATAACAAGAGATTCACATAAATTGACTAAACTTGATTACTTTTCACTGTGTGCCGATGAATAACAAAATATGTCGGAGAATTTCGTTACCTGTTTTGTGATTGGTTAAAATTCAAATTGACACACCCAATATTATTTATAGGGTAATTTTTCAGGAAGTAACAAATTTTGTGCAATTATCCATCAATATCCAATCAAACTGGAGAGATGTCTCAACCTCAGGTAGACGAGGGATACAATAAAGACACAGCCGACACGCTTAGATACAAGGAATTGTTTGAAAAGCTCGATGTGAACAAAGATGGACGAATTGAAATTTCCGAACTCAGTACTGCACTTGCTGCAAAGAAAAATATATCAAATTCACAAGCTGTTGGACATGCCAAGGTAGATTTATCAAATGTTCTCATCTGTGTTTTTGTCCTGTGTCAGATGATGGGCCCTGACTCAGTGTGTATCAAAACAGGAAACTGCCTATGATGTCTACATGTACACACCATCACAGTTTAGGGGGTTTACCTTCTTCCAAGGCCACTGTATCGTGGCCTTCCATTAAAGATATATTCATGCATGAACAACTGGTCATGTCGTAATCATAAAATTTGATATCATGTCCGCCATTTTTCCACATCACAATTTGAATTGCGAGTTTTGGTCTTATTACCTCACCAAATATTCCAAAACACACATAAAGTGATCAGTGTATTAGTTTACATCCTCTGGATTGCTAACATAGAATTTACAGCCAGTTACTAATGTCAGACGTTTAGTCCAGTTTTCGAATATCGCCATTTTTCTTGGAGCCATTTTGTTTTAATTTTAGATGAAATCATGTCATATCTCATCAAGGAGCCGAGCCGGTTCCGTTTTAATTAATGATTTATTTATCTATCGATTTTCAAAATATTCAATAAATTTATGACACGGCAGCCAGCTTTTTCAAATGGAGTTCACAGTATTCCAGATGAAATCACCTCTAGCCAAGTATTGGCTAGAGACTTGAGTAAAGGGGGTTCATACCATTTCCTGCATTTTTTATGGGGAACTACTGGGGCCTGTTCTGGAAATACATTGTACACTAGTCAACTACAGTATTTATTTCTCAATGTTGATCCTTGTATTATTTATGAGTAAATGTGAGAACTTCCCACTATCACAGGAACTTGTAGCACTATGATATGAGATACCATGTATGTGGCAAGATTAGACATATAACTGACTCAGATCTGACGTAAGCATCTCATATCATAGTGCTACAAGTTCCTGTGCCCACTATGTCTGTGATTGCAGATTAATGACAAATACATTTTAACATTTATGACATCTCTACAGCTGTTACTACATGTGCAACCAATGATAAATCAAAATCATTTTTCAGAAACTTTTCAAACGTGCAGATTCTGATGACAGCAAATCTTTGGACTTCTCTGAGTTTGTGGAGTATATGGGCAAACATGAGACTGAACTGAAGTTAGCATTCTCTAGTCTTGACAAAAACAAAGATGGTGCGTATACTACAAACATGTACAGTACATTTATTGTTTGTTTAAGATTTAGCTAATTATTCATCATTTATATATTTAAGGATGTATGGAACACAGTGATCACCCCAGCATTAAAGCAAGTGGGCGCAGCACCCACCTGAGACTTTGAAAATAAGCTTGCAACCACCTGAAAATCCATTTGCACCCACTTGAAAATGAGACAAATCATGAAAAATGGGGATATTTTGACCAATTTTGGTCTGAATTGTGAAAATGAAAATTTTGCACCCACTTGAGAAAAAATCCTGTGGAGATCACTGAAACATCACCCAATAGCTTCTTTTGAAGATATAAAATGTACAACTACACATATGTAAAGATGATTCTGAGTATTTGAGACTATATGTTAATGAAAACATTGAGCTATGCTTGTCTGATTATTTTCTGGGTAAATATTGGAATCTTTTAATTTTCATAGTATTTGAGCAAAATGCTTTCCACGGTTGTATTCGCAAACTGTAGTACAAACATAGAGTTCCCCCATGACCTCAATCATTTAACAATTTAATATTATTTATTGTTTATGTTAACCTAATCATGGGCTTTCAATTAGATAAAACAGTTATTTATGCTGTCCTTTATATTTATCAAATACATTTTATTCCAGGCCTTATAGAACCTAAGGAGATTCAAATTGCCCTACTTGACCTTGGGATTGATATCGATCTTGAGGAAGCAAAAAGACTCACAAAAAGGTAAGACTTATTGTCCTAAGGCTCTCTTCATAGATTCAGTGTTATAATTTCAGATAAAGGAGGTTTGGTGTATATTGAATATTGATGGAAGTGTTTTCTTCACGAGGTTCCTCTTTGTAGATGGTGTCCAACTAGTTTAAAGTGATATATATTTTTGCAAACAAAAATTGTAAATATTACTAAGGATAAATATATGTAAATACAGTTAACATTGATAGTGCTATAAATATTAATAAACAAGTAAACTTAAATTATCCTAAAAATGTCCTTATCCTATTTGACATGTATGTATTTTTTGAGTTTTTGTTCTGTTCGAAATTAAAATGATGTACATGTACTTCTGAAGCCTTTAGAATAGTATTCTAATATGCAGCCTTGGTCATTATTGAATTTACTTTGATTTTACTAAAACTAAATTTCATGTAAGTCTTCTTAATTCCCTACAGTGAATTGATATGAATGCAATTACCATGTTCTCTCTAATAAATGCACCTTAAATCCAACATATCAAGGAAAAAACAAAAAATCAAAAAAATATTTTTGGCAATTAGTATACCTTTGGGTTTAGAGAAACATGTCAGTAGCTAGGTAGGACACAGGTAAATATATTTCATTTATTTATCAGAGCTGTTTTCGTGTGAATTGTGGTTCCCAAACTTGTCTCTAGCATCTTTAGAATTCTAGATAAATTAAAACTTGTGAAAGTGAATAACCTACCTGCTAAACATTTTGAAGTGATTTGGATATGTTGTTTGAAATATATCTAATGATTTGATTTAGCAATATGCATTTTTTAGAGAGAATACGGTAAGTGTGCATGATGTACTGTAGATTGGGTTAATTTGGCGCCCGCTTTAATTTGGCGAATTTGGCGAAGTTGAAAAATTCGCCAATATAAATCTTCGCCAAAATTTAGAATGAATCCCCGGGAATTATCTAGTCACTTCCGATTTAGTTTCTTCCAAAATATGAAAAAATGTCTCATAAATTGGCTCAGAACTGGTCAGTCACTCATTAATACTCAGGGAAAAACTAGAAAGGAAAAGCACGGTATAGTAGCAGCATCGATAGAGGTGCAAAATGTAAAGGATGATCTCACAAAAATGTACAAATGTGGTGAATATCGCCAGTGGTCCTCAAAAGAAAAATGAACATAGCCAGACATGTCCATTTACATGGTAATTCGCAAACAGCGGGTAAGTTTATTTTTTTTGCATATCCGCCAAATTAAATAGCCGCCAATATGCCGAAAATGGCAAAATCGCCAAATTAAGTAGCGCCAAATTAACCCAATCTACAGTATTCAGTTTAACTTGTTCTAATATATTTAGTTTTGAACAATCCTTTTTAGAATCGACCAAGATGGTAATTTAAAAATAGACTGGTCAGAATGGAGAGATTTTTTGGGGCTATATCCGGCAGATAATATTCAGGAAATAGTCACATACTGGAGGGCATCTTTGGTAAAAATGACAAAAAGAAGTAGTTTTGATTAATGCTTTTTAGCAGCCAGCTCATTTTCTCTTGAATTGTTAATTGAAAATTATCATCCAGGCCCGTAGCCAGGGGGGTTCCAAGGGTTAGGGCGAACCCCCCTGGCTAAAAATTCTTTCAAAATCATGCAGTTTTTCACCATTTTGAGCACTTCTCAAGTAATTTTAGCCATATATGGGCCAAAATTGTCATATGTGAACCCCTGGAAATTTTTGAAAACTGAACTTGGCAAATTCTGGCTATGGGCCTGTCATCCTTAAAAATGTTTCCTAGATTTATAAGCTGATGCTAATTTTCATGCAACAATGTCTGTACTTTCTGTAGGGTTTTCCACATTTTTCCAAAATGAGTGGTGGAAAATGTTCATCAAAATCGCCTGCTATTAAAATGTTGAATAAAAAATAGAGCGCACATCTAAACAATTTTGATTTTCATAAATGTGGGTGATGCTATTATCCAAACTATGGTGCTAGTTGTATCAGAGAACTTGTGTCACCTCGAAATATTAACTCTATGTACTTAATAAATTATTTGTTGTTTATATGTTCTTAAATCTCTCAAACATACATGTACAATATTTTTCACTATTTTCATATCATTTTAATTTTTTTAACTCTGTCAATCAAAATGCTCATAGACACTCCATAAATAATTGTGCTTTGATTTTTTGTTCCTTTAAATTAAAATTTATTAATTATTTTTCTCATGTTTTGGTGTTGTTGACAATAATTTTTATAATTATTTGTTATTTTTTACAGTTTTAATATCTGTCTATATGGTGTTTAAAGAGATGCTCAGGGGTGGCAATCTATTTAGACCTTAAACATATTTTCAATATTGAGTTTTTTGAGATAGTGTCAAAATCTAAAATATCACAAAAAAGATTAGAAAATTTTGAAACAATCAGCGCTAGAATATCAGTGGTAATGTCAAGAGGAATAATACAATTTGTTTAATTGAGTTTACAATTTATTTTTTGCCTGTGGCTAATTAAATCATTGTTTTAGATAAAGTCAGTTCCCCTTAATATTATATACATGAGCATCTCTTTAAGACTTGGCTTGTATTCACGAATGCAACAATCGGCTGTGGGCTACTGGATTAACCTGCTATTTTATGGGCAACTCATTTAAATATGAATAGTAGCTGCCACTATTCCATTCATATTTAAATCCAGTAGCCGACAACCAAGAGTTTCATTTGCGAATACAAGCTTCATTATGTTTGTAACTTGTAATTTTGTCAATGTACACTTATTTCAACATATGCATGAATAGATGTCAGCACTTTCATGATCATTGCTTTTCAGTTATGAGAAAAATAAACAATAATATAATCTTTTTCTAAAATTAAACGCTCTGTAATATAACTTTTTTTAGTATTTCAATTAATTTTCTATTTCCTATCTACGTATCTTTTCTATTTCCTACACTTTTCATTTAATATGATGAAAAATTAGAATCTTTATCAATTATTTACAAAATGCCTGTTTGTTTACTCTCAACATGTCCTTCTATTTAGTTCAGAGCCCATCTTATCTATATGTCCATTTTTCTTTTTTCTTGTAGACATTGGTTTTGTTTTATTGTATATTTTTTATCTTAAAGTGAGATCATTCGCTAAAAAGGATTTGCGAGTAACGATGACCTGAGGTCATTGAGCTTATGACAAA
Organism: Owenia fusiformis; assembly: GCA_903813345.2. NCBI lineage: Eukaryota > Metazoa > Annelida > Polychaeta > Sabellida > Oweniidae > Owenia > Owenia fusiformis. The sequence goes on from CAIIXF020000003.1 coordinate 16,862,439, forward strand.
ATAAACAATGATGAACAAATGGGGAAAATATTGTGTACAAATACTCATATTAAACATGTCATTATCAGGATCAAATGAAAAAATAATATATGTCAAAATTTCGCATTTTAACGAATGGTCATACTTCAGCATTCCAGGGATCATTTTGATGCTATCTTTTACCTACTACTGATCAGCAGGACATCAAGAGATCTACAGTGTCTGCATAGTACTCTATACTTTAAATGTCTTTTAATTTTGTTTCTTTCAACATGCCTGTTGTTTCCTGATGTACAATTTGTTGGATCTAATTTGTTTGTGCAAAAACACAATTACTTTTGGTTGTGCTTGAACACAATGACTTTTGGTTGTGCAAAAACACAATGACTTTAGGTTGTGCTTGAACACAATGACTTTTGGTTGTGCAAAACATAATGACTTTTGGCTGTACTTTAAACACAATGACCAATTCAGTCACATGTACAAAATAATTCATATAGTGGCCCTATAGTGAACCCTCGGTCTAAAATTTCAAAGTGTGATCCAGAATTTTCTTGTACAGCCCACTGTCACTAAATTAGTATTTGATTTCCATAAACAAATGGTACATCATGGAACTGTATCTAATAAGAGGTCAGAATGACACAAAACACCCAATTCCTTATTCTTAATTAAATCTGCCTGTGTCATTAGCTTCATGTAATTTTGCATGTTTATAGATTGGATCGTGATGGGAACTTGAAGTTGAGTTATGAGGAATGGAGAGAGTTCTTGCAATTATACCCTCACACTGACTTAGAGGACATTGTCAAATACTGGCGGGCTTCCTTGGTATAGTACTCATTCTTAAAGGCAGAATCAGAGAAATGGAGGGTGACGAAATTACATGTAACATGTATGAACCACCTGCCACTTTATTCTTGACCATTTTAAATATATCACTCAAAAATGATTGTAATGATGAAATTTTATTCATAGCTTAATTTGTAAAGACGTGTCAATTCTCTAATAATACTGTAGAAATCTTAATAAAAAATTAACACATTTTTCCTGGAATAAAATATGAACTTTGGGGATTTTAAAAAACTATTCTTTAGATGTGTTTGTCCGCTAGATCTTATTCTGCCTAGATCTTATTCTGCCTGCTAGATCTGATTATGTTTGCATCAAAATGATATCATCATTCTGCTGCAAACTAAGAGGTAATATTCACTCTGAAAGAAAGAGAATGGGAGGGAAGGGTGTTGTAACAGGGTCTTGATGGAAATCATCCTACAATAATTACTTAATCCAAATTTTCATTTTTATGTGTCCCCCAAACAATGACGGCATTTTGTTACAGCCTTAAATAGTGACCAAAAACAAGCTTTTTACATAACATTTGGAAATTGACAATTATTAGACATGATAATATTGACAATTATGAGTTGATGAGTACAAGAAAGTCTTTGGTCAACCCTCATCTATTACATCTCAGACCTTTAACCTAATTCCTTACTGTGTATGCTGTATCTAGTTGTAGCTGCTACACTATATAAGCTGAGCATCATCTCTTGAAATTGCAAGGGAGGTTCCAAAACTTTTTGGAATTTTTAAAAAATTTGATTCCACATTTTGAAAAGAATGGGTATGGATATGGTGAACTTTTTGAACACACGTTTCTCTTAAACCAGTCATCAAAAATTTCTGAAAATCTTACAAATTGTCAATTTAATGGCCATCTTTTGAATGGTAACAATATAATTTGAAATAGATATACATACTTTCATCTATATTGTTTTAAAAAAACACATCAAACACTTGTTTTGTTCTTTGTATCATGTTTCCAGAGTGAAATAAACGGTTTTTCTTGATTTTTATCTATTTTGGGGGGATTTTGTTTTAATTTTTTGAATACTTTTTTACAATCAACCAAAAATTCCTTTGTATAACTTTAATATTGAGAGGTCTAAAAACATGTTGTATATGCTATTTTGTTCCAACAAGGTTCGGAAAGACATTTTATTTCATTCTCAAGAATTGGTAAAAAGGAGCAAAAACAATTGCCCTAAAAAAACAAAAAATGTTAACAAAAACAGTTATATAAAATATTTCTAAATAATTTTCGCATTAAATTGTTGTCAATCAGTAAACATTACATAAAATACCATGTTTTTTTTACAGAATGTTTTCAATGATTGGTTTAAGAGAAAAACATTGTTGAATTCAGTTCTCCATATCGATACCTATCCTTTGGCACATTTTTTGTAAATTCATATATAGTCACTATAACTGTAATAGTTGTTACATGGTAGGCACATACAGACAGTCTCAAAAAGTGCATGTAGATTTTTTCATAAAAGGCCAAATGAAATGAGTGTAACTGAAATTGATATCGAATCAGAGAGTGAGCTACAGTTCCAATTAGTTTTTAACTTAAATATATATATATTACTCTTTCTTTTTTATTTATTACTATCTTTTGTCAATTATTGTAGTGCATGTAGATGGAAAAGTTTCAGGTTATGTGTGACTTCTTATGAGTAAATGAAATTCAATATATTATTTGATCATTAATACATTTAAGCCATTTGATCCCATATCATCATGGTTTGTTTAGCATTACTTTAGTAAGTAAATTCAGAATACTTTACATTATAAGTCTTGTCCTTCATTGTTGATCAAAAAGAAAGCTTGTAATTAAGATTGTAAGAAAACCTTGTACAGATGTAAGAGCAAGCTTTGCGTGTCAAGGTCTGCTTAGCCTTTGGGCATGCTGTGGGTTATATACAAAATGGTCATTATAGATTTCCAATGTGATCTTTGTTACTATATGCTGTATGTTTTTAGTTTCCATTATGATATTATAAGACATCACCTTAATTACAGATGATCGACATTGGTGACAATTTGACCGTACCACCAGAATTCACGAAAAAGGAGAAAGCAACAGGAATGTGGTGGCGCCATCTTTTAGCAGGTGGTTTGGCTGGGGCAGTGTCAAGGACATCAACAGCTCCTCTAGATAGGCTAAAGATATTATTGCAGGTACAATGTATATTGTTGTCACACTTTAGCCATATTTCTGGAGCATAATGCTAAACAGCAACGCACCATTATTTGTAAAAATGTGTAAGGTTGGTGTGAACGAAAGATTACCTTAGCGTTGTTCTTGTCTCCTTGTTGGTAAGATGTTTCTTTCGTTTGTAATTTGTAACTTATCTTGATTATCTAACTTATCTAAAGTGTGCACACCTAAAATTATATCTAAAACTAATCTTCAACTGCCTATGTCTTTACATGTGGACAACCTGGGCTCAACTGACCAGTTTGGCCTCTATAGCATAATTAGCCCTTTTAAATCTCTGGTTACCTTTAAAATAACTTGGTATTGAGGCAATTTAGCCCTTGTAGTAAGTTTCTCTTCTTATTTATATTACATCTCCCCCCTTCTTGAGTTTGTCATTACTCAGACAAGCTTTTATACAATAAACTTCTTCTTGTTCTTCTGTTTTTCTGCTATTTACAGTGATAAAATATCTTGGATAGCTTTTCCAAAATAAAATATAATACTTCTATAAAAATCTCAAATTCAATTAAGTGTCACTATCACTTTATGTCACTTCTTGGATTATCCATTAGGAAATAATTGCCTCTCATCAAGGTCATCATCAAGGTCTCTTTTTAGGGGTCTCTTGACTAACTTAAGTGTAGCAGCATCATCTTGTAAAGTCATGTCTGTAGGCAGCATGTCAATATCAGCTTTACTCTTTGTTTTTCTTCTGGCTACTAAATCATCTTTGTTAAACATATCATCAAACTGGAATGGTATGACAAAATTATCATCATCATTTTCGGCTGCATCTTTGACAGATGTGAGTTTCATCTCAGCTTTAATATTCTTGCTAACATCATCTTCAATCTGTAATATCTGTTCCCATTGCTGTCTTGTTGTAACGAATGCATCAGTTTTTCTTTTGTACACATGTTGATTCATCATGTCTGTGTCCAGTCTGCTAAGGATGTCTTGCCCAATGATAACAGAGGCAAGTAAATCATCTGAAACAGCAGCTTGTACATTATAAGTTTCATCACCAATCTGTATATCAGCTGATGTAGTTGAATACACTTTGCTGTCTCCATGGACACATGTCATGCTCACTTTATCATTGTGTATAACTGCATCTTCATTTATCAGATCTCCATGTATAATAGTTTGACAGCTACCTGTATCTACAATTACTTCAATTTCTTCATTATCTAAATTTGCCAAGACTGTGCCATCGCCTCTACGCGAGTATTTTGTGAATAGGTCCTCAGTTTTTCTGCACAAGAAACTACGCTTATTTCCTACATAACATTTAGCTGTGACATGACCATATTGATTGCATTTTTCACACTTAAGGGACGTGTCTACCATACAATTTTCTGTGGGATGAGCCTTACCACAATTGTCACATTTAACAGAACTTTTATTATCAGCTCTGTTCTCTGATTTACAACTATCAGATTTGTGCCCAGTTTTATGGCATTTAAAACAAAGTGTTTCATTGGGGCAAGTCTTCGCTTGGTGCCCTGGCTCATTACAGTTAAAACAATTGTTGTGAGCGCCATCTGTCTTGTTCTTTCTCTTGAAGGTTGGACTTTTGTTCCATACTGGTGGATCATTTTTCCTGGCTTCTAGAAAGTTGTCGGCTAGTTTCACGACATCATCTGTTGTTTTGGCATCATTTTCTTTCACCCAAGTCTGGACATCAAGTGAAAGAGTGTTGACTAGTTGTTCCTTCATAATTCTGTCTTTAATTTTCTCAACTGTATCTGCATCTTTCATCCATTTCTTAAAGGTGTCTTCTAATCTGATTGTAAAAGTTTTAACTCCTTCACCAGTGTTCCTCTTCAAACTTCTAAATCTTTTTCTGTAGGTTTCGTCATTGATGGAGTATCTGTGAAGAATGGCTTCTTTTACAACATCATAATCTCTGGCATCCTCAATGGCAACACTTGCATATGCAGACTGTGCTTTACCAGTGAGATTGGGTCCTAATTTTAGAGTCCAGTATTCTCTTTTCCACCCACACATCTCTGCAGTTCTTTCAAATACTGTAAGATAGTTCTCAATGTCTTCATCATCCTTCATCTTCTGGATTTGTGGATCCTTCGGCTTATTTCTGAACTCCAACTCTTGTTGTCTTAATTCAGCTCTCAATCGTCGTTCTTCTTCAAGTTCATCTCTGTGTATCCTTTCTTGTCTCAATCTCTCTTGTCTTTCAGCATCCAACATGTTGTGCTGCTCCTTAAGTTGAAGTTCCATCATCATATGTTGATGCTGACGTTCTGCTTCACTATTCTTCATCATAGCAGCCATCATTGTCATCATTTGTTTCATTGGGTCCATGGTATCTCCTTGAGCCCCTTCTTCATCAGCTTCATAAAATTCTTGTTTTTCTGTTGACATTGTGTTTGGTTTCTTCTTCTTCTTGGCTTGTTTTTGTCTATCTTCGAATGAATCGTATGTTTTGTTTCTAGTATCGGGCATTCCTTATACCCTTACATAAATAAACTTGCTCTATTCACACAGAATTGAGAAATAAAATCAATCAAATGTCTCAATCAAATATGTTCTCAAAATTCAATTGAATAAATTGTACATGTACTTTAGATATGTACAGTTTGTTTATTTACATTTGCATTATGCAATTTGTTTTGATTTGAGTCTAGCCAAATGTATTATGTAATTCTAATTGATTAAATTCAAAGGCTAAACTTTTCTCTGCATGAATTCAAACTCACTCAATTGATGTGAATAGATTCATTATGACCTTCTAATAAAGTCAATGTAAATTAAAAATGTATCACTCACTTAAAAATTCTATTTAAGTGGTCAATAAGCCTGCCTGCAAAAATCAGTAAGAAATCTCAACACTAAACTCATTTCACACCTTTTCACCACATTTCATGAAATTCAATGTAATGACTGAGATCTCAATACCTAATCTTATACAAGGTAATTTTAATGCTGTTTGAAATTCAACAGTGCCGTTGAAATCTGAACACTCAAGCTGGCTAATTTTACACTAAACTTGGCTACTTATGCACTAAACTTGGCTACTTGGATTAGCAATATAGGATGGTCTACTTGAATTCTCAAATACATCTTGTTAGCAATATGTGTACTATAGGACCTGTAATAACTATCAATATTCCAATCTAACTTGTATGAACATCTAACCTCTAAAAACAATCTCAATTGAGACTACACATTGCAGTTTTCTGAAATGTACTTCAAAATTGCCTCTATAAATGAACTTTTACCATATAGACTTCTTTAATGCTAAATTCAATTACTTCTAAATTATGAACCTCTATATGCACATCTAATAGCACCTCTATATGCACGTCTGAATGCACCTCTAAAATAGCATTTCTAGAAAATCAACTTCTACCTCAATAAGCATCTATAAACTGACATCTAAGAAATTGTCCTTCTGGGACCATCTATAAATTGCAAACTTTAGTAACTGCACTTCTATTAAAATAACGTCTACAAATTGCACCTCTAGAATATGCAAAACTACCTAAACATCTAAACATCTAAACTTCTATAAATTGAGTTGAGCCCTAACATAGAATTGAAATTCAAATTATCAAAATCCTAACTGTCCTTTTGAAAATTGGAGAAAATAAGTGTTCTCACCAAACTGCAAAATTCTTCTTTCTTCTTCGAAATTCGTCTTTCTTTCGGAAATTCTTCTTTCTTCTTCGAGACGTTGTTCTTTCCACCGCTGCCACCATGTGAACGAAAGATTACCTTAGCGTTGTTCTTGTCTCCTTGTTGGTAAGATGTTTCTTTCGTTTGTAATTTGTAACTTATCTTGATTATCTAACTTATCTAAAGTGTGCACACCTAAAATTATATCTAAAACTAATCTTCAACTGCCTATGTCTTTACATGTGGACAACCTGGGCTCAACTGACCAGTTTGGCCTCTATAGCATAATTAGCCCTTTTAAATCTCTGGTTACCTTTAAAATAACTTGGTATTGAGGCAATTTAGCCCTTGTAGTAAGTTTCTCTTCTTATTTATATTACAGTTGGACTATTTATATATTTCTGACTAATAAAATCCATGCCTTTTAGTTTTTAACCAAATGCCATCACTTTTTAAGATTTTATCAAAATACTTAGTATTTCTTCACTGCAAAATATAAAGAGTTTTCATGTTAGAGCTATCTTTTCAAATATATCTTGATTTTAAACCTTAATATCCCATCAACCGTGAACACTACCAAAGGTTCAGTAAACCATAACAGTAGTGACGACATACCTGTACTCACAAGAATTTGTATTATTGATCAATTTTATCACTGACTAACATTCATATGATACCGATACTCTATGTATGCTATAACTGTACTCTCTGAGTTATTGTCCCCAATTTTCATAGACCTTAGTAGTCCTCATTTTGTGTAAATTAATATAGAAACAATACTATACATTGACCTTTGCCACTGTCTCTTAAAGGTGCATGGGGCAAGTAAAAATCTTGGTATAGCCAGTGGATTTAAATACATGATCAATGAAGGAGGGATCAAATCTCTGTGGCGAGGAAATGGAACGAATGTACTGAAAATAGCACCAGAATCTGCCATCAAATTTGCAGCATTTGAACAGGTATGTGCTGTACTTGCTATCCTTTTTTGCATACAATTGGTTCACGTACCCTGCCAGTTACCCTTGAGTTTTGCATACAATTGGTTCATGTACCCTGCCAGTTACCCTTGAGTTTTGCATACAATTGGTTCATGTACCCTGCCAGTTACTCTTGAGTTTTGCATACAATTGGTTCATGTACCCTGCCAGTTACTCTTGAGTTTTGCATACAATTGGTTCATGTACCCTTCCAGTTACCCTTGAGTTTTGCATACAAAAGGTTCATGTACCTGCCAGCTACCTTTTTTGCATACAATAGGTTCATGTACCTGCCAGCTACCCTTGAGTTTTGCATACAATAGGTTCATGTACCTGCCGGCATTGTTCCACTTCTTATGTCGGGTGACATATTCTTTGAATTTCCAATTTTTTGTGGCCAGTGTTTGGCATTTGCCATTTGTAACAGCATTCAGCTGTTGATATCTGTAACAAATGGCAGGTGGTGACATTTAGCATATTAATGCCTTGTTTGCATAAATTTGCATTTTATTTAAAAAATTCAATCATTTCGAATACATAATCTATGAAATTTCAGTCCATAAAATTGAGGTAGAATTTGTTTTTGTCCCAATTGCAATGCTTTATTTTCCAGATCAAAAAGTTTGTCCAAGGTGACAAGAAAAGCATTGGTGTAATAGAGAGGTTTGCATCTGGAGCCTCAGCAGGGGCATTTTCCCAAACATGTATTTATCCATTAGAAGTAAGGTTTTAAATATGTAGCTAAATATTCATTAGTATCGTTTTAGGTAGTTTTACAAAAAAAGTGCAAAAATTGGAGAAATTGAATCAAAATATTTTGATTTTGAATTACGTATTCTATCTAGTATAAATATCTATGATTCCATAAAAAAAATATTAACAATTATAATCCTTTACATTACATTTTTTCCAAAAAAGCAAACATACACGGTGACTCAGAAATTATGCAGATTTGGCCAAAATGAAAACGTTTAACCTTTTAACATGCAAAAGTCACCTACTATTAAATCGTATGTGATTTTCTCAGGTAATCAAGACCCGTATGGCTGTTATGCAGAGTGGGGAGTTTAAAGGTATACTTGACTGTGGCTTGAAAATAATGCAGAAAGAGGGATTTGGTGCTCTATATAGGGGATATGTACCAAATCTCCTAGGGATAATACCTTATGCTGGAATAGACTTAACCATCTATGAGGTTAGTATTGCAAGAGAGTGAGTATCACGCAAAATAAAAATAAGATTTATTTAAGGAAAAAAGACCAAGGTTTAATGATTTATGGCACAATATATGACCGAAAATTTCATTCTGTTCATTGTTAAAAGACCGAAATCGTGGAGTGATTGAGGTCTTTGACAATGGGCAGAATCAAATCTTTTCACTCAAGAGGGTAGTCAAGAGGTTAAACACATTAAAACCTCTCAACTGGAACAGAGTTCTCACAAGATAAACACCTCTGTAACACAAACATTTTTCACATGCAATATTCAATCATACAAGTCTTACTCAATATTTAGCTGTGTCAACGTCACCTCTCTTAAGATGAACACATGTGTACCTTAATGATCTGAGGACGCACTTTGTGCAATTGCATTGGTTTAAACCTTCTTACGTGTGTATAGGTGATGTTTGATGCTGAGCAAATGCAAACACTCTTGTAGACTGATCATCAATTCGACAACATTAGGTTCTCTAATACCTTATTACGCAACGTGACATGAAATGTCAGCGTACCTTCATGTTATAATGCTATGTACATCTGTCAGCTCCAAGTTTAGTTCAAGAAATCAATTTCGTTTGTTGGAGGGTAGGGGCTAGGGGGTTCTCTTGGGTGACTTGGTTTTCATAATTTTTTAATTTGTAACCTCCGAGTTTTTGATGAAATCAGACTTCTGTTGCAAAATTTTTTTCAAAAAAATCTTTGGAATTTTACAATATTGTTTTCTCATCATTTGTCATGCTTGATTCCAAAAAAAAGTCGTAACAAAACAATTCTATCTTTATTTTAGGACAATCCTTCAAATTCCAAAAATGTCCATCAAGAAAATTCAAGATTAGGTTCCCTTTTTCAATTCAAATAAAATTTGGATATTTCTCACTCCCACTAAAATTTATCAAAAACTATATCAAATATCTCATAAGGAGATTTAAGGATTTTAAGGGAAACAACAGAAGATTGTTTGAATTTCCATCATTTTACTTCTATCCACTTCTAGTTTGCTGCTACCTTATGAAAGAAATTGTTATTTGTCAGTATGTCTTAATGATTTGCAGTATAAACATTTTTTGAGGGAGTCAATATAACCCAGACAGATAAAATATTGATATTAATAAAGCAAATCCTTTCCAGGAAAGCAAATAAAATTCGGTTAATAGGATGTTTTCCTTGGTCACACTGTCTCTTAGGAAACAAAATCCATATTCCTTCCTTCTCATTAAATAAACCTCTCTTTATCCCATAAATGTTTTACTTTCCAGTGAATAATACCAAGGAATATAATTCATATTGAGAAAATCTTCCTTTCCCAACTTATCCTTGTTGTATTAACCTGATTATCATATTTTTGAGTTGATTAGCTTTTGGGTGGCCATCTTGTTTCCTGACAGCCATTTCAGGGAGTTTTTTATGAATATCATCAGCATGGTTTCAGGAAAGCCACTTGTTGGTTTTACTTCAAATTCATGCCTTTTTGGTGATGTAACTCCGTTCAAGCCATGTGCCTTGTTGATTCAGTTTTTAAAGAAATTCCTACGAATTTATATTGCTTATTCGATGGTTAAAAGTAGAATACATGGCATATTTGTATTGCATGTATTACGATATGTTAATAGTTAAATAAAAACACAGAATGAAATTCTGCGATAAGGGCTGATGTGAAAAGTCGGTCCAACCAAGTGGGGATTCAACCCACAACCCCTCACTTTCCGCATGCATTATTATACATAAATACATCTAACTTTTGCTTATTTTGTAGACTTTGAAACAGATTTACATGAAGAAAAACCCAGAAGTGAAGGAACCCAGTGTAATGTTGCTGTTAGCATGTGGCACAGCTAGCAGTACATGTGGTCAACTGGCTAGTTATCCATTAGCTCTAGTTAGAACCAAACTCCAAGCAAGAGGTAGGTCCACTTTTTATAAAATGATGATATTAACGCAAATCTCTCTCTTTCCTTCTACAGTAAACAACATTAATAACCTGTAAAATAACATGTGAAAATAAAGTTGTTGTTTTTAGCTCACATGGTGAGCTTTTGCAATCACTCACTTGTCCGTCTGTCTGTCCGTCCGTCTGTCTGTCTGTCCGTCAACAATAGTGGCACGTTTTAAAACCTCTGTCGATAGGATTCCTGTTTTAAGTTATTTCTGTTCAACATCAATACAGAAAACTCCCCTATGACTCCTGGTTCAAAAGCTCGCCTATTTTCAAAATGGCCGTCACTTTTGTCTCGCGAAATTCACTTTTGACCCATTTCCTAGCTTTACAAATAATTTCAGGTGTCCTACACTGTAAAAATCCATGTCAATGTAAAGGGTAGATATATGTAATAATATTGTTACAAAAAATCAGCGAAAAATTGTATTCATTTTTTTATTTTCAGCCATTTTAGTTAACATTGATTTGTCTATCTGACTCGCGAAATCCACTTTCCGTCAATAACAGTGGCACGTTTTAAAACCTCTGTCGATAGGATTCCTGTTTTAAGTTATTTCTGTTCAACATCAATACAGAAAACTCCCCTATGACTCCTGGTTCAAAAGCTCGCCTATTTTCAAAATGGCCGCCATTTTTATCTCGCGAAATTCACTTTTGACCCATTTCCTAGCTTTACAAATAATTTCAAGTGTCCTACATTGTAAAAATCCATGTCAATGTAAAGAGTAGATGGGGATAATTTTGTTACGAAAAATCAGCAAAAAATTATATCCATTTTTTTATTTTCAGCCATTTTAGTTAACATTGATTTGTCCATCTGTCTCGCAAAATCCACTTTTGGACCATTTACCTTAAACCCTCTGTCGATAGAATTCCCGTTTTAAGTTAATTTTGTTCAACATCAATACAAAAAACTCTCCTATGACTCTTGGTTCAAAAGCTCGCCTATTTTCAAAATGGTCGCCATTCTTTTTCCGCGAAATTCACTTTTTCCCCATTTCCTGTCCTGCATTGTAAAAAGCCATGTCACTGTAAAGAGTAGTTGTATGAAATAATTTTGTTACAAAAAATCGGCAAATATTATATCTGTTTTTTTTTTATTTTCAGCCATTTTAGTTAACATTGATTGGTCCATCTGTCTCGCGAAATCCTCTTTTGGACCATTTGCTTAAAACCTCTGTCGATAGGATTCCAGTTTCACATTATTTTTGTTCAACATCAATACAAAAAAACTCCCCTATGACTCCTGGTTCAAAAGCTTGCCTGATTTCAAAATGGTCGCCATTTTTGTCTCGCGAAATTCAATTTTGGCCTATTTCCTAGCTTTACAAAATTGCATTGCAAAAAGCCATGTCACTGTAAAGAGTAGTTGTATGAATTATTTTTTTCAAATAATTGGCAAAAAATTATATTCGTTTTTTTCTGAAACCATGTGAGCCCAGTACCCACGGTACTAATTATTTTAAAAAGTAGGTCCAATCTAGAATTCATGAGCCTTAAACACAGAAATGGATCAATTTATCAGTATTGCATTTTTTGAGTTTAGAATGCAAAATAATGTTAAAAGTGGCTGAAAAAATATGGGACTTATTGATGAATACCTTGAAGATGGGACTTTGAATATGGGACTCATGGTTGGATATCAAGAACATGGAGCATGAGGCTCATTGATAAATACAATGTATGTTTATCTGAACTCAATTAATGACTGCATTTTATAAAAAGTTCAGTTTATTGGTATTTTCTATGAAATGAAGTAGTTAGAATCAATGTTTTAGAAGTGATAAAATAAATTATTGTCTAAAATATTCAACACATTGATGAATATCTAATATTTAAGAATCATATGTAAAATTCTATAATTTATTCATTCCCAAAAACCGTTGTATAATTTCAGTGACATCTCACACAAGCTTCCTCGGACTTGGAAAACACATAGTTGAGAATGAAGGACTTTTAGGACTCTATCGCGGCATAGGACCAAATTTTATGAAAGTTTTACCAGCCGTCAGCATAAGTTATGTGATATATGAAAAAGCCAAATCTCAATTGCAAGTCAAGTAATGGAATATATGTGGTGTTTAAGGTTGGCAGAGTCAAATGGTGTTGTATATGATACCACTATGCAATTATATATGTTAAAGGTCCCAGATTTAGTTAGATTGCTGTATTTGGACTACCTTAAATGAAATAAAAATGTATTTGATGACCAATTAGCCCATAGACATTAGTCTTTTATATTTGTAGAAATCCCTGGTAAGGAAGTTCTCAGTAATCTCATTTTCTCTACTTTTATAAAGATTTTAGATGGTAGATATAAAGACCACCATACAAACAAAAATAAATATGCAAAATATCTCTTAAAGTATGGCTATATTTAATGCCATTAAATTACCTTTGGTAAAACTGGTTTAAGGACATTTATAGTTTAATGTGTTTAACGCCTCATTTTAGACACCTAACAGGATGTTAAACGTGTGATTAATTTTGAATGGCCTAAGTGAAATACTCATTAGCATTGCATATTTTGCAGCAAAATAAAAACTGAATTTATAATTTTCATTGATTTAACTTCATGAAGCAAGCTAAATAAACCTCAGGTTCGGATAATAAATCTTGCAAAAACAAAACAAAGACATCAAATACCTCAATGTCTCATAAAATGGATATGTATTTGCAATAGTGATGTTATGTGCAAGTTTAAAAAACATAAATCAAAACCCTGCAATTGAAACATTTACATGTAGTTTACATAAATTAGGTTCTAATTAAAATGTACATTTTATGTACATGTGTACCCATAAGTCTGGATCACTCTGTACTGTATTGTTTGTCTTGGTTTGAATATTATTTTTGACTTGTATCATGGGGAAAATCAAAAATAAATAATGGATAAATGTATGTGTTTAAACAATCACTCGTAGATAATCAAGGTATCTTGTGTAAAGATAACCTCTTGTTCAAAGAGAATAATACACAATTTTTAAAACCTGCTTGGCTAAAATCTAAAAACAAGTAAAGTAAAAACAGGTGGTGCAAAAATTGAATTTTAGTTAATGTAAAAGTATCATTATACTTTATATTTACACTTTTGCTGAAAAAATGTCTGAAATAATATTTTTCTGTAAAACTTTGGCAAGAAATTCGCCTCACTTTACTCATGTCTAGGCCAATGGACGAGAAATTCTATTTCATTTAATATTTCTCCTATGTGTTTAGTGTACTGAAACAGATGAATGAAGTTGTTGAGGCACAATTGTGACAGCTATTTCACAGGGAGATATGCAGAATACTAAAGTAGTACTAAATTAGTACTCTGGCAAAAGTGCGCTCATGAGCACTCATGCCACAAGTGCTAATTTAGGACTTATTCATGATATGAGTACTCATTTAGTACTAAAACATGCAATTAATTAGTGCTCATAGTATGAGTGCTCATTGAGTAATAAAAAAATCAATGACATTAGTGCTTTTTTTATCACTCATCATATGAGTACTCATTAAGTACTAAAAATGCAAAAAATCAGCACTCATGTCATTAGTGCTCATTTAGTACTAATATTTGATGAAATGGGTACTCAATTAGCGCTTAAATGCCATGAGTACTATTTTAGTACTCAGCATATCTCCATGTGTGCAGTTTCAAATATGGCAGCCCTATTGGTTTCTTTATTAGTATTGTATTAAAATAGCTAAATTCAATAACCTGCACCACTCCAATTGATTACCATATATTTGTATTAGTATTGTATCTTGAACAAGTAGAGTAAAACCTGTGTACAGTGAACACCTATGGAGATACATAAATGTGTTCATTGTAGGGAGGTGTTCGCAAGTATAGAGACTGTTAAACAGAAGTTAATTGAGTATGTGCTGAGGAGGCCATGGGTGTTCACTAGGCACAGGTGTTTACTAGAGGGAGGTGTTCACTAAGACAGGTTTCACTGTATGTATATGTCCATGTGAGTCACAGAATGACAAATATATTACCAGTAACAATTTACTTGCACACATCTTGTAGCTACATGTACACAGAGTGTATTGCAGATTTAAGCAATGCATTAATTTCATCAAATATATTTGTCTTATTGTGTTTACATCAATTTTCAATATATGTACATATATAATATATATGCATGACTCTATTTTATATACTCTTCATAAAGTATTTATATTTCAACTAAATAAGTATGAGCAAATTCAAAAAGTTCACGATAATTGCATTGATGCACAAGCAGGCCCGTAGCCAGGGGGGAACCCCCCCCCCCAAAAAAAAAAATCTTTCAAAATCATGCAGTTCTTCACCATTCTGAGCACTTTTTAAGTGATTTTGGCCATTTTTGTACCTCCCCCTTCAAAAAGTGACCCCCCTTGGCAAATCCTGGCTATGGGCCTGACAAGATATATTTTTCAGAATCAGGTCTTGTACAAGGTTGATCAAAGTTCTGTCAGAATATTATTTTGTAGACTTTTTGATCAATATATGTCATCAGAATATTTATTTTGATTAATTAATATGAGGTTTGTTAACCTTCTTACATTCTTACAGGTTTGGCACTTAATTATCAATGATAAACCAAATCATAGAAACTGTTAAATATAAGAACAAATATGTACAAAAAAACAGATTAAGATTATTTTGATACTATATATTGATCGACCTGGTACAAGGACTTTTAAACTGTCTTCCAGTGGCTTTCTTCTTACACATTAGAAAGCACTTGATGGGAGTTTTTGTTTTGTGTAGTGTTTATGTAACAAAATTATTACGTATATTGTATATTGTCAGTTTTGTTCTTTTACAATAAAAGTTAAATCTTTACAATTCAGAACTTAGTTATCATGTAGTTTTTATTTGATAATACAGGTACAGTAGAATCAGGTTTCTGGTGAAAAGTTTACTCACTTCTTCTTAAAGGTAGCTCTGCATGTCTGATTTTTTATGTCTCCATTTTTGTGACATTCAAATCTGAATTTACATTTTCAGATTTGAACTTCAGTGACCTTTTCAAGGTCAAAAAAGGTTCAAAAAGGTCATTTTTCAACTTGCTTCAAATTGACCAATTTTTATTTTTTCAAAATCATCTATAATCTATCAGAAGTTCAAATCTGACTTTAGATTTAGGATTCGACTTCCAATCACCTTCTCAAGGTGAAAAAAGGTATTTTTCAACTTGCTTCAAATTGACCAATTTCTTTCAAAATCATCTACAAGTTCTCAAAAGACAGCCTGTAGAGAATGCTTCCCCCTCATGCCTCTATACCCCCTCTATACACAGGGTATCACCATTGTCGTCCTTAATTTCTTGAGATGCTGTACCAGTTTCTGCATGGAGAATTTGGAGAAATTTTTATTTAGATAACAGACAATGTGCTAAATTGGACTGATTTACACAGTGCTGACATGCAGATGCACCCTATGCAGACAGAGCCTGTGGGAAATATTGGGTGCGGCGCAAATGAGCGGAGGGTGCGGAGCTAACGGTCATTTTTGAATTTAAAATTGGGATATTTCTGAAACTAAGCCGTTTTGGGACTTCAAATATACCAAGATATGTGTATTTGACATCAAATATCAATAAAATTGTGAAAATAGTAGTGCAATTCATTTTATAGCGACGCAGTATGCCTTAAACATTTCCCAGACCTATATATTTTGAGACTATCCTTTTAATACTGCGTCCCCAGCATTCATAAAAAATGGTGTTCAAGATACACTACCCATGCAAATTATTTTTGCATCTTGGAAGCCAGGCAGTATCTGTGTGATTTTATAAAAATTCGGAAATGTTCTTCAGATATGAGCCCCTTCTAAATATTGGGTGCGGAGCTACGTTTATGGAGCTCCTCCGCACCCAATATTTAGAGGGGGCTCATATCTGAAAAAATTTCCGAATTTTTATAAAATCACACAGATACTGCCTGGCTTCCAAGATGCAAAAATAATTTGTATAGATAGTGCACATTGAACACCATTTTTTATGAATGCTGGGGACTCAGTATTAAAAGGATAATTTCAAAATATATAGGTCTGGGAAAGGTTTAAGGCACACTGCGTCGCTATAGAATGAATTGCGCTACTATTTTCACAATTGTATTGATATTTGGTATCAAATACACATATCTTGGTATATTTGAAGTCCCAAAACGGCTTAGTTTCAGAAATATCCCAAATTTAAATTCAAAAATAACCGTTAGCTCCGCACCCTCCGCTCATTTGCTCCGCACCCAATATTTCCCACAGGCTCTGTCTGCATAGGGTGAGATGTAGTCGTATGAAATATTCCATACACTTTGATCTAATCGCTATTTGTCTAGAACTACATTAATTAATCAAGATTTACCAAAATCATTTCCCTTGATCTACTGTATTTACTAATTATCCTTCTGTGAGGCTAAACTAACAGACATGGCATAACATGGCACATATTTTCATAGTTTATGGTCACAAATTCACTAAGATGTTTGAGCAATGGTCGAATGTCAAAGGCATGTACACGAACTGGCTTTAAAAGCAGCACCCTAGAATCTAGAGCCTAGAAGTCGGACTCCATACTATTTTTGTGTCATATATCATTCAAGTTAATCGTTGCTTACCTTGAACCAAGATTAACGGTCGGGGTATCTATTAGGCTAAGGAGTGTAACGCACACACAGTGCAATTAATCTTAAACACCTTTCAAAAATGCAAAACACTTTCATAAAACGAGATAGAATTAAAGATTTTAGATGACTTTTCCGAAATAGTACATTCCCCTTCTACATCTCATTCTAGTTCTATTTGCAAAAACTTATTAATCATCAATTTGTATTATCACAGTGATTATGTCATTACAAACTGTTTGTTGACGGTGTCCGGCGTCCAGTGGTCGGCATTCGGAGTCCGGCGTCTATAAGAAATGACGTCTGTGACAAAAAGCAGGTGGTGACACTTTGCTTGTTAATGCCAATAGAAATAGCCTACCGTATGTAATTTTATAAATAGAAAAATCTGACAAAGATCAACAAAACATTTGATCATAGTTTGGATAAATATGCTTTTTTATTTATTTTTTATTTTATTTCATTAAAACATAATAACATTTGTACATATTTATGGCCGTGACACCTACATAGTCACATAATTGACCACATTTAAAATCATTAATCTAAAATTTTCGAGTGCTTGAAAGTTTAACACAACTTGACACTGAGTAAACCATAATTTGTCTCATGAATTGCTTACAGGGTACAGGGATACAGAACGGCAACTTATTAACAAATTAGGAACAGGGGACCAAAAAGTTAACAGAGTAATATGGCACACAAATGTTATTTGTTAATTCAAAAAGGGGCACTATCCAAACTTGGAATTTTTATCTCCCTATGAACTGTTGATAAGGAAAAGTAAAAATGTTGTTGCCAATTTAAAATTATGTTATTTGTGTCATTACATGGAAATAAAAAACCTATTAACAAATTATGAAATTGATAAGAGTAATAATTTAAAAAGTCTAAAAATAACCATTCATTTGTTAAAACAGAGAATGGCTATCATATTACATTTTGATTGGTTGGATTACGCAGAGACATGTTTTTTGTTTATTTTGTTTGTTTGTTTGTTTGTTTGTGTGTTTGTTTGGTAAAATAATCAAGTTGTCCAGTTCAGTGTTAGATAAACCTGTATCGTGAAGGACGTTATCCTTTATGAAAGCATATTGCATCTGGGGGGCTGTATCCATGTCTTTGAAGTTAATAACCGTAAAGGAAGCCCGGGTTTAATTTTCCCCAGTAATAGGATATATTACGTCTTGCTTCACATTCGAAATTAATTCTTTTTCTCGATGAGGCAGGAAGAGGTCGATTGAATGTACACTAAGTATGAAAAACAACGTGTGCATTTCATGAGAATATCTTAGTTGATTTAATCAGTTTAGAACACGCATCTATGAGCAAATGATTTGTTGGAAAATCACAATTGAAATTGTATAAGAATGCAAGGATTTGGACATTAGATGCATCCTATCAGTCACGAAATTTAATTTAAGAAGAGGAACGATAGTCTACGTTATTCAAGGTAAGACTATGAACTATCCGCTGTACAAATACTGTTGCAGTCTATGTATTAACAATGTTTGTCTTTTACTGTCTGAGTTGTCATGACAATGCCACTATGGGCTATCACTCACGATCTGGGCCAGCGTCATTCTCATTGGTATTTCTTCTACTCCATTTAAGTTATTAGTCTCACCCTTAGGGTGGTTCACATGTCCACTTGGGAGCGTCATGTTGTACTAAAGGCATGTATGTTTTTCAAATTAGTAATAAATAAATAAAAATAAATAAAAAATCCATATTCGATAAGTGTAGTGTATACTATTTTTACGGATAAGTGTATTTCTCAAATAACTGTAAAATCTACCATTGTATTTCTTTATAATTAATTCGATCTATGTATAATCTGCTGAAAACCACGACACTCCATTAATTTCTACTTGTATTTACTGTCTAAATGCATATATTTTTCTGAGTATTATATCTAGCATTTTCTCCAACACCTTTAAATGCTAAAATGAGCAATTTGATTGGCCATTCTCAATAAAAAAATTAATCAACCATTTTAAGTATTAATCTTTCATGAAAATCGGTCTAAACATCAGCAAGTAGGGCGCGAAGAATTGAAAAGATTTTGGTATAGCTTTACATTAAATGCCAAAGCATGAACATTAAAGGCAGAATCAGATATATAGGGGTGGCAAAATTACAAGCAACGTGTACAATCGACCTACCATTCTATTTCTTACAATCTCAACCAAAAGATTCACGATATGTTTTAAATTAGTGAAGTTATTATAGATTCAAAGTGCAAAACTAGGTGAAAAATGTTTAAATTCTCTCAAAAGAATGGTAACTATTCTTATAGACAAATAATGCATTATTGTAAATATCTTTAATTTTTAACAGCTAGCTTATGATAAGACAATAACCGAATTATGTACAATGCCTTTACATAGGATATTACATCATTCACACCTAACACTACATGGATGAAATTTGGATGTGAAAAACACCCACACATCCACATCCGGGATCCACACATTCAGAGAGAATAGAAACTGGTTAGTCAAGAACTTGAAGAGATTCCTACAATTCTTCATAATTCAGGTGTTGGGATCTTTAAGTGAAATATGTTAAAGCAACATCACCTAAGGTACAAAGTGCGAAAGTGAAAACAATTTGAACGAATGGTGAAATGATCGATTGTGCTGAGTTGATATTTATCAAGATGACATTTGATTAATCAATTAACGTTTCAAATTAGCAGTTTGTAATTCCTAAGTTCACTGTTGTTCGATTGTTATCATATTCATGGCTACAACAGCTGATATAGAAACCTTAACTCGATGAGGATCGGTTAATGATACCCGAATTTCGATTCATGTATTTATTTTTTCATTTTCATAAATGTCTTTTTTCTATCTTTATTTTTCTTCTCTCAAGAAGAACTTTTTAACAATAGGGACGAAGTCAAGATGTAGATGTCAGCAGTGGTCTGTCTGGTGAATATTAGTAGATGTATTTGTCCTCTTTCTGTTGACCTTGTTAGATTACTATGATTCTAACTTCAGAGATGAGTCCAAACTACAGTGATTCAACTACATTGGGTTCGGCAACTACATGGAATACGCCAACGTCAAACATAGAGGGCCTAACTATTGGTTCAACCGTTGCTGCACTCAAACACACAACCACGAGTTTCATCGAGGCGATTACGCTTGGCACGACGCTCAATGATACGCTCGACACATCCGTTGCTACAACGGAGCTATTCACCGTTAGGGAGGCAAATGACACCGATCCAGATGCCTTGTTCATACACCCTCATTGGCGGCAGTTCGATATTGAAGGAATCCCCGCCATTTGGCACTATGCTGTCGGCATATTCATCACGATTGTTGGGATCACTGGCATGACAGGAAACTTCCTCGTGATTTATATGTTTTCATCGTAAGTGATATAAATAACACATAGCTAGGTAAGGTGTGTCCAATTCCAACCAATCTGTGTTTCACATTAGTGCAGTGCATTATATAACAATCAATGGTCCTAGGTCATAACTTATGTGGTTGCCAAGGTGACAACTTGACTCTACAGATTGAAATTGATGCTTTGCCAACTTGACCCTTGAAAAAGTTTCATTGAAAATATGTTCTTTTAGTAATTTCGTATCTTTTAAGGGGCATGGTAGAAAATATTTTGCAATGCATTGTGAAATGGCCATTCCTTTCGGGCGTTGTTTTCAAAAAATGAACACACAAATTTTGGAAAACAACATCTTCAAGGAGTGGTCATTCCACATTGCACCTAGTCAGGGCTTAAATCCTTACATAACGCATGGCCTCAAATAAGGTGTGGTTCTTGACTTGTAAAATTGGTCTGTGTGGTAGCCTGAATACGCTAAAATCGCTCCCCTCGACAAGATTAGAAAACGGGATTTCTTCATCAAATCGCATGTTGTGCTTTGTCGATATTTTATTTTTGCTTGCCATCGTATTAGATAATTTCTCCGCAATGAACAGTAACCTGATTAATTTTGGCGTTGGAATTTTGGTTGTCTAGCTACAAGCCTCTGTGATCCTCCCTACTTACTAAACACAATCCAAGGTCTTGTCGATAGACTAGAATTTTGGCTCCATTAAATTTATTTCTTGCAATCTTACACCGCAATCGAGCTGCAGTGAAGGTGTATTTGAACCACAAAATATTCCACCGCTCAGTCATACGCAACTTAACGTACAAGAATGATATGATAGCGGGTGTGAGGATCTTTAATATGTTAAAGCTATACAACTTTCATTGAATTTGAGAGTTCCCGTTCAATTTTAATGAACACTTCTTAACTAAGAAGGTTTATAAAACCCAACGTGAGCACAAATTGGAAACGGTGATACTCGAATCTGTGGACCCTTATTTTTCTGGAAACATTTACTTATAATTACCTATTCGGCTACATGTCCATGGAACCCATTAATTCTACTTAGTTTCTCTTAAGTACGTGACTTAATTAGTAGATGATGTCGGATGACGATCGTTTTCATTATTACTTATTTTGCACTTCGTATGTCCTGTTGCAGAGCCCATGTAATCTGATTAGCCACTCACCCCGTTCATTATACAGAACAAGAAGGAATATACATATTATTTTGATATACTTTTGGATTCGCTTAAGTGCCTAATTGAACAGATCTGTGTTCAAAGCTATGTGAGGCCGATATAGAAATTGCTTCTCTAATGCGATGAAGTAATTATTCAATCATTTCAGGTAGGTCGGGTTGAGCGATTAATTATGTACGTTGTCTTGCAAATTACCATGTTGAAGTCACGCGCAATGTGGTTCCAAATCCACTGGTCAGTATCAATCGAAGGTAACGACAGGGCCGTAGGTTCTTTCGACCCCCCCCCCCCCCGTCCAACTCTTGACTAAAAAAATTCGAACACACCTTTTCCCGCAATAATACGAAAATATTGAGTTAATTTTTTGCAGTATTTCAGTAATTTATCGTCTTTTCATTACCGTAGATATTCAAGGTATATATGCAAAGATGGAAATTAGGTAAAATGACTGAGAAAAACGATCTATTTTGGGATGGGCGATAATAGCTTTGCACTTCGAATTGTAGGCCTGAATACCGATCTAAATACTAGGCCATCAACAGAATTTCAATTGTACAAATAAAGCATATTTACCAATCGCATAGACTGTCTGATTCACTGCTACCCACCTAATTACACAGACGTATCGTCGGTGTATCATGGCGGAACTTCCTCCGGGACTAGGTTTCGGTAAGATTTTTTTATTTCCCGATTTACACCTACTTATAAGTCACGCTGCGGATAATAATTTGGCTCGAAGTTAAGGAACATAGTCTAGTTTGAGAATGTGTCGATGGTTTTAGGTTTTATATGTTAACAGAGACACAATTCACGTATTTACTCCCTCGCTTTTCTTACACTGACGAACTACCAATGTCAGTGTAATATTGGCAATATTAATGCCGATCGTCAGTGTAAGAAAAGCGAGGGAGTAAATACGTGAATTGTGTCTTTGTTAACATATAAAACCTAAAACCATCGACACATTCTCAAACGAGACTATCTTCCTTAACTTCGAGCCAAATTATTATCCACAACGTGACTTATAAGTAGGTGTAAATCGGGAAATAAAAAAATCTTACCGAAACCTAGTCCCGGAGGAAGTTCCGCCATGATACACCGACGATACGTCTGTGTAATTAGGTGGGTAGCAGTGTGATTGGGATAAAACGGTTAGTGGTGTTATATGCGCTTTATGCACCAAAGCTCTTTAAATTCCAGCAAACTTGCAAAAATTAATAAAATGGACCGTCACTAAGCAAAGACAAAATACTTTAAGCAAAGGATTGGTATCATTATCGATGTATGGTGGACTGAATTCAACAATGTTTTTCTCTTAAACCAATTATCGAAAACATTCTGTAAAAACAGGGTCCTTTATGTAATGTTGACTCATTGACAACAATTTAATGCAAAAATAATTTTTATGTATTTTATATAATTGTTTTTGTTAACATTTTTTGTTTTTTAGTGTAATTGTTTTTGTTCCTTTTTACCAATTGTTGAGAATGAAATAAAATATCGTTCCGAAGCTCGGTGGTACAAAAAAGCATACAACATTTTCTTAGACCTCTCAATATCATAGTTTTACAAAGGAAATTTTGGTTGCTTTAAGTAAAAGTATTCAAAAAATTAAAACAAAAACCCCTCAAATAGATAAAAATTAAGATAAACTTTTTATTTCATTAACAAGATATTTTTTTAAAATCAACCAAATTTTCTTTTGTATAATTGCAATATTGAGAGACCTGAACACGTTGCGTTTATGTCATTTTGTTCCAATGAGGTTCGGATAGATGTTTCATTTCACTCTGGAAACATGATACCAAGGACAAAAGAAGTGTCTGATGTGTTTTCTAAAACAATATAGAGAAAAGTATATGTATTTACTTCAAACTATATTCAAAAGATGACCATTACATTGACAATGTGTAAAATATTCAGAATTTTTGGTTGACTTTGGCAAAAGTGCATCAAACTAGACAGAGATAATACAAATTTGGAAGAGTTTTCACCAAATCCACAATTAGATGGCTCGAAAAATGTTTCGCGAAAATATTCGAATCCCCTCCTGTCAAATCCTGGCTATGTCACTGTAACGGCCGTCACCTTCGCATTAAAGATGGCGGACGGAAGGTGTCAATTTTGATATTAAAAATATCGAAATCGACACTTCCCGTCCGCCAGCCCGTCCGCCGCCTTCGATGCGAAGTATATCCCATCACCATTCCCAGACCATGGTGATTTGAGACTTCATACTTTCCAATAATGTCTAGATTCACGTCCCTCAAGTTTTGTATGTTACATTTTGCATACTCTCAGTACTACTATGTTTGGTAACTTGAAAATTCTCTTCTTTTAAACATGGGGAATCAAGGTGTCATTTATTTATGGTGAGCCCTGACCTCCCTTTACATCTCAATTTTCACCAATATCTCAAGAATTAAACACAACAGACGATAAGACAAAGAATTGGTTAATCCCCGTCAAACCTTTTTTAGGGTGAAGGCACTTCGTACTCCACAAAACATGCTTCTGATCAACCTGGCGATTAGCGACTTCACGTTCTCAGCAGTTAATGGGTTCCCCCTACTGACAATTTCTAGTTTCAACCAGCGCTGGATGTGGGGAAACGCCAGTAAGTACACATTTGAGAGTTAGGAATTGCCAACGTTAAAGGGACACTTGTATCACATATGATTCGAATAAAAACTTTTGAATAACACCCTTGGTATACGCAGCTAACGAAAATTGACCGGCACGGGTCAAAAGCTGGACCGGCACGGGTTAACGGTTTTATTTGAATTTAAAATAGCCATAACTTGCTCAATAATGACTTCCTCGTGTCTAATTTGAAATATATGGTGCCTCCCGATGCTTTTAAGTACCCCAATTTTTTACAGATTTTTAAACGGACCAAAACTCTCTAAATGCGCATTTATGCTCTTTTCTCTCGAGAACGGCTGTCTCATTTTCACGATAACTTTTATTTAGTACTTCTAACATATAAGATCTATTTTTCCCCATCAAGGTATGATGTAAATGACATGCTATTTACATCTTGTGAGTTTCAATGACGCGCGTTTGATTTTATAAAAAATGCCAAACTTTGTGACAAAGAATTTCATCCTGCTTGCAGTGAGAAGACGGACCGGTTCGGGGCAATCTGCTTGCAGAGAGAAGACGGACCGGTTCGGGGCAATAGCTGATGAAATTCTTTGCCACAAAGTTTGGCATTTTTTATAAAATCAAACGCGCGTCATTGAAACTCACAATATGTAAATAGCATGTCATTTACATCATACCTTGATGGGGAAAAATAGATCTTATATGTTAGAAGTACTAAATAAAAGTTATCGTGAAAATGAGACAGTCGTTCTCGAGAGAAAAGAGCATAAATGCGCATTTAGAGAGTTTTGGTCCGTTTAAAAATCTGTAAAAAATTGGGGTACTTAAAAGCATCGGGAGGCATCATATATTTCAAATTAGACACGAGGAAGTCAATATTGAGCAAGTTATGGCTGTTTTAAATTCAAATAAAACCGTTAACCCGTGCCGGTCCAGCTTTTGACCCGTGCCGGTCAATTTTCGTTAGCTGCGTATATCAAGGGTGAATAAAGTTGGTCACATTTTACTACAAATTGTTTTATTTTATTTTAAAGTTGGCGACAAAATATATTCCGCGATACCAACAACGTGGCAAGATAATCTTGGTCCTTAATTCGAATAATGTTTAATAAATTGATATGAATTACCCGTTTTCATTCATTAGACTACCCAGGTTACATAACATGAGAGTAATAGGCTACGTATAATCATTAAGTTTGCATTTGGGAATGCAACTTTCGGCTGTCAGCTACCGGTTTAACCTAATTTTTTTATAACCAACTCATTTAAATATGAATGGAATAGCGGCATGTACTACATTTATATTTAAATACGTTGCCCATAAAACAGTTGGTTATTCCGATAGCCGACAGCCGCAAGTTACATTCGCGAAAACAAGCTCAGTTCATGTACAACTTGGTGTGAAAATCCCATCGAACCTGACACCAAATGTCATTTTTACATAAATAAGCTGTACATTCTGTACTGTAACAGTAAACTGAAGCCATGATACTTTCTGTACTGTAACAGTACACACGGTGACCAAGTGTTAACAGTGGAGATTGTCCCAGACGTGTTTTTCAAACGATTTAGACGTGTTTTTTTGGAAAACTTGAGAGGTGGGTTGATAAATTTGGTTATGAAATTGCTGTCACTTAACTTTATGTTAATGTAAGTAATTTATATTGCTTACCATAATATATATCCTAACTTCAGGTATCTGCAAACGCGTTATTTGCACGAATCTTATGCTATAGCCTTGTTAAATCGGAAAATGAGCGATTCTGCCAATATTACACTTATTTTTGCCTGAAAATCACTAGCCTGTCTTGTATTCATTGAATACATCGATTCATAAGGAAAGTACTCACAATATGTTTGAAAATCACAAATTAAAAGAGCTTAAATAAGTAGCAATTGACCGAATACTTTTTTGGGATTTAACTATTTAGACGTGTCCAAAAATATCCCTTCTCGATCGTTAACTCCACTTTTACATTTGCAGACATTTATGGCAATTTTAAGATAAAGATAGTTAAAATATAAACACGATCTTTAGAGTAGTGAATATTATTTCACGTTGTTGAATGGATAGTCTGTTTAAACTTAATTAAATAACACTAAATGCAAAAGTACATATTTCTAGCATTTTTGGTATACAATTACTATGAAGTATGATGGAATAATCGCCAAAATAGATACGTGGGTATGTAGAGGAACATCTTAGGTAGAAGTCAAGAAATGTAAGTTTGTAAAATATAGAATATTCTTACCCCTTTTCTCCATTCTAACGAATGTCGTATTCCATGTTCTTACAAAACACGTCTAAATCGTTTGAAAATCACGTCCACATTGTTTAGACTTGAGCACCGTGAGTACAGAAAGGACAGCTTATTTATGTTGCCCATCTGATATTTAAAAAAACGAATTTAAACCCCTTCATGAGTTTGGCAACCGGACATTTCCTTTTCTATAAAAAATTTTTCAAAATTATCAGGCGCCAACACGCTTTAAAGGAAGACTGACTAATTGACATACTTGTTGAAATGAGTGTTAATCATTAAAAATGGAGTCACTCATAATGTAATCATCCCCAGTATTGACTTTCTGTCCACGATACATTTCAGCATGTAAGTTCTATGCCTTCATTGGTGCGGTTTTTGGGTTCATGTCCATCGACACCCTAGCTGTTATATCTTACCAGCGTTATAAGGTGATAAAGCGCCCTATGGAGGCCGTTGTGAAGATGACACACAAGCGAACGGCCGTTTGGATCTTAGCTATATGGATATGGGCAGTTGGTTGGAGCCTTCCACCATTCTTCGGCTGGGGTGACTACATCCCTGAAGGCTTTCAAACATCGTGCACATTCGACTATTTGACCCTTAATATCAACAACATAACATTCAACCTGACCATGTATATGATCCATTTTGTGCTGCCTGTTGGTTTCATTACATACAACTATGTTGGGATCGTTCGGGCAGTTCTGAAGCAGAAAAGAATCCTAAAAGATCAAGCAAGTAAAATGAAAGCGAAGATGACATCAGCCGATAAGCGTTTCAGCACCGAGATTTCATTGGCTCGTACGTGTTCCATTCTATGCGTGCTTTACTTGCTCTCCTGGGGTCCGTATGCGACGGTTGCTCTTGCAGCTTTGCTGAATTACCAAACGTACGTAACCCCATTCGTCTCTGAGCTCCCCGTCATGTTCGCAAAGGCCTCTGCGTGTTATGATCCGATCGTCTACGCCCTGTCCCACCCTAGATTCAGAACAGAACTCTACCGAAAGTTCCCCTGTCTATGCTCTTGTCTACGGCCACCTCCCGGGTTCGGTTCTACGGCTAACAGCCACGGTCGCACTGATTCTAGGCACGGCAGCCAAATGAGCCAAAGCAGCGTTACGGAAACATCTGTAGATCATGTCCCTATGCCGAACAAAAACAAATTGAAGCGTTCGGTCAAGAAGGTACAGAACAGCATACGACAGCAGAAGCAAACGTTGGCGGCAAAGACTGATGGTGGTAAGGACAACGCTGCGTATGTTGCAGATGAGGAAGCAAATAGTAAGAAGAAATCTGGTGAGAATGAACTGAAGACGATATCAGGGGCAGTGGAGGAAACAGAGGCTGGTGCTAGTGTAAGTACATATAGCGTAACTAGTAATATTACCGCTCCACATTATGTCACTATAGTACTTTTAGCGCCAAAGTAAGATTATGGATAAGATTCTGGTATTTAGATTTTCCCCCGATTTACACCTACTGATACAGGGGGGGGGGGAAAGCAGACACGATGATGCCGTGAGCATTTGAGGATCCACGTTGAGCTGAACCAAACGTCGAGCTAGCTAATACATTAAGCCCCGCGACACAGTCATGTGGCCTGACCACCAATATATCTTTTGACTGCAATTTACGGCTTGTAATTATTTGCAGTTCTAAATCTAGAAAAAAACTAAAAACCGGAAGGACATTCATACTTTGACGATTTATCGAATTAACTAGATGAGGAGCAGGGAACACAAAAAATAATTGTTTTTTAGCGTTGCGTGATCAGACGCCTTGGAATCTTATAGCCTTTGATCAAATATTCACACCAATTTTGCGAAAGTCCAAAATCTCAAATAAACTGTGGATGTCTGGACTGAAATTGTTTTACCGTATTCCTGCTGTTTGATTAATAGCTTGTCAGTTGTAGTTCATTATACATATATAATGGTATATAATGGCAATGGACCAATCAACATACTTTTTCAAAACCGTTGTATAATTTAACATTTTATTATTATGTTGAATGCATAATTTGAATGTGCTTTGAAACATGTTATATTTCCAAAAAGGAAAAGTGGATTCCTCCAGGGACTTTAAAGATACTGAATTTGGATGACGAAAATGAACTGAAACCAATGGACAGCGTGAATTTTTCAATGGGGAAATAACGTTACATGAGAAATTCGGTTTTGCTTAGAACAAACATTTAGAACAATGATACATTAAACATTGTAAAAATGATTTCATTTTTAGTGAAAATAAAGTCAACATCTTTGAAAAGGTATGTTGATGGGTTGATTGATAATTGCTAGGTAAATATATTTGAGTTCGATTGACTTTATTGTCATTATTTTCTCTTTGAGACGATGAATGAATTTTAAAGATATACCTGCCTTCATGGTAAAAAAAGTAGTCACATAACGTCTGAAATTGTTTGCGATAACCTACGTGAACCTTTACAATGGTGTATGACTCCAGAAATGACAAGACTACCACAGTACTCCTCTCCAAAGTTTGGCAACTGAATTCCAATTTTGAAGAACGTCTTAAAACTCTTTTAAATAAAGATCACAGGGTCGAGGGGCTCGAACGAACTCCATCTCTCTCCTCGCCAAAAATGTCAAAATCAAGCAGTTTTTCACCTTTCTGAGAACTTTTAAAGTGATTTTGGCCATTTTTGGGCCAATTTGTCAAATGTGAACTCCCCCTGAAAATTTATAGAAAATGACCCCCCCCCCCCTTGGCAAAAGCTGGCTACGGGCCTGCGTACATGTAAGTACATGTATATATGTATATTCACGTTTTACAGGAGAAGAATAACCAAGCAGTAGATGCAACTACAGAGCTGTAACTAAGAACAAACTTTGAAGTATTTTCTTAACGGTACTGGCACCGAGACAGTTGATTGTAGCGTATTACGAGGAAACGATAGTATTGTGTACGAGAAAACGTCTGAGATTTTCCAGTGGCTATGAACATGGGATCCAATTTTATAGCTTGATATCATGAATTACCAGGAAAAGATCGTGTTGTGTACATTAGAAAAGCCCTGAGTTGACATTGGATACAATTTTATAGCTTGGTTCATGAATTACGAAAAACTATCCTATTGTGTGCGGATCTACTCAAAAGATCTCTCTCAAATTAGAATCCCTCTTTGGTGAAATACTAGTAGACGGATAGGAGCCTGAAACACATGGAGAATTATACAAAATGGTTGTATGCCGTGCACATGACAATATCACAAATAAGGTCATAATGGACCTGTGTTTGCCAGGCGTAAACAAGTGGTAACACTGGTAATATCTATGTATTCCATATCTACTTAGGTTCTAGGTACATAACGAGAGGGAATATATAGTTTATCTAGGGAGCTATCGCCAAGGTCGGGACTTGGATGGATACAGGCTGTATCCATCCCTTCCAGTAGGTATGGAATACATCTGTTGTGTACGGTCGGTTTTTGATACAGGGTTTATCCCTCGGGAGATACACATATTTCCCTTGGGATAAACCCTGTATCCCCAGTACATAACCCTTATATATGTAGTATATAACCATATAAGTCACTTGGGCCTTTTTGTCTCTGTGGTTATGCTTTAACGTGCTTGTGTAAGAGCTCAGTAATATACCTTTCTCATCAACATGACATCCAAATAATATAAGTGTTGCTATATCTACGTGTTCCTGATAATGTATTATGTCCATGTCAATGAGCAATGTTACCCTTGTTATTGAGGATGTACCGAAAACGTTGGAGTTTTCGAGTTTGAAATGAGCACGTCATATACATACATGTATATGTACTGAAAACGTTGAAGTTATCGAGTTTGAAATGAGCACGTCATATGTATGTATATGTACTGAAAACGTTGGAGTTTTCGAGTTTGAAATGAGCACGTCATATACATATGTACTGAAAACGTTGAAGTTATCGAGCACTTCATATACATATTCATATTCATATGAGCACTTCATATACAGATGTACTGAAAACGTTGAAGTTATTGAGTTTGAAATGAGCACGTCATATGCATATGTACTGAAAACATTGAAGTTATCGAGCACTTCATATACATATTCATATTCATATGAGCACTTCATATACATATGTACTGAAAACGTTGAAGTTATCGAGTTTGAAATGAGCACTTCATATACAGATGTACTGAAAACGTTGAAGTCATTGAGTTTGAAATGAGTACTTAATATCAGAGACATGTGTGTTTTATAAGTCTCTGTTCATATACATATGTACTGAATACGTTTAGTAATCGAATTTGAAATGAGCACTTTATATACGTATGTACTGAAAACCTTGAAGTTATGGAGTTTGAAATGAGCACTCGATATACAGATGTACTGAAAACGTTGAAGTTATCGAGTTTGAAATGAGCGCTTCATATACAGATGTACCGAAAACGTTTAGTTATCGAGTTTGAAATGAGCACTTCATATTCAGATGTACTGAAAACGTTTAGTAATCGAATTTATTTGAAATGAGCACCTCATATAGATGTACTGAAAACGTGTTATCGAATTTAACACTACAACCGACTAATAAATTCATAATCAACAAAGAGATCAGTCAAAAAGATTCGAACCAATATATGTGTTTTGGATTTTTTGTTTTGAAATAAGACCAAAACTTGTGATTCAAAATCTGAAGTGAACAAAATGCCGGTTATTTAAATTTGATTTTGTTATCACGACATTTTCCATATATGGCAGAATATCGAGTTGGCACCATGGGAGCCAATCCTTCTTGGTTCAAAGTAACAAAACTTTCTCGATCTTTTAACGGTTACTTCTCCGATTTTATTCACAGAAACAAAAAATTGTATCAAGGGCTATTGTTGGTGCAATCTACGATGCATCTTCGACTTTCAATGTAAGTCCATTTGTCACCCCTATACATCCAATAGTGAACCTAGAAATTGTTAAAAGTACGATGTTTTATGGTCGATTTATGATAATAAGGGTTTTTTGAAGTGATTTAACTGGGTTGCCCAAAAAGTTTGTTTGGGGAAAAAATGATATAGGCTGATTAGGGAGGGGTGCAATCGCTTAACTATTGACTTAGCGTTTGGATACCACCATATACCTGGTATGTTACCATGGTAATAGATACAAAAATTTTCCCCAAAGTTATTTTTTTGGCAACCCAGCTAAATCACTCCAATAATCCCTAATGATAGTATTTACACAGAAAAACATCATACTTTTAAATATTTATACGTTCAGAAAATGACAAATGGACTATGTGGTTATCTAGATGAACTTGGAGCAACTGAAACCTTGCAAATCAAGTGGATCACAAGATCTAGGATGAAGAAAAAGAGAAACTATAACTCCCGATACCTCTCATTGTGAATACATTTTGAGCTTCAAATTAGCAATAAAATCCCAGATTTTTAGAGCTATTCTATATTTGGATCACTAATATTCATTACCTTGTTGTAAATGTCAGTTGCTGCATATTTTGCAACTATAGACCTAGTTTTGTTTAAAGCGCCCGGCAAGTTCCATACTTCGTTGTAGGCCAAGACTTACTCGAGTCTCTAGCCAATTCTTGGCTACAGGTAATTTCATCTGGAACACTGTGAACTCCATTTGAAAAAACCTGGCCGCCATGTCATAAATTTATTGAATATTTTAAAAATCGCCAGATAAATAAATCATTAATTAAAACGGAACCGGCTCGACTCTTTGATGAGATATTGCATGATTTCGTCAGGATTTCGTCTAAAATCAAACAAAATGGCTCCAAGAAAAATGGCGATATTCGAAAACTAGACGAAATGTCGTTAATGTCTGACATTAGCAACTTTCTGTAAATTCTAAGTTAGCAATCCAGAAGATGTAAACTAGGCATCTATATGAGGTGCTCATTTCAAATAAATTCGATTACTTAACGTTTTCAGTACATCTGAATATGAAGTGCTCATTTCAAACTCGATAACTAAACGTTTTCGGTACATCTGTATATGAAGCGCTCATTTCAAACTCGATAACTTCAACGTTTTCAGTATCTGTATATCGAGTGCTCATTTTAAACTACATAACTTCAAGGTTTTCAGTACATATGTATATAAAGTGCTCATTTCGAATTCGATTACTAAACGTATTCAGTACATCTGTATATGAACAGAGACTTATAAAACACACATGTCTCTGATATTAAGTACTCATTTTAAACTCAATAACTTCAACGTTTTCAGTACATCTGTATATGAAGTGCTCATTTCAAACTCGATAACTTCAACGTTTTCAGTACATCTGTATATGAAGTGCTCATATGAATATGAATATGTATATGAAGTGCTCGATAACTTCAACGTTTTCAGTACATATGCATATGACGTGCTCATTCCAAACTCAATAACTTCAACGTTTTCAGTACATCTGTATATGAAGTGCTCATATGAATATGAATATGTATATGAAGTGCTCGATAACTTCAACGTTTTCAGTACATATGCATATGACGTGCTCATTTCGAACTCGATAACTTCAACGTTTTCAGTACATATACATGTATGTATATGACGTGCTCATTTCAAATATATGTATATGACGTGCTCATTTGCATTGATCACTTCGTGTGTGTTTTTGGAATTTTTGGTGAGGTACTAAGACCAAAACTCGCAATTCAAATTGTGATGTGGAAAAATGGCGGACATTCATGATTTCAAATTTTATGATTACGACATGACCAGTTATACATGCAGGAATTTATCTTTGGACCAAGGCCACGACACAGTGGCCTTAGAAGAAGGTAAGCCAAGACTGCAGCAAGTGACATTTCATTTCTTTTCTTTATTATATTTCTTGGTTCGAAGTGTGCAAACTGCAACCAGGCTCCGAGAAAATCTGGCTCTTATTGGTTTCGATTTGTTATTATCTAGCATTATTACCACCTTGCCGGGCCAGTTCTAGGGGTTTTAGTGCTAGTTGCAGGCATTCATTTCACTATATTGATCTGAGAAATATGTGACGTCATATTGGTGGTCCATATGGACCGGTGTAAAAGAAATTATGGTCCCCTGGGGATTATGGTCCCCTTTCTGAAAGGCCCTTACTGGCCCTGATTGTGGATACGATAATAAGGAAAAGAGTTGTATTTAGGTCACCATATAAATCAATGGAAAGTAAGACCATAATTTGAGAGGACCTCCTACCCTTTTACACCGGTCTAGAATATATTCTGGACCGGCAATTTTCCCCGGGAAATTAGATATCGTTCAATGCGTAAGATTTTCTTGCTGTTTCAGTCCTGGTCGTTAACGGTGGTAATAATACTAATGTCATTTCTGCGAGCAATATAGTGAAATATTGGAGGGGGGGGTGTATAGAGGGTCTTGGAAATGCATATACAATATTTTTCAGCTCTCTTATACCATATACAATATTTTTTCACCATATACAATATTTTTCACAGCTCTTATACCATATACGATATTTTAGGTGAAATACAATATACGATAATTTTGAAACTGCTTTTGATTAAAGTTTGGATATTTATAAGGAAATAATATTATATTAGGAGAGAATCCATGTACTAAAGTAAATGTATTATTATAAGGCAACTAGACTCCAGATACATACCACAATGATTTCATTTATTTCATTATGAATTAGACACCATTCGGGTACATCAGCATCATAAAAGCTGTGACCACATTTTATTTTCAGGTAAACAAGTTGATTTAAAACACATTTATGATATAAGATTCATGACTTCTCTTTAGTGATTTAGCAACCTACTTTGACCAAAAAAACTAATACTATGACATTGCTGCAATTTGCTAAAGCCATTAGCCCATTACCTGTAAAAGTACCATAAAGATATTCAAAATTAGCACAAAACCTGCATCATTGGAATGGGTGGAACCCAGTGCTCCTCTTTCTTATGACCTACTTTCCCATGACTTATTTAAATGTCCTTCATAGTGAGCCAGGGAAAAAATTCTTGAAACATAATTGATGCAAAATTGAGAATGTTGAATAAAAAATTCATCATGTGTTCTATGAAAATAAAGTTTGCTGAGGAAAATATTTATCAGATAGATAATGAAGATTCACAATGCACAATAATTTTGTAAAGCATATTAAGTATTTAAAACAGTTTCAGAAATAAAGGACTTCACAAACTTCCATGTAGATAATTCATTTTTGATTGGACTCGAGTCTGGAAACTAGAGTTTGAAATAAAGGCAAGATGAGACTTGATTGTTTAAACATTTGAAACATGAGACACTTCGGGGTTTCAGATAAGGCAGCCTCAAAGACAGTATAAGTTAAACAAAGGTGTGTCAAAATTAAGCAAATTTCCATGAAGGTCAAACCACATGTTTCACAAATGATTTCAAGGCAAAGATGTATTGATGAGAATGAAAACTACTCTATGTAACTAGAAATAACTTTCTTTTAAAGGACCACAACAGGTGCATATGTTAGGCCAATGCATTAACTCCAGGACAAGCAGTCATAGAGATTATAAAATAGTTTGGACTTTAAGACAGGGAAGGTGCAAACACCCCATCAACATGTTTTTCTGTAATGTTGTCCTGATTTCCAGCTTTCCACACCTGTTTTTCAATGTTTGTTGCATCGATCACTCTGTTGCGTTTTGAGACATGGTTAAGATCTTTAAATGAAAATATGATTCATGCAGGGGTTTTAAAGATATCAATTTTGGATGACCAAAATTAAGCTGAAAACAATGGATCACATGAGTTTTCCCTATGGGAAAATAACATGGGAAATACATGTACTGTTTTCCACTTTATCCCAAATAAATCATATTTTAGAGGTTAACTGTGTCTCAAAGTGCAACATATTGGTGCATCAAACATTGAAAAGACATATGTGGAAAGGGCTGAAAATAAGGACAACATTTCAGAAAAACCTTTCCTGTCTCAAAGTTCAAATTATTTTATTACCTCTATGAGTGCTTGATCTGGAGTTAATGCATTGGCCTAACATATGCACCTGTTCAAATCCCCAATAAATAGCCGAAATCCAACACATGATGGTTTGAAGACCAAATAAACACCTTTTGCTATATTATGCTATATTAGCATTGTGATGCTTGTATTAAAACATGCGCTGTATGAACACTTTATACTCAAATATTTTCATGATTTATCCCACTTACCCCGAAACACGAGTAGCCATAGTGACCATATTTTTCATCAAAGTTAAGATGGTCAATGACATTTGGCAGTCTCACGCCCGGTGATCTGATGAAATGAACGGAGGGGGAGTAGCTGATTTTCGGTAAATTCAACAAAAGTTGAAGATTTATTTTTTCAAGCAAAAGTTTACAATTGAATGGCTACGTGAATAGGTGCAGTGCACAGGGAAATATGTTAGGTCTTCTTGGATTTTTTTTGAACTGATGGAGTTCTAAGACAAAAGGTCTATTAAAAAAGGCGCAGCGTCGCCAACGTGCAAATGCCAATGTTTTTGCTATAAATCAAGCAACAATGGTCTGCACGACATGTAATAAATATATAAGCGACATTTTTATATCACAAAATTCTTTGCCGGTTTTTTAAAATAATTTTCCAATTGATAGATAAAAAATAATCGAAAATGATTAAAATTGAACGGAGGGGGGGGGGGTTGAGTGAACGGAGGGGGGGAGTAAAATGTCTTAAAGGTGGAAGAAATTTCCACAAATTCGTGTACTTGAAAAATGAACTCACTTACTCAGTAACTTGATGTTACAACTCTGAAAAGTGAAAAATGGGGACATATGGATTTATTGGAAGTTTTCATATGTCTTATAGACAAATTACTCCCCCCCCTCCATTCAATTTTAATAATTTTCGATTACTTTTTATATAACGTATGGTAACATGTTTTACAAAACCCAATAGTTTTGTGATAATTACTTCATTTACATGTTTTTATTACAGGTCGTGGAGACCCCTGTTGGTTGATTTATAGCAAAAACATTGGCATTTGCATGTTGGCGACGCTGCACTTTTTTAATATATCTTTTATTTTAGAACTCCACAGTTAAAAAAAATTCAAAAAGACCTAGCATATTCCCCCGTCCACTGCGTCTATTCATTTAGCCATTCAATTGTAAACTTTCTTTTGAAAAAATAAATCTTCAAGATTTGTTGAATTTTCTACCGAAAATCAGCTAGATCTACTCCCCCCTCCGTTCATTTCTTCTGATCACCGGGCGTGATTCTTATTTGAGACTGTATTTAACACCTCCTGTGAAAATTTGAATGAAAAGGGCACAAAACTCTTAGTTTGAGAGGGATTTTCTCTAAACTAACAGTATCGATTGACCTGGAAAACAATTATAGAGACTACTTTTCCATGTTTTTCCAACACGGTTACAGTAAGAGAGTTGGCACAATGGGGGAACTTAAGGGTACAATTTCTTCATAATTAGCCTTCTTTAATTCTAGATACCATATACCATATTTTCTAAAATACCATATACCATATTTTTCACACCTCTTATACCATATACGATAAATTTTGCCCCCTCTTATACAATATACAATAAATTTTCAGCCTCTTATACGATATACAATATCTCTATACACCCCCCCCATTGGACCTTGGGCCTCCGGCCCTCGGTCCAATATTTCACTATATTGCCCTTAGAAATGACGTTATTGTACTATTATAGCAACAATAGAAATCTGGTTGCAGTTTACCTTCCTGATTTGGGGTATTTTGGAATCAGAGACAGATGTTGAGTCACTTACAAATTGAACTATTCATAGGCCAATTTTGCATTAATTATGTTCCTGGGCCTACTGAACTAGCATTGTGTTTGGTAGAAAGTACAAAAGTTGTGTAAATATGCTGCGTAGTATCTGAGATTAACATATTTATGATGGTCTCAGGTAGTATCAAATAAAACTTATTTGTTGAAATGATGTTGGGAACAATGACTATTAAATCACTTAAGGAATTGTAGTTGAAATTTTACTCACATCTAGACTACAAATAGCATACTTGCTGATGCTGAGTTAGTAATAAAACCGTATATGAACGTGGCAATGGATAAATAAAATATGCTGAACGGAATTACTATTTCAATTAATATTATCAACTTTGTTCAATCTTGTTCAAAGCCTTTTGATTTAAAAGTTTAACATGGAGATATATAGACCAAATATTTTATTCCATATTTTCGCAATGGCTCTGAAGAGCTGCAAATGTTTCTCGTCCAGCTGGGAGTATATCCTCCGGCGGAAGGATAAATCCCCCTTCAGCGGCAGAAGCAGGTCTCAACTCAGGGGAGTAGGAATATTTAAAGCCACCACTGGCTTTTCCCCAGTCCAAGGCTCCTCCAGACACAGAATCTAGTTCAGTTAAACAAAGCAATTAAAGTATACATGTACATCATCAGATAGTGAGGCTCGTGATGAAAAGCTTTTTCATTATAAATGTGTACTTACAAAAGTCAGACTCAAAGAACCACAAAAGCAATACATAAAAACGCCAATGTTTGTTACTAATAATTGTGGTACATCAAACTTGACTATCTGCGGGATAGTGATATGTGTCCCATTTGTACACAATACTTACAGAGAAGATCTGGTGGTGTTCCCACGACAAATTGACGGCCATTCACGGTGAAGAGAGCATCCATTGCCAGTTCTCCAACACGTGCCTTTTTGAAACAATAACAATTAATAACTCTTTATTAATTCATGTTTGTTTTAAAATGTTAATGGTCTGTTTTATCAGGTTTTGATTAACCCAAATTTGTATGTTTATGTGGGATTCTTTTTATGGAAGAACATGTTTGGCTCGTTTCGGGGTTTATCATAGATCGGACCTTGGGGTCCATTTTTGGTAATTTACGATTCATAGAAGTCCATTGTCTACTTTATGATGAAAAAT
The DNA here is from genome assembly GCA_903813345.2 of Owenia fusiformis. Classification (NCBI taxonomy): domain Eukaryota; kingdom Metazoa; phylum Annelida; class Polychaeta; order Sabellida; family Oweniidae; genus Owenia; species Owenia fusiformis. Next base: position 16,901,144 of record CAIIXF020000003.1, read on the forward strand.
GGCTTGCGACCATATCGAAAATTGCGACGGTTCCAAAGACGGACCCCTGACTTCGACTTCGCACTTGTCAGTTTGCTTATATATATATATATGTAATATAGAAATTTCGAAACTCGTTTATAGCATCTTTATTATTCCTGTACAAGTGTTTGATTAGTCATCATTTATTGCGCAGGTCTATGTCCATAAGTGTGATACTCTGACGTTTTATAAAACGTTTTTTCACTTATGGACACATAGAGCTGCGCAATAAATGATGACAAAATCAAACGCTTCATTAGTTATATGTTGTAGGGAAATATAAACATGCTGTAAGTTAGTTGCAAAATCTTTCTATAATAGCCTACTTACCAGCTCATCATAGTCATCGGGGTAAGGGGTAGTAGGATGGTATCCCCAGGGAACTAGCCACAGTTGAGTGTAGGAATGAATATTCATATAGAGAATCTTGTTAGAGACCCCAGAAGCCCAGTCACGAATGTTTCGAGTCTCAACCTCAGAGAAGGGTCCTGTGCCCGGGTAAGTAGCAGCACATGGGTCAAAACTAACACCAGCCTCTGGAATAATCAAGTTTTTTCATTTTCATTTGAGTTACAATTATCTCACACGAGACACCACAAGGCATATATGTGTTGTAGGATAATGTAACTTGATATCTGAAGGTAGAAACAAGTTGGGTTAGGGAATACCATAGACAAAAGGTTTCTACATCTAAAAATTCTACATCTGGTTAAACTCCCGGGGTTAAACTACAAACGAAGCTCTCTTTTAAGAAGCGAAGTCAAACGAATGCGAAGAGTAATACTAATAAGAGGGATATATTGCATTTGCCTTAGAAATAAAACATTTGCTTTTTTATACAATAATAAAAAGTTCCTAAAGAGAAGGCTAAATACCTCCCCAGAATGCATCGAAGTTTCGATTGGCGTCAGTTCCGGTACAAAGGAAATCATCTGTGGGAGATCGAGTTTTCCTCCACATTCTATCCTATAATTTAGATATTGCATATTCTACATGTATATCCAAAGAACACGTTTAAGGATGTATAAAATTTATTACACATTAAGATCAAAATTGATCCAAAATTTAAGATCATTTTTACAAATTGGCCTAGAATTGAAATAATGCCCAAAAAGGCCCATTAATTGAGGCCCTACAGAATCTTGGGAGCCTAAAATCAAATATTTTTCTGGGCCTATCCTAGGGCTTGGATCCACCAGTGTATATGCATCCCCTGCAAGATTCGAACTCACCACCTTCTTATGTTTGAACTTACATCAGTGTGTGAGTATTCATAACCATCTGGGTTGGCAACGGGCAAAATGTGGAAGTCATAATTGTCAACCATAGCACGTACGTTGGTGTCAGAATTGTATTGTTCCAGAAGCTAAAATATTAATTATATAGCACATAATACGACATGTATCTGTGCTTTTTGGGTTTTCATATATTCACTAAATTTTCATTCATGCATTGTGAATCAGATATTTCCTAAATGTGCGAGAAGAATATTAGACGTCTCTAGCAGGTGAAGTAGTACATTTTGCAATTTGTTTTTTATTAGCTACTGCCCGGATTACAATAAATTTATACGGTGGCCCATTTCGGCTTCTTAGTCATACACAATTTGTGACCACGTATCTATACAAATGGGAAAATATTCAAAGTGGAAATTCTTTTAAAAAATCGATTTATTCATTTAATCACTCACGGTTTGGATGAAATAGATACACGTTGAGACGGTGATCCACTCCCTGGCGTGAATACCACAGTCCAACACGATGGAACGTCGCCCAGAGCCACTGCTGATCTGAGAGCCAAATACACAATAAGTGATAAAATAAGGTATGCAAAACTTCCGACTATGGAGGCTCAATGACGGTCGATTAGCATATTGAATTTTGAAATTTGAATTTTTGTAAAACGTAACCTTATTGAAGCCTTAGAACATGATCTATTCTTGTATACATCATTAATGTTGCGAACCTACCCTGATTGCTCTCATGTCCCGGCCTTCATAGGAATTTCCAATGGATCTAACAGTAGCCATGGCATACTGGCTGCCCATACTGTCCAACCATGTGTTGATCTGAAGTTTAATTATAGTGGATATCAAAATACCATTTCACTATATATGTGTATAATACAGCTTTCAAGAAATACTGACCCGTTTGGGGTAACCCAAATAATTAGGATAATAGTTGTTACATTTATTTATTGTAAATTGATAAGATCAGGCCTCTTAGACTTCCACCAACAAACCTGTGTTTTTGTGCGCGAGTGGAGAAATATGATACTAGATTAAGAATCGATAGTGCGAAGCGTGGTTCGGTGGACGTAACGTAGTTCGCGAGGTCGGAACTGATGATCGCGTTGGAAGTCTAAGAAGCCCGAAGAAGATGTTTGAAAATTAGCAATATGCTAAACCTAGTTCTTCCCTGAAACTGTAGCAATGACATCAAAACCGATATTGTCAGTTTAATTTTGAAATGGCTTACAGTGTCGTGCCTCTGGTAGTCGCTGAGAATCTGATTTGAGGGGTCAGCGCTAAATCTGGCACTGATCCTTGCAGCTTCGGTCTGATCAATACGTCTGCAATACAAAATAACATAAAACTTTATAATGAGAGTACTTGCAAAGAAAATGATGGTTCTTTTTGTGTATATGCTTAGAACAAATTATCAAACAATATTATAACTTATTAGTCTGCATGAAGATAAAGAAAGTAATATGATCAATCGATATGTAGTGTTCAGAAAACATTATGGTGGAAGTATTGCGACAAACGGACGGTGTGTATAATGATGAGTTCAACTACATGGCTTATTTACTCCTCATGATTAACATATATAGTAAGCCATAGATTTAAGAAGAATTCTAGTTATCTATCTACCTTTTCAAACGCCTTGTCAAGGCATTAATATACTGTACTTACTGTTGTAAATCGTTCCAGACAATGGTGAATGGGATTCCGTTGTCTGCCAGGACTTGCTTGACCATCATGCTGGAAACAGGGGGCACGTCAAACTCAATAGAATTGAGACGCACTGGCTCCTTCCAAAAGCTGATCTGAAAATCGAATTAACAGTTATCATTTGTACGAGGGTTGATCTAAAAGTCCCAACCACTTGTTATGATTTTTTGAATTGTCGCGTTGCTATGGAAAGGTCTCGATGGCGATTGAATTTATTGTTTATTTTTGCACTGGATATAATGAAACTATAATGTATACATAGAGGGTGACAATGAGGCCAAATGTGAACAATATTCATCAAATAATGAGAATTTTAGTACAAAATGCTGAAAAGTCCAAGAATCAGGCTAGAATTGATTATTTCGTTTACCTTCATCTGTTTGTTGTCTCCAAGTTGTCGTACGAAATCCACATCTTGGACACTTCTTGGATGAACTTCTATCACTTGATATCTTTAACAAGAGGAAAAACACCATCAGCATGACAACTGCTGTTCGCGTCAGCACAAAGTCAGGGTTTGAAGCAGAGACTACAGATTTATATTTTAAATGTTTTCGTATATATACTTGATGAACAAATGAAATGCACCTTAATCTGAAAACATAGGATCAAATCCTATGCGAAGTGCTGATGTGAAAAAGTCACTTCACCCTGGTGGGAATCGAACCCACAAGCTCCCGATTACATGCCAGGTGCTCTACTGCTTGAGGAACGGAGCCGACTGGCTCTCACACATCAACAACTTTTCCAGGTAGTCAATGACGAAGAAATGAAATGTACCTTGTATTCTTAAAGGATATATCTAACGTTTCATACAAGAAGGTTTGGGTCGGCTTTGCATTACACTATCCGTGCCCATTCTGAATATTGAAAAAAAGTTTAGCTCTTGCTACAAGGCGCTACATGATCGAAGATTTTTTTTTTTCAGAGGACGCCATTTTGCACTTTAAACACCGTCAACAGATGCGTCGAGCCACACGGTTGTTCGGGTGAAGAAAAGGGTAGCACAGTGATAAGCACGAAACACAAATGAATGGATACTTGATTTGTTGTAAAAACTTTTTAATAACTCGTGTCGAATTGGCGGAACAAGCCCGCAAAGTATTTTGAGTTGGTCTTGGAAGAGAGAAACCCCAATCGGGACCCCAATGAGACTTGGTTATATATCAGATTGATTTTTTTACAAATACTATGTATGACATTCGGATATCAACGGCGTCTCTCATTTTTTTGTTCCTATTCCTACATTCCAATGATAACCCTTAGTGAGCTTTGGACAAAACGAGTCTTTGAAACATTTATTAATATCCTACATGATTTTATCACGTGTCTAAAGCATTTCTTCCTGCCAAATCAAAGCTTTGTACTTTGCAGATAAAATTGTAAACTTCCGGCACTTACCCCTCGTAGGTAACCCTAGCATGCGCCACGGCGCAAAGCGCAAGAAATACCCACAACATCATCGCGTCACAAGGGGCACTTGTTACGGCCTTGCTTTACGCCCCTCTTTTATACTTCAATTTAACTTGCACGATAGACTGACATTTAAGTTATTGATAAAAACTATTTATATTTTGATGTAAAATTCATTTTGCGAGGTAAAATGTGTCAGGGAGTGTTTAATTAATTGTTGAAGTCAGATAACAACATCCGCAGCTATTTCGGACGGGTGCTCTAAAGGCGGATGTTGAATTCCCAAAGGTATTTAACGTATGCCACTTCGCCATTGACCGGTCACTCTTCACCATGCTGCTGTGGGCAATACTCGCGCTATTTGCAGTGGCCTCGGCCAAAGACTACACTGGGTATGTCAATTCAAAAATGGAAAGAAATAAACTTATTATATTCTCCATTTATCTTCCAAATTTCTAAGTTTATATTAATTTGGCCATCGGGGAGTCTTGATTTAAACCCTAAATTAGCTTAATTAAGCATTATTAGCTTAATTAGCTAGATTAGCTTAACATTAGATACAACCATAATCAAGCGAGTTAATTATACTCACGTTATCTGTTTATTAATGCAATTTAAAGTAGTATTAAAAAATCTGTACATGTAATACAGGGAGGAGGGAGGGAAGTAAAAAGTAAAAAATAAAGTACTACGGTTGGGAATTCAAAATGCATAGAATGTATTGTGGCCGGGTATGTCATGACAAGTACATGTACCAATCAGTCCCAAAAGGGGATTGATCATTTTGAACTAAAACACATTGAAGAGTGGCTGCTAAACATTGCTAACACAGTTGAGAAGGTGTGTAAAATGAACAAAATGTGACGTAGATAGAGGATATCCTATCATTTATGAGTGATATGATTTTTATCCACGAATGGATATGATATCTGCACGAGCGAGCGTAGCGAGAGAGTGCAGATATCAATATCCATGAGTTGATTAAAATCATATCACGAGTAAATCATAGGATGTTCTTTTTATTCCATAGTTAAAGTCATCATCAGAATCGTCGGAAATTAAGTGATTTAATTCGAATTTTCCAAACGATCCGGCGATGTTGACACTTAGCCTCGTTTTTAGTCTGAAGTAGCAAAAATCCGTAAACCATCGCATACGGCGCCGTATGTCATGGCTAAAAAACCGTATGCTATGGTTAAGTGAAAATTTGTCAAAAATATCATATTTTAACACTGATTACAAAAATACCGTTCCATGCCTTATATTTCCCTCAAAAATTCTCATGACATCTGGAACACCCTGTACGTGCTTCTATTTATAGGTATCAAGTTCTTTCTGTTGAACCCAGAGATGTCAATGACCTTGAATTCTTACGACAACTGGGACGAAATAGAGAAATGAAGGTAAATATATGAAGATAATTATCTAAGCACAAGTGCCAATGGGAAAGAACAGAAAATGTAAAGAAACCTAGCAAGAAAAGCAAACTCTAAGTGTAAACCAGTCATAAGAAAAATAGACCATATACAGGGTGGGCCCAAAAAAAACGCCACTTTTTTTCAAGACACTACAACTTTTTTATTTTCCAACCTACATACCTCTTTTGTAGTTATATAGTGCCAAGGGTTCTTAGCAATAATATAATGTAACAAGTCATTCAACTTGGATTATATTTGATCTAAAAGGGGAGTTCAATTGGTCCGCCACCCTAATTGATGATATATTTTAGATTTAGTCGCCTTGCTGATATTGCAGTATCAATGAAATGTTAGCTTTGTTTTTTCCAACCTTTCTAAATTCCCAGCTTTAGTTGAGCAATCTTCTAGATTGGATGCCTTCATACAATCTCCTGGAGACCTTCCCATACCCTATACTCACTGGGGTTTGCATCAGGGCTACTAGCTTGGCGATCATCAGGCCGTATCAGTTCAGGAACATTTTGCAAATTATGCATACTTCTCATGAAAACCACATGTTTAAGTGAGACGCTGGTGACATGTTTTATTCAAGTAAAACTGTATAATTTATGATCCATGGCTAGATAACAACCTCAAGTTTCATTTGGTATGCAAATTATGATTTCTTTTAATATCAAAAATTAAAAAAGTTATAACGTTATGAAAAAAAAGTGGCGTTTTTTGGCCCACCCTGTATATACAGAAACCATAATATAACGTGAGAAGAAATAATGTCTAACACCCCCTCCCCCTCCAATCGAGAGCCAATATCACAATCAAGGACCAGAACACCAAAGGGGATTTCATTCACATTGAAGTTATTAAATATATACACGTTGAAGAAAAAATTGATAGCCAATACTCATAACATCAAAAATGGTTGTAAATACATGTACTATAGTAATCATGAAAGATTATAGCGTTCTGTCTCAAAGAAACAGAAAGTCAATATATGGTCGATTATTGACCCAGAGTGGGAAGTGCCAATTACTTAAAAAGGGTTGCCTAGTGATAAAAATAATATAAAAAACACGATTTAGATACTACTTAATCATTTGACTCACAGATTAACTTTTGGGAGGAGCCAGTCCGCGTTGCTAGGGTATCATTCCACGTGCCCCCAGTTTCCAGCATGATGGTCAAACAAGTCCTGGCAGACAATGGCATTCCATTCTCTATTGTCTACAGCAATCTACAACAGTAAGTATATAAAGCTTGTATTCGCGAATGCAATTCCTCAGCTGTCGGCTACCGGATTGACCTCCTATTTTATGACCAACTCATTTAAATATGAATGGAATAGTGGCAGGTACTATTCATATTTAAAAGAGTTGCCCGTGAAATAACAGGATGTTCAGAAAATAAGATACTATCAAGCATAAATTCACAAACTACGAATAAACTTACATTTACGCTGACTATATGGTTATTTACCAACTGACGATACATGTATAGTTTAGTATTGGCCCAAAACAACTATCACATCGCTATATTGGAATACGACGTATAACTAATAACTAGAAGTTAACTACAACTGTCTATATCTGTAGAAGGGTCCTATCCTCAATTTGAATATATGGGATGTTTTAAAAAATCTTTCAACTTGACCATTAAATGGAGGAGTATAGGGTTGGTTGGTTTTGGTGAGACATTAACGATTAGCCCCACAGATAAAATTTGTGGGATTTATGTCTGGTAAGCGATGCACGTTTCGGCATTTGGAGTATGTTTTGTAAATGGTAATAAAATCGTAACCATTGGAGATGGACCAATGAAATTTTGTAAAAGGAAAGAATATTGAAAATTAAAGGTTTAATTGCGCCAAACATGATTTCAAACCCATGCTCAATGATTAAGTTAACATACATTTCTTTGGTTACCTTTTTGGCTCACCCTGTATAAGTGGCATATATACAATATATAAATAACATGTTTTTTATTTAAAGGCGCATTGATGAAGTAGATGCCGCTAGAATTGCGGCAAGGTTTAACGCCGACCCAACAAACTACATACTCAGTGACTATCAGAGACCGGCCACAGTAAGAGCAACTCATGATAACTAACAATTTTCAATAATTGAGAAACTACAAACCGAAACGTCAGTAAAACCTCGACACCGTCATCATGATACAATTCAGATTTGAGTATTAATCTGGTGAACGTAACCTATTTAATTCAACGAAACGATATAAAAATTCACGAAATATCAGTACAATATAGTCAACCTAGAGCCCGTGGTAGACCATTGCCCGACACAAACATGATAACTCAAGAATACGTAATACGATCTCTAATGAATACAGAGCCAATGATGACGTATCTTTCTTCAGATAAACGCATGGTTGGATACCCTCGGAAACCAATATTCACAAGCGACTGTAAGATCTATTGGGACCTCAACTGAAGGCAGAGACATGAAAACTATAACTGTGAGTAAACAGAATCAAGCATATAAAACTAATTACATGAATTAGAAACGTGATACTTTCTCTACGAAATATATAATGCGTTATTAAGGCCTTACCAATTTATCAAACGCCCTGTACATCCTTTGCAGAAACTCTACTGAATCACGACTTCATCTAATTTTTATTCTGGGGGATCCTATGAGCAACATTATAAGCATAAGGTAAAGGAACATCAAGATCAAAATCGTCGTAATATACTTTTTAGATCAGCACCGGAACGACTGGGCGACGCTCTGTGTTAATTGACTGTGGCATTCACGCAAGGGAATGGATCACCGTCTCCACATGTATTTACATCATACAAACCGTAAGTTACTTATCCGTATTTATGTATACGGGTCGTTAAAAATGTTTGTACAATAAGTATATATACCCATTCTGATTTATCAGAGTCCCTCTTTACCTAACGTTTACATACTGTGTTTTGTAAAATGTGCATTAAAGCATTGTTTCATTGTTTGGGATATTGGCGATTTGTCTTCCTTCATTAGTTGCGCACTTATATTCCGTTCACATACTGTGTTTTGTAAAATGTGCATTAAAGCATTGTTTCATAGTTAGGGACATTGGAGGTTTGTCTTCCTTCATTAGTTACGCACTTATGTTTCTTTCGCATACTGTGTTTTGTAAAATGTGCATTCAGTTATTGTTTGGGATATTGGCGATTTGTCTTCCTTCATTGGTTGCGCACTTATATTCCGTTCACATACTGTGTTTTGTAAAATGTGCATTAAAGCATTGTTTCATTGTTTGGGATATTGGCGATTTGTCTTCCTTCATTAGTTACGCACTTGTGTTTCTTTCGCATAATGTGTTTTGTAAAATGTGCATTCAATTATAGTTTGGGATTTTTGGAGATTTGTCTTCCTTCATTAATTACGCACTTATGTTTCTTTCTCATACTGTGTTTTATAAAATGTGCATTCAGTTATGGTTTGGGATATTGGCGATTTGTCTTCCTTCATTAGTTTACGCACTTATATTTTTTTCGCATTCTGTGTTTTGTTATATGATTTCACTTGGTTTTTAGCTTTTGGTTAACGTCTGATACTGTGTTTTGCTTGTAAATGTTGCTTTTCGACTTTCCTCTATTTGTACTTGTGCTGACATAGTTATTACATGCATATTAACCGTTATATCGGCTATTGACTTTTACAGTTACTTGAACAATATGGTTCAAACCCAGAAGTGACTTCAGTACTCGATAGATACGACTTCTACGTTCTACCTGTCACGAATCCTGATGGATACGAGTTTACATTCGAAAATGGAACCCAAGTAAGTTACAGACTTCACTGAGGTAGTTACCTGGTTACATGAATGAAGGAAGGTGTGAGGCAGACGAGGCCATTGCATTTGACATAGGCCTAGTTCCATAATCCTAACACTTCCTATATTGTCCCACTAAGTTGGTATTTCCGTTATTAGTATTTCAACATCACAGAGCTAGTGCCAAAATATTCCATTTTGATGTCACCGCCAGACATAATTTCAAAGTCTCCATTTTTTAGTGGACGGAGGTAGGTGTTCAACGTCTGTTACAAATGGCAGGTAGTGACATTTTACATGTTAATACCTTAATTGTTTTTTATTGTTAACTTGTGGCTGTTCGCGACATACATTTAGGCAGTTATACTTATATGTCGTTGCAGGGTGATCGTCTTTGGAGAAAAACTCGCTCTGTTAATGCTGGCGAGGAAGATGATGACCAATGCTGGGGAACTGATGCCAACCGGAACTTTGACTCATTCTGGGGAGGTATGAACCAATCAAAATCCGAGATAGAGGGACCAATCACCATGTATTGTAAAAGTACAGGATAGCCCCAAAAAATGAATTGTCCCATTTTATTGCCCTTCTTGTATATAGGTATACAACAACACTGGATTATATCTCTGAACGTTTTGGCACTCTTCATATTTTCATTTTCAAAATTCAAAACTAGGGATCCAATCTTGATGTAGATCTAGTCATAATCTAAAATATTCATTCTCTTGTGATATGTAGACGCAGGAGCTGATCCAGACATCCCATGTTCAGACGTATACCCAGGTACCCAGGCATTTTCCGAACCCGAGACCAGAGCTCTGCGTGATTGGGCCTTGTCTATCCCTAACAAGATCCTTTTCTTGAATATCCACTGCTTTACTCAGCTCTGGCTAGTACCCTATGGCTATCATCCAAGCACTCCATACCCCGAAGATTACGATGAACTGGTGTGTACTAAATAGTGCAAATTGTGATTTATCAAAGTGTGTATGTAAAAACAAAATACAGTAGAACCTATCTAATCCGAATGCCATATAGAATTATACTGGGTGTATGTTTCTCAGAAACAGGTACATGTAGCCTTCCCAAAACGGTATTTCCGTTTACTTATCTTCGATTAAAAAGACCTGGACAAGGCTAAGAAACAGGAAAAGTGTCTCGATTCATTTATTATGATTTCCAGGTACGAGTAGCCAACATTGGTGTGGCTGCACTACAGGCTGTCAATGGACTGGAATTTGAAGTAGGAACACCCCCTGACATTTTGTGTATGTATTTTTTACATTTAAGATGGTCTTATGGATGGGTTTATTGATACGTCTCCAATGTAAATATCCACAAAAATCTTACTTAATATTCAGCAATTTGTAATCATCGGAATTCTCACAACGCGCATCTACCTCCAACAGTAAATGAAGTCATTCGATTCGCATTTTACCTGCTATATGAGCGTAATCCATAAAAGTATTGAACATATGTTTACCATAGAATCAATCACTGAGAAATATTACATAATCTTAATTGGCTGGTTTGGTGATTCAAGTCAGGCCAGGTGATGCCACAAAGAAGTATTCCTAATTTTGCTTTCTTATGTTACAGATGAGGTATCTGGAGGAGCTCTTGATTGGGCAAAAATAACTGGAGGATTCAAGTATTCCTACTCCCCCGAATTGAGGCCAGAAAGCCCATTTGACGGAGGTTTTATCCTTCCACCAGGGGATATACTCCCAGCAGGTCGTGAAGTGTTTGCTGCACTACTTTCTCATTGTAACGAAATGCAATAAACTAGTTTAGAAACTTGAAATATGCTTTGAAATGGCAAAATATTTAGTCTAATAACCAGGGCTTTAATAACCATGTGAATTAAATCTTGAGTTTTCAAGAGACAAGACCATGATTAAAAACTCTTCATTCACACACACATGAACATCATTTATATCAAAATTAATCATTTATTTTCTCCAACTATGGGCATGGTATATCTCCAAATATGTGCATGTATGGTACAAATCCTGACAGGTAATTGCAATACAAAATTCAGTTCATTTCTGTGCATCCCATAATAGAAGTTCTCCACAAAATAACAAAGAGCACAATCTCCTCATGTAAAACATTTTATGCCTTTCACGAAGAATGTTTCCATATTTGGCAGTTTAGTTCAAATGCTACAAATGTTTTATAGTTTTGATTAGATGTTTATTTCCCTCGTCTGAAACCACTGGAGCCTTTAGCTTTCTTTGCAGATCCTTTTTTCTCATCAGCCTGAAATGTATTAGACTGAATTAGTATGTAGTCGAGAACACCTTTGGTATGTCTAAAAAAGTGTTCCACTTGGGAGGTGTTCCACTTACAGAGCTTCATTTAAAGAACACCTTTGTTATGTCTAAAAAAGTGTTCAATTTGGGAGGTGTTCCACTTACAGAGTTTCATTTAAAATTAAGTCAGTTGGAATCTAAAACATTTGAATCTAAAAGATACCTTGAGGTTCTCCATTGTCTATGAAAAAGAGGAAATCTGATCCTCCATTTACTAACTTTACGTTATGGAGTGGTTGATGATGTGACAGATGTCACTTTAACTTACTTTATGTTTAGGAATGATTGATGATATGACAGATGTCACTTTAACTTCATTTCACCTTTATGGGTAGTTGATGATGTGACAGATGTCACTTTAACTTATTTAACATTTAGGAGTGGTTGATGATGTGACAGCTGTCACTTTAACTTACTTCATGTTTACAAGTGTTTGATGATGCAACAGATCCACTTTATCTTATTTAACTTTTAGGAGTCGTTGATTATGTGACATATTGTTTACAAGTGTTTGATGATGCAACAGATGTCACTTTAACATAATTTATGTTTAGAAGAGGTTGATGATGTGACTGATGTCACTTTAACATACTTTACGTTTAGGAGTGGTTGATAATGTGACAAATGTCACTTAACATACTTTACATTTAGAAGTAGTTGATGATGTGACAGATGTCATTTTAACTTACTTTACGTTTAGGAGTGGTTGATGATGTGACTGATGTCACTTTAAAGAAGCTGTCAAGTCTTCCTTGAGTTGAACCAGTTCGTGAACTTTTTATCTTTTTAATACCATTCCTGATTCGATCTTCACTGAAATAGAGAATAAAATTAAATTCATACGAAGACCCTTCTTCATGTAGAAATGAGATGTTATCTTATTGGTCTATGAATAACACATGATCATGTTGTTAACAAATTCAAAATTTTGTATACACACTAGAAATAACAAAATTATTCAAGGTTTTAAGCACTGAACTCAATAAATGCTTGTAAAATAAATCACAAGTGGGTTGTTCGTGTAAATAAAGGCGAGGCCTAATTTTTATCAATCTTTTCCTCATTTGACAAAAATATCGACTGGGTTTCTTCTGAATCAAAAAAATATTGATCAATGGAAAATGATCTATGATCAAAGAAAATAAATAGAGGAAACTCCCAGTGATATATATATATATAAACATTAGGGAGTTTAAGCTTGCAATGTTTTTCACAACCTAAACGTGAAGATAAAATATTTAAGCGATGCATTTGTATGAGCGATTGGCCATACGTATAGGTTGGTGTTTTGATTTTATATGCGAGCTTGAACTCCCTATCATCTTACTTGAATCCCTTCTCCTCACACATGTACTTTATGAGCTCCTCTTCTTTAGGTGCAGTCCATTTCAACTGAAACAGAATTACATGTTTAAGAATACATGAACATTTCCATCCTTTGTAACACTGATAATAACCAAGTATAGTGAAACCTGTAAAGTTGATCACCTCAAGAAGTGGCATAGTGGAACACTTTTGAGAGTCCCAAGACCAACTGACTTAATGTAAAATAAGCACTATTTTTCACTAAAATATGAAGGGAAAGTATGTGAATGAGAATAGGAATGTGTTGCGTGTTTTAGCTCAAAATTTCTCAAGAAACAAGCTTGTTTCAAATATGTATCAGGAAACCAGCTATAGAACTATCAATGGCATAACTACATGCTGTAGTTTAGTCTAAGCAAACACTGAAGTGGAACAGTTAAAGGTGATTGATTCATTATACATCTTTGATTCGATTTTCTATGCAAGCTTAAACTCTCTAATGTCAACTCACTTCAACATCAGCTCCTGCTGTAACATCAGGTTCCTTAAAGAGTCGCCTTGCTTCTTTATACATCCAGTCTTCAGGTATGGTGTATTTCTACAAAATAAAAGGATTCCTTGAAATACGCAAATGCTTTTCACCAAATATGCCTTTCTATTTTGTCCAAAAATAACAAACTAACAAATAGTTGAAATGTGCCTGGTGATTTGTTAAACTCACAGACACATGTTTCAATAGTATCAACTGTATGCAAGATAAAACATACAGATTTTCTTTAAAAAATCACCATTATTCATTTCTCACTCCCCTGATTTTTGAAGATCATTTAAACCAATAAATGAGTATCATATACATGACGTTTTGTTTGAACCCTTGTGGCCTGCTCAATAATCAATAAATTGAAAAAAAATTCATTGAAACATTTTAGGATGACATGTGTATCATTTGAAAAAAATGATGTCCAAAAAATAATCTTAGATTCTTTAAACTTTTTAAACACTGTCTCATACAAGTTTCATGTTACTCAGGTGGATGTACAGGGTGGCCCAAAAAAAAGAAACATTTACTCATCAGAACAGATTTCGAAGTTCCTTTTTTCGGTCACCTTGTATGATATCAAGCATGAAAGTTGATTGTACATAAAATGATATTTTCAAACTCACAATGCAGTTCTACAGGTTAAAATAGATATTAATCAAACTTACTTTAGTATCTATATTTTTTAAGATTGTTTCAATATTTTTATGCTGCTTGACGAGTTCAACTGCTCGTTTAGGTCCGATTCCCCTGATAGAGTCACAATAGTCACAACCAAGCAATATACAGAGATCTATGAATTCTTCTTCAGACATGTCTAGTCCCTCAAGGACAAGCCTCAGGTGGAATTCTTTGATTGGCATTTTTCTGGAAACAACAAAATGTTATCGGATTATTCTGGTCAAATTCATTTTGATTTCATTTCATAATTCATTGTGAATATGATTTATTGTAAACATCGAATATTTCAAACACAATGCTTTTCTGTTTTCAATGTTTGAGTGATGAAGTGGTAAATTACTATGTGAGTATAAATCAGTTCAAGTCACCACAATGAAAAGTAATAAAATATTTGGAAATTGTTAGAGACAGACACTGAGCACAATAGTTACATACTGTGTAGACATCAAAACTAACCTGGCTTCACTAAAGGTGAGGTGACGAAGCAGAACAGAAGTACCAAATGTAAGAGCATCCATATCTTCTGTACCAACAGCATAGACTTTACCAGTTTTTACAAGTTCAGCACATTGGGCTTCTGCCTCACATGGAGCCTATAATGCATACATTGCATAAGCAGTGTAGGTATGGAGCCTATAATGCATACATCACATAAACAGTGTAAAGGAATGAAGCCTATAATGCATACATCACATAAACAGTGTAAAGGAACAAGTCAATATATTGATGCTTTCTAATTAATCCAGTAAATCATGCCATGTGTTGGTTATGATGTCATTCTTACCATGAGCTTTTAAGAGACATTTCCATGGTAGAAATAGAAATATCATATTACTTATTTTCAGAAATCGGGTACCCTGCGTGCAGTCTAGTTATCAACTGCCCTCTGCCTAGCATAGACTATATTACAGTTTAGCAACCCTGCCCCAATGATCGGTGACTGTAAGGGCCCAGGTCATAAATCATTTCAAATCTAGCATGTTGACCTTTTCTCAACCAATCAGCGAATCGAAAGAGAAACTAAAGAGTGGAGACGAAACTGTCTTTTAAGAAGTAAAGTTGAACGAATCCATAGGGTAGAAATCTGGCCAGATACCAATGTTTCTTTAATTCACCAAAAGCAGTTTGGATTTACTGGAAAGATCTGTAGCGACCCTGGGTTGGCTAGTCATATTTTACTCTTACATAAATTGCCAACCTGGCACCCGGTGTCGCTACTTTCCTTCCGCTCTACAGCGCGAATAGTTCCGCTGCAGGGTCAGGGAAATAGTTGCTTGAGCTATCTAGCTTTTGTTCAGAACAATTGTTTTGCAAGAGTATTTTGAACATGGCACATTTCTGCTGTAATTTTATGTAAGGGTTGATCTCGCGAGAGACAGCGAGAAGAGAGTTGGCGCCATACTTTTTCACTCACGAGGCAGTTTTGATTTAAATTGGTGATTTGGATTACTTCTGGCACTTGATCAGGCCTGATCGATCGTTATGGCAGCCAGAGGGATGAAGGGAGACGAGTGGCTGCAAAACTGAGGTTATATTTTCTAATTTTAACTCAACTGCTGTGCTGAGCATACTTGTAGAAATATTGTGAATCATTTTCAGTTTATTTTGTCTTTGACTTTTGAGAGTCATCTGAGTTTGACATTGGGTTTAATTTGGTTATATGGAACATCTATTTTGGTTGATTTTCTTTGATAGAATAGTGTAATTTTTGGCTGGAAGATCTGGCCTAGTTTTGATATGCTCAGCGCGCAGGTGAGATTTTTCACAGCGCCACCTTTTGACAATCGCTTTACTTAAAGCTCGATGTTGTTTTAATTGTAAGCGCTCATATAGCCGCCATCTTACTTAGTCATTTGTAATCTTTCTGCCATGTAATTTCCTATGATTTCATTTGATAGATAAAACTGATGTAAAACCAAATCTCATTATTTATTTACAATTAAACTTTAAAACTTTACTTGATTTGTTGTGTTGATTGTTTGTAGTCATTGACTGGAGGTTTTGATGGAATAACAGTAAAATGGCCCTATGATTAGCTTTCTGATATCTTCCTAGCTTCATTTCTTCATTCTGTTCCAAATCATTCTTGTTTAATTAGTGTTTCCAACTTTTGTATCTATTCAAAGATGGCAGCACCTTACATAGAGTCCAGTAATCAATCTTAACATTCAGCTCAAATTCGATTCACTACGTTGCCATGGCCGTTCAGCTTACCACGCTACCATTTGTTTGCTCGTTCGGTCCTGTTTGTTTGTTTGTACGGGTTGCTTTGTTGTAGATTGGTTTATTGATTGATTGGGCAGCCCGTACGTGGCAGTTTCGGGATTAAGACCGGAGCTGTTACATTGGTTAGTCGCGGCGGGATTTTTGAGTTGTTTGTTGGATTGATTGATTGTTGTTTGAGTATTTGTGAAATTCTGCAGCAAGTTTCTAGTTGTGCGCGGTTGAGATTTGATGACCTACTCTAGTCCAGTCCTGGTAGTAATTGACTGTGATAGAGTGATACTACTGATAGTGAGCTTTACTGATTGTGCTAGAGGAGCAGGCGACTGGTCATTGAGTGCCACATCTGAAGTTTGTTCCCTTTCTAGACATGGCACATTTTTCTGATATTATGCAGAAACACCAGAATTTGACTTCACACATTGCTATGTCAACTGATGCTGCATTTTGTTTTCCAGGTAAACATGAGGGCTCTGGAGTGGTTGAACCGGCTCGCATTACTACACAAGCCCCGAGTTCCCGCGTTGCAGTCAGCCAGACTGCGCCAGCTTGTCATGTTGTGACATCTACTTGTCAGGGCCAGGCTAGGCCTCAGGATGATTCTTATCTTGATGCGCCTGCTGCGAATGGCGCAAAGGAACTCATGGACTCTGCCTATGATTCCTTCGATGGCGAGAGATTATCGTGTCAACCTCCGATTAGACTTAACACGTATGATGGCACTTCTTCATTTGAGGACTTTATTGTACAGTTTAACATCATAGCGTCTTTCTTCAAATGGGACGATAATATGAAATCTGTGTATCTCATATCCTGTTTGAGAGGCAGAGCGCTTTCTGTATTGAGTGCCATGGACACCACTGAAAGACAAGACTTTTCAAGAATTGTGCACAATATCTCCATCTATTGTGACAATGCTCTACAGCACACTTTTGAGTTTTACTTAAAGAAGCTGCAGTCCCGGGTACGTTTGCCGGGTGAAACCCTCACTGAACTGGCACATGACATCAAGCGCTTATCCCGAGGAGCATTTGGTGACAGCCAACATGGAAAGGATGTTGCTGTGCGCACATTTCTTGATGCAATCCCCGATGATGATTTGTGCTGGAGTATCCACTCCAAACAACCACTGAGCATTGAGGAAGCCCTTACAATCGGGCTGAAATATGAAAATCATTTCAAGCTTCGGCTGGCGAAGGAGCCAAGACCTACCATTGATGGCGATGATTTCCCGGGTGAGGTTGAAATCTTGTCGAAATGTGAAGCGCCACCTATTACAAAGGATGAAATATCTCCGGCTGCAGACAAACTCCTGGATAAGACCCCTTGTAATCAGGATGAACAATCTGGTTCCCTGAATACTTCTACAGAACCTGACTCTGACTGTAGTGTGAACTTGAAATATGCTTTTAAGTCACACTCATATAAACGGAAAAGACGATTGTGTTACCAGTGCGGCTGTTGTAACCATACTTACCGATTGTGTCCTTATAAAAGAATACCGAGGAATAGACTTATTTCTTTACCCGAATGTGACAAACTCCAAGAATGTTGGAAAAAACTACTACAAATGTATATCCCGAAAAATGGCAGTATGGTACCTAACTGTCATGGATTAGGCTAATAATGAACCTTATCAATTATCCCTAAAAATGGACTGTGGGCCATTGGATAAATTGTCATCATGATTGTTCTGAAAAATGGATCGATATCTATTGAATTTTCATTGCGGTCATTATATTATGTGGTAGCTGATTTATGTTCCCGATAAAATGAGCCATATTGGGCCATTGGATAACATCAAAGTGAAATGTAAGGCTAGTGTATTTTGATTGCACTGCCTATTGAATTACCAGTGTACATTATAGCTGCATATAGCGCTTGTGACATCATGATGAATGACATGGTAATGGTATATCTACTCTGATTTGACATCCATCGCTATAATACTTACTTATATCTGCAGAGCTTCAACATCATGACAGTAATGTGTGTAGACTGATTTTCAAGCTGGAAGGAGTGCACGCCTACCATTATTGGAATGGGACTTTCACCGCTGTTAGTGTGGACATGCAGTATCTGAACATTATAGACAGAGTTAGGGACTTTTATACCATGCATACATTTTGTGCTGAGAGACTGTAAATCTTTTAATTTTGATATTTTTGCATTAAAACTCTGTACAATGGTTTCTTATTGGTCTGGGCGGTCCTCCCATTTTGGCATTTGCTGGTATTTAATTTTGAGGATTATGCCGTCCAGGCCAAGCAGATGACCATTTCTGAGGGTAAAAAATAGTGATTGCCATAGAGCACCATACTGGCTTTAAAGATTTTGGATGTAATTTTTGTAATGCTTTGTAATCATTTTCTGTACATTTTGTAAGCTACGTAGCCATATTTTTGTCATTGATCTTTAATTTTGTAGTGATTTTTATGCCCTTAAGGATAGTATGTTGCATTATAGCATTCTTCCCATTTTGTACATTTTGAGGTTAAAGACCTCTCTCAGAGGGGAGGTATGTAGCGACCCTGGGTTGGCTAGTCATATTTTACTCTTACATAAATTGCCAACCTGGCACCCGGTGTCGCTACTTTCCTTCCGCTCTACAGCGCGAATAGTTCCGCTGCAGGGTCAGGGAAATAGTTGCTTGAGCTATCTAGCTTTTGTTCAGAACAATTGTTTTGCAAGAGTATTTTGAACATGGCACATTTCTGCTGTAATTTTATGTAAGGGTTGATCTCGCGAGAGACAGCGAGAAGAGAGTTGGCGCCATACTTTTTCACTCACGAGGCAGTTTTGATTTAAATTGGTGATTTGGATTACTTCTGGCACTTGATCAGGCCTGATCGATCGTTATGGCAGCCAGAGGGATGAAGGGAGACGAGTGGCTGCAAAACTGAGGTTATATTTTCTAATTTTAACTCAACTGCTGTGCTGAGCATACTTGTAGAAATATTGTGAATCATTTTCAGTTTATTTTGTCTTTGACTTTTGAGAGTCATCTGAGTTTGACATTGGGTTTAATTTGGTTATATGGAACATCTATTTTGGTTGATTTTCTTTGATAGAATAGTGTAATTTTTGGCTGGAAGATCTGGCCTAGTTTTGATATGCTCAGCGCGCAGGTGAGATTTTTCACAGCGCCACCTTTTGACAATCGCTTTACTTAAAGCTCGATGTTGTTTTAATTGTAAGCGCTCATATAGCCGCCATCTTACTTAGTCATTTGTAATCTTTCTGCCATGTAATTTCCTATGATTTCATTTGATAGATAAAACTGATGTAAAACCAAATCTCATTATTTATTTACAATTAAACTTTAAAACTTTACTTGATTTGTTGTGTTGATTGTTTGTAGTCATTGACTGGAGGTTTTGATGGAATAACAGTAAAATGGCCCTATGATTAGCTTTCTGATATCTTCCTAGCTTCATTTCTTCATTCTGTTCCAAATCATTCTTGTTTAATTAGTGTTTCCAACTTTTGTATCTATTCAAAGATGGCAGCACCTTACATAGAGTCCAGTAATCAATCTTAACATTCAGCTCAAATTCGATTCACTACGTTGCCATGGCCGTTCAGCTTACCACGCTACCATTTGTTTGCTCGTTCGGTCCTGTTTGTTTGTTTGTACGGGTTGCTTTGTTGTAGATTGGTTTATTGATTGATTGGGCAGCCCGTACGTGGCAGTTTCGGGATTAAGACCGGAGCTGTTACAGATCTATTACATTTCAAATCAAAATTCTCTTTTTGATTTATTTTTATTTTTGAGATTATGTTTCATTGCCTCAGAGTTTACCAGATCATGAACATATTTTGAGAATTTTTTTTCAAAAGCTCCATAGAGTTTGGCCTTTATTCCAAGTACTACCCATGCAATTTCACATTTCATTGACCTTTCTGCGATTTCATTTTTTCGACTGCACCTTTGTTACTGGTGTCATTAAAATCTGATGTTATAATTAAGTATTGATACCAATGACACAAATATGTACAGCACACACAAATCTGATGTCATAAAACATAAATTCATTGGCAATGTTATTTTTGGTTTATCTTTAAAACAATTTGTCCCTGATACTCGTCCAGTCCTTTCTACTATACCATATGTATTTCTTCATTTCTTACTTAAACCAATGCTTTTGATTTATATAAACAAAGACTCATGTAAAAATTTGGCTATTAATGTCTACATTGACACAGCCAAGGAAATAATTGCTTAAAAAAAAGAAATAAAAAAAAGAAAACAACAACAACAAAGACTCACATCAACATATGGAACACCCATGAGCTCTAAAAGCTGTTTGCATTCGTTGCTATGTTCCTTGGTAACTTTCACCAGTCGCTTATTGAATCTTTCCACATTCTCTTGGTCCCCTAGGTAACAAATTACAACATTTCAAACAAATAAATTTGAACAATTTGACATTGATTACTTATTACTCTAAACAAGGTAAATTCTTATTAGTTAATTTTAAATCATGAAAGCAACCTTGCAACCTTTTAAAAAGCTAGAATATTTCAGTGTTTTCCCTCGAAATTTTCGCAAGTGGGTGCAAAATCCTCATTTTCACAATTCAGACTGAAATTGATAAAAATATGCCCAATTTTCATGATTTTTCTCATTTTCAAGTGCGTGCAAATAGATTTTCAGGTGGGTGCAAACCTATTTCAAAAATCTTAGGTGGGTCCTGCGCCAGCTTGCTTTAATGCTAGCAAGATCACTGATTCACAGGTGGAGGCATATTCTCCAAAGCCATGTGAGCTTCATATAATAATATAAGTATTGAGGGCAAAATGTTCTTACCTGCTTCCTCAGCCTTTGCCAGTTCTTTCTCTGCCACCTCACGTCGTTCTTTACGCTTCTCTAACTCCCCTGACTTCATTTCTGGTGGCTTGCCATCAAATACATACACAGGCTTTATCCCATTGTCAAGCATACGGATCGTCCGGTAAAATATTCCCATAAGGTGACTAGAATAAAATGAAAGGATTTTACATCAGTGGAATTGACCAAGGGAAACAAAACCAGAACAACGGCAACGCCAAAGCGTAGCGAATCCCATCGAACAGAAATGGCTGGCATTTTTACAAACGAAATATATAGCAAATATCATAAAACAACACACCAGAAAGGCCACCATTTTCAAAATGGTTAGCCAAGTTGTCATCAGAAGAAATAATATGCTTTTAGTAGCCACCTATAAAATTTTTGAAAAATCGCACACATGTACTTGTGAAATACAGTAAAACCTGCGTATAGTGAACAATTTTTTGCCAAGAAAAAATGTTCACTGTTGGTAGGTGTTCACTACAGCAATGATTTGATTTTGCGGCATTTTGCCGTATTATATAAAGAGACCAGCTATTAAAAGAGAGGAGGGAATATTTATTTATTTATTTATTATTTATTTATTTAGATATACACTTTTTTAACAGTGGCACTCTTAAATTAAGGTGCATGTAATCGAATAATATCCACAATTCCATGTTGGTTAAAACATCACATTTTATCAAACTAAAATGAGTCTTAAAAAGAATTAAAACATATTCATATTTCAATAATAAATTTAAATTGTATTTTCTACCCATATTAACCCATGACACTCAAGCGTTAAGTATTTAATTTGTTGTAATGCTATATACAAAATGACTTATTTTAGACTGACTGTCATCTGAATGGTTCATCCTTTTATTGTCAAATTTTTATCTCTATATAATTCTTTTTATCTCATCAAGATGGTCCTTTAAATAGTGGAATTTTTGAGACATTTGAGTCAGTTAAAGGACTTTATTGAATTAGTTAAAGGACATGATAGATGCAGTTAATAGTGAAATGATCATGAATTATAATTTTGATGAGAAAAAAGATTAAGTTGGGACTTAGCAGATAGAGGTAATAATAGTTAGCTAGATTATCTCCAAGCAATCAATCCCAGACGCATATCCTTTGTAACAAAAACAAAGCTTATTAAGAATTATAATTAGTCACATCTGTTTCAGATCAAGATCTCAAATTGACCTTTTAATTATTTTTGGCAGGTAATATAAACATAAACTGCTTAACTCTGATAAGGCAGTTGCACAAAATCCACGAGAAATGTTATATCTTATTCAATGTTCACTAGAGACAGGATAATTCAATTGATTTTGCCAGGGTTTAGTGTTCACTGTTCACAGTTGGTAGGTGTTCACTATAGGATTGCACTTTAACATGGGAGTCAATGGGAGAAAAAGGTTTTGCCGAATAAAAACTTTCACTGTTAATAGGTGTTCACTAGAGAGATGTGTTCACTAACTCAGGTTTTACTGTAAGTAAAAAATGTAAAAATGACAGCCATTTTTTAAAATGGCCGCCTACTATCCGAAGTGTCATGAGACAGTGTGCAAGGCTCGTGAGTATTCACATATCAAATATGAACAAAATCGCTTCACTACTTTTCAAGTTATAGTAAAAACGTAAAAATGGTGGTCATTTTTCAAAATGGCCGCCTACTACCCAAAGTGTCATTAGACAATGTGCCATGCTTATAGTATTCACATATAAAATATGAAACATACCAAATATGAACAAAATCGCTGAACTACTTTTCGAGTTAAAGTAAAATACGTTAAAATGGCAGCCATTTTTCAAAATGGCCACCTTCTACCAAAAGTGTCATTAGACAATGTGACATGCTTATAGTATTCACATACCAAATATGAACAAAATTGCTTCACTACTTTTCGAGTTATTGTAAAATACGTTAAAATGGCGGCCCTTTTTCAAAATGGCTGCCTTCTACCAAAAGTGTCATAGGACAGTGTGCCATGCTTATAGTATTCACATACCAAATATGAACAAAATTGCTTCCCTACTTTTCGAGTTAAGTAAAATACGTTAAAATGGCGGCCATTTTTCAAAATGGCCGCCTTCTACCAAAAGTGTCATAGGACGGTGGGCCATGCTTATAGTATTCACATACCAAATATGAACAAAATCGCTCCACTACTTTTCGAGTTATAGTAAAATATGTTAAAATGGCGGCCATTTTTCAAATTTTTTTTCAAAATGGCCGCCTTCTACCAAAAGTGCCATAGGACAGTGTGCCATGCTTATAGTATTCACATACCAAATATGAACAAAATCGCTCCACTACTTTTCGAATTACAGCAAAAATCGTAAAATAACGAGTAAAGGCCGCCATTTTTCAAGATGGCTGCCATGTGCTTTTTTAATATCTATATTTGTAGCTTTATTAATGTCCTTTATAATTTTTTTACACTTAAAACATATTGCTATTACAGTTTTACATATTGTACCTAAATTACTGTAAAATCGGCACTAAAATGGCCGCCATTTTGAAATGAGCGGCCATTTTGAAAATCGGCTTTCGAGCAGAACTTCTACCCCCATAGGGTATATGTGTACAACATATGAACAAAACGGGCCAACGGTATTTGAGTTATTACCCGGACGGATGGACAGACGGACGGATGGACGGATGTACGTACGGACGGACGTACGGACGGACGGATGGACGGACGGATGGACAAACGGAGGCGTTCCCTATATCCCTCCGAACTTCGTTCGATGGGATAATAAGATGAATAATATAGTACATTGACATGTGTATCTACTAGTATCAGATTTTACAAATCTGCTTTAAAATGCTTGGCATAGTTTATGCTGGTTTTAATTACATGTAGTAAAACCTGTATATCTGAACACCTCTCTAACCCTAAAACTTCTCAATGTGAACACTTTTTCTCGGTCCCAAATTTGTCATCTCCCATTAACTCAAATATTTATAAATTTGAGCACCTCTACTTTCCTCTAGTCCTTATCTAAACACATTTTACTGATCATACATATATATTCAGCCTGGAAAACTGAAGATGCAGATTTCATTTGAACTATGAGTGGCAACTGTACATGCTTCTGCAGGCTTTTACCTTGCTAAATCCATGACGTGAACATGTTAACCAAACATTTATGCAATCAAAACAATCATTGTGACATACCTTGTTGTTTCCCCTGCTTCATTGGTCAGTGCACTTCCATCTTGTCTTACTGCTATCAGGAACTGGTATATACTCATAGAGGCATCAATTGCAACCTTGCGTCCTAATTAAATAAAGGTAATATGTACATATCATAACAGAATCAAATGCGATGATTATTAATTTTGGCATTTTCTCTTGTGTTCCAATTAAGTTGTTGACACTGTCAGATCAGAGACATATAACACATATAGATCTAGTATTACTCGAGTCTCTAGCCAATTCTTGGCTAGAAGTAATTTCATCTGGAACACCGTGAACCATTTGAAAAAAGCTGGCTGTTGTGTAACAAAGGACAAGGTGCAATTATTGGCAAATATCCCTATGGTCAAAATGAATCATTCCTAGGTGTAACATGAAGAATAAAATGTCATATAATACTTTGGAAAATATTAAAGTGCTCGGACACACATAAGCTGAGATAGGGATCATTTCGTTCAGTAAGGTTGTATTGACTTACATGGAGCTGTGCACCATTGACTTAACATGAGGATATCAGCAGATCCCAATAGAGGCCATTGGTTTCCATTGATTATCACAGAAATACCAAAAATACACTATGACCTGAATCGATTGCAAACTTAATAATTTCACAATACGACACAAATGGTTTATCTCATCAAATGTGCAAATATGAAGTTTGCAATCGATTCAGGTCATACTTAAAATTAAAAGATTGTACATTTTTTCATCATTTTTTTCCCTACAAAATGGCTATAGAAAAATGCTCCAAACCAACTTTTACATTTATCAAATATCATACAAGTTTGTAAAACCAAAGATTATACTATTATATTTCATTATGTAGTAACATATTTGGATACGATGCAGGGATGCGTAGGATGTAAATGGATTTTGACAGACACAAAAATACTTCCTGGTTTGGAATCTATGCCTCTACACTTCATGATTGAATTATGACCCTAATAAGTGGCCTATACATCAATACAGTGCTGAATATAGGTCAACAAGATACCAGTGTGCATATAAATGTAATAATTGAAGCAGAATACTCATTTTGAAAAATCAGATGAATTATTTTTTTCCCATGGGGAGATCCCAATGGAGGGTGTATAAGGTCCTTTATTAAATAGTTTAAAAATCACCAAATCATGAATAAAATGGAACTGGCTGGGCTCCTTGATGAGATATTGCATGATTTCGTCAGGATTTTGTCTAAAATTAAAACATGGGCTTTCAATTAGAGTTGAATGCCCATGATTAAAATAAACGTCTCCAAGAAATATGGCGATATTTGAAAACTGGACGAAATGTCGTTATTGTCTGATATTAGTAACTGGCTGTAATTTCTAAGTTAGCGATCCAGAAGATGTGAACTAATACATTGATCACGTCATGTGTGTTTTGGAATTTTTGGTGAGGTAATAAGACCAAAACTCGCAATTCAAATTGTGATGTGGAAAAATGGCGAACATTTGATTTCAAATTTGATGATTACAAAATGACTCGTGTACAGCAGTAAAAACTAGTTCAACGTCGTTAAACTCAATAACGGCGTTCTTTACTATTAGGAATTTTCTTGGGGCCGTTATTGAGTTTAACCTCTTTACTATTCTTTCCTTTGATGCAAGTTCTGGATCCATCGAAACCATTTTGCCGCGATAACATGCAATTGATACTTGACAATAATATAAAAACACATAACATCAAGTGATATAACACAATATTATTGTGTTTAAAATGTTCATTTATACTCGTAAAATGAGGCTACACTTACCGATCTCTAAAATGACATTTCCGCATGTCCGTCATTGTGTCTGTTCGTCCGAGTGTCCCGGATCGTAAAATAAAACTACTAGCGAAACGAAATTGTTGTCAAATAGATTGATAATTATCATCGCGATTACTCGCATTAAAAGATAAATTTTGAGGATAACAGGTATCTTTGATTGATTTATATAGCGCGTGTATACACGCAAAATAGTTATTAATTGCAAACCTACTGTTTGTAAATGCAGTGCCGCGATGACGGTTAATTTCTGATACGATTTGCAATTTCGATGTTACCGAAACTGACCGACATTTTCGTTATATTCCAAACCTGTCTCCAATATTTTCGTAATTATGCATCAATAGGGTCTAAGGGGGATACGGGATGGTGTGTATGTATTCATAAGGTATGTATGCATGCTTGAATCACATTCTTTGTGTAATATTACCATGGTTTCAGGGTTTAATTAGTTCCGCTTGTCGAAACCTGCGGAACGATTAAATTAACACATCAAGGGCAAAATGATCATGGAGGTTAGACCTAGCCGGGGCCATAAGACATGTCAGATAAGAAACGTGGCCCAGACTATTTCTAATGTTGTTGGACTACAGTAAAAACATGCAGTGATTTATCTTTGGATGAAGGCCACGAAATAGCGGCCTTAGAAGAAAGTAAATCTAGTATGTCTTTCTTACCAAAATAATTTTTGATTTCATTTTCTTTGACAGCACTCGGAGCGTTGTCGCCTATCACTTTTGAAAGTCCATGTATTCCCATGATGACACTAGTATGATTTATACAAGGCAATCTGAATAAAAATACTTTGTGATTTCCCGCCAAATTTTTTAAAATAACCGGAAGTGCCACTTCTATCCGTTATTTTGGCTATGCTGCAGTATCAACTAAAGTAATGTATAGTTCAACATGTAGCGTCTCTGTATGGCTTAAGTTGGAAGCGATACATTGATTTTATATATGGTGTAAACTTGTTTTATCTCAATAATATTCAAAATATTCGTCGCTCCTCCAAAGTATTAATGACCTTGAACTTGATACGTGTAGACGAACGATCAAAATAGTAGAGCGAAAATCTCTTGCTTGTTAGAAATCTCGTGTTAGTTTCAAACCAATTGTTGACAAAATCAAATACATAGAACAGTATGGATCTTACACAATATTCAACACTAAAGGTCTTAATGTACCTTTTGAGGTGAAATGATACATTTGAGATATTGTTCAAAGATTCATGTTCGCATTCCCAACGGATCCTGTTGTGTCACGTGACCAAAGCATGGAAATGGATTTTGGGTTGATTGGTACGATCGGTGAAGATGAAGAGGTACCACTCGCCTCAGAGAGCTCTGCTAGCGAAGATGAGGTATTTATTAGTAACAGTATATATACTGCTTGAAACTTTGCCACTTTCATTACTTTTCTATTTGCCAAATCATCAAAAACTTTTTTCTAAAGATTGAAAACATTTTTAAACCTTATTATCGCCCAATTGCTGTATACAGTGGGGATCATAAAGAATTGCAAAAGCTATATTAGTTACATGCTGTCGCACAGTGTATTCAGTGCTCTATTTTCTCCGTCTTAGTAAGTCCAAATATAGTGGAATTTGTGTCCCTAATGACAAATAAGAACTTCAAAAGTTGAATTGGATATTCACATGTTATGCCGACTCTTCAAATGTTGAGGTGATTTTGTCGCCCGATTGCGCCGGAACGGAGGATTAGCTCCCAGAATGCAACATGACACGTGCCAGCTTTCAAAATGCTGTTCCGCCATTTTAAAACCTCTCATGAGTAAATATGGTTAACTGATGTTGCATTCTGGGAGTCAACCGTCCTTGGATAACAAACATGGCGATTCATGAAAACATTCATTTGATTTGGTAGGGATTTATCCATTATTTGCAGGTATGAAGCTTTGGATTCATTTATTGTGCTACTTTAGTGAACGGGAATTATTTTTCTACCGCTTAGGAGAGTTTGAGACACGAAACTTGGAAATTAGCTCATTGTGACAACTTGTGAACGTTGAGTTTTATTTTTGTCCCCCACTGTACTTATTATTCTCGAAAGAGGATTGTTAATATTTGAATCGATATCACTCGTAGTCCAACATTAGATCTAGTCAGGGGCCTCGTTTCTTGTCTGACATGTCTTATGGCCCCGACTAGGTCTAACCTCCGTGATAATTTTGCCTTTGATATTGATTAGTGTTGTCGTGATTAATCGATACATCGCGATATACATCGCCAAACCTGATTCTGTCCATGCATCGATGTCTGAAACCAAACATCGATGTTTTTAAAAAAATTTAATTTGCTAAAAATCACCCTTTCTTATCTTATTTTGACGCAAATTGCTTACCTTTCTCATGTCCTTTTTCATTTTCCAAAGTTTTCTGATATTCTTTCGCTTTAAAACTGTTTTAGCTAGTCAAATTGAACCATTAATCTAAAAAAAATTACTTTACTTTCATTTCACCGTGACTAGAAGTTCCCGGATGTACCAGCGTACTCTTATTAATTTGTTCTGTTCGGTATTTTAGTGCATTAGCATTTGGTATTTCAGTGCACTTTTCTCGGACTTTTTCTCGATGTACATCGCGATGTGCATCGATGTTTACTACTGAAAATTGCCGATGCATCGATGTACGATTATGGCACATCGCGACAACACTAATATTGATGCGTTAATTTAATCGTTCCGCAGGTTTCGACATGCATAACTAATTAAACCCTGATTTCATGTAAATATCTTATAAATAATGTGATCCAAACAAGCATACATACCTTATCAATCAATACACACCATCCCATATCCCCCTGTAACCATATTCATGTATAATTACGAGAATATTGGAGACCGCTTTGGAACCAACAGAAAATGCTGGTCAGTTTCTGTCAACATCGAAATTGCAAATCGTATCAGAAATCTTATAAAATAGTTACATTACAAAATATGCAAGCATTGTGTGAAGTTACACCCTGTTATATTTGGGATTTAAATAAAGGAGCTATGCAAATAAATCACATATTTAAAGTTAATCAATTTTATATTATATTATTTTTATAGTTTCTTGTTGGACATATTGTTTGGTTAAGGTAACCAATCAAATCAAAGGATTCAACAAAATGGCATATAAGTAATTAACCATTGACTTTTGGTTGAGTTCACTAAAACCACACATTTTTTTCAAGTAGAAAAATATCATCACTAGCTGCTAGACTAGATGATAATGCATGTATTTCTTACATCAGTCGATTCTAAACACCAGCCAAAACTTATTTCAAAGCCAAAATGTTGTGACTATCTCAAGTTACATATCAATCTTAAAGTCCATTATTTCAAAATGTGGGCCTTCAACTTCGGGAATTATTTCCAAGTACATTCTGGCTTATAAGCCTTTGCAGATTATTGGCATAGGCATATACAAGTATTACATTACAAGCATTACCAAGTGAGACTATATCCGGTATCTTCATATCGATTTTGGTAATGCTCGTATTGTACTCAGATACCTAAGAAACCTCAAGCAAGATTTGCTTGAAAAAGATGTACAGCATAAATCGAAATATTGCATTACTAAATCATTATGTTATATATAGATGATCATTTTTTAGGCACCTCAACCTTCAAAGAAGAAAAAGATCAACCATAAAAAGAATCATGGAAAGAATCCTGAATTTGAAAATGGGTTTCAGTTTGTAGACCAGGTAATACTTATTTTTTTTTATAATATTTGTAATGATATTCTATTTTATGAATCATGATTTTTGATTACAAAGATGATAGTTCTATATTACTGATCACCCATATGTTTGGGTCATTATACAATCACTTGACACCTGGTTTAAATTGAATGTGTCAACAGTACTTAATGATGGCTTTCAATTAATTTTTACCAGCTTTATATCGACTATGTTAACCTAGCATGGGACAAGAAAAAACAGTAATTTGGTAGAGTCTTCATCATTACAGATCTTCCGGAATACTACTACAGAACATCTTTCTAGGCACTGCAGTGTTCAGAACATCTATTCTTTCAATGCATATGTTGATGATGTTTCAATGTTCAGAATATTCTTCTTGGACATTGCAGAGTTCAGGACATCCTAGACACTGCAGAGTTCAGGACATTCTCCCTGACACTGCAGAGTTCAGGACATTCTATTAAACGCTGCGGGTTTTAGAACATCCTCCTGGATACAGAAGGGTCTAAATATCTTTGAACACTGCAGGGTTATTAGATCTAGAACATCTCCTGGATAGTATGATACATACCATCCATATAACATTCTCCTTGTCTCTACAATTACATAATTCACAGTGTACGTTTCTCTCTTTCAGTCATTTGGAGATGAATTTCTTGAAAACATCGCAATCCCTGGTCTGAAGCAATCACATTTATCCACACTGGACGAAAAAATTGCCCAAATTGTTCGGAAAAATAAAAAGAAGGTAAAAATGATGCATGTAAATATTTCTATCAGTAACTTGCATTTGTTGGAATAAAAAGTGTTCCAGCTTGAATTTTTCTCAAGTGTGAGCCAAATCTCATTTTTATGATTCATTTCGGACTTTGCCAAAAGATTTCAATTGTTATTGATTTCTCATTATTTCCGAGTGATTTCAAATGAGATTTCATGTGAGTTTCATATATCTCTGAACAGTTATACAAGTAAGTTACCATGTAGATACACCTTATATTTACTGTTAGTGACAAATTGTTATACTCTCCAACCTTTTTGGTAGACAGGGTTTGGCAGTTGGTATTCAGTTGTTTGTGTTCAACATCTGTTACCAATGGCAGGTAGTGTCATTTTGTTTTTTCATTGTGTTTATTTGATTAATAATAGGCTAAAGAGCAGAATGAAAGCATAGTGGATGGAGACAACATACTTGGGGATCTAGAAACTATTGAAGATACACCTGATGGAGATGATGAAAGTGAGGATCTAGACACTTCATCAGGAGAGGAAATGATAGCAGGTACAACTGGGTATTAACATGCAGTACCTTCATTAATGCCTGAATTTACATACTTTAGTATACTTGGCTCAGATTAAAGGATCTCGTAATAAATGTATATGTTTCTATATAGTGGAGTATCTAAGATAATGTTGAGTGACCATGGGTGCATATTGTAGTTGACTATTTGTGATATTATTCAACATACCGATGCTATATTTTTCTATCGATTATCTTTGTATTTATATGGTGTCTCGTAAGCCGATGTCGGCTGTTGGGTTTTTTAACACATGTATTTTACTTGTAATATTTTAGTAAACCTGTGACACAGAAATAAACTATTATTAAACTTAAACTATTCAGGGGTCATACAGACTTTGAAAATTTGAAATTCTGAATTTTAAAATAAAGAAGATGTAGCTGGGAAATATCAAGACATTTTGTATCAGTTGAAAAAGAAGGGTAATTTTTTGCCAGGTATTGTCTGGGAAATCCCAAGGAAATTCATTTTGGAAAGGTTGCAAGAAACCCTGAAGAAATGTTAACTTTTTTTCAGTTAACCAACAGGAAATGCTTCCTAATACTGTTCCCCAATTATGTATACGATGAGTTAAAATTATTACTTGTTAAATTGATATTTCAGATACTATTCGTGTCAAAGAAAAAAAGAAAAAGAAAAGAAAGAAAGATGAAGAGGTATTTATTTCTTTATTTGTAAATCTTAAATACCAACAAGAAAATGTCCCTACGCAGAGTGGCACAAAAGTCCAGTTTTACAATTGCAATGGATGCAAATACATGTACAGTATTGATACAGCATCCTATTATATGAAAAACATGGCTAAAATACATGTACAAAATCGATACAGCATACCAGTGTTATATGAAAAAACATGGTTAAAATGCATGTTTATCATGCAGTCCATTGGTAAAATGATGTCATTCTCATAGCTTCTGAGCAGACATTGGATTATTAACCTGTTACTCATTTTCAAAAACAAATTCTTACTATTTTGTTAACAACCATTGCTAAATGACTATAACATGACAAATATAGCCTGATACCCTCCTTGGTCAAAAAAGGATTCAGGATTTATTAGAAATTCTGTCTGTATTATATTTATATTTTTTGTTTTTAGCCTGAAAAGGTTTCATTCTCTCAGGATATTGACACGTATGATGAGAATCTTGCATTCCAAGACATGAACCTGTCCAGGCCCATATTAAAGGTAATCAATTTATTTAGAATATTTTTTTTATTTATTTACTTTTTATTTCAGAAAAAATATATTCAGGCAATTACAATACAGTTACATAAGACACATAACATTTTACAATACTGTTTTGATAACACTTCAGTTGTTAAGAATTTGTATGGCGTTTCTGACAGAAAAATCTGAAATATCAGTTATAATTATTTAGAATATGTATGTTAATACAATATTATAACTATGAATAAACAAAATACACAGCAGGGCATCAGTTGGGCTGATTGGTATTTGGTGTATGGAAATATTGATTGCATTTTTCATCAACTGGTCTTAGGAAATTGTTTGGTGATATCTAAATAGCAGCTGATTTTTAAACAAATCTGGATGATTTTTGGTATCTATGTAAAGCAAAGTATATTTGCAATTAAACACACATATAATTGTTAGAAAATTCCCCATTATTTTTCAGGCTTTGGCTGCCATGAAGTTTACAGCCCCAACCCCTATTCAGGCAGCTACAGTTCCAGTGGCATTAATGGCCAGAGATCTATGTGCTTGTGCAGTTACTGGTTCTGGTAAGTATATGTATTTGCATCTTTTTTTAGGTACAGGGTGACACAAAAATATCAAATATGATTCTTGAATCTTTTTTGTGTTGATATGAAATGGTGGTTTAAATAAAACATCAAGGACTTTACAGTTTAGAGAAATAATTTTTTTTGTCTAAGCATGTTCATTTTTTATGCCATCATGTAGATCTATAAAATTCATACGGCATAATGTTTCGAAAA
The DNA here is from genome assembly GCA_903813345.2 of Owenia fusiformis. Classification (NCBI taxonomy): domain Eukaryota; kingdom Metazoa; phylum Annelida; class Polychaeta; order Sabellida; family Oweniidae; genus Owenia; species Owenia fusiformis. Next base: position 16,934,550 of record CAIIXF020000003.1, read on the forward strand.
TTACAACTTATGCTACTTTTCATGTCAAGGTTACAATAACTAGCTCTCTTAGAGGAGCAGAAAAAAAACTTTGATAGGATATCAGTCTGAAACATTTGACTTCATGATGAAAACCCATCATGATAAACCATGTCATCTCATTTCTCCTCAGCCCTGAGATGCCATGATAAAATGAGCTTGATTTGGCGATCCAAGAGAGCCCAAAATTTACGATTTTTGAGATCTTTCATCTCAGCTCATATTTCATCTAATTGGGGTCATAAAGCTTGTGTATCTGTATCTGTTCAAATATCTGCTGTTAAATACAATGCCTATTATGTAATGTATTGACATAAGGTAAATAATTACATGATAACTATCACACTTATCGACAGTTATAACTTACCCTTTGCATTCGGTTGACTTCACTTCTTAAAAGAGAGCTTCATCTTCACTCTAGAATGAACTTGTGAACTCACCACGCCAATCAGTGTTCGTCGGCCAAATTTGACAGCCGTTCTTTATATGGTCATTCCTTCTGATGTCATTGTTGAGCCCAGAATTGACCAATGACATGCGCATATTTAATTAGAACGCATTTGGCGTATGTTTCTTCAAACTTGCTGATAGGTGGAAGGTCAGCGCGTAGGTCAAAAGTGATTTACCCAAACTGTCGGTACCCGTCGTGGGGGCGTGACTACTAAACTGTAATATGGTCTCTACTAGGCAGAGTGTAGTTTAACTAGACTCTGCACGCAGGGTAGTTATAACTCTTCCCATCTGATGCTTGGATCACAGAATATGCCTCATAATATCAGAGCATGTTTCAGGTGAAACAGAAAGATGCTATGAGTATCAGAATGATGAAAACCTTTTACATTATTTCCATCACTCATGGAAGATATCCCTGTCATGATTTAGCCAATTTCATCAGTTCTGAATCATCTATCACATTTTTTTATTTCCAGGTAAAACCGCCGCATTCATGCTTCCGGTTCTAGAAAGACTGTTATATAAGCCCAAAGAGGCCCCAATTACTAGAGTGCTTATCCTAGAACCAACTAGAGAACTTGCAGTCCAAGTGCACCAAGTTGGCAGAAAACTTGCTCAGTACACCAACATTGATATATCCCTATCAGCTGGTAAGTGATATGTATAGTGTAAGAGGAATTTTCCTCAAATCATCACAGAATCATAAAGCTTTAATTTTGTTCCATTGGGAAATCATGAAAATCTTAAAAAGCAAGTTAATTGAAGCAGTTTTAAAATTGTTGATTTAAGCACAATCTTTAAGAATTAATGTTCATGCCTGAAATCATGGTAGTTAAAATGGAATTTGTTTTAATGAAGTAAGTCATTAATTTGACAAATACACCTAATTTGAAAGGTTGTGTTGTGATGATGCTTTTGAACTCTTATGAAAGAAGCTTTTTTTTAAAAAAAATAACATTTATTTTCCTTCAAAATTAACTTACAATTTTACATTACCATCGATCATACAAAATAAACATACATGTCTACAAATTTAATATCTTTTGTTTATGAAACTCACTTTTTATATTACCTAAATAGTTGTGGTAGTTGAAAAATTTCTTATTGAAAGAAGCAAAGGTTTACCCTGTTCTACGTAGTATGGACATTGTTTACCCTATTCCAGGTGGTTTGGACATCAAGGCACAGGAAGCTGCATTGAGATTGGGACCAGATATTGTCATAGCAACCCCAGGAAGGCTGATAGACCATCTTCACAACTCACCTAACTTTAATCTCAATAGTATAGAGGTATATTTCTTTAATGCCTGGAACATCTTTTCAGACTTTTTTGTCTGTGTATCACTCACACATGTTTTAATGTACTGTAGGTTTTACTGTATTGAAAATATAATTAAGCTGTAATCAGTATTAACATTATAGAATAATAAAAAGTTTATTTTACTCCATTAGTGTGAAAAATTACGAATCAGTCACATTAACTGTTATTTAAAGTTTCATTTAAAAATTATCCTCTCTTGTCTGAATTGTTGTAATTGCTGTACATGGATTAATTGAGTACTATATTTTATGTGGATATTGTTCGTAATTGCTGTGCAGGTGCTAATTCTGGATGAGGCAGACAGGATGTTGGATGAATATTTTGCAGAGCAGATGAAAGAGGTCATTCGTCTATGTTCCCGCACACGCCAAACCATGCTCTTCTCAGCCACAATGACTGATGAGGTAGTTCTTAGTTTAAACAATTCAAGTTATAACTTTCATGGTAATTTTACAGTCATTTGCCCTTCAACAAAAAAGTAATCTGAATAATTATTTTGATGATAATTGTTGATAATTATGATGATAGTGTCTGGTAGAGTTGTATTGGAGACAAAATGGGTTTCAGTATTAGAAGAGATATCAACATGTACCTACATCAAAATTCTTGCCTTCCCTCATATTGGGCTGGTTTTGGGATAACGAAGTAGCAACTGGGACAAATTAGAGTCCAAAGATGTTATACAGGAATCAACTTGCTGTTTGCAAATCCAGTATGAGAGTAGACTTGGAATATGGTTGTACTGCACATTTAACAGACAAGGATTAAAATGTTGAGTTGAATGTGAATGACCCCCCCCCCCATTTTTGTACTTTATAATGTAGATCAGTTGTCTGATGTTTCTATCATATCTCATTTACTCTAACACAGGTAAAAGATCTTGCGGCAGTCTCACTGAGCAACCCCGTGAAAATATTTATCAACTCAGCGACAGACACAGCTCTAAACCTTCGTCAGGAGTTCATCCGAGTCCGAGAGCATCGTGAAGGTGATAGAGAGGCTATCGTCGCATCACTAGTCAGTCGTACCTTTCTAGATCATTGCATAGTGTTTATACAGACTAAAAAGCAGGTCCATAGACTGCACATTGTCCTAGGGCTACTCGGCGTGAAAGTTGGAGAGCTACATGGTAATCTCTCACAGTTACAAGTAAGTATATTTTTTTCAATTTCTTCAGTTTTTATGTCACCACCACAAGTTGATGATTGTAACTTATAGTGTCCAACTTTCATTACATGTGGATGGTGTTCGTTGGTTTGTGTTCAGTGTCCAACAGTTGGTCTTTGGCATCTGTAACAAATGGCAGGTGGTGACATTTTGCATGTTAATGCCTTGTTGAAATATCTTGTCTGGAACCAAAATTGGGTAAAGCAAAAATTAAAAGTCGAGGCAATTTTAGAGCTTTTTGCACCTATATAATATATATACTGTAGAACCTGGTCTGCCAGCTTTCAAATGGTATGAAACATTAGTCATACAATACTCAGCTTTTTGCACCTATATAATATATATACTGTAAAATCTATGGAATTTGAAAACTGCTGGAACCATTAAAAATGTATTATAGGGATTGGGAGGCTTTCACATGTTGATTTTATATGTTTTTCAGAGGTTAGAAACATTGAAGAATTTTAAAGATAATCAGATAGACATCTTGCTGGCCACTGATCTAGCAGCTAGAGGACTTGATATAGAGGGCGTTAAAACTGTAAGTATTTTTAACTAATTTTATTATCTTAAGTGTGGGCAAATGTCACAGTTTATATTTGCATGTATGATTTAGACCTATCCAGGAAACTAAAAATACTGAGTTCAATTTGAAATTATTTATACACTATTCTAAATAAAATGACATTTGATGACATTTTGATGACATAAATGACATTTAAATTTCATTTGACAAAGAGAAATCAGATTTTGACAATTACAATGCACAATACTCACCATTATATATGATGTACTGGTTCCAGGTTATCAACTTCACAATGCCCAATACTATAAAGCACTATATTCATAGAGTCGGACGCACAGCTAGGGCTGGCAAATCAGGACGGTCAGTTTCACTGGTTGGTGAATCCGAGCGTAAAATGTTAAAAGAAATACTGAAAAAGAATAAAACTCCAGTTAAGAGCAGAGTTATTCCACAAGGTAGAGTTTTTATACCCCATTAAATGGTATTTTCATCTTATACTTGTATTTAGAGGTTATGTCACTATGCAGTGAAATATGCCTGAGTTCCCCAAATATAGGCCAACCTTGGGAGGCTCTATATTTTGGCAAGAACAAAGGCATATTTCAAGTCATAGTGACATAACTGTTGTATTACATACCTTTATTCCCATGGTTACTTTGTATCAATGACATCACACATCTGTGCAAGTAGAATTTAACTGAAATGAAACATGATGTTATGATATTGTCATGATTATTAAAGAATCTAATATCAAAACGAGGTAAGGGGGCTATATCGGGGAAATTGGGCAATATCAATGGATATAGCTCGCTAACTTTCCCTATAATCCCTATCTCTTGCAGAGGTGATATTAAAATACAGGGACAGGATAGCTCAGCTGGAGACAGATGTATTGGAAGTTATGAGACTTGAGAAAGAAGAAAAACATATACGAATGTCAGAAGCTCAGGTAATACTAACTAAGAAGTACAATACAAGTGTGGAAAAATATTGAAATGGTAATAAAGTATTCTGACTGTTTTTTTGCCAAGATTAGCTCTCATTCTGCTGGTCCAGGTGGTATTCAAATGAGATAGGTTTTAATTTAAAGTTTATATGAGAGAGGATTCACTCCTGAGCAATTTTAGGGGTGAGTCTCACATACATGTTGTACTTCAATTTAAGTCATGTATGCAAAATATGTATTCAATTTATCAAAACACATAAAAAGAAACTTAACTTTCAGTAGCATAGCTTTTCAATGTATCATAATCCATTAAAAAGAACTCAACTTTTAGTAACAGCTTTTAGTGTATCATTGTACATTCATAGATATTATCCATATATAGGTGAGCAAAGCTAGAAAACAACTAGAGGGCGATGCCAATCTTGGTGACAGACAGAGAACCTGGTTCCAGAGCCACAGAGAACGAATGCAGGAACAAGGTACACTGAACTGTTTATTCTGTCATATGATAATTGGTTTGTGAACAGGAGAAGAGGTTGTATTCTAGATGTTGGTCAGGTGTGAGTCGTCAGTTTAGATCTGGCTTCAGGCTTCAAGTGGGTATTTGTGGGCGAAGTTAATGCCTCTGTTTGGGAATCTTGCCATTTTAACCATTAAAAGATGGCAGCCTTAATTACAGACCGGTACTGCCACCTTTCAGTTGACAGAAAAATGTTTTTTAAGTTCTTTCCAATTTCAAATGAAATTGTGTTGATATTCATATCTAATTTTTGGCTCTTGATTGGTTCATACTACAATTGAACACAATGACTGTTTGGACCCATGGATGAATGACCCATCTCTTTTGTATCAAATAACACACTACAAGGAAGGCTGCCTTATCAATTGTCATAACCATTGTTTTATTTGTGACCTGTTAATGGTATTTGTAACAAATTGAACACATTTTTATTTCAGATGCTTTGAGATTGGGGGACTTTTCAAAACTTCCATCTAACAGTAAAAAATTAAAAAATAAGATTAAGAAAAAAGAATTCACGGTAAGTATTATGTCATAGAAATACGAATCTTTCTCAAAATGAAATTTTCCAAGGTACGATTACGTACAGTTATCAGACAATTCCCGACATGTAATGGATTGTGAATTAATTGTGCCAGTAATTGGACAAGGTCATATCAGGAAAGGAGGACAAATTTTTTATGTTTTTGGGCACCCCTCACAGTCTCCGGCTTGTTCAAATCATGATAGAAACATTTCTGTTATTCTGTTATTTTAAGTTGTAGAAATGACTTTCAACTCCAAATACACCTTCCTAGCAATATCCACTTTCCCTTCTCTCACTATTTATAACAACATTGTAATTGCTAAGTTCAGTCAATGCAAGGTTATACTAGAATAAAAATACCTTTTAACTTACAATATGACCAATGCTTATAAATTCTACTGTTTGAAATTATTTGACTTTTTAGCCTGATGAGCGTGTAGAATTTGAAATGACCAAGACTCAAGCCTTCCAGGCACGTCATGCCAAGCGAGAGCGTCAACAGAAACGTATGCATGTCTTTGACGATGACGAAGATAAACCTAAAGGTGGGTAGTTCTGTTATATAATCCCTAATCTTGTGTTAAAATCAGAGTCGTTAATTTTTGGCAGAACATGTATAGTATGTACATTTATTTTGATTTTTTGTTTGTTAACAAGTTAAAACAGCACCAAAGAAAAGAAATTTATATATTTTCAAAAAGCATTTCCATGTTTCTTTTATAATCCTTATTTCATTTTCTGAAATTTCTGCTAAATACCATGCAAAGTATTTTTGGAAGCTAACTCTCAACTTGTCTTTAGTTTTTATTGCCCTTTGTTTTGAATACACAGAGGACCGAGAAATAGTTTGGAATCAATATATCAAAAATGGCTCAATGAAATGTGTCACTAATTTTTAAAATGTAAAGGGTCCAATTGTTAACTAAGCCATATTGAACACAACAAAGTATTGAAAGAGTAAAATGAAAAAATTGGCAATAAGTTAAAAAAGACCATGTAAGGGAACTTCTAATAGAAAAAGTGTTTAGCCCTTTTGAACCACAGATAATCGATTTAACCTAATTCAACTTCAGCATTTAGAAACCTTAACTAAAATTGAACTTTTTACCATTTTATCAATGTTTTTATGTCACCACCAAAATTGGTGACATATTGTTATTGTCTCCATTTTTGTAATGGTGGTTGGTGGTTGGCATCTGTAACAAATTTTTACAACTTTTTTCTAAAATTGGAAACATCTGGATGATAAAATAATCAGTACTACAATTGAGTAGTTTTTATAAGTATTCATAACTTTTTTATGTTTTGAAAGTTTTGTAAGATAGAACTGAGGTTAAAGCACTTCATTTCATGTACATGTGTACATGTATTTTGACACACGGTGATATTTTAGGTACAAGTCTGTGACATTACTACACAGAAGGTGACCAATGATTTAGCAGTTTTGTACTTGAAGGCTCAAAATGCTTTTACAATATATTACATTACTTTTTTATTGTCTACAATTTTTTGTTATAATTCAGAGTTCTGGGGCTTTTTTTAATTACTACAATTTCAACTATTTTTCAGGGTTATAAGCCTTTGTTAAGATTCCTTTGTCATTCTTACTTTATTGTGTTTTAAATTTAAATTTATTTATTAGTGTATTGAATTTCACAATTCGGAATCACCTTCACCTTTTACTTTTTATAATCACTTGTCTTTGATAAATAAGCAAAACTACTCAAGGGCCTGTAATTTATAACCACTTAATATCGTAATCAATTTGTTAAATCATTTTAAACACACCCACAATGTCTAAGTCTATGTCAGTATTTATTTTTACCAGAAGATTAGACATTAAATCATGATTAACTATGTCAAGGCAGATAATGTTTGTGGGAATATATAAAATTCATCAAATCATATCACTGTATATATATTCAAACCAAAAATGTAATTTCAACAATACAAAATGTGTGGCTTCTGAAAAAGATCATATGATACAGACAGTCCCAAAGTAGATTTGTTTTAAAAAATTGTTTTCCCATTACATATTGACATTCTTTTGCAATGTGATGTGTTCCTAGCTTGCGTTTAAGACAGATGTATATCCTTTTGCTAAATTGAGTACAGACAAATCTAACATTTGAACATTACAGGTAAGAAGCCAAAGAGAAAGCCCTCACAGCAAAGGTCAACATTTGAGAGAGAGTTAACCAGCACAAGTGGCAAGGCCCTTAAGCAGATCAGAGCTGGGTATGTATACATTTTAAATGGGAGCCATTAATCAGTCATTTTTGAGAAAAGAGGTGCCATTTAGGTCAACGGACCATCCACCCCATGTAAGCTAATGGAATTGCCCACACATCCATACATATATCTGACCATTTGTTTGTCCATCTGAGTGTGTATTTCTTTGTCCATCCATTGACAATTTCTGGACAAACAAAGATTGACTATGTATGCACAATACTGCCAATCTAAAACTGCATCAAACAGCGCTGTTCATGAAACAGTGCTGGACAGCGGTGTAAAAACTAGGCTGTTCAAAACAGATGATGGTAGAATAGCATTGTACATCGCTGTACAGCGCAGTGCTTTAACTGCACTGTTCAGTACTGTTTACAGCGTTGCAAGATGGTGTTGCAGATTGGGTTTTTAATATTTATAACTAAGTTTATGGGGATTCATAACTTAAATTGTAGTAAATTATTACATTGTAGGCCATCACGGTATGAGAAGAAACAAGCGGCAGGAGGTGGTCAACCACAAAAAGGGGGAAACAGGGGCCCCAAGGGAAAATTTAAATCCAAAAGCAGGTAATTATAGATCATTTGAAGAAACACACAATCAACATTGGAGAAGACATAATTCTTGAATAAGATGTCTAAGATGAACTATTATACCTTTAGGATTTTTGATTCTGGTATCTTAAATACTGTATGAGTGCATCAAAATCATGACAAAATCTTTTTGGATCACATACTACTTTTGAAATGTTAATAGTTGTCATTGTCTCTCATTCAACTCATTTTACTACCATTGGTTACTTTAGAACTCTTTTATATCTCGTTTAGAGGTTACCAAATGTATGATATGACAAAATCAAATGATTCAGGAAATTAAATTATTAAATGTTATCATTTCAGATTTAAGAGGAGATGAAAGAGCTGATACAAGAGGCTTGATGCAATGCGCTAAAGAACGCCCTCTAAATTACCATCCCACAAACGGACATTTCTCAATATTAGCTATTTTTGCAGTCTTAGATTCAGGGATTCTTCGCCGTTATGATAAGCATATAGCAAGGACATATGTGACTTATTCAGGTTTTTATGCAAATTAGCCTGGGAAAGTTTCTATTCATTCAATACTATTGGCACAAATGGAAATATCCAGGCTTTTGTACCAATGTTCCGAATAAACTAATTTTTAAAGACAAGAATGCATGAAATTACAGTGCTACATTCATTATTTTAATGTCATTGCACAACCTTTTGCCATATGACATTATAGCAAAAAAATTAATTATTTAAAACGTTTGAATTTCGTGTATTCAATGATGTACTTGTAATAAAGTAGAGGTAAAATATTTACTCCACCGTCTTATGTGCTTACATGTATGTATAACTCTCATAAATATATTTGGATTGTAAAACTCAGACACATACATAAATACTGGTGATAAGGGTATTTATAAAATACAGAGCATATTATAAATGTAACAATGTAACGATAACAAAATATGGCGGATGGTAAAGCCAGCATGTCTTCTTTCTTGCCTAAAGGCAATATTCAAAGATAAGATTTCCTTTTAAACTAGTTCCATTCGGTGACGTATATATGGATGGTTATAAAGACTGGGTCAAATCTGCCAGGTGGTCTACAAGAAACAGAATATAAGCTGTAAAGCTACCGACTGAGATATCCAAGTTCATAATTTTTGTGTTTTCTCAGTACATGTGCCTCAGAGCCACTCAAAAATATTAACTGTAAGTAAACTGTGTATAAACAAGGCATAAAATGACAAATCCAGAACACGAACATGGTGTATATCATAAATAATAAGGTTTCAAATGCAATGTCGTTAGACGACTACGTATGACTTCTACCGAATTCTATGGACGGTAACGTATTGTATTAGTTGTACATAAGATATTTAGCGGACGGTTACGTGCCTGTACATCTGTCAAGTCAAGGTTGCTAGATCTGGTAGCCTCTTTCCATGTTATAGTTATAATGGGTAAGAAATAGAATATTGAATTTCCTATATTTGTTTTCACGACTCGCAAGAGACGCTCTTGTTTCAGCCTCTATAGGGCAAGGAAAAAAACTGTCGCTTGCTTTATTTATGAAACCAATGAAAATGTATAAGATAGCAATGAAGAGGCAAAAGAAGATTAAGGATCAAGTACTGATGAAGATGACAAAATTAATAACAATGAATCGAGGTTTCATATTTGAATCAGGTTCGTGTAACCGTCCATCAATTTTTTACGTTACCGCAAATTCAAAATACATTATTATGGCTTGAGTAGAACATATTAGGTGGTTTCCAATGTTCAATTGGCTTTGTATGATCGTATGTAGGTTACATCTATATACCCCAAGGTTTTTAGGCAATGTAGACCATGCCCTAACAACAAAAATGAACAAGTTACTAAATTTGTGTAGTTTTGAATTTCAAACTCGACAGTGTTTCTCTTATTTAATGTTATCCCCGGGCATCAATTTGAAAGACTACGTTCTAAATATACAGAGTGTCAAATAAGTCCCGTCCCCCCTGCTACAGCTAGAACCTTAATAGATGGTGCCTAGTGTGATATACCATTGAAAAGATCATCCCAAGTTATGTTAACTCACCAACTCTCAAGTATTTTTGATGAAATTCACCTATATTTTCATGATGTCTTTTATAGTTAGCGTAACCTCCTTTAAGCAGCTTTTTGCGTCAAAATGAGAAGGATTTGACCTTAGAAATATGTCAAAAGCTAATATTTTTCACATTCCACTTGTAACAAAACGGTTTTCACCACTTTCCTTGCTCCCTTATTTTCTACACATCTACCCCTATCCAGGAATTGGTTAAATTCATTGCCATATACATATGTAGTCATATTTAGGTTCTTTGTGACTCTTCCTATACCCGATTCTTAAAATCCTGTCAAATACGCCAAATTGCCATATTTCTAGGCCTATGGTCACCTCAGTTGATACAATGTAAAATTTGTGAGATTGATTGACATGTGTCAGATATGTGCTAACCAACGTAACTTTGGAAGACCTTTCCAATGATATATCACACTTGGCACCATATATCTTGGTTTTGGCTGTAGAGGGGGGATGGGACTTATTTGACACCCTGTACATTACTGAATGCATCACCGAATGCGACGCTTACATAAATCGTTCATCCTTTCATTGATACACAGTAGTAGAAAATAATGCACTAACCTTAATTTTCTCTTCCATCGCGGCCATTTTATTGGATAAATCAGTGAACGTAGCCGTCCAACCTCGTTTTCAGAGGTGGTGTAACCGTCATGCTATAACACCGTGAGTTTGGTGTCTCAAGTATATCTACTTTTTATATACTACTTATATATTTAAAAAAAATGTGTACGTTAATTGTGATGTTTAAGTCCACCAGTAGATCTAACTCAACACCTACAAAATATTTGGCAACTAAAGTCACTTTTCTTACCCCTTGGTCGTGTGATTAGTTAGTCACAAGTTTGAGAAGTAAAATGGATTCAAACATCAGCATGATTTTAACAAGGTATCATATGGTCACTTGATTCACTTCCGGTTACCGAGTGAATGAAGGGGATTATATAGACCCTAGCTGACATTACTTCAGTGGGCTACAAAGAAAAGAGACACTGAGATCAACTTTCTATGGAATATTTTTACTGCAATATTCCCTGTCATGCCTATTTTCTAAAAGGTTTAACAGTTCTGACTTTAGTTCATGATAATCATTTGATTTATATATTTATTTGGCATTAATTTTGAACAGTAAATCACCATGTGATTGTTTATGTATTTGATTAATTGCCAAGTACTTTGTAATACTTAGTTTTTTGATTTATGTTTAGAGATTTCTAGACATCCACTTCAGAATTAGAACATATTTCAATGATGTGAATTTTACTAACCAGATAATCCAATGTAAGTCTCATTGAAAATACAAAGGCAGTTTGAGTCTATATAATATGAGACGAGTTGACATTCATTGGACCTATTAATGCAGCATAGGCTGGTCTGATCTCTAAAAATGAAAATTCGAGGTAATCATCTCTAGTTTATGGTGATTTTGAGAGAAATACTAGGAGAAAATGTTCAGTTCCAATCAAACACCGATTTTTGTGACATGCTTGAGACCACAAAATTTGACACTATTTACAATAGACTTACCAATTGTTCATTTTCAAGGCAACAGCCTCGATTTCCTGTTTTCCTTGTACACGTTTTCTTGAGAAGAAGCAACCATTTATTTACTTAATATTTATTTATTTAATGTCACTTTTTTAACAATGGAACTTGGAAAGGAGTGGTAACGATATGGTGAACTTTTTGAACACACGTTTCTCTTAAACCAGTCATCAAAAAATTCTAAATATTTGACACATTGTCAATTTAATGGTCATCTTTTGAATGGTAACAATATAATTTTGGTTGATTTTAAAAAGTATCTTGTTAATGAAATAAGAGGTTTATCTTGATTTTTATCTATTGGGGGGGGGTGTTTTAATTTTTTGAATACTTTTTTTAAATCAACCAAAAATTCCTTTGTATAACTATAATATTGAGAGGTCTAAGAAAATGTTGTATATGCTATTTTGTTCCAACAAGGTTCGGAAAGACATTTATTTCATTCTCAAGAATTGGTAGAAATGTTAACAAAAACAGTTATATAAAATATTTCTAAATAATTTGTTTTTTACAGAATGTTTCCAATAATTGGTTTAAGAGAAAAACATTGTTGAATTCAGTTCAACATATCGATATACCTATCCTTTCAATCCAATGAATATAAAATCAGTATAAAATACAAAATACAATATAAAAAAATATATAAAACTAATCATAAAGCTTGAGGCTAAATTGTACTTGCCCCCATTTTAGGAAGGTCTCATCACCAAGCATAAAGGTCAGTTTTCACTTGGGTCACCATTGATAAAATCAGAAAATAACTCAGGGGACACTGTTTACAAACACTATAGGAAAAAAGATTCACATGCTTCTTTAGTATTCACATCGGAGCGATCTATGCCGTAATAGTCCATTTGTCATTTTCTGAACGTGGAAATATGTAAAAGTATGATGTTTTGCTGTGTAATCACTATTATTAGGGATTTATGAAGTGATTCAGCTGGGTTGCACAAAAATCAACTTTGGGGAAAAAATTATATATGCAAAGGAAGGTGGCCATTATCGAAATAGTGATTTTCTTCAATATTTTGAAAACTAAGCACAGAATATCGGTGTCTAAACCCAGATTTTTAGGGTCAAGGAATAAGATGGAATTGTAAAAATCAAGTTTAGAACAATTATTTTATTGTTAATGCAATAAAAGGTAGCCATTTTCAAATAGTGATTACCTTCAATATTTCGTAGACGTAGCATAGTAGCATCACAATATTGGTGCCTAAACCTAGGTTTTCAGGGTCAAAGAATAAGATACCTTAATAAGAAAGATTAAAACAATATTGTATGATTATGCAAATTAGGGGAGCCATTATCGAAATAGTGATCATGATTACCTTCAATATTTCGCAGACTTAGCATAGTAGCATCACAATATTGGTGTCTAAACCTAGGTTTTCTGGGTCAAAGAATAAGATACCTTAATAAAAAAAGATGAAATCTGTATTGATTGTGATTATGCAAATTAGGGCAGCCATTATCGAAATAGTGATTACCTTCAATATTTCGCAGACTTAGCATTGTAGCATCTAAACCTAGATTTTCAGGGTCAAAGAATAAGATACCTTCATAAAAAAGATTAAATTACAATATTGATTGTGATTATGCAAATTAGGGCAGCCATTATCGAAATAGTGTTTACGTTCAATATTTCGCAGACTTACATGTAGCAAAGTAGCATCACATCAAGGTCAAACAATAAGATACCTTAATAAAAAAAGATTAAAACAATATTGATTGTGATTATGCAAATTTGGGCAGCCATTATCGAAATAGTGATTACCTTCGATATTTCGCAGACTTTATAGTAGCATCGCAATATTAGTGTCTGAACCTAGGTTTCCAGGGTCTAAGAATAAGATACCTTAGTAAAAATTAAAATATATTGATTGTGATTATGCAAATTAGGGTGGCCATTATCTTACAGCTATAAGACATAAGCCTATAAAATCTGAATCAAATCCATCAACCATTATTCAAGTTATATATATTTTTTCATGAAATTTTCGCAGTATAAACTTTAAAGAATTCCTAACATACAATTTTTTTATATAATATGTTTCAAATTTTTTGCTTTTGTCTTTGGAGGCTAAAGATAGATTAAAGTAAGTGTTAATTCTGACTTATAATATCATTGTAATTGTGTCTCATAAGCCTTTGGAGGCTGGCCGTATAACTACGGGTGACACTGTAATAAATAAATAAATAAATAAAAAAAAATAAAAATAAATAAATATGGTAAATGCCTCATTAATTTCATTGTTATAACCTTTTATAAAATAATGTCATATTCTGTTGATGGGTCATTTTTGTCGCCATTTTTTCTAAAAAGATACGAAAAATCTAAATTATGTTCTGTCCTAATATGGTCTACAAAGATTGCAGTTTTTGATAGGGGATCATTTATCTTTTGAAATAGTATGGTGGATTTAGAACACTAAAAACAATGAAATTAATGAGGCATTTACCATATAAAAAAGAGTGTATGTTAGGAATGCTTTAAAGTTTATACTGTGAAAATTTCATGAAAGAATATTCAAATTTAAGAAAGTTATTCAGAAAATAGAGAGGCATGACTTGTTCTGGCCAGGCTACTAGTATATAATTTTTTCCCCAAACTAAATTTTTCATAAATTGACCATTAAACATCGTACTTTTAATAATTTCTAGGTTCACCATAGGATGTATGGGGGTGACAAATGGACTATAAGCCTTCTAGTACAATAGGTTCACTATCATCGACTTCAAGAGGTTTCTCAACAATTGCCGCAATGTGCAATTATGCATCGATCCAGAAAATTGACAGTCCGGATGTGGAGGATCTGTACATTCATCTTGATCCATGAGGTTCCTCCATGGACAATGATTTTTCCCACCATTATCTCGGAAACCAACTCGGAAGCCCGCTCGGAAGTAGGCAATCTGAATGTATTACACTTAAGATTTCGTAGGCATCCGCATACAACACGGGGCATGCAATTTATACAGAGATTAAGAAAACACAAGAGGCGGGATACATATTTAGATTCATCATGCTAAACTCTTCAAATCTCAACATGCCGTGCTTGTATGAACTCGATTCGCATCTTGTTTTCTAGTAATCTACTGCTTGATAATTTATATACCCCTTGATTTAACTTTTTTATGTAAATTAATGATACAAGGTTACGGGGTCAGGCGATAAAGTTAGCGTCATCTTGGTGAAGAAGGTATGAGTGCGTTGTGAACGACACCGCAACCGCACCGCAATCAGTTCTAGATTTGATGTCTAGACACGTCTTGATGGATCGGGAGGTAAGGCGATTGATTCTACAATATTGTAAACATATGGACATTTTATGATTATACTTAATCATCTGCTTATTTGATCATCTTCGCACGCTCGGTCTTCATTGAGTTCATCCGACGGGAGCCGAGTAAACGAAGATGTATTTGATTGTATTTGTAAGAAATGAAAATGTCCAACTTAACGCTCATTGCATATTTGTAGATATTCTCTTGATGGCATGCCATAGAAATCTGGCGTCGTTTATCACAGATGTAATTACGTTTGTGAAGGCCCAAGTATTCTTGGCTACCCATCTATTCTGACTCTTGCCGAAGTATACTGACCCGACCCAAGTATTCTGAGTTTACTTATTTTTTCGAATACACTCGATAGATGTCCGCGTTCGTTTTTTAATCATTTGTCGATGGATTCCACGTATATTCAAAAGATGGCTCCTGGAATTAATTTGGAAACCGCTC
This sequence comes from Owenia fusiformis, assembly GCA_903813345.2. Lineage (NCBI taxonomy): Eukaryota > Metazoa > Annelida > Polychaeta > Sabellida > Oweniidae > Owenia > Owenia fusiformis. The sequence goes on from CAIIXF020000003.1 coordinate 16,950,185, forward strand.
ATGTTTTTATAAATGATATAGATGACTACCACTTTACTTAATATTATCCAGGAATCTAAAGCAGGTTGTCAAATCAATAACATAATTGTATCATGTCCTTCTTTTGCTGATGATACAGTTCTTATAGCTTATCATGCAAAATCAATGCAAAAAATGTTAGATATTGTATATGATTATAGTGTGAAATGGAGGTTCCAATACCATCCGGATAAGTGTCAAGCAATCGTTTTTTCAAATAAGAAGCATGCAAACAAACCCATTTTGTCTCTTGGTGATAGGACCATTGAAGTGAATGACACTGTACAACATTTAGGCCTGCCTTTAGCGAATAAGTCACATATTTCCCACGTTGAAAATTCCCTTTCAAAAGGCAGAAGAGCTATCAATGCCTATATTGGAGTGTCATCCACTGTTAATAATCCTACAAATCCTCTCACTGTCTCTCGCTTATATTGGACATGCTGTGTCCCATCTATAACGTATGGTATGGAACTCTTACCACTAAATGAATCTGAGTTAGAGTGCCTTGAAAGTGGCAACAGGGGAATAGCTAAGAAAATTCAAGGAATCCCCAAGACCACTAGCAACGCAGCCTCAACTTCAATTTTAGGATGGCATTCTTTAACCTCGAACATTGTTATAAGTAAACTTATGCTTTTATGGCAACTTTTATCTTTACCATTTCCAAGTATTTACAAGAAACTTATCATTTTACGCCTCCTTAGTGCAACATACGAAGATCTCAACAAATTTTCTCCTATAGGGAATTGTATTAAGATGGCAAAAGCATATCAGCTAGATGAAATGGTCTATGAAATGTTTAATGGACACGTCTATTCAAAGTTACAGTGGAAAAATATTGTGAAGAGTAAGGTACATTTATTTGAATTACGTAACTGGCAAATTGAATGTATATTGTCAAGAAAATTGCCATTGTTCAGAATAGTAACCCATGACATCCAGCCTATAATATGGTGGAAGGTAGCTAAATTAGATCCTAGAATTTTGAAGTGTTGCAGGACGGTGGTTAAACTACTGTTGGGAGAAGGAAACATAATGATTAATGTCAATAGGTGGTCTAACGGAAAAATTTCTGTATTATGTAAAATGTGCTATAAAGAACCAGAAACACTATCACACATGATACTGGACTGTGAAGGTCATGATGCTTTAAGATCTAATATTTTGGAAATTGTACATAATATCTTCAAACCAGCACGAAATTATCCAAAAGAGATGATTCTTGGAGCAATTTTTGGTGCAGGGGAGATATTTGATGTCGAGGAATATAAGCAAATTGCTGTTTACATCCATAAAATGTACATAAATAGACCAGAGTCTGGTCTGTAACTATAATTAAATGGCATATCATATACATATGTTATAATTGTAACTAAATAATGTAAAATTTATTTAAACACATCAAATATGGTGGATAAAATAAATAAATAAAAAAAAAAAAACAAAAAAAAACCACGTGTCGGAATGTAAAAAAGAAAAATTACAAGATTGAATATGTGTGTTGTATCATACATAAGGTAAAACGCTATGGCCGATCTGGCGGAAGGCCTTTGGAGGGCCCCAAAAAGTGAGGGCCGAAAAACTTATACGGCACAAGATCTGCTTCTCTCCACATAAATTGCTTAAAATGCTTCAATTAGTTGTAAAAGTCGGTACACTTTCTTCAATTAGTTGTAAAAGTCGGAAAACTTTGAGCAATTAAGGTAACAACTTGGCATTACTGGGCATTATTTATTTGGACATTGTTTTTTATAAACTGGGCTCAAATTTTCAGATTTAGGACCCCCTACTCTTGATTTTCAGATCCGCCCCTGGAACGAATATATTTTTTACAGTCACTGTATATGCTAAAATGTTACTGTACACAGAGAAATATACTTCATTTCCCATCATTTTTGTTTTCGAGATAATAATGTTATTTATCTTATTTGACTTAGTTTGTTGACAAAATATTAATAAGTAGAATGCGTACTGTTAAAAAATCATTGTTAAATTATTTAAAAGGATGAGATTTCGTTGATTTATTTCTGAAAGATTACTACAGGGTGTCCCGAAAGTATTGGGCCCCCCAAGGCAGACATATACCAGTATCATCATAGTATGTGTCATATATCATTTTAAAGCTTATCCAAAGTTACATTGATTCGCCAAGTATCATGGTTCAACTCTCAAATGTGAAAAAATTACAGGCATTTCAAAATTTAGTGTTTGGTCAAAATTAAGTTAAATTTTACACCAAATCACTAGTCAATGTGTCCTCCCGGGCCATCTTAACAGCAGCAATTCTTTTCGGGTCGGAGGGATATTGAGTTGTAAAAAGAGAATGATGAGGGTAGAAACTCTAAGGAAACTCTTCTAAAGTCCCTTAACAGGTTTTAAGAGGGTTATAAAATTCCACACCCCTATTTGAAGGGCTTTTAAGGTCATATCTGAAAATAATTGCTGCTGTTAACATGGCCAAGGGGGGACACATTGACTAGTAATGTGGTGTAAAATTGAACTTTATTTCGACAAAACACTAACTTTTAAATTGAGTGTAACTTTTTCCCATTTGGGAGTTAAACCATGATACTTGGCAAATCAATGTAACTTTGGATAAGCTTTAAAATGATATATGACAAATACTATGAGGACACTGGATTATGTCTGCCTAAGGGGGGCCCCATACTTTCGGGACACCCTGTATACGCTAATATAAAGAGTTTACAGTAATAGAAGGAACCAAACTGCTTTTAAGAGGGGGGGGGGTGTATAGAGATATTGTATATCGTATAAGAGGCTGAAAATTTATTGTATATTGTATAAGAGGGGGCAACATTTATCGTATATGGTATAAGAGGTGTAAAAAATATGGTATATGGTATTTTAGAAAATATGGTATATGGTATCTAGAATTAAAGAAGGCTAATTATGAAGAAATTGTACCCTAAAGTTCCCCCATTGTGCCAACTCTCTTACTGTAACCGTGTTGGAAAAACATGGAAAAGTAGTCTCTATAATTGTCTTCAAATTCAAGGTCAATCGATACTGTTAGTTTAAAGAAAATTCCTCTCAAACTAAGAGTTTTGTGCCCTTTTCCATTCAAATTTTCACAGGAGGTGTTAAATACAGTCTCAAATAAGAATCACGCCCGGTGATCGGAAGAAATGAACGGAGGGGGGAGTAGATCTAGCTGATTTTCGGTAGAAAGTTCAACAAATCTTGAAGATTTATTTTTTCAAGAGAAAGTTTACAATTAATTGGCTAAATGAATAGACGCAGTGGACGGGGGAATATGTTAAGTCTTTTTGGATTTTTTTTAACTGTGGAGTTCTAAAATAAAAGATCTATTAAAAAAGTGCAGCGTCGCCAACATGCAAATGCCAATGTTTTTGCTATAAATGAACCAACAGGGGTCTCCACGACCTGTAATAAATACTTGTAAGTGAAGTAATTATCACAAAACTATTGGGTTTTGTAAAACATGTTACCATACGTTATATAAAAAGTAATCGAAAATTATTAAAATTGAATGGAGGGGGGGGAGTAATTTGTCTATAAGACATATGAAAACTTCCAATAAATCCATATGTCCCCATTTTTCACTTTTCAGAGTTGTAACATCAAGTTACTGAGAAAGTGAGTTCATTTTTCAAGTACACGAATTTGTGGAAATTTCTTCCACCTTAAAGACATTATACTCCCCCCCTCCGTTCAATTTGAACTATTTTCGATTATTTTTTATCTATCAGTTTGAAAATGATTTTAAAAAACCGGCAATGAATTTTGTGATATAAAAATGTCGCTTATATATTTATTACATGTCGTGCAGACCATTGTTGCTTGATTTATAGCAAAAACATTGGCATTTGCACGTTGGCGACGCTGCGCCTTTTTTAATAGACCTTTTATCTTAGAACTCCATCAGTTCAAAAAAAATCCAAGAAGACCTAACATATTTCCCTGTGCACTGCACCTATTCATGTAGCCATTCAATTGTAAACTTTTGCTTGAAAAAATAAATCTTCAACATTTGTTGAATTTACCGAAAATCAGCTACTCCCCCTCCGTTCATTTCATCAGATCACCGGGCGTGAGACTGCCAAATCTCATTGACCATCTTAACTTTGATGAAAAATATGGTCACTATGGCTACTTGTGTTTCGGGGTATGTGGGATAAATCATGAAAATATTTGAGTATAAAGTGTTCATACAGCGCATGTTTTAATACAAGCATCACAATGCTAATATAGCATAATATAGCAAAATGTGTTTATTTGGTCTTCAAATGTGTTGGATTTCGGCTATTTATTGGGGATTTGAACAGGTGCATATGTTAGGCCAATGCATTAACTCCAGATCAAGCACTCATAGAGGTAATAAAATAATTTGAACTTTGAGACAGGGAAGGTTTTTCTGAAATGTTGTCCTTATTTTCAGCCCTTTCCACATATGTTTTTTCAATGTTTGATGCACCAATATGTTGCACTTTGAGACACAGTTAACCTCTAAAATATGATTTATTTGGGATAAAGTGGAAAACAGTACATGTATTTCCCATGTTATTTTCCCATAGGGAAAACTCATGTGATCCATTGTTTTCAGCTTAATTTTGGTCATCCAAAATTGATATCTTTAAAACCCCTGCATGAATCATATTTTCATTTAAAGATCTTAACCATGTCTCAAAACGCAACAGAGTGATCGATGCAACAAACATTGAAAAACAGGTGTGGAAAGGGCTGGAAATCAGGACAACATTACAGAAAAACATGTTGATGGGGTGTTTGCACCTTCCCTGTCTTAAAGTCCAAATTATTTTATAATCTCTATGACTGCTTGTCCTGGAGTTAATGCATTGGCCTAACATATGCACCTGCTCAAATCCTCAGAAAATAGCCAAAATCCAATATATGACTGAAATCTGCTGCGATACCGTCCGTGGTCCTTTAAAAGAAAGTTATTTCTAGTTACATAGAGTAGTTTTCATTCTCATCAATACATCTTTGCCTTGAAATCATTTGTGAAACATGTGGTTTGACCTTCATGGAAATTTGCTTAATTTTGACACACCTTTGTTTAACTTATACTGTCTTTGAGGCTGCCTTATCTGAAACCCCGAAGTGTCTCATGTTTCAAATGTTTAAACAATCAAGTCTCATCTTGCCTTTATTTCAAACTCTAGTTTCCAGACTCGAGTCCAATCAAAAATGAATTATCTACATGGAAGTTTGTGAAGTCCTTTATTTCTGAAACTGTTTTAAATACTTAATATTTTCCAGGTAACTGCTTTACAAAATTATTGTGCATTGTGAATCTTCATTATCTATCTGATAAATATTTTCCTCAGCAAACTTTATTTTCATAGAACACATGATGAATCTTTTATTCAACATTCTCAATTTTGCATCAATTATGTTTCAAGAATTTTTTTCCCTGGCTCACTATGAAGGACATTTAAATAAGTCATGGGAAAGTAGGTCATAAGAAAGAGGAGCACTGCGGGTTCCACCCATTCCAATGATGCAGGTTTTGTGCTAATTTTGAATATCTTTATGGTACTTTTACAGGTAATGGGCTAATGGCTTTAGCAAATTGCAGCAATGTCATAGTTAGTTTTTTATCACTAAAGAGAAGTCATGAATCTTATATCATAAATGTGTTTTAAATCAACTTGTTTACCTGAAAATAAAATGTGGTCACAGCTTTTCTGATGCTGATGTACCCGAATGGTGTCTAATTCATAATAAAATAAATGCAATCATTGTGGTATGTATGTGGAGTCTAGTTGCCTTATAATAATACATTTACTTTAGTACATGGATTCTCTCCTAATATAATATTATTTCCTTATAAATATCCAAACTTTAATCAAAAGCAGTTTCAAAATTATCGTATATTGTATTTCACCTAAAATATCGTATATGGTATAAGAGCTGTGAAAAATATTGTATATGGTGAAAAAATATTGTATATGGTATAAGAGAGCTGAAAAATATTGTATATGCATTTCCAAGACCCTCTATACACCCCCCCCCTTAAGAGAATACATTACCCTTTACATTCTAAATGTAGCAAACTTTAATTTATCATTAATATTATTTATCGAATCCATCTAGTCTTGGATCTATCAATGATTTTTAATGTAGTGTACTGTGAAAGAATGCTGCAATCTCAAATATTTTCAACGTTTTTTAATCTATTTTGAGTGACAAATATTTCAGCAGATTGATTTCAGAAGAGGTTGATTAGATGATACAAGATAGTAAACGTTGCAAACTCTTTTTGTGAATTTATATCCTTTCGGTTGCAATTTTTTGTAATTTTTGATATTTTACAAATACTGCACATAGAGTGTGAGTGCACAGTAGGGTCAGCATTATAGTACCCCACACAAGTTTTTGATAATAACTTTAACCCGTGATTTGAACATTCTACCAAAATTGCTATATTGTTTCAATGAATATGATGTTAAAACTGTAGTGCATTTATGATTCAACCATGACAACACCTGGGCAACCAGATATCAAGCGCAAGTATATTTCCAAAATAAAGCTTTGTCGATGAACCTGTCTTATAGACAGACTACCGATAGACTATTCAAAAATACCATAAAGATCTACTTAAACAGAGTGTTATTGTTCAAAATTGTTTAAATCAATTCTAAATTTTGATTTTATGACGTCAAATTGGTTAAAAGCATTAATGACACTATTGGTTCAGTTGCGTGTGTCTATTGTTACTGATATTGAAGTAAAATGAAAACAAAAATTTCCTATGTTGGAAATAGCCTCTAGTTTATCTGTGTGCTAAATTTAATAACACATAGTTTAGGGTAGAATGTTAAAATCACGGGTCAAAGTTATTATCAAAAACTCGTGCGGGGTACTAGTGACTAGAAATTGAGCATTCTACACAGCTTTACATTTAATTAACATAAGACCTTTCAATGTTTTGACCATTAGACATTTTAACAGTTAAGGGCTTTGTATAAAAAACCTCCTACCTCATACCCACCTACCCACGTACGTGGGACATAATACAGTCTTTGAAGGGTTCAATTTTAAAGATCTTAGTCTATTAAATCTTAGTTTATGATGAGTTATAGAAGCATTTGTAACGATCCTTGATAGCAAGTTGCTACTACATCCCAGCTGGGTTCGATTCCCATTCGGAGCATCGAATTTAGCACACTTTCTTTCAATTTCTTTATCTGGCTTGTTGGACTTATGGTCGCGGTCGTTAGTTATTTATTCCCCCGGGGCGCCCTCGGGTCATTACACATTAAAATGCATCCACATGCCTTTATTTATGGATCTGTCATCTGTCTAGTCATAAAACAAAGCCGGAATTGTAGAAATGTTAATAATTTGAGCTATTTTGAGATTAAATAATCATTAAAATTGAACCCTTCAATGACTGTATCATGTTCCACGTAGGTGGGTAGGTGGGTATGAGGTAGGAGGTTTTTTATACAAAGCCACAGTTACGTATTCATGTTTATGCCTTATCAATGTTAAGTAGTTACACTCTTCCAAGATTCCTACTGCAGACGTATCAGATTACAAACAAACTGGCTTAAAGGGACCCAACACCATGGTCACATGATCAGTCGTGTGGAGGTAAGCTCCCAGTTGAAATAAAAGCACTGTCCTCCTTTGGTTTCTGTGAAAAGTAGCTAATACCCTCATGTATTGGTCAGTTTGTGTGTCACACGACTAATCCCCACCATATGCTTCATTCAACTTATTTTATGCTATTGAGCTGCATATATAAACAGTACTTTGCAACTAAGGTCATACAGTATACTTACCCCTTGCAAATTGTAATTTATTGAATTCACAGTAAACCCATCAATTTTTAATAAAACAAAGAATATTGTTCTCATGGATCTATTATTTATGTTAGACTAACTATGAAAATATAATATGAAATAATATGTTAGCTTGAAGTCATATATAAGATGAAAATATATGTTCATGCATTTGCATTTTTCCAAAGGGAATATTCCCATGTAAGTAAATACAGGTGCAATATATAATTTATATGTATATCTATGTCATCTGTCTATACATGCGCGTATAGCCTAGTGTTACATGTGAACAAGATGGTTCTGGAAAGAAATGAGCGTGGCTGGCAGATTTGCTAAAAAGCCACATACACCACAAAAGCAAGACCAATTTGAAAGTAAGTTCATCATTCTCAAGGGTAAACTTCAAGTGAAAGCTACATTGCTACAGGGTGGCCTATCATTCTGAGACAAATGTATTATCCAACGATTGTGATTTTCGAAGCTAAAATATGATCTCTTGAGCAGATGGAAATACATTCCCATGAGATATATATATAGTCAAAAGTGATTACTATTTATTGAGTGTAATGAAATGTATCCTACGCTAACTGCTTTTGTTTGAGATAATTATCATGAAATGTTTTTAAATCAATTTTTATGTGTGTCATTGATCCTAATCCACCCTGTAGTCTGGTGTTTGTAGAGCATTGCGACTCGTACAACTTATTCTCACAAATATCAAACCTCATTTACTAATTAATTTTTTGTGTGAATATGAAGAGTCCAAGCATTGCTTTTTTATGTTTATTGTATAGCTATATTTAGCCTTGATATCCATGATTTTTTAAAACAAAATCTCACCGTTAGATTTCGGGCTATTCATGTTTACTCATTTGTCTAATTGGAAAACAATGCAAATCTCATTTTTTCAAAGGAAAAAAATTGAAATTCTAAGACGGTGAAAAATCATTAAAAAATACACAGATTCAGAATCCGGCAAGCATTTTCCCTTATTCCTCTCCGTTAAGAAGTTTTGCAAGGTGTTGGATTCCTTTAATCACTGATACGGCTAGTGTAGCGGTATACGCTGCCATAGGAGATTTCTTGATTTGAAATGATTCCCTCGTTATGATGTTATGACATCTTTGCTAGCTGACAGTGACAGCAACATATTTTAACTAGGCATTAACATGCAAAATGTCACCACTGGCATTTGTTACAGACGCCGCACGCCAACCACCGAACGCCGTCCACAAAAAATTTGGAGACTAACAATATGTCACTACTTGTAGACTACCACTCCTTGATATTTGAATTTCAGTAAAAGTAGCTACAAGAATTTTCAATATTTAAATCTTGGTCACCATATCAGCCTGCTCAGCGCTCTTCATGTAATTTTGATTTTTCAGTACACCAGATGAACTCATCTGTATCTATGTTACAAGTCTCTTAATTAGTCTATAAATACAAACATGCCGAGATTAGAAGTAATACTATGATGTAGTACATTTAACACTTCTAAAGCATAGTTGAAAACATGTTTTTATCTGTTTAATACATCAAGATTTTTTGTAACTGGAAACCTGAGACACAAGATCTAAGGTCATGTGTAATACTAGTATGTACAACCTGTGCTGCAAAGCAAGACCGAGGAGGCCGATTGTGCAGTCACAAACTACAATACGAGGAACAGAAATATCTTTCAGTGAGTATATGTAGTTTTGAAATAATAAAGCAAATACTAATTGAACAACATTTAAAATCAAACATTTTAATGATTGTATTGGCATTGTTTAATTCTGAGGCCCGGGTATAGTCATTAATAAAAAATCAGTCTTATTCTTATTCAATGTAAGTAATAGTAAAATTTATATACATGTATACACCACGCATTACCAACTCAGTACACCAGGGGACTTTTTAAACATTTTAACGTATTCCTGGGCCTCAGGTTTAATTATATCTCATCCAAGCCTGAGGATGCGACTTGATAAATATAACATTGCTAGAATTCTTGTAGTAGTTGAGTAATCGAGGCTAAAAGAACCTGACTTTCCACGGGTTTCAAAAAGCATAGCACCAACAACAACAACAATACCCAAAGATGTATTCGCATTTAGTACATAACTACCATGACTGAATAAAATGTCCCATTTTTCAATGATTCTAAAACGAATTGACCAAACTGAGTGCTCTAAAACGGTAGAGCATTGATTGACCCAAGAGTTAAAATTCACTTCTAGAACTGATTGACCAAAGTGGTCCGGCATTTGCAATTCTAATTGATTGATCAAAGTTTGAGTCCGACTTTTACAAGTGATTGACTACAGCTGATGGACCAAAGTGTTTTGACTTCAAAAACTGAATGAGCTAAGTGTTCCAATTGACTAAAGTGTTCTGAATTCCCAGCTGATTGATCCAAGTGTTCTAACTGACCGAACTGTTCAAACTTCTACAACTGATTGACCAAAGTGTTCCGACTTTTACACCTGATTGACCAAAGTCTTCTAATTGACTGAAGTGTTCAAACTTCTACAGCTGATTGACCAAAGTGTTCCGACTTTTACAGCTGATTGACCAAAGTATTTAGGCTTCTACAACTAATTGACCAAAGTGTTCCAACTTTTCCAGCTGATTGACCAAAGTGTTTCTACTTCTACAGCTGATTGAGCAAAATGTTCCGACTTTAACAGCGGATTGACCAAAGTGTTTCCACTTCTACAGCTGATTGACCAAAGTGTTCAGATTTTTACAACTGTTTGACCAAAGAGTTCAGATTTCTACAACTGATTGACCAAAGTGTTCTTATTGACCGAAGTGTTCAAACTTCAACAGAGGCTTGACCAAAGTGTTCCGACTTTTACAGCTGATTGACCAAAGTGTTCTAATTGACCGAAGTGTTCAGACTTCTACAACTGACTGACCAAAGTGTTCCATCTTAAAGCTGATTGACCAAAGTGTTTAGACTTCTACAACTGATTGACCAAAGTGTTCCGGATTTTCCATCTGATTGACCAAAGTGTTCTGACATTTATAACTGATTGACCAAAGAATTCCAACTTTTATCACTGATTGACCAAAGTGTTCAGACTTTAAAACCTAATTGACCAAAGTGTTTAGACTTCTACAACTGATTGACCAAAGTGTTCCGACTTTTACAGCTGATTAACCGAAGTGTTTCGACTTCTACAGCTGATTGAGCAAAATGTTCCAACTTCAAAAACTGATTAACCAAAGTGTTCTGACTTCTTCAGGTGTTCCGACATTTACAACTGATCGACCAAAGAATTCAAACTTTTATCACTGATTGACCAAAGGGTTCAGACTTCTATAACGGATTGACTAAAGCGTTCTGACTTTGACAATTGATTGACCAAAGTGTTTATACTTCTACAACTGATTGACCAAAGTGTTCTGACTTCTTCAGGTGTTCCAACATTTACAACTGATCGACCAAAGAATTCAAACTTTTATCACTGATTGACCAAACGGATCGGACTTCTATAACGGATTGACCAAAGTGTTCCGACTTTTCCAGCTGATTGACCAAAGTGTTCTGACATTTATAACTGATTGACCAAAGAATTCTGTTCTGACTTTTACATCTGATTGACTAAAGTGTTCCGACTTTGACATCTGATTGGACAAAGTGTTCCGACTTCTACAATTGATTGACCAAAGTATTTATGCTTTTACAACTGATTGAAGAAAGTGTTCCGACTTCTAAAATTGATTGTCCAAAGTGTTCCGACTTTTACATCTGATTGACCAAAGTGTTCGGACTTTTAAATCTGATCGACCAAAGTGTTCCGACTTTTACAACTAATTGAAGAAAGTGTTCCTACTTTTACAATTGATTGACCAAAGTGTTCCTACTTTTAAATCTGATTGACCAAAGTGTTCCGACTTTTACAACTAATTGAAGAAAGTGTTCCTACTTTTACAATTGATTGACCAAAGTGTTCGGACTTTTAAATCTGATCGACCAAAGTGTTCCGACTTTTACAACTAATTGAAGAAAGTGTTCCTACTTTTACAATTGATTGACCAAAGTGTTCCTACTTTTAAATCTGATTGACCAAAGTGTTCCGACTTTTACAACTAATTGAAGAAAGTGTTCCTACTTTTACAATTGATTGACCAAAGTGTTCCGACTTTGACAATTGATTGACCAAAGTATTTATGCTTTTACAACTGTTTGAAGAAAGTGTTCCGACTTCTAAAATTGATTGTCCAAAGTGTTCCAACTTTTACATCTGATTGACCAAAGTGTTCCGACTTTTACAACTAATTGAAGAAAGTGTTTCTACTTTTACAATTCATTACAAGTCGGAACACTTTGGTCAATCAGATGTAAAAGTCGGAACACTTTGGTCAATCAAATGTAAAAGTTGGAACACTTTGGTCAATCAGATGTAAACGTAGGAACACTTTCTTCAATAAGTTGTAAAAGTCGGAACACTTTCTTCAATTAGTTGTAAAAGTCGGATTACTTTTGATCAATCAGATGTTAAAGTCGGAACACCTTGGGAAATCAATTGTAAAAGTAGGAATACTTTCTTCAATCAGTCGTAAAAGTCTGACCACTTTTGTCAATCAGATGTAAACGTCGGAACACTTTGTTCAATCAGATGTAAAAGTTAGAACACTTTGCTTAATCAATTGTAAAAGTCGGAACACTTTCTTCAATCAGTTGTAAAAGTCGGATTACTTTTGATCAATCAGATGGAACACCTTGGGTAATCAATTGTAAAAGTAGGAATACTTTCTTCAATCAGTCGTAAAAGTTGGAACACTTTTGTCAATCAGATGTAAACGTCGGAACACTCTGGTCAATTAATTTTAGAAGTCTGAACATTTTCTTCAATCAGTTGTAACATTTTGGTCAATCAGATGGAAAAGTCGGAACACTTGCTTCAGTCAGTTGCTTGTGGGAGTAAACAACACTGATGTAATCTTTGATGTAACTATACATGCCTTCTTATACTTTGTGATTAAGGTTAAGGCTGCAACAGGAAGGAGGTGTTGAGAACTTGTCGGAGAACGAGAAGTCAAATGCAAGGTACAGAAAGTGCAAATGTTATAAACGATAGTTTCTCATCCACTGTACACTGTTCAACTCAACCAAATTTTGGAAGTAACTTGAAACTAGAAACTTTATTTTCAGCATTTTGTCCTCATACTTTGTCTTTTAAATGATTGTGTTGTCTTAGTGCGCCACATTTTTTATATCAGATTCACTAATGTTCCCGTTTTTGCAAAAACATGTTGTTAATGCGAAGAATTTTATTTTTTATTATTCAGAGGATTTGCTCAACTTTTATGCGCTGCAACGCGAATTGTTGGAATCTATGATTAGTAGAAATGACAAAGAGCAGACAATGGCGGAGACAGCAGCAAATCACGGCCTTAGTGTTATAGAACATGATGGTGATGGTAATTGCCTGTTCCATGCATCGGTTAACCAACTGAAGCATCATAGTTGTTGGATTTACACCAGAGCCATACGATGTCTTGGCTAAAACGTTTTAGGTTAAAACGTTTTACAAATGTAATGTAAATCCAGATTTTCTCAAGAGCTCTCGGCTAATAATATAAGCTAAAACGTTTCAGGACCCTAGATTTATATGTCTTTACGATGGAACAAATTCACAAGAACTCGTGTATTTGAAAAAACTAAACTCAGTACGCAAGTAAGAAACTGGATATTGTATCTCTGGAGAAAGAAAAATGGGAAAATTTAGAGTCATAAGAATAAATTAAAGTAGCATGTCTTATCATGTCTTATATACACGTTATCCCCCCTCCATCCTATACCCCCTCCATCCAATATTAATTTATTTCGATTATTTTTTGTATAACGCATGGAAATTAACTTTAAAAAGTGAGCAATGTCATTAGTATTGTGATAATAATGTCCCTTATACCTATTTATTACAGGTCGTGTAGACCATTGTTGCCCGATCTATAGGAAAAACTGACTTTTGCACGTTGTTGATGATGCACCTTTTTTAATAGATCTCATACCTTAGAAGGGTATCAATTCAAAAAAATACTAGATGGCCTAACATATTTTGCCATGAACTGCGCCTATTCATTTGGCAATTCAGTTGTAAATTTTCTCTTGAAAAAATAAATCTTCTAAATTTTTTGAGTTTTCTGCAGAAATCGCCTAATCCCCCTCCATCCATTTTGTACGATCACCGGGCGTGTAATTGGTTGTATCTCATACTTGAGTGGGTTTGGGGTAGATATCACCCGGGAATATATATCGTATCTGAGGAGCGGGCAGGATATATTGTATATGTCCCGCTCCAGGCCAAATGCGGGCAGATATAATATATCCATCCCGCTCCAGGGAATTTTTCAAAAGTTTTAAAAAGTTTAAATATCAAAAGTTTAAATCTTTTATTTACAAAATTTATTTTTTAAGTTTAAATGTTACAATTTCATTGTACATATTGAACAAAAAGAATATTACGAAAATGTTAAATATAAATATCTTGTCATTTGAAAAGGTGGAAAAGGTTATATCTACCCTAAACCCACTCAAGTATGAGATACACCAGTTATGCACGGTCGGTTTGGATAAATGGAATATCCCTTGGGATATACAATACATCTTCCCTCGGTCCCTTCGGTCCCTCGGGAAGATATTTTGTATATCCCTCGGGATATTCCCTGTATCCAAAACCTCCCAGTGCATAACCCCTATATATCTCAAGCCAGGGCTGTTGAAAATTATTCTAATATATATCATTTTATTGCGAATTAAATTAAATCTTTAAAATGATATATCATTGTTGGTGTTTCTGTTAAAAGATAATATTGGCTAGGGGTGTTTTTGGCCCACCCTGTATATTATAAGATATTTTGTAACCATGTATGATATATTGTAATAAAAGTGATACATAGTATACTCGCCTATTTTATTATCATTGTATTTTATACAATTTAAAGGGTCAGTATCTGTATTTCTGATTTTTTTCATTCCTGACATTATTTTAAGAATTAGCTAGACCCACTCTTTCTGTTCTGTAAATATCAATACTTCAATTTATTTCTTGTGTATGTAGAATGGGAAATAATCGCCTATTGACATTACTATGAGATAAATAATCGGACGGTAAAAATGCTACATATTCTGAATAAATTGTGCTACTTTAAATCCATAGGGTGTGTATATTTGAAATTTATTAAATAATAAATATACACGTATTGTATACTTTCAAGATAACACGTTGATATTAATAGGAGCACCAAAGGTTTTCTCTATCAACGTGGAAATAAAAGCAGCTCGTATGATGTACATGTACAGTACTGATTGTATAATCTAGAAAATGTAAATATTATGTCCATATGTTACATGTATATGTAATAAAGAAAATATCATTGAAACTATTAACTTGTAAATGTGCTTTAATTGCATGACTCACATTACAAGATAGCTTTATCAATTTATTGGTGCTTTAGTTTTAGCAATTGAGCCAGGCCACAGGAAAAGGGGTCTTATCACAAATATTTTCAATATTCTGATTTTTTGTTTATCTTAAAAAGCACAAGAAGACCTTCCAAATGAGCCATGGCTTGTGTTTTAACAATTTTCCCTTGCATAATATTATATGGACCAAAAAGTCGGATTTGAATTTAGCATATTTTCATCTTAAGCTTGGGCACATTTTTGGCTCTGTAGCACAATTTTAATTTTTCTGATAAGACCGGTTTTCCTATGGCCAGGCTTAATTATTGATAAGAATCAGTCACAGTAAAGAAAAAGAATTCCCAATATAATTCTGGTTAACGCACAAAGAACAACATCACACACCAACCTTTAAAATGTTATTGTTACAATCCACGATTAATAAGATATTCTATTCATAGTGACCATTATATATGATAGGAAACTGCCTTTTATAAAAACATATGGAAGTCGGAACCTGAAATTACTTATATAAAAATAGAAATAACAACCAGTGGTGAAGCCGTAATATGACGTAACGTTAAGTATAACATAATGAAGTAAAAATATAAAACTCTACCAGAATAACAGGAGCCACCTTTTTAATAAAATAAATCCAACCACAAAATGATTAAAAAACTAACATGGACATCTATCGAGTGTATTCGAAAAAATAAGTCAACTCAGAATACTTGGGTCAGGTCAGAATACTTCGGCAAGAGTCAGAATAGATGGGTAGCCAAGAATACTTGGGCTTTGACATACGTTCGCCAGTAAACTGACATACTCAGGGCAGTCAGATGGGGGGGTGCGATGGGTGCGACCGCACCCCCCTTTGTCACCCCCCAAAAAAAATTTGAAAAAATTTTTTTTTTGAAAAATATTTTTTTTTGTAATTTTTTTTTCATTGACTCATACACTTTGAAAGTACCCAGAAAGCACCAAATAGCATCTTAAAATTATAAAATTTTCTAGGGGTATTAACCACCCGTCACACCCCCCACAAAACAATGGAAAAGTTCTAAATTTATTTTAGAGTTTTGTCTCAGACACTTTTAAAGTGCCCAGATATCATCAAATAGCTCCTTGAAATAGTTAGTGTTTCTGGGGGACTTACTCCCCCTCTTGCATCTTGCACTTGCATAACCCCCCCCCCCCCCTCTGGCACCCCCCCCCCTTGACCCCCCCAAAAAAAAAAATTTTGATTTTCTCAAATTCTTTAATTGACTCATACACTTTGAAAGTGCCCAGAAAGCACCAAATAGCGTCGTAAAATTGTAAAATTTTCTAGGGGTATTAACCACCTGTCACACCCCCCACAAAACAATGGAAAAGTTCTAAATTTATTTTAGAGTTTTGTCTCAGACACTTTTAAAGTGCCCAGATATCATCAAATAGCTCCTTGAAATAGTTAGTTTTTCTGGGGGACTTACTCCCCCTCTTGCATCTTGCACTTGCATAACCCCCCCCCCCCCCCCCCTCCTTGACCCCCCCCCCCAAAAAAAAATTGTGATTTTCTCAAATTCTTTAATTGACTCGTACACTTTGAAAGTGCCCAGAAAGCACCAAATAGCATCGTAAAATTGTAAAATTTTCTAGGGGGAGTGGGCCACCCCTCACACCCCAAACAAAACAATGGAAAAGTTCTGAATTTGTCTTATGTATTGTCTCAGACACTTTTAAATTGCCCAGACATCATCAAATAGCTCCTTGATAAAGTTAATGATTCTGGAAGACTAACACTTACTCGCCCTCTGGCATCCCCACTCCACCTCCCCCTCTGGCAGCCCCCCTCCCTTAACACCCCCCCCAAAAAAATTGAGATTTTTTTTATTGACTCATACCCTCTGAAAGTGCCCAGAAAGCACCAAATAGCATCTTAAAATTGTAAAATTTTCTCGGGAAATAGGCACTTTTAGGCACAGACACTTTTAAAGTGCCCAAACTTCATCGAATACCACCTTGATATTGTAAATTTTGATATGGGGGACCACACTCGCTCCCCCTCTGGCACCCGAGCGCCACCTCCCCTCTGGCACCCCTCCCCCCCCCTTTGACACCCCCCAAATTTGAAAAAAATTGTGATTGTTTTTCAATGTTTTTATTGACTAATACACTTTAAAAGTGCCCAGAAGCACCAAATATCATCTTTAAATTGTAAAATTTTCTAGGAGAGTTAGCCACCCCTCACATCCCCCACAAAACAAAAGAAAATATTCTGAATTTCATGTATTTAAGTGCCCAGACATCATCAAATAGCACCTTGAAATGGTCAATGTTTCTAGGGGACAACCCATTGCTCCCCTACTGGCACCCCACCCCACTTCATCCTCTCATCCTCTTTGACACCCCCAAAAGAATTTGAAAAATTTCACATTTTTCTTATTGATTTACGCACAGGCGTACCAGATGGTTGCAAATTCGCTCCAAATACAACCAAATTTCAAAATTTTCCTGGGGGAGAACCCCCAGACCTCCCTGAATGCTCGGTTTTTTATTTACTCAACTCTTATTCTTGTGGTGGTGGCGTACTACTTAGAAACTTACACTTTGTAAGTGCCCAGAAAGCACCAAATAGCATCTCAAAACTGTAAAATCTTCTCGGGGGAGTGGACCACTCCTCACACCCCCCACAAAACAATTGGAACGTTTGGAAGTTGCCATACATTTGTTAATTCCAAACCAATATAGGGAGTAACTGACCCCCCCCCTCTGTCTTACGCGATTTGATTTACGCGGCAAAAAAATGACAATTTTTTTATTCTCTTTAGTAAGCTAAAAACCGCACCCCCCTTGGAGAAAAGTGTCTTACGGGCCTGATACTGGATACCAGACAACAACAGCGTTTGGAGTGTACGTACTCACCACTTGCTTTGGTATTGAGGTAAGAGGTCTCACTGAAAAAAATGCATTCACTTGCAACTGTTTTGTTACCTTAGCTAGTGTCATTCATCTTCGGCTCCCAAGGCTGTTATAGCAACTGAAACATTGTGCTTCAAGATGATTATCATCAACAGAAAGAGAGCAATATTATAGAGCCTTATCACCCCGCGGTATCCAAACTACGTGCACGCAGTTTGTAACACTAGCCCTATTTACACTACACGCGGCATTCCAAGACGTCTTGGCTAAAACGTTTTAGAAAAATTATGTTGAGTTTACACCAACATTTTCAAGACGTCTTACGAAATATGATTGAGTTTACACCTGTTTTTTCTAAAACGTCTCAGAGATATGTAGGTATACATGTAAAATGAAAAAAGCAGTTCAGTACTGGTTGAAGGACGGTTCAATATAGCTATTCCTTTCCCGCTTCTATACTTTGTACTAAAAATGCATCGGTTCCATCTGTTCTTCTGTTCTTTTTTTTCAATTAAATTCACATTTCTTCTGGTTTATAAGTAAAACATGATTGTTGAAAATCTAATTAGCCATGAAATGTATACGCCCCGTGGGGTGTCTTTTTCATGTATTGTATGAAACATTGTATGACTGATATTTAATTTAATAAATTTAATTGAATTGAAATTGGTTTTAACGCTAAGACGTCTTGGCTATGACTAGGGTCCTAAAACGTTTTAGCTAACCGCTCTTAGCCGAGAGCTCTTGAGAAAATCTGGATTTACTTTACATTTGTAAAACGTTTTAACGCTAAAACGTTATAGCCAAGACGTCTTAGGGCTGTATATATCTAGTGTAAACCCAACAACTGACAAACTGCCCGCATTTCAACATTGCAGCATACAAGTAATTTCAAACGTCATTCTAAGACATTTATTCTGCATTGTTTTATAGTTCCATACTCCATTCGGTGGGGATTATATGATTCTAAAAAAATTGTCATCGGTTTTTCGATTACTGACACATAAGTTAAGATGTCGCACTTTTCACAGAAATAGAAAATACTATATTACTTAAACTATATGCAGTAATCCTGTATCTTTCAGTATATGCAAACACAAGGGCTGAATTAACTTCAAACTACGTCAAACAGACATTATATGACACAACACTGTATATTTTGACCACAAAGCTCCTTAGGAACCTTATATTGAGATAACTAGGAATTACATCAGGAAAAAAATCGAATGCTACTTGTAAAGTAAGCTAGTCTCCACATAATGGTAATGTCTGATCAACAAAACTAACCTTGTATTTCCAGTACTTTTCATCCTTATGGGAGTCGTGTCCTCCCCGTCTGCCATTTTTAAATATGCGTGCAGTTTGTCAGGGTTTCAGATTGCGTGGTATGCACGCAGTTTGGGTACCGCACCGTGCTTATAGTGGTCTCGATTTACATCTATTTTGTAGGCCACAACTGCCATCTTTCTATCAACCTCATCATGAGAATCATGGCCTTCTATTTGCTTCACACTAGTATATACAAATTTCTGGTTAGACAGAAAGATGTGATGACTATCAGAATGTATCAACCTAGTCTATTTAATTAACTGTAAATGTTAGTATAAGATTGTGGATATAATTTCTTATGTCATTAGAATGACTACAATTATTAACATGTATAGTATCTACATGCAATAGCAAATTATTTGTAGCATTTATTGTGCTGAACCCCAAATGCGACTATATCTTATTTCCCAGATTACCCATGCTGAATTCTTTTAAGATAGTTGACTATGGAGTATTATTCTAATCGACTATCCGGCGTATTATCCTTTTTATTTACACATACAGTAGAACCTGCTAAGTGGAACACCCCTGTAAGTGGAACAGTGCTTTTAAAGTCCAACAGCGGCCACATGGTCTATCTACTGGCCTCTACTCCATGTTGATGATCCTCTGTACGTGGAACACCTCCTAAAGTCCTAAGTGGAACACCTTTTTTGTGGTCCCAGGTCAAAGGTTCTACTGTACATGTAAAAGTGTACTACTGTATAGGTTCAGCGTCCACGTATCACCAGCATCTGGGATAGCGATTCACACCTTGCAAAATGTAAGGTCTAGTTCTAAATAATTTAAAAATGTTTTTCAGGCGGTGATTATTCAGAGACAAAGTCGAGATAATAAAATGTCTCATTCTCCTCTATCCACGGCACACAAAGATGCGCTCAGATCATGTCGTGTTCTCTTTGAGGACAATCTTAATGTTGATGATATATTAGGACAATGTCTCCAAGATGAAGTCATATCTATCAGAATGAAGGCCAGGATTGAGGCTAAACCAACTCCACATGAAAAATGCAGTGAATTTCTTGATATTCTACAGAAACGCGGAAAACAAGCATTCGATGACTTTATTGCTGCACTTAAAGTGGACTATGCGTTTCTTGCGCGTTCCCTTGAAAAAGAACTGCGCGTTCAAGCTCTAGCATGTGCAAAATCTGGTTTAGTCGATGCAAACGTTATTATTCAGGAAGGCAGAGACAACCTAAAGGAGAATGAAACATGTCGAGGAGCCGTAGAAAACATTGATGACCTCCTCACAAAACTGTCAAAAACTATTTGTTTTACAAGGCCAGTTTCGTTAGGAATTCAAAATAAAGTTACACCATTTTCTGCAACATTGTCTGATGCTCACAAGTTTACTTTAAGATCCCATCGTGATCGCCTTGAGGAAAATCTGAACATTGAAGATATTTTGCCAAAATGCATCCGCGATGGGGTTATAACCCAGCGGCTGAAAGCAATCATTTTATCACACGCAACACCCCATGAGAAATGCAGTGCGTTTTTGGATATTTTAGAAACACGTGGAAAACAGGACTTTGACAGTTTCGTATCTTCCCTTCATGACGACTACCCATTTTTGGAGCTTCCTATAAAGAAAGAGCTCCGTGCAAAGGCACTTGATATTGCTACTGATGCTATCGCAAACGCCAATGACATTTTCGATCGTGAAGTCCCATCTGATGAGAAACAATCAACCAAAGAGGCTTTAGAGAGCTTAGAAACTCTTATATCCCAACTAAAAGAAACCATTGGCATTCAAGAGGAGTTTGTTGATTCTACACCATCTGTTTCATCAGAACCATCCCCCATGATGGTCACTTCATCGGTATCTGTCAAATCCATTGTGTCCAAGATGTCCGCTTTGGAAAGTCCATCAATGAGTCTGACGCCGTCTCCAGTACCACACGCAGCGAGATCCATGATCAGTGTTACAAAGCCGGAATCTTCTATTGTCAAACAAACGCCTCTTAAGCCTACGCTCGATGTTCCTCTTACCCTCAATCAAACCCCCTTGTTCAGAGATCCCCAAACAGAACCGTGTAGGACAGAATCTCCTTATAATGTTAGAGCACAATTGCCACCTAATAGTGATTCTCCCTCAGCCTCACAGAACCCTCCTACAGCAGGACCGTCGTTAGACGTTAAATCTCAACGCACACTGCAACAACCCTCTACTAGTCATCAATCAGCTACTTCAACCAGTCTGGTAAAACAACTTAAAACACTGAAACTGTCGCCTTGTAATCTTAGTCTTACATTAGCTCGTAAGATCGAGCTACCCTTTGGCTGTTATGGTCTTTGTAGTAGTCCTATGGGAGCCATCATCGCAGCAATAAATGAGCATGGTATATTTGTATATAAGGGTTATAATTTAACACATCAATTCCCCCCTAAATTATCCAAGGTCAAATCACTTTTTAAGTCGAAAGTCTTGAAGGATCCAACTGATGTAGTTTGTCTCCCTACTGACGAGATAGTGGTGAGTTCATTACCTAATAACTGGGTGAAAGTGTTTGACATGGAGGGGAATTACAAGCGACAGATATGTAAAGATGTTAATCAACCATTCGGACTCGCATTCCACCCACAATTAGGTATTGTAGTTATTGGTAGTGACCCCGAGTGTATCAACATATGCTCTATCAGTGGTCAGGTACTCAGAACCATCACAAATGAATCATTCAATGATCTGCGTAGAGTTGCCATCAATCCATACAATAAAACATTGTTGGTGACTGACTTCACCACCAACACTCTTCACTGTCTGGACTGGGAGGGAAACGAAGTATTTGCATACAAAGTAGATGGTGATGATGGACTTGATGAACCATTGGGTATTTGTTGCACTGAGAAACATTTACTATTAGTGGACCAAGGAAACCACAGGGTGTTGTTATTATCTCATGATGGGGACTTGCTGAAGGTTCTTCTCACTAAGGAGGATGGTCTGCAGTTCCCTCATGAGGTGATGGTAGATAGTAGTGGGAACATAGTAGTAGGAGAGAGTCATGATGCTGCAGAGAGGAAGAATCTTCTGTTTGTGTACAAAGTAGATGACTAGTTATATATGAATCATAGAAAATTCATAAATAAGTAAAAGTACCCCTTGGTAAAATATGAAATATATTAGTCATCTATTATATGTGTACATGTATGTGATAGGTTAACTTCCAATCATAGAAAGTTCATAAATAAGTAAAACGAACCCCTAGTGAATTATGAATGTATTAGTCATCTATTATACTTGTATGTGACAGGGTCATTTCAAATTCCATCTGATAACATTGCATTGCATTGCAACATGGCATTGCTAAATAAGGGATATTGTAGTTGATTATAGTTTTTTAGTTCCTAGAAGTCCTTCAAATGCAAAGGCGAATAATATTTTTGTGTTTCTTATCGGGACTGTATCAGCTAAGTTCATAATCACTTACTTAAAAAGATGCTCGGGTAACTTTGAAATTGGTAGGTAAGTTTTATTTATCTCCTGAGCATATCTTTAATGCACGTCGTGTATGTAAAATTGCACATATTTGTATTCCAAACCTACTGAGGTTCTATACATGAGTGTGGAAATCTCACAAACTTTAGTAGTTTTGAAGACAAAGAAAATGCGTACCTGAAGTACATTTTTGAATTTTGGAACTTAATGAGGTATGATGTATACAGACAACAGGGCCCTCAGTAGGTGTCGAATACATTTGTTATGTACGGTCGGTTTTGGATAGAGTTTATCGCTAGGGAAGTATGCGTATATCTCTCGGGAGATACATGCACAAATATCTCCTTTGTGATTAAACCCTGTATCCAAAACCTCTCGGTACATAACCAATATTTATCCTATGCCAAGTCGGGTTTTAGGGAGATAAGTTGGTAAGATATATCCCGTATCCTGATTTTGAGGTTTCCATATCCAGAACCTCCATATCTCCCGCCATATCTCCCGCTTCGGTGCATATCTTCCCGCTTCCGGTAATGCAATAAAATGACTTTGCATATGAATGATTTGTTTATTTTTACACCTTGTACTATTGAAATGGCCATATGCCCCTGAAAACTCTTCTTGGTATAGGATAAAGCAGTTATGTACGATCGGTTTGGATATTGGGTTCATCCCTCGTGAGATATGCACATCTACCTTCGGTCCCTACGGTCCCTCAGGTAGATATGCATATCTCCCTCTGGATAAACCCCATATCCAAAACCTCCCAGTACATAACCCTTATGTATATAGTCTATATCGGGCTAATAAATGAGATACATTTTAAAGTGAAGTGGCAATATTTTTTGCAAAATGAACATCACTGTAAAAAATCCATTTAAATCCATTTTCTATGACAACTGGTACAGGAAAGTAAATAAAAGTTACTGTAAAAACATGAGCTGACAATGGACATTGGTCAACAAAAATCCAATACTGGTATCACCTGTATTTGTAAAAACTATATATAAACTACAGACGTTACCAATTATTAGACATACAACAGTAACACTGTTATCATCATGATAATCCATGACGTCTCATTTCTTCTCAGCCCTGGTGAAACAGAAAGATGCTATGAGTATCAGAATGCTGTTATACATGAAACCATGTACTGAACATATGCCATAATGATTTAATCTGTGTAAAACCAGAATTGGCACCACTGTTTTTAGTTATTCCATGCATTAAAGGCTGTGATATCATCATCAAGCTGGGTATTCCAACAGCATCAAGCTGGGTATTCCAAGGCTACAAAGATTTATAGGCATTAAGGGATATCACCTTGATTTTTACTTTTTAAAAGGAGCTCTATATAAATACCCTTTATGTATATTCATCTCAAACTCAAATTTCATATTAATTTTAGGTATAATCAGGGAGATATCTTTACTCCAATATGATTTCTCTTGATATCATGTATATGCTCTTCTTGATAAAAATGATATCATTCAAAATCATAGGATATCAGTATCATATATGTGACCAATATTTACAAAGATCAATTTTGTCAAAACACATACTTTAGAAAGTAATAAAAAATATATATTTATTCTGTATTTCTCTCAATCTGTGTTTATTATAAGAACAACATTTATCATGATTAGTACACAGTTTCTTGAAATACCAAATGAATCTTATTGAAAAGAATAAACATGTCATTTTGTAAATGTCATCAGAAACGTTTTGTTTTAATTGCTCTGCGAGTACAAATATGGTCCTGGTAAAGTTTAGCCTTTGAGAGATAACATCTGTCTTCAGTGAATGCACCTCAAATAACAATAGAAACTGAACAGAATAAGCAGAATTATCATTGCTATTAGAAACGTTTTAAGTTGCAGTGAACGTATTAATAATTTAATATGGTCCCGGTACGGTTAAACCTTTGAGAGATAAGATCTGTCTTCAGTGAATACACTTCAAATAACTATATACATGTAGAAACTGATTGAACAGAATAAAGGGTTTTACTGTACTTATCCAGGGACAAACCTGAATAAGTACA
Source organism: Owenia fusiformis (assembly GCA_903813345.2). NCBI lineage: Eukaryota > Metazoa > Annelida > Polychaeta > Sabellida > Oweniidae > Owenia > Owenia fusiformis. Next base: position 16,975,114 of record CAIIXF020000003.1, read on the forward strand.
GTAAAACCTACAAAACATTAAAATTACATTCACTCTCACTGGTTTTACTGTACCAGGACCATATTAAATTATCAATACTTTCAGTGCAACTTAAAACGTTTCTAATAGCATTTATAATTCTGCTCCACACTGATAATTTTTAACTAAAACTACTTCCAGGCAAAAAAACGATTCATGTTTGTAATGAAGAAACCAGTTGCTGGTGTCATTAAAATGTTGATTTCTGGGGCATGTTATCGAGCCATTTCTTTATTTTTATGAAAGACGAAAAGGCACAAGCATAGATTTAGCATTAAAAGAATACTGTGGAATCGTCTGATAATTCGATAATTTAAGGCAGTATTCCATCCGGATTCAGTCCATACTTCCTTTTTGGCTATTCACTATTACTTAAGAGTTTCTCGAATAATCATCTAGCCTATATGATCGTTATCTCTTCTATATCAGAGTTATTTTTAGTTTTCCTCTGATGAATTGTCTGTTTTTGCTTTCTTTGATGTCGGAGTGTCTTCATTGTCGTCTGCTTTTCGTTTTCTATTAATAGATGGAACTGGTGTGCTGTCACCATCAAACATGATATGGTTTCAAGATTATGCACAGAAAAATGTATAACTATGAAATGCACTCGGGGACTTTTAATCACCCAGAAAGTTGAGTGACAATTGACCTGATCATCTACCTTAATCGACCTCATTCTTGGTGAAAATGATGAAAATAACAATTTCCTCTGACGAAAGTGCATCCATTTTGTTAACGTCTTTATAACCATGTGGGGACCAGTGATGAGGACATCTATGTGCCATACATGTTCAAGTTGCAAACTAGGGCCAACTAGTGCTATGTAATGAATATCTTTTCCTATACAATGATCAAGTGTCGAGGAGTTGCCTAATAATAACATTGTTGTGATAGGATATGCATGCTGTACAAATGATGTCAAAACATTTAGTCAAATCTGAGGGTGACATTTGTTAAAAAATCTGTCTAGATTGTTTCACTTTCTTCACTGTGCTCTCATTTTTGCAATATTCAATCAACATTTTGTATCAATAGTCAGCTTAGTGAAAACACACAGTTATCTGTTATAAGAAACAGTAGAACAGGGACATAGAAAAATGTTAAAATAAAATCAGTTAATAATTTTGTAATTCATCTATAGAAACGCAAACTATGTCATGGTGAACTTTTTTTAACACAATGAAAGCATTTCTTTATTTGACGACGCTTTCATATTTTTATACATACAAACTTACGTTTCTTGAGTCACGTATCCACTGGTGATCCGCTCGATTACCCTGGTTACCGAAACGGTTCGTTTTGGTAACAAAATGTCGGAACGTCGATGGTACGATTTTTCTTTTTTCCTTATTTCACGCGTTGTAGGCAGAATCCCCACGACGTTTTTTCTCACAAACGTATATCAGTATCATATGTTTCAGAAAATGTATATGTATAGGGTGTCTCAAAAAAAATGTACCCAAAAGTATATCAACAGCACAGATAAACCATTCAATATTTTTAGACATTTTTTGCATGGTCATGTAGCCAAAACATGAAAAAAATTTCCCCAATACATCATTTTTACTTCAGTCTTGCCTTTTTGATGCTTTAACCCTTTACCTTTTAATCCACATTTTCAATGTAACCTGATATTTCGATGACAACCTGTCTCCTTACTGCTACATTGTTCATCACATTTGATAATAATTCCAGTGGAATGTTTTGGATTTCTCTTTGGATGTTGCTCTTTAGTGTTTCTAGGTCTTTTGGCTTGGAATGAGCATTAAAACGCTCCTTGAAATAGCCACAGAGAAAGATGTTTGAGGATGACAATGGCAGAACAACCACAGAGAATCAGGTCAATTATCATCAAATGATTCAGGAGTTACCTTCCAGAGTTACTCAGGCTAGTTGGGAGACCAAATGATATCCGAATGATTTCACAGTGGTCTCAAAATGATTGAGCCCCTCCACACACACCAAGGGCCACACAAGAATACCTACGAACATAGTTTCTTGAACGTCTGATCTCTCTGTATAAGGGGGTATAAGACATTGTGAGGCCCTCCCTGTTCACCAGATTTGAAGGCCAATACATTTTTCTCTGGGGCTATTTGAAGGACTATTTTATGCTAAACTCAAGCTAAGAGACTTAGAACAACTTTAAGCCAGCATCCAAAGAGAAATCAAAACATTCCACCAGAAATATCATATGTGATGAACAATATAGCAGTAAGGCGACAGGCTGTCATCGAAATATGAGGTTATCCTGAAAATGTGGTGTTAAAGGTAAAGGGTTAAAGCATCAAAAAGACAAGACAGAATTAAAAACTGTGTATAGGGGATAAAATTGTCATGCTTTGGCTACAAGAGCATGCAAAAAATATCTGAAAATATTGATTGGTTTATCTGTGCTGTTGATATACTTTTGGGTACATTTTTTCGAGACACCCTATATATAGAAAATAGCTCAGAAGACAACACAATCGTCGATTTAATTCCTCACTTAAACTACATGAACGGTTTGGGTTAAAAGTGCAGATCTTAACTGTTTTTCGAAATGCCGTCTACGATTCCGTTGTCTTCTGAACTATTTGTTCGCAAATATGTACATTTTCTTAAATCTATGATACTGATACACGTTTGTGATAAAAATGTCGTGGAAATTCTGCCTGCAACGTGTGAAATAAGGAAAAAAGAAAAATCGTACCTTTGATGTTCCGACATTTTGTTACCAAAACGAACCGTTTCGGTAACCAGCGTAATCGAGTGGATCACCAGTGGTATCGTCGGTTAATTCAACCAACTTCACAATCACTCAATGTATGGCATAAGTTGCCTTCAAAAAATCCTTATTGGCTGCCATTATAAACCACTAACAAAATGGCGTTACTAAAATGTCATTTTCTTAGTCCAAGTGAATATTCTGATATTGCAGATTTCTATTGTTGATATATTGACTGTTAAAAGACTAAACATGCAAACATGCACATTTCTAAATATTTCTCATTTGTAACATATTTAGCCATTAAGTTGACCGAAATTCCCCATTGGCTGCCATTGATTATAAAATATGATGGAAATATGGCCAGTGGGAATAATAAAATTAGGTTTAAAAATTTCAAAATAATTACAAAAATTTAAACCTAATTTTACCATTCCCATGGGCCGCCAAGTATGGCAAATTACGTTTATTTTCTAGGTTCAAATAAAGAAATAAAGAAAAAATTCCATAGTGGACTTTTTGAGAAAAAGACACTTTAGTATAGATCGAGCCATATTGATAGTAGTTTATAATGGCGGTCAATGGGTATTTCCAAAATTTAAACGCCAATATCTTTGGAACTAGGCAAAACCCAGCGTGTAACCCTTCTTATTTTGAAGACATTCAAGTTATGTTTACATACTAGGAAGATTGACTTTATTGCTCTTGAACTGTTCTGTAGGTTGATAAATTAACATTGGACTCAATGGAGTTTTGTGAGCAACTTAATGACTAGATATATTAAAAGTAAGAATTTTTTGAGAAAAGCACACTTTAGTAAAGCCATATTGATAGTACAGGTAGTTTATAATGGCGGTCAATAGGTATTTCCAAAATTCAAATGCTAATATCTTTGGAGCTAGGCAAAATCCAGCTTGTAACCTTTCCTATTTTGAAGACATTCAAGTTATGGTTACATACTAGGAATTGACTTTATTGCTCTTGAACTGCAGCGGTCTTTTGAAGATTGATAACTTAACATGAGGCTCAATGGAAACATGTATAATTTTCGAGGCCTATTTTTCTTCACTGGGGCCACTTTCCAACACCACTTCGGTGGATATCAAAAATATAATGATACTTTAGTCAAAAAATGGTGATTTATATATAGAAAATGCAATTCAAGGGTTTTATTGTCATAACTGACTCCACTATATATTTAGAACTTTATTAGTAATGTACTCTTATTTGCCAACAGTTAATACATTATTTAGGCCGAAATACATCCTATAACATATCAGAAAGTTTTGAAAAACCAATAGTCTTCTCTTTGCAAAGATATGAAATTGCGTGTCCAAATCGAATGATTCTCAGTGCCTCGAGAACATGGGAAACTAACCTGTCTTTTGTTATAGTTTTCATTCAAAAAACTTTCATGATTCTCGTCATTGACGTTTTAATAAAACGACTGTGAACAAAAATAAATAGACTTATTTTAGTATTTGTAAAAGGTTTGGTAATTCGTTTTAAGTAAATATGAGTTTTTAAATAAGTATTTGTTAGCTCTATACTATGCCACTCTTTTATTTGTTCAGCCAATTATTGCGCTATTGAGAATTCTTGAATTCTTTTATGTTTTTAGTTCTACCGTGCGTCAGAAATAATACTTTTCTATTTAGAGGAAACTTAAAGTTCCCAAAAGCAAGCCAAATGTCGTGTTTAAAAAACCCAAATTCTTACTATTGAAAATGGATCCTGGCGATACATTAAATTCCGGCATAAATCTACTTGTTGAGAGTCGATCAACTATCCCGCATGAATGTACATGTACTTGTTGAAACTCGATCAACTTGAGTTCCGAGAAAATGAAGATTTCAGCAAGGGTACATTGACTAAACATGGGGATATACACCATTTATTAATGACTTAAACAATCATGTATGTCACCATGGGGATAGATTCACTCTTAAGAAGAACTCAAGATGATCGAGTTTCAACAAGTCCATGACTTGTACATTCGTGTGAGATAGTATTGCTAGAATCAATTTTAATAGTAAGAATAGGAGTTCTTAAACAGGACATTAACGCTTTACTAAGGTCTTTTTGAAATTTTGGGTTGGTACCAGTAATTTTGTAAGAGTATTTGTTCAATCCAGCAAGTTGTTTTGCAACCCTTTCAAAAAGTAGATCTCGAAATAAAGAACTCGTAGTAAGATTTATATGATTTTTAAAAATATGTTGGTTTGAATTGAAACAAGGTGAATTGCAAAAGTTGAAAGGACCAGGTATGGTGTGGCAAACGATTTAAAGGATAAGGGCCCTAACCTAACTTATTTACTCAAAAGAGGATCTTTTACTCATTTTCTCACTTTCAACGTCATTCTACCTGTGAGGAAGTTTCAATAACAAGATATTTGAAATTTCTTCAAAGGTAGAATGGCCTTGAAAGTAGGGGTTAAACAAATAGTCAAATACTCGTGAGACAATTGGTTTGAGGTAGTATTCAAATGGCTAAAATGAATTTTGTGTTATTTGAATATATTGATCATTGACCACGCATGCGTGCTGGTACACATACTTTTGTTTTCCGCTTCCATAAAACCATTTAATCTGGTATTTTTGCATGATTTGTTTCGTATTTTTAGGATTTCATATTTTTCATAATAGGCGAGTAGAACCAATGGCCAAATGTGCCAGGAAAGTACTTTTTAAAATACATCATGGGGAAAAGGACAAATGAGGTACCGTTGTAAAGCTAAGGACTTCGACTTTTCAAATCCACCTGTACCTAAGTTTGAATTTGGGGCAAAAATTGCAAAAACATCCGTTTCCATAGCAACCATTTAAAATATAATCAATAAATCAGAAATCACATTTCGGATCGTAGAACCCCTGTTATCTGTCCAATTCTAATGATACATATATGAAAATGAAGCTATTGATGTCCCCTTGTTTATAAACAAGAAAATATGCAAATTAGCTAATTTGCATATCTATTATGACATCATAAGTAGATTTTTTAACCAAATTTGAGACATTTTGGAGATTTATCTGATATAATAATGAAGCATTATTTGTAATTGAAAATTATTGTTAGATATTACTAATAATTCATTATTTGATTTAGAAATAAATTGACTGCAAGGTTTGAAAAGTGCTAAAAATCAAAATCATAGGATATCCTATAAATATTATACTAACATCAACAATATCACTGCTGGTTATCACAATAATATTGAAAATAATTTATTGCTCAATTCTATGTCTGAAGATATACATGTACAAAATAGTGTACCTTCTTATAATATTATATAGTCCTGTAATATTTCAACTTATGATGGAAATTTTGGATGCATGCTGTATTTGTAACTTTTCAGTATATTTAGGGTGTCCTAAATTCAAATCTGCCGGATGCAATTTGAGTACTTTGCAGCATTAATCTGTACAGCCATTTCAATATATGCATTCAAGGGTCCATTTTTCTCAATTTTTTTCAATTCAATGCATTTGTATTTGCTAATTTTAAAGAAAATATATAGATCTAATCAATTTAATTGTGATTTTACATGCTATCTTAGATATTTTCCAATTTGTTCCAGGAATTTCAGGTTCAAACAGTTAAAATAATTTAAAGTATTTGATTTGTTCCCTTGTTTTCATCATATTTTGGCCAGTTTTTGGCTTCCAGTATAAAACTGCACATTGTTTAAATATGGCAATAGGTGCACTTGTAATGATTGGATAATAACTAAAACTTCCAAATATCATTTATGGAATATATGAACAGCAGATTAATACCATAGGTAACATTTTTGGTCTATACAAAATGACATTACTCCATATTATAGATGTAGTATGGTACCCCTACCCCATTCTTCTAAAATAGTGATTTTCAAGAAAAATAAACATATTAATGATACATAATACTAATTTGGGTAAGTAGGGTGCCACACTGCCACTAGAGGGTGCTAGAGAACTAATTGGGGTAACTAGGGTGCCACTGGGGGCACTAGAGAACCAATTAGGGTAACAAGGGTGCAACTAGAGAACCAATTGGGGTAACTAAGGTGCTATAGGGACCTACTAGAGAACCGATTTGGGTAACAAGGGTGGGACTAGGGGCTCCTAGAGAACCGATTTGGGGTAACTAGGGTGTCACTAGGGGCTACAAGTGAACCAATTGGGGTAACTAAGGTGCTATAGGGACCTACGAGAGAACCGATTTGGGTAACAAGGGTGGGACTAGGGGCTCCTAGAGAACCAATTTGGGGTAACTAGGGTGTCACTAGGGGCTACAAGAGAACCAATTGGGGTAAATAGAGTGCCACTAGGGGGTACTAGAGTCCCAATTGGGGAAAGTATGGTCCCACTAGGTACTACTAGAGAATTAATTGGGGTAACTAGGATGCTATTGGGGCCTACTAGAGAACCAATTCAGGTAACAAGGGTGCTAATAGGGGCTACTAGAAAAACAAGCGGGGCAACCAGGGTGCCATTAGGGGCTACTAGAGAACCAATTAGAGTAACCAGGGCGCAACTAGAAGCTGCTAGAGAACCAATTAGGGCAACTAGGGTGCTAATAGGGGCTACTGGAGAACCAATTGAGAAACAAGGGTGTTACCAGAGAACCAATGGGGACAACTAGTGTGCTACTAGAGAACCAATTGGGGTAACTAGGGTGCTACTAGAGGCCATTAGAGAACCAATTGGGGCAACTAGGGTGCTACTAGAGGCTACTAGAGAACCAATTTGGGTAACTAGGGTGCTATCGGGGCCTATTAGAGAACCAATTAGGGGAACTATAGTGCCACTAGGCGGTACTAGAGAACCAATTGGGGTTAACTAGAGCAATACCGAGGTCAACTAGAGAACCGATTGGGGTAGTTTGGGTGCTATTAGGGGCAACAAGAGAACTAGTTGGATAACTAGGGGTCTAGCAGGGGCTACTAGAGAACAAATTGGGAAACAAGGGTGCTACTAGAGAACCAATGGGGGCATCTGGAGTGCTCCTAGAGAACCAATTGGGGTAACTAGGGTGCTACTAGAGGCTACTAGAGAACCAATTTGGGTAACTAGGGTGCTATTGGGGCCTACTAGAGAACCGATTTGGGTAACTAGGGTGCCACTAGGGGGTACTAGAGAACCAATTGGGGTTAACTAGAGCAATACCGGGGGCAACTAGAGAACCGATTGGGGTAGTTAGGGTGCTATTAGGGGCAACAAGAGAACCAATTGGATAACTAGGGGTCTACTAGGGGCTACTAGAGAACGAATAAGGAAACAAGGGTGTTACTAGAGAACCAATGGGGGCATCTGGAGTGCTCCAAGAGAACCAATTGGGGCAACTAGGGTGCTACTAGAGGCTACTAGAGAACCAATTTGGGTAACTAGGGTGCTATTGGGGCCTTCTAGAGAACCAATTTGGGTAACTAGGGTGCCATTAGGGGGTACTACAGAACCAATTGGGGTTAAGTAGAGCAATACCGGGGGCAACTAGAGAACCAATGGGGGCATCTGGAGTGCTCCTAGAGAACCAATTGGGGTAACTAGGGTGCTACTAGAGGCTACTAGAGAACCAATTTGGGTAACTAGGGTGCTATTGAGGCCTTCAAGAGAACCAATTTGGGTAATTAGGGTGCCATGAGGGGGTACTACAGAACCAATTGGGGTTAAGTAGAGCAATACCGGGGGCAACTAGAGAACCAATTTGGGTAGTTAGGGTGCTATAAGGGGCAACAAGCGAACCAGTTGGATAACTAGGGGTCTAGCAGGGGCTACTACAGAACGAATTGGGAAACAAGGGTGTTACTAGAGAACCAATGGGGGCATCTGGAGTGCTCCTAGAGAACCAATTGGGGCAACTAGGGTGCTACTAGAGGCTACTAGAGAACCAATTTGGGCAACTAGGGTGCTATTGGGGCCTACTAGAGAACCGATTTGGGTAACTAGGGTGCCATAAGGGGGTACTAGAGAGCCATTAGGGGGTACTAGGGAACCAATTGGGGTTAACTAGAGCAATACCGGGGCAACTAGAGAACCAATTGGGGTAGTTAGGGTGCTCTTAGGGGCAACTAGAGAACCAATTTGGGTAACTAGGGTGCTATTGGGGCCTACTAGAGAACCAATTGGGGTAACTCGGGTGCTACTAGGGACTACTAGAGAACAAATTGAGGTAGCTATGGTGCTACTAGAGAACCAATTGAAGTTACTAGGGTGTTATTAGAGAACCAATTGGGGTAACTAGGGTGCTATTGCAGCCTACTTAGGAACCAATTGGGGTAACTAGGGTGCTACTAGAGGCTACTAGAGAACCAAGTTGGGTAACTAGGGTGCTATTGGGGCCTTCTAGAGAACCAATTTTGGTAACTAGGGTGCCATTAGGGGGTACTACAGAACCAATTGGGGTTAAGTAGAGCAATACCGGGGGCAACTAGAGAACCAATGGAGGCATCTGGAGTGCTCCTAGAGAACCAATTGGGGTAACTAGGGTGCTACTAGAGGCTACTAGAGAACCAATTTGGGTAACTAGGGTGCTATTGGGGCCTTCAAGAGAACCAATTTGGGTAATTAGGGTGCCATTAGGGGGTACTACAGAACCAATTGGGGTTAAGTAGAGCAATACCGGGGGCAACTAGAGAACCAATTTGGGTAGTTAGGGTGCTATTAGGGGCAACAAGAGAACCAGTTGGATAACTAGGGGTCTACTACAGAACGAATTGGGAAACAAGGGTGTTACTAGAGAACCAATGGGGGCATCTGGAGTGCTCCTAGAGAACCAATTGGGGCAACTAGGGTGCTACTAGAGGCTACTAGAGAACCAATTTGGGCAACTAGGGTGCTATTGGGGCCTACTAGAGAACCGATTTGGGTAACTAGGGTGCCATAAGGGGGTACTAGAGAGCCATTAGGGGGTACTAGAGAACCAATTGGGGTTAACTAGAGCAATACCGGGGCAACTAGAGAACCAATTAGGGCAGTTAGGGTGCTATAAGGGGCAACAAGCGAACCAGTTGGATAACTAGGGGTCTAGCAGGGGCTACTACAGAACGAATTGGGAAACAAGGGTGTTACTAGAGAACCAATGGGGGCAATTGGGGTAACTAGGGTGCTACTAGAGGCTACTAGAGAACCAATTGGGGTAACTAGGGTGCTACTAGAGGCTACTAAAGAACCAATTGGGACACCTAGGGTGCTACTTGGGCTACTAGAGAACCATTTGGGGTAACTAGGGTGCTAATAGGGGCTACTAGAAAACCAATTGGGGTAACTAGAACACCACTCGGGGATGAGACTGTGATGTTCTCTGTATCCTGAACTTCGTTCAATGGGATAACAATATCAAAGGTATCAAATATGTCTTTGCCTTCTTACTTCAATTAACTGAAAACCCCAAATAGCTATGATCAGATTACCATTTACTGACAAAAATCATCTTTAACGATGTAATAATTAATATGAGAATGAGCTTATTAACATTTTTAATGCAGCATATAGGTATTCTTTTTCCACTTCTTCTGATATCAATAAAGTTAAAATCGGTCGGGAAACAAAAATATACTAACCAAATTGCATTAACAAAATTCCAAAGACAGGGTTTGCATTTCATTTCCAGAGCAACGGATGGAAATCTGGAAAAAATGGCTATCAGATTCTTGAATAAGATGTCTCTAGCTTTAATTTGCTCTTTATACCTCTTCAGAATTTAAATTCCTTATTTTCACATACAGGTAGTTCCTATTCTGGTACATTATGTATATGATAGAAGGTATTATCTATCATTATATGTGTACTTTTCTTGAAAATCACTATTTTAGAAGAATGGGGTAGGGGTACCATACTAAATCTATAATATGGAGTAATGTCATTTTGTATAAACCAAATATGTTATCTATGGTATTAATCTGCTGTTCATATTCCATTAATGATATTTGGAAGTTTTAGTTATTATCCAATCATTACAGGTGCACCTGGTATATTAAAACAATGGGCAGTTGTATACTGGAAGCCAAAAACTGGCCAAAATATGATGAAAACAAGGGAAAAAATCAAATGGACCATGGGATGCATATATTGAAATGGCTGTACAGATTAATGCCGCAAAGTACTCAAATTTCATCCGGCAGATTTGAATTTAGGACACACTAAATATACTGAAAAGTTACAAATATAGCATGCATCCAAAATTTCCATCATTCTTAAAAATATGGCAATATATTGCAGGACTAAAATGCAGATCACTATTATGCATATTAACATACATGTCTTATATGTCTTATGTAAATAATGCTAGAATAGCAGAAATATGGAAATACATTAATATTGTATGTATACATTTTAAAATGCAATTTGTTTATTCTTATAAACATATAATTTATCTTAAAATGGATTTTGAATAAAATTAATAGTTCTAGTACCAATATGATATTATTTAAAAAATATTAACTTCACACGGTAAATGAATACATTTTGGTTTTAGTGCATTCTGCCCTCAATTCCTTTAACCTAGAAATTTTTCTGGACAAGTTACCAATAAGGATACTTTTCATACCCATTTATAAGTAGACCTTTCAAACACATTTAAAAGCTAATACTCAAACTATTTCTAGCATCAATAATGATATTTAAATAGTAGTAATTCTACCAGTTTATTAAGAATTATAACTAATATGTTATCATTAATATCTAAAACATCTCAAAATTACCTAAACATTGGTTGAAAAAAATATAATTATGACATCAGGATAAATATGCAAATGAGCAAATAGACATATCTTGTTAATTATGAACAGGGGGCCTCAATAGCTTCAGTTTGGTATATATATCATTAAAATCGGACCAAGAACATATGTACTATGTTCAAAAATATGATTTCTGATTAAATGATTAAATTTTAAATGTTGCCATGGAAACGGCTATTTTAAGCATTTTTCAAAGCTTGCAGCCAATTTATTTCGAACTCAATGATGAAATTTAGTTATGTTTACCAATACATTTTCAATTACAACTAAAGTGCTATTATAATATCAAATATATCACCAAAATATCTCAAAATCGGCTCAAGAATCTACTTATGACGTCATAATAGATACGCAAATTAGCTAATTTGCATATTTTCTTGTTTATAAACAAGGGGACATCAATAGCTTCATTTTGATATATGTATCATTACAATTGGACAGATAACAGGTGTTCTATGATCCGAAAGGTGATTTCCGTTTTATTGATTATATTTTAAATGGTTGCTATGGAAACGAGTGTTTTTGCAATTTTTGCCCCAAATTCAAACTTAGGTACAGGTGGATTTAAAATGCTGAAGTCCTTACCTTTACAACGATACCTCATTTGTCCTTTTCCCCTTCGTGTATATTAATCACAATTTTCAGACCTCCATTCTACTAGCCTATAATTCATTACAACAACCGTCAACAACCGCATTGTAGGGAATATAATATTATCAACAAAAATGGCAAGGCAGTCATAGTTTCAGCGACCAATTAATTGCATTTAATGATACGGGATCTTTTGAATATCAATTGTATTCCCTGTTTATTTCACAGGGAAAACATGTTATTATGGAATAATTGCATATATTCAACATTTCATGAAGATATTTTTACATTATATTAGACAACATAGTTCCAAATCTAAATATTCAGATAAAGAATGCATGAAAGCTTTGCGGCGGTTATTGGTAAGATCAGTGAATTCCCCATATCTGACAATAAATTTAACATCATTTTTTCTTAAAAATGATAAAAAAAAGCTCATCATATTAACTGCTTTGTAGGTCTCACTCATATTTCCAGAGTTATGATGAAAAACATATGTTAATTAATATTTTCAAGTCAATACTTTATAATACCTGGTCCTTTGTTGAAATCGATTTAAACCTGGCATATCTACAATATAATCAACAACTTTTACTTCCGTCTAATAAGCGAATATTCGGAGCCAACTGGCCGACTAGTTAAGATGGTAATTTTCTGTTTGGTTCATATAAATTAATTGACATATTCACAGATGAATATAGATATAAAGTCAAAACACAACAGTGCTTAATTATACATAGGTAAAGTGGGCAGCGTACATGTAGTTGTAGACGCACACCGGAACAGGCTGACAACGGTAAAGTCAGATACCGCTGTCACAAATGGCGGACATAACCGTCGCTTCAATTAATTCAAATTTTCATGAACTGTATGTTTAATAGAGCGCCTAGACTAAATTCCTTTGGAACAACAATCGATCAAAGTGTCTTAATACTTTTTGCACAGTTAATAATGTTCTACCATCGAAATAAAGTCTTCAAATTAACCGATCAAAATGAGCTACGGGACAACAGACACTGTTACCATTACCATTCAGATTCCGTTGTTATTGACGATATCGAAGACGCTATCGTGGCGATTCACGACCCAATTTGATCGAAATTGGGTTTTAATATCAAACATCATCACAAGAGCTACATGTAAATACATGCACAGAATTAGCGACGATAAAATCCCATGGAATGAGGACCAAGTGATTAAACAGTTGAAGCGACGGTTATGTCCGCCATTTGTGACAACGGTATCTGACTTTACCGTTGTCAGGCTATTCCGGTGTGAGACGGGAAGACTTATACGCAAGTCAATTTAAACGCCTTTCCTTTTACTCGAAGAGTCCGGCGAAAAGGTAAGCGTATATATAATATACTTCATATTATACTAACCTTATAACTGTATGCCATCAAATGTTAGGATAAATCTGCTTTTAAGACAAAATCATACTTGACGAAAACCAGCATTTCTCTTTCTGAACAAATGCATATAGTCATTTGATAATAATCACATAAAAAGGAGAACTAATGATCATCGTGTTTCTCTCTTGAACCATTCAATTGACACGTAGTCAAGAATGTAAACATCATAAAAGAAACGTATATACAAATTTTCGATAACTTTAAGTGAACCCATCCGAGACTATTTTTTCTCTTTTCATCAAATTAACTTTTTGAGTGAAATAAGTTAAATGTCCAGACCTCGTTTGAACAAAATGGTATCAGAAATTTACGTTTATCATAGTACTAATAAACAAAAAAAACTTGGTCGGTTAGACGATGTATTTTTGAAAAGATATTTACCAAAAATATGAAAGGATTTTCGGGATTTATTAAACAGTTGCGTTAATTCTTTACATCGCCCTATGAGAATAAAAATGTCCCAACTCACATTTTTGTGAAACTGAGAAATCAATTTTTGAAAGTTTAGGCATCTGTAACTTCAATACTTTCTATCTGTCATTTGTGAAATTTTTACATTCTTTTTTATCAAAAATGTGTGTATATACACTAAAGAATTGATGAATTTCAAGATCTTCTATGCCAATTTTTAAGCATATCAAAATGGAGATAGGACAATTCAATTCCGAGTTTTTCATAACATCGAAAGATTAAAGCTGACGTCCATTTTGCTATGTATTTCAATGGACACAAATTTCTCTATTCTAGGACAATTTGACACTGAAAAGCAGCCTATTGAGAGGAGATAAAGGTAAGGGAATACTACAGTAAGAAAGAGGATGATTTAAATAGTGGAAATCTGTGAAAATCCTTTCAAAAATGGCACTTGGGACATTATTATTCTCAACCGACGACATGTTAAATTCGTATGGTAACGTTTTGATCAAGGTAACACATACGATTAATAAACCGGTTAACATATTCTAGATTGTTGCCTTACCAGAAGAGAATCTAGACAAATCATAATTACGGTCAAATAGCACGTTAATAATGATAAAATCCTCCAGTTAACTTGACTATTAATAACTGAATTACATGTATTCGATTTATACTCTCAGAATCAGCATTGAATGTAACTACTAGGCCTTTCCATCATGCTAACTCATGACATCACATTTCTTCTCAGCCCTGATTGAGATGTTTCAGGTGAAGCAGAAAGATGCTATGAGTATCAGAATGGGCCTAGTCAAACATTACTTTTTTCTTTTATACTAATTTTGTGTGAAGTGATATTCATCCATTCCCTTTTCCTTGAAAGATATTCATCCATTCCCTTTCCTTGAATATCTTTAGATTGTACTATTATGTCACATCATCTTGCATACTGTACAACATTAAAGGAATAAAGACCGAGATTTTATGATTTATGGCGTGATATATGACCGAAAAATGTATTCTGTTCATTGTTAAAAGATCGAAATTGCGTAGCGTTGGAGGCCAGAATAAAAATTGAGGTCATATATTTGACATAAATCATAAAATCGAGGTCTTTGTTACGATTCTAATATGATAAACAGACAAGAAAAACATATATTTGCATTTATGATTTTTAGTGGTCATACATATTCCAATATAGACCAGCAAGTCAATTGTTCTAGTTATTGTGACGTCACATATCATATTAGAATTAAGAAATATAGACCGAAGAGCAGGGCTACTAGTTTCGAATACACCCCGCAGGTCTCGGCACAAACGTTTTCTGTACCCCGAACGACCTCTACGAGGTGACATTGAAAGAGCGATCAAATGATATTCTGAAAAAATCACAGGATGTCATTATTTTTCTTCAATTAGTGTACTAAATGTATAATATCATTGAGAATTCAATATCACAAAAATCAACAAGCGGAGTATATCGTCACAATATCCTTCGCATATTGGTTTTCCGGAGTATATCGTGGCGATATCCTCTGGTTATTCATTTGCCAATATATATCAAATTTGTTTAATTTTTTAATGTTATTATACATTTAATACACTAAAAGGTAGGATGATTAATCGTACTATATTATCTCAATTTTATTGTACGTGTACGTTTAAGCAAAAAGTGGAATTTTGATTTTAATAGGAGCCAGGACTCGTATATAAAACTTCAAGTACACTTCATAAAATCAAACAAAAATCACATTTCTCTTCATATTGAAACACGTTTTCAATATCAATATTATGAGGTTTTGAATATTTTCATCATGACTGCACCATATCAGTTATATCAATGAAGTGCAAGAAAAACACTGTGTGTATGAATGCAAACACGCTCAATAAAAATATGTTTAAACACACTTTTAAGTGACCATTTTTGACATTTGATGGCTCCTGCAAACTCTAAAAAACAAATCAACAATCGTCCCTCTAAAATATAACAGACTTAGAACTACACTTGAATCTTAGTTCAGGCTTTATAGATGCAAATGTGAGATCAAATGATCTTATATGTCTAAATATTCCATAAGGATGCGTTGAACAATTAAAACATCTAGATTGTATCAAAACATGTACTGTACTTGTGTAACAGTAGATTTCACCGCACGATCCAGCAAAAATCGCACTCTCGAGCTGTAATCACACACAGGTATAGGTCATAAAACTGCATCTAAATCACAATTTACAATAATTATCCGATCTGTTTATGGTATCATTAAAGAGGCCCCATGCCATAGGATAGCACAATCAAGACCCCTCTGGACTTTTTTGCATATTGAGTTTCACTACATTACCAAAGAAGAAGTCCCAAACCCCCCTCTTTCAGTGTTAATTTTGCGATTGTGCTGGTCGATCTAATTATTTTCGAAGAAATTAATTCAATCTGAAGTTTGAATATACCGGGAAAGTCCTCCTGTTATCTGATTGGTCGTTGAATTTGTTAATCATAAACCTGATTGGCTGCCTGGTTCAAGGCGCTTATGGGCGCTCGTGTGACTCAATTGGGATTCCCCTCGCTAGCCGAGGAATCGATTTTGTTTAATTCTGGAGTTTGGTTGTTCTGTTGATTATTTCCGATATTTCGGCAATAATATACCCAAAAGTTATTCTCAAGATATATCCATGGTATGTGAGATATTATATGAGCAATAACAATAAGACATCATTGATTGCCTGGGGGAGAAACCTATGGCATGATGCATGCATCAGCTTATCTCAAGTTTCTTCATAACCCCCCCCCCCCCCTAACACACCAAACTAGTTCTTACCCGTTCTTGCCTAAAACGGGCTCAATCTGCCTGTGGTCGGGAAATATGTCCAAAATAATTAGCTACTTCGTTCATAAACAGTCTTCAATACGTCCATCTCATTCGCAGTTCGTTCAGGTCGCACCACGTCGGTGGGCAACGTCGTATAACGCGTCCCTTACCCTACTATGACACCATACTAGTTCTCACTACGTTCTCGAAAACGGGCTTAAACTGGGCACGAACGGATTTGACGTACTAGAAGTTAGAACCCACTAAGAACCGTTTGGGATTTGTTTACAAACTTCATGAAACTACTAGAACGAGTAGGTCCTCCAGCACTTAGAGCATGCTCAAAATTTTCTGGTGATCGTCAAAACGTTGCCGAATCGGTTTTAAACTGTGTGCGAACTGAATGAACGTTGCTACAACGTTCTACGGTCTGTTTACGAACTTCATGGACTTTCCCGGACGGGGTATGTGATTTAGAATTTTGAATCGATTCAAAATTCGATGGCGACCATACCGTTCTGTAATCAGGTCATTCCGTTCGAACACAGTTTAAAACCAGTTTTGAAGAACGCAGTGGCAACTTGCTTGGTGTGATAGCTACTATATTTTTGCTAACTCGTTGATAAATACGTTCTTAATCAGTTTTAACCCGTTTGCAATTACTTCTTCTTTCTCAATACGTCCTCAGACAGTTCAACTCGTTGTAAAAACGTCCCTGGTAGGATTGAAGTACGACGGTTCCGTTCGTAGTACGTCCAGCTCGTCGTTAGTAGGTTGTCACTCGGTCTAATTGTAGAACGTAACGACGGAAGAGAACATTTTGAGCATGTTTTCAGTTATAGAGGACCTACCCGTTCGAGTACGTTTGATGAAGTTTGTAAATAGACCCCAAACGGTTCTAAATACGTCCAGTCCGTCCGTACACAGTTGAAACCCGTTTTCGAGAATGTAGCGAGAACTAGTTTGGTGTGATAGTAGGGTAAACTAGCACACAGTTGAGAATAATCATAAAAATACCTGTTGTGGCTGTACCTGTTTTCGTCAAAATCTGTTTTGTAATTACTTTCCCCGTATACCAGGTATACTACATGTGATTAAAAAGATGCTATGAATGCTGAAGATAATATTATTGGTTTTGTTCATGTAGTTTCCCTACCCATTTGAAAATGAACACAACTTGAGTAGAATCACCACATCATATTTGTAACATTTCCGCAGCTTGTTGTTACGTGTACATGTGATTTTTTTCTATTTATTGTGTTTATGTGTGTTTTTGTAATTCTTTTTAATTTTAATTGACTCATATCCTTTGAAAGAGCCCACGGATCACCAAATAGCATCTTAGAAATGTAATATTTTTAGAGGAAGTGGGTAACATCTCACACCCCCCCCCCCTCCAAAAAATTCTGAATTTATTCTATTTATTGTCTCAGACACTTTGAAATAGCTCAGACATCATCAAATAGGAAGTTGAAACAGTCAATTCTTTTTTTGGGAGGGAACAACCCCTTGCTCCCCCTAAGTCCCCTTCCCAAAGAAAAGATGTTTATTTTTTCTAAGTTTTATTCATTGTGTCCAGAAATCACCAACTTAATGTACGTAGTATCCCCAAACGGAAAACGATTGAAAAAATCAGAATTTCTTCGCTAACTTTTGTTACAAAATTGCTTCGTGAGACTCAACCCAGCAGTGTAACAGGTACCTTTAACTATTAAAAATTTCCAGAGAGACATTCATCTTTCACTGCCCCACGCTCCGCCAAAAGAAAACGATTAAAAAATCTTATTCAAAATCTGATTCAAAACTTGAACATGTCAATAAATCACCAAATGTTATTTAATTGAACATGGATAAGTTCCTGGGTAAAGGTTCATGCTAGGGGCCCTTCTAGCATACCCTCTCCGTATTCCAATGATGTTTCTCCAAATTGCTCAAAAAAGAAAGGTACTATTGAGCTCAATATAGATGTTAGTTTACCTTGGCCTATGCTCATACAAATTATAAAACCAATTCAAGTATTACAAAATAGATTGAGTTACTTGGGCTTTACATTAGAAGACCAATGGGCGTCATTACCCATCATGCCAATTTGCAATTGAAATCGATTTGTACCATTACACTGACGTTGCCTCATTTCGTTGATTTTTTCAGGTTTATCTAATGCGTAACGCATGTGAACGCCGATGTAACGCAAAATGTATTTCATACATTTCTTGTAAAAATGAAAATCAGGATTGTTTGAAAAAGTCAGGGTTATTTTTCTTGAAAATTGGGAAAAAATCGAGACTTCTAGAAAAAAAGTTAATGATAATTTTCGTTATCTTGAAAACTTATAATTGAAAAACAATCATTTCGAGTGTCGTTCGTGCCTTTTTCAGTAACGCAATTTTTTATTTATCATGTTTTATTCAATACAATAATATATTAAAAGAATTTCTAAAAGGCGATTTTGTTTAACATTATATAACGCATTGGATCGAATAATAGGCTTCCAACGAATTTCGTGCAGAAGCACGATTGACATTGTCATTGCATGTGCATGTTAATTTTCTCTCGGAATACGCGTTTGACCATTTTTCATATAAATGGAAAAATAGATAGCATCTCATTAGTGTTGGTAGGGCGAAAAATGCCAAAAATACATGGTAATGTATTGGGAAGAGTCACTTAATTTCATGATCTAGCAAGTAATTCCATTTGGATCAACTTATAATACCATTGGATTGGAATGTAACCATATGATCTTGTTGCTAACATGTGGATTGTGATTTCACATTACAATTTTATTGTATGTGATCCTTATGAACTTTCAACATTGTGTTAATGGGGATTTAGCCCGACATTTTTTAGACAAATAGAATTCAAATAAAGGTAAATAACGGTGCAAATCAAAGTTGTTTTGATAGAAAATGACACACAGAATTCAAATATGCCATCAGATAGAAGAAAATGTTAGTCTTCAATGGTTATAAATGCAGATCTCCTAAAATCTCACTTTAACGAGATTTCAAAGCTATATGGAAAAAGGACCATTGTGTATAAATCTTGAAATTTCCTCCCGACCTGCCCCGTCTCATTGATCAAATTAGTCGATGACATCTCGTGAAAACGTCTGTCTCAATAAGAAATGGACAAGTATTATTTATGAGTCTCTTCAATGTTTTCAAAACAATATAAGATATTTGTCTTAACGTTAGAAATAGTAACCCAGTTCTACCCAATGGATCCTTAATTACGAAATATTCTCGACTATTTATTGAGATTTAAATGTTGGATAATCAACATTTTTACCACTATTTTTCAGAACCCAAATCCAAAGACAAACCCATGGCTCATTCCCCACTATCCGAAGCTCACAAGGCGGCTTTGAGATCGTGTCGTGTCAAACTAGAGGAGAGTCTCGACGTGGACTACATATTAGCCAGGTGTCTCCAAGATGACGTTATATCACAGCAAATGAAAGAGAACATCGAAGCGAAATCCACACGAAACCAAAAATGCAGCGCGTTTTTAGACATTTTATTAACGCGTGGACAGCAGGCGTTCAATAACTTTATCGCCGCCCTATCTGTCAACTATTCTTTTCTGTCAGTACCACTGGAGAGGGAATTGCGTGTTAAGGCGTTATCTATAGCAAAAGCTAGTCTTGTTCATGCAAACGAAATCATGGTTGATCGAAAAGAGGCTGATGAAGAAGAGGTCGAAATATCCCGCGCTTCTGTAGAAAACATCAAGAAACTTATGATACAACTGAGAAAAACACTTGGAATGCCAACGTCAACTGTATCGGGAAAGGGTAAAATTATGAGATCCTCGTCTATGAATAAACTGTCTGATGCCCACAAAGCAGCTTTAAGATCCAGTCGCATTGATATCGAGGAAAGCCTGGAAGTGCAGGATATTTTACCTAGATGCATTCAAGATGGTATGATAACCCAAAGAATGAAAGCAACAGTTTTAGCTCATCCGACCAGACACGAGAGATGTAGTGCATTTTTGGATATTCTAGAAACACGGGGAAAGAAAGCATTTGACATCTTCGTATCAGCTCTTCATGACGACTACCATTTCTTGAAGCTTCCCCTAAAGAGAGAGCTACGCATACAGGCACTGGCCATTGCCACTGATGATCTTACAAACGCCATCAGTATTTTCGTTGGTGAAGTCCCTTCTAATGAGAAACAATCAACCAAAGAGGCATTGGAGAGCATAGAAACTCTTATATCTCAGCTTAAAGAAACACTTTGGATCAAAGAGGAGTTTGTTGATTCTACAACATCTGCTTCATCAGAACCTCCTGATAATGTTACAGCACAAATGCCACCTAGTAGTGATTCTCCCTCAGTCTTACAGAACCCTCCTACAGCAGGACCGTCGTTAGTTGTTAAATCTCAACTCGAAATGCAACAACCTTCTACTAGTCATGAATCAACTCCTTCAACCAGTCTGGTAAAACAACTAAAAACACTGAAACTGTCGTCTGGTCATCTTAGTCTTACATTAGCTCGTAAGATCGAACTATCCTATTCCTGTTTCGGTCTTTGTAGTAGTCCTATGGGAGACATCATTACATCAATAGATGAGCATGGTATATTTGTGTACAACAAGGATTATACGTTCAAGTTAAAGTTTGCATTAGAACGTCAAAATGATGTAGTCTGTCTCCCCACTGACGAGATAGTGATCAGTTCATGGAGGAATAACTATGTGAAGGTGTTTGACATGGAGGGAAATTACAAGCGACAGATATGTAAAGATGTTAATCGACCACATGGACTCGCATTCCACCCACAATTAGGTGTTGTAGTTATTGGTTATAACCCATTGTGTCTCAACATATGCTCTATCAGTGGTCAGGTACTCAGAACCATCACAAATGCATCATTCAATAATCTGTATAGAGTTGCCATCAATCCATACAATAAAACATTGTTGGTGACTGACTACAACACCAACACTCTTCACTGTCTGGACTGGGAGGGAAATGAAGTATTTGCATACAAAGGTGATGGTGATGATGGACTTGATAAACCAGAGGGTATTTGTTGCACTGAGAAACATTTACTATTAGTGGACTCTGAAAACCACAGGGTGTTGATATTATCTCATGATGGAGACCTGCTGAAGGTTCTTCTCACTAAGGAGGATGGTCTGTTGTTCCCTAGTGAGGTGATGGTAGATAGTAGTGGGAACATAGTAGTGGGAGAGAGTCACACTGCTAAAACCAGGAAGAATCTTTTGTATGTGTACAAAATAGATGACTAGTTATATGAATCATAGAAGGTTCATAAATAAGTAAAAGTAACCCTTGGTGAACTATTAAATATATTAGTCATCTATTAAAGTGGTATGTGATAGGGTTACTTCCAATCATTAGCTACAATTTCCAACTAAAGCGATATTGAAGTTGATTATAGTTTGTATAATTCCTAGAATTCCTTCAAATACAAAGGCGAATAATATTTTTACTGTATCAGCATGTTTATCTTAATCGCTTGCTAAAAAGATGCTCGGGTAACTTTGAAATTGGTAGGTAATTAGAGGTTATGTCACTATCGTGGCATATATGCCCGAGGTCTCAGTGATATATGGCCCGACCTTGGGAGGGACATTGATCTCTGGTCTATATATGAGTGTGAAAATCTCACAAACGTTACCTTTTAAGACAAATAAAATACGTACCTATAAGTACGCTTTTGAATTTTGGAAGTTTATGAGATATAATGTACCGAAAACCTTAGTGTCCTCAGTATGTGTGGAATACATTTGTTATGTACGGTCGGTTTTAGATACAGAGTACATGTACACATATCTCCCTTGGGATAAACCCTGTATCCAAAACCTCCCAGTACATAACAATTATGTATATAGTCTATACATGTATAGGGCTAATAAATGAGATACATTTTAAAGTAAAGTGGCAATATTTTTTGCAAAATGAACATCTCTGTAAAAAATCCATTTAAATCCATTTTCTATGACAACTGGAATAGGAAAGTAATGTTACAGTAAAACATGAGCTTGCAAAGGACATTTGTCAACAAAAATCCACTATCGCCTGTATTTGTAAAAATTATATATAGACTAGAGACGTTATCAATTATTAGACATACAACAGTAACACTGTTGTACATGAAACCATGTACTGAACATATGCCATTATGATTAAATCCGTGTAAAATCAGCATTGGCACCACTGTTTTTGGTTATTCCATGCATAAGACTGATATCAGCATCAAGCTGGGTATTCCAACATACAAAGATTTAGAGGCGTCTATGACGTCATAATCGGATCTGACCAACCTCGAGATATCTTGGGGTGCTGTCCAGTAACTGTCACATAATCTGTACCAATTATCTTACCAAATATTCCTGGGGTCACTAGGGGAACCTGGTAGGGTGCAATTGCAATATTTTGTCATTGGCTTCGCAAAAGGCATATAACTTAGCACATAGGATGTTGATACAGTCTATTTTATGCTAATGTGAAAACATGCAATTTTGCTTAATTTTCCATCAAAATTGCCAGTCCCCAGCAGAAAACCTCCAAAAATAGATTTGGCAAGCAATGATTTAAGGGATATCACCTTGATTTTTACTTTTTAAAAGGAGCTTTAACCCTTTATGTATATTCATCACAAACTCAAATTTCACAATAATTTTAGGTTTAATCAGGGAGATATCTTCACTCCAATATAATTTCTCTTGATATCATGTATATGCTCTACTTGATAAAAATGATATCATTCAAAATCATACGATATCAGTATCATAATATATGACCAATATTAACAAAGATCAATTTTTGTCAAAACACATACTTTAGAAAGTGATATAAAATATATATTTATTCTGTATTTCTCTCAGTCTGTGTTTATTATGAGTGCAACATTTATCATGATTAGTACAATTAGTACACTGTTTCTTCAAATACCAAATCAATCTTATTGAACAGAATAAACATGTCATTTTGTTAATGTCATCAGAAACGATTTTGCAGTGTGAGTACAAACATGGTCCTGGTACAGTTAAACCTGTGAGAGATAACACCTGTCTTCAGTGAATGCACTTCACACAATAGAAACTGATTGAACAGAATAAACAGAATTATAAATTTTATCAGAAACGTTTTAAGTTGCACTGAAAGTACTAATAATTTAATATGGTCCTGGTACAGTAAAACATGTGAGAGTTTAACAATTGTCTACAGTGAATGTAATTTTTTAATTTTTTGTAGGTTTTACTGTATTTATTCAATGACAAATATTTCTCCCATTGTCTCTTCTGCTAAATGCTCCATACTAATCATTTTCAACTATTTTTTCAATACACAAAACTACTTCCAGGTAAAAACGATTCAAGTTTGTAATGAAGAAACCAGTTGTTGATGTCATTAAAATGTTGATTTCTGGGGCATGTTATCAAGCCATTTCTTTATTTTAGTGAAAGACGAAAAGGCACAAGGATAGATTTAGCATAAAAAGAATACAATACAATGGAATCGTCTGATATTTAGATAATTTAAGGCAGTTTTCCATCTGGATTCAGCCCAATTCCTTTTTGGCAATTCACTATTACTTAGAGTTTCTCGAATAATCATTTAGCCTATATGATCATTATTTCTTCTATATCAGAGTTGTTTTTATTTTCCTCTGATGCATTGTCTGTTTTTGCTTTCTTCAATTTTGGACTGTCTTCATTGCTGTCTGCTTTACGTTTTCTATCAATAGATGGGGCTGGTGTGCTGTCGTCATCTTCAAGGACCATGAGATCATCTTCCTCGTCTTGTACTGAAACATGCAATACAAATGATATCAATACACTCAAATGGATGATAATTATGTATGTTATACAGGGCGTCTCAAAAAACGCAACAAGTAGTTATCTCGTAAAATCGCCACGTCTCTTCTCTTTGCAATGATATGTCATTCATTCACATGTGGTAATGGTTGGGTGAGAAATCCTTCCATTTGCACAGTGGGTCAAAATCGGCTCTGGACCAAGTTTTAGATATTGCAAAAATCAGTGCAAGGGCTAAGTGCCAATGAAAGATCCTCTGACTTGAATTGCTGTGACTTTTTCTTTTGGAGCTATCTCAGAAGCATCTGTGCTCACAATTCCTTCACCAGATATTGCAAAACCTCGAGAAAGAATTGCCCATGGGCTGCTTTTCTCTACTTTAACCCACAGATGACTCAGGGCTGAACCATGCATTACGTGGACAGATGAGTGCATCTTTATGTGCAAGGAAGTGGTGGCAATTTGGAGGGGTATAGGATGTATTCTTGCAAGAGTATAAGTATGAACACTTTACTGTCTTTTTGATATACCTGTCACACCTTCTTCCAATAGCCCCTATGCCCCTTGTACTGACTTTTGCAATGTTTGAAACTTGAGCCCGAGCTGAATTTTGCCCCAATTTGCAAAATTAATAATTATTCGGCCAGCTATGACTCCCTGTGAATGAATGATATTCCATTGCAAAGAGGAGTAATTTGGCTTTTTGGTACATTGAATGAAAAGGATGCAGTCAGCATTGGTTTTATATTTTTTTCCAATATTGCATCGGGCTCCGTACACTGACGTTTGCGATGTTTTTAACTTGGTCCCAAGCTAATTTTGGCCCACTTTGCAAATGGAATGATTACTCGCCCAACCATGACCAAATATCAATGAATTATATATCATTGTAAAGAGGAGACACATGGCTTTATGGTGCATTGAATGAAATCGATGCTGTTATCACTGGTTTTGTGCTTTTCCGAGATAACAATCTGTTGCGTTTTTTTGATACGCACTGTATATCTGTTGAACCCTTGAAGCTTGACCTTTTGTCTGTATTATTATGTTCCAGTAACCCAACTCCACTTATATGTTATAGAAGAGTGCTGTGCTGATCTATTTATAAGATAAAGCAAGATTACAAATATTGCTAGGAGCACATTGGAAATGCTTTGGAAGGTAAACCATTCAATTATCAAGAAGGATACTGTAAGAAGTGAATACCAGATGACTGAGATTGCTTTTGTTCATTTGTTGCGGTACCATTGCCATTTTTGGTTTCAGTGTTTTCTTCCTGACTAGGCCCAGCTTTAGGCTGTAATTCATCCAAGTCACCGATTACTTCAAACTCTTTTTGGTCATCCAACTCTTCCCTAAAAAAGGAAAATTTTAAAATTCAAAATTATTCTTAACAAGGTGTTCGCCATTGACCAACAAAATGGGAGGAATTAGTTGATTTAGAATGTATTGTTTACTTAAAATGATCTCAAATACTTGAGGTATTGTGACACTAGAATTTTCCAAAGTACTAACTCATACAGTATTATGTTAGAATGTTCTAAATATTTACTCATGTAGTACTGTTATGTTGAACTTTTCTCAAGTATTTATTTATGCATGGTTGTAGTATTAGCAATTTTTGAAGTACTTACTCATGCAGTATTGTTATGTTGAGCTTGTACTCTTGTAGAAAGTCATCACACTTCAGTCTAGTGCCACTGATGATACCAAATGCGTTGAGAAATTTAGCCATGTTTTCTGCATCTGTAAACCAACAAGAGAAGAAATACTATGGCAGAGGTTTCATTTGGAGTATTCATTTTCGTTTTTCATCTGGAATTGTAAAGTCACTCTATCAAATGAAGCCAACTGATTTTCTATTTGAGTGCCTATATGTCAGCAAGTGGAAACATTGTAATCTGAAATCATCTAGTCTAAAATCCATACTATGGGTGAATAAGTATAGGATATCCTTTGAATGATACAATTTTTATCCACGAGTTGATATCACTATCTGGACGACTGAGCGTAGCGAATGAGTGTAGATATTGATATTAATGAGTGGATTAAAATGATATCATGTCAAGATTACAAAGTTTGTTTCTGAGGAAAATTAAGATATCTGTAGAATATTCTCCATATTCCACAGATATCGCTTTTTCCACGCATTTGCAAAATATCATACACATATTTCCATGTTATCCTACAGATTTGACCTCAACTATGGGATAAGGGAAATTATTAAATAACAAACATTGTACTGATATAATCCACTTAAACCTACCATCTGTTTCTCCCTCTTCACTGGATATGAGTATAGTCCCTTTGCCATCATCGATCTCAACATCTGGGGCCACCATGTTAAACTGGCCTTTGATTATCTGGAGGAGACAATAAATACTTCAACTAAAAAAAAACACTTCAAAAAATTAATAAGTTGAAGGAAAGATTAGTATTCATAAATTTTGAGATAACTTATACAGGACATCTACTAATTTGGCGCAACTTATTTTGGCGGATTTACTGTTTTGAACATTTGGCATTTACTTAATATGGCGGACTTGCAATTTTAGAATTTACTACAGAATTTACATTAGAATTTACAGTACTAATTTACATGGTAATGAAATTACTCGGGAATTTGGCCACTGCTTAATTTGGCAGATCGGCCATATAAAAAAAAAAGCCTCCAAATTAAGTAGAAGTACAGTATCAACCATTTAGTCATTTTACATATGAGAAAATAAGACATTAAAAATGTTTAACTTTTACCTTTTCCTCCAGTGTTTTGAGTGTGAGAGTGGTTGTGTTGACCTTGACAGTAACCTCAGGTTTGGCTGAGCACACATAACATTTAGGATTTGGCTTATCCAGGAAGCAGGGCACTAAAAGTTTCTTGCGTACATTTGGTTGTCTATTGAGATATATCTAAATTAAAGGAAAAAAATATAAAGATTTAAAGCCATTGAATATGTAGAGTGTTTTGTAAAGACAGTAGCAGTAAAAATTTTGATAGACTTCATTAATTTTTAAAAACAGATCAAATATGTATATATGTATATGTTTTAACCATATTTGAAAAAGAGAGAATATCACATACATGGACTTACAGTTTTACATGTTTCTATTGCACCAGATAAAATCTTCATGCCTTCCATCACAATGAGAGCAGCTATGACAGCATTGGTGGTTGCTATAGCAGGGATGATGTTACCTGCCATTGCTATAACAACAAAAGTAAACAATGAGGGACTATGATGGTAGTGGTGTCAATTAACCGCTTGAGCATTAACCGGTTAACCGGGGGTTTTTACCGGTTAAAGTCGGTTAACCGACGGGAAATTTGAACTGATAATTTCAAATGAAATCTTCATCTTCGATCTTGAAAGTTGAAAAAAATTGGATAAATGATATATCTGCGTTTATTTTTTACGTTCGTCAAGCGTTACTCTATTCTATGTAAGTAAGCGCGGGAAAGCAATGTGGCAGGGATTAAAGTTGCTGATTGGATGTTTGTAAGGAATTATCGGACCTATCACATGTATGAGTAGCTCACATGAAACTGACGCTTGGAAAACAAACAGATTAAAATGCAAAGTAAGCGCGGAAAAGCAATGTGACAGGGATTAAAGTTGCTGATTGGATGTTTGTAAGGAGTTATGGGACTTATGACATGTATGAGTAGCTTACGTGTAACTGACACCATAAAACCAAACGGATTAGCATGCAAAATAAGCGCGAGAAATAACAAAATTATACACGGTCAACTAACCGCCCATAAAAACACAGACCGGTCAAGGCATTATCGGCGGTTAACCGGTTAACCGGTTAATACTTGACACCTCTATATGATGGCATTGGTGGTTGCTATAGCAGTTGGATGATATCTACCATTGTAACAAAGATAAACATTCATTGCTATAACATAATCAGATAACAAACAATCATTTTAAAGCTAAAAAGCTGATGTAGAAACATTTAAGAAAAATATCAATTCAAAGGTTCAATGTCACAGAAATTAGATATGGGTGCATATTTCAAACTTACATTTGATGTCAAATCGAGACTTGAGAGGAATGCCAAATATGTAAGCTCTAATGTTAGCTGCACAAGTAACAAAGTCCATGGCTGGAGAATCATCCTGAAAGAATATGTAAAGTGATTTCTCAGTGATGTATATGTAATAACGTAATACATACACTTTGTTCTTATTGTATTTGTATCTTGTGAATGTAAACTTGTTCAAATCTTACCTTTGGACTGCGGGTAAAGCCTCAGTCATATTTGCTTTACGGCAGAAATACGGCTGCCAAACTTCAAATAAAATGTTACCATCTAATTGTAATTGATATAACAAAAGTGTAACCATTTGTTACAGAGACCAAAAGCCATTCTCTAATGCTCAACACTAGTCAGAAGTCACTTAGTAAGACACTGACACTTAATTCTGAACCTACAGTTAGTAGGGAGTTTAAGCTTGCAACGTTTTTCACAACCTGAACGTGAACTGAAAATATTTAAGCGATGCATTTGTATGGGTGATTGGTCATATGTACAGGTTGGCGTTTTGATTTTATATTCAAGCTTAAACTCCCTAGTAGCTCGTTTCATTAACTTACATGTATATTATATGATTTCTAGTAATACTTTACCTTATCCCACACTAGCGTACCCCCTTCTCCTTGTGCTGCCAGTTGGTCCTTCAAAGACTTAATGCTAGTGGTGTCAATTAACCGCTTGAGCATTAACCGGTTAACCGGGGGTTTTTACCGGTTAAAGTCGGTTAACCGACGGGAAATTTGAACTGATAATTTCAAATGAAATCTTCATCTTCGATCTTGAAAGTTGAAAAAAATTGGATAAATGATATATCTGCGTTTATTTTTTACGTTCGTCAAGCGTTACTCTATTCTATGTAAGTAAGCGCGGGAAAGCAATGTGGCAGGGATTAAAGTTGCTGATTGGATGTTTGTAAGGAATTATCGGACCTATCACATGTATGAGTAGCTCACATGAAACTGACGCTTGGAAAACAAACAGATTAAAATGCAAAGTAAGCGCGGAAAAGCAATGTGACAGGGATTAAAGTTGCTGATTGGATGTTTGTAAGGAGTTATGGGACTTATGACATGTATGAGTAGCTTACGTGTAACTGACACCATAAAACCAAACGGATTAGCATGCAAAATAAGCGCGAGAAATAACAAAATTATACACGGTCAACTAACCGCCCATAAAAACACAGACCGGTCAAGGCATTATCGGCGGTTAACCGGTTAACCGGTTAATACTTGACACCTCTACTTAATGCTGTTGTTTAAGATATCGGCACATTGCTGAACACTCCATAGTTGTTGGTCTCTAATGGGTCCATCCACAAACTCTGTAAAAGACAAACAGAATAGAAAGATTATTTTATTTCAAACATTCTAGCCTGAAATGTATGACATAATTCTAGCCAATTTAGTTTCCTTGGTTCATTAATCGAGCTATGATTTTATTGGAAAGCTCTATTGATATAGGCCTGTATTTAAAACATATTTACATATTGTATAACTTCTGTAAAAATAACTAATTTCGTTATATATGTACCTGTTTATAGAAATACAGTTAAAGTTTGCATATGAAATGCTCTCTATAGTACCTTTTATATTGTTTCTTTTTATAGACAGATGTTTCTTTTTAACAGTATTCAAGTAAGGTAATGGGACCTAGTCCTCTTGAGAACAGTTACACTGGCTGATTAGGGGGTGGGTGGGCCCAGAAAAAAAAAATTGGGCCCAAAATAATTTTGGGCTAAAAAAGGCCTTTAGGCCCCGAAAAGTGGGCCTTTTTGGTCATAACTGGGCCTTTTAAGTCCTTGTTTTTTAATTTCAGGCCAAATTTTGAAGAAAATGGGCCTCAAAATTTCAAAATTTGGGCCCACTTTTGGTTTTAGGGGCCCAAAATTTTTTTCCGCACAATTGCGGAACTTTTTTTCTCTGACCTAAAATTTGGGCTCCTCCCTTGTTGGTTCCCAGATCCGCCCCTGAGTTATGTGTAGGGTACTTCATACAGAGAGTTGCTTCATGACAGATTTGACTGTAATAATATCAATGATTCAATTTACAGAGAAAATGAAGAACCACAAGCATTGTGTACACAGAAATCTGGAAGCCTTACGATGTACCTGTGGAGGGTAGTTTATCCCAGTCAAGTGGAGTTGGTGGACGTCTTTTCTTCCAAAGTTTATCCATGGATAGCAAGTACTTAATGTCATCACGGAACAACTACAATTGAAAAATATGATTTTTTAAAAATTGTGCTTTTAATATAGGGTCAAAAACACGATTGTTATAATGAAGATACTTGGAAGATACTCAGCCAGCACCACATTGGAAACCACTTCCACTAAGAGTAACAAGAACACAAATGTGTACAATACAGGGTGTTCCAAAAGTAACAGGACTGGTGCTGGCATTTCGACAATTTTGCACTGAGTGTCTTCAAATTTTCAACTTGTACTTTGAAGTATTGCAACTAAAATTGTAAAGTTTCAGAAACAATGATGAAATGCGGTTAGAGTTATGGTTACTATAGTAACATGACATCCCAATACCCGGGGCAACTTTTTTCCTGAAAATGTGATATCTAACATTTTTGTATTGCTGAAGAAAGTATCTCATTCACCTATTATAACACAACATTCCTTGTTTATTTTCTTAGTTGCTTTGTTGTAAAGGTGTTGCTATACAATTCAGATACAAGTATAATTTCATAATGATAATAATATTTATTCAATTTCCTTGAATATCACTATGTATAACAGTCCGAACAATTCACGGTTGAGATTTTGAAAAGACCCAATTTGAAGCCAGTCATCTACCTTGATAGCGCGCCTGCCCGCAGGTCACCATTGAAGACCATCCAGCTATAGAGGAGCTATGTCTTGAGGTCTAAAACCATGCATCATACTCTTCTGATCATGCAATATCTAATTTTTACTTATATTGAGAACGGAATGCTTATCAGTGCTGTAAGACGTACCTTTAAAGATGAGAATGACCTTCTCCAAATTGTCCAATCGACCCTGCGTGACTTGTCCTCAAATGGGTTCACTCATGTGTTTGGGTCATGGATACAGAGTACTACTCTTGTACTGACCAAAGAGGAGCCTATTTTTCAAAGTAGGGGATCAAAAGGAATATCAAATGATGTAAAACAAATGTAATTCCTACCAGTTGTTGCATTTCAACTTTGATATGACATGTACAAAATGATATGGCATGTGCAAAATGCTTAATGTCTCTGTAATTTTTTTTGCGTGGAATGTTGCCCCGGGTATTGGGATGTCATGTTACTATAGCAACCATAACTCTACCCGAGTTTAATATATTTTGTCGAAACTTTGCAATCTTAGTAACGATACATGAGAGTAGATAATGTAAAACTTTGAAGACGATTGGTGCATATTTGACAAAATGCCAGCACCAGTCCTGTTACTTTTGGAACACCCTGTATGTCCCCACCAATGGGTGATCCCGTCAAATGATTATCCTGAAAATGAGTAGACAAGACTTTACCGTTACAATTTTGGGACAGTAAATGCAAAATGGCCACCTTAAAATTTACCCAGAATGCCCAAAAATTAGTCAGCTTTAGATTTTCATACTGCGAACTAACCCTGAAAATTTGAACTGTCAAACAGTACACCAGAAAACGCGTAAACAAGACTTCACAGACAAGATTTTAGGACTGAAAAATCCAAAATGGCTGCCTTGACATTAGCCCAGAATGCCAAAAAACTAATCAGTTCTAGATTTTCATACTAAGAATCATCCCTGAAAATTTGAAATTGATCTACCAAACGGTTCACCTGAAAACGCGTAGACAAGACTTTACTGACAAGATTTTAGGACGGAAAATCCAAAATGGCTGCCTTGACATTTATCCAGAATGCCAAAAAAACTAATCAGTTCTAGATTTTAATACAAGGAATCATCCCTGAAAATTTGAATTTGATCTACCAAAAGGTTCACCTGAAAACACACAGACAAGACTTTACAGGCAAGATTTTAGGACGGAAAATCCAAAATGGCTGCTTTGACATTTACCCAGAATGCCAAAAAACTAATCAGATCTAGATTTTCATACTAAGAATCACCCCTAAAAATTTAAAATTGATCTACCAAATGGTTCACCAGAAAACGCTTAGACAAGACTTTACAGACAAGATTTTAGGACGGAAAATCCCAAATGGCTGCCTTCACATTTACCCAGAATGCCAAAAAACTAGTCAGATATAGATTTTCATACTAAGAATCATCCCTGAAAATTTGAAATTGATCTACCAAACGGTTCACCTGAAAACGCGTAGACAAGACTTTACACACAAGATTTTAGAACGGAAAAATCCAAAATGGCCAATAATAAAAAAGTGATTATGAGTTTTTGCTGATTTCTTTTTACAACATTATCACATATCACTACTGTTAACAATAACATAGGCTTCTAAAATAAAGTACACCTGGAATTATTTATAAAGCTACTAAATAGTTAAAGTATGAAAGCTCAAAAACACCGTTCAATATGATACAAAGCATTATCGCGCGCTAACTTTTCTTAAGACATTCAAAATGGCTGCCACGACTGAGCTAACAGGTCCAAAACCTAATCAGATGTAGAATGAAGTAAGCTGAACAAGATGTTTAAAAGCAACCGTATAGCCGTTTTTCTTTGAGTTTGCAGACAAGGATTTTAGCATTTGACTTCAAAATGGCCGACAGGAAGTAGGTATCGAGCTAAAAGTGTTTCGTCCACATCTGTATCCACTCATAAGTTATCCCTGAAAATTTGAAGGTGATATCTGTAGCGGTTTTGGAGAAAACTGCCGGACGTACGTACGGACGGACGAACGGACGGACGGACGGACGGACAGACAGACAGACAGACAGACAGACAGACAGACAGACGGACGGACGGACGGACCCGCCTATGCCGACAATATAGCCCCACACTATGTGGTGGGGACATAATAAAAAGGAAATACCAAAGACAATGAGGCAATTTGAGAGAGTTTTAAGATGTAACAACATGAGATTAACAGATTAAACAAGGGGGATCAATGGAGGCACTATCAAAATTTGCAGTGTTTGAGTCAAATAGGCAGTTGACCTAAAAGCCATCTGGATCTGCCACCGTGTTTTTCTCACTTTTAACAATTGCTATATCATATCAGTTTAAAATAACTAATAAAAATCAAGCAACTAAATCAATGGGTGCCAATCCAAGTGAAATTCTATATATCATACCTTATTGAATAGTTTCACTGTGTCGTAACCTGTTTCTGCTGCCCATCCCCGTGTAGATTTACGCTCTATACCTCCAATACTATTTTTAGCCTCATTTCCAAGAGCCTTTTCTCCTGCATCTCCTATGTAATGTTAAAAATATGATACGAAGTAAGTTAAATTCTATTATGGTGGAATTCAGAGGTTCATATTCATTATAAGACATTCTAACAAACAAGACATTGAACATGCAAAAGGTCACAACCTGCCATTTGTTAAAGACCCTGACCACCAAATGCCAACTGCCAAACACCAACTGCTGAACACTGTCCGCAAAAATGGAGATGCTTTGTGAATTCAAACATTTTTCTAGTGCTAGAAATATTCTAGATCTTATACAAGAAAAAAAAATTGCCATTATGCATGTTCCTGGCCAGGCTCATACCTGTTAGCTCCGGGTCCTCTGTATCTGGAGACACATCCTGATCTGGATCTTCCTCACCAAACAGCTGATTGAAAAGGTGTTTGGCCCATACAATGCAATGGATTGGCTCTGAGGGCGTGTTACGTATGGTACACCCTGGGAATGTCTTCTGCGTAGGCTTTGGTTGACACTCATAACATTCTGTCAATCCCTAGAGGCGGGAAATAAATTTTGCATTTAATCTTACCTTTTTAATAACAGTCACCTGGCCCAAGTAGCCTGCTGTACCACTCTCTACCAGTGGAACATCTGCTGCCAGACACATTCTGTTCACATGATTCCTTGCAGCTGGAATTTACACAATACAATGACATCACATATGAATGATGACATCACGCAATACAATGACATCACCAAGGATTGGCTCCCAGTCCCAGGGTATCAAGTCGATATTCGACCTTGACTTGATTGATGACAACATTGAAAATTTCATTATTTTCTGATATTATAACTGACTATAAATTCATATTCAGCGATTCAAAAGATCTGAACTAATATCTTGATCACTTCTTGTGTGTTATGAATTTTTTCTGTTATCCAACGCATTCATCACCAAGCTAAACTGTTTGAAATATTCTGTACCATACTCAGCACTGAAAGTAAATATATAATTTTAGGCTAGCATTTAATTTTTCATTTACAATATCTGACACAAGAAGGGCCTAACCCCTATAAGAAGCCCTTATATTTTATTCATTTTTGCTTTATTATAAAATAACCAGAACTGAAGCTGCAAATTCACTGTCTTGATTTGAGTATAGGACTTTAGTATTGTAAACAATGCAATTTTGATTACATTTTGTCATGAATGACTGTCAAGACCAAATAAGTGTTTGTGTGTTAAATTGCATGATTTCACGTATTAATATGATTTAGACACTTTCTCATCAAATCAGATAGAGTGTGAATAAATGGTGTATTCCAAACAAGGCATTAAACATGCAAATTGTCACCACAAGCCATTGCCATATTACAGACGCCGAACACCAACCCCCACCACAAAAGAGTTGGAGGTGTCATCAATTGTGTCGGTGGCATAAAAACTAAATGTACAACAATTTCTCTCTTCAAATTCATAATTTTTAATTTTGACAAGTATTTTTGCATTTTTACAGAGGCAATACCCCTTACAATTTTGCACTGATGTCTTACCTCATTACACTGTTATGGTGGGCACCAATCTAATATCAAAACGAGGTAAGGGGCTATATCGGAGTAATCGGGCAATATCGATGGATATAGCCGCTAACATTCCCATTGACTTCCATACAAATGCTTCGTTAAGTATGCTATACATGTATTAATTGTATATGTTTGTCATAAAAAGTGTGTGTGAAACTAATATGATCAAATGCTTGATATTTACTCAAATCCAAACTTGCTTAGGAATAATTCCTATCTTTGCAGATGTGATATTGAAATACAGGGACAGGATAGCTCAGTTGGAGACAGATGCTCTGGAAGTTATGAAACTTGAGAAAGAAGAAAAACATATACGAATGTCAGAAGCTCAGGCAACATTAAGTGCAATACAACTAAGTTTGGAAAAATATAGAAAGGGTAATGAAAAATTCTGACTGGTTTTTAGCGCAGATTTGCTCTCAGATCTACTGGTCCAAGTGGTATTCAGATGAGATAGGTTTTAATTTAAAGTTTATATGAGAGAGGATTCACTCCTGAGCAATTTTAGGGGTGAGTCTTACATACATGTTGTACTTCAATTTAAGTCATGTATGCAAAATATGTATTCAATTTATCAAAACACATAAAAAGAAACTTAACTTTCAGTAGCATACCTGTAGCTTTTCAATGTATCATAATCCATTAAAAAGAACTCAACTTTTAGTAACAGCTTTTAGTGTATCATTGTACATTCATAGATATTATCCATATATAGGTGAGCAAAGCTAGAAAACAACTAGAAGGTGATGCCAATCTTGGTGACAGACAGAGAACCTGGTTCCAGAGCCATAGAGAACGAATGCAGGAACAAGGTACACTGAACTGTTTATTCAGTCATATAATAATTAGTTTGAAAACAAAAGAAGCGGTTGTATTCTAGATGTGGGTCAGGTCTGTTCAGATCTGGCTGCTGGCTTCATGAATTCAACCGGCTATTTGTGGTCATTTCCTATGACATCACCGCATAGTTAATGAGCACTTATTTAGCATGTGTTCCTTCCATTTTTCTGATTGGTTGAGAAAGGGTCAGCGTGGTAGATTTGAAATGATTTTAACCTGGGCTGTCACAGGTACCAGGGGCAGGGATGCTAAACTGTAATGTCTATACTAGGCAGAGGGAAGATTATAACCAGACTCTGCGCGCAGGGTAATTTGTGGAAGAAGTAGGCCTCTATTTGGGAATCTTGCCATTCTTAATCCTATATTCATTAAAAGATGGCAACTTTAATTTCAGATCGCTACTGCCATCTTTCTGTTGATAGAAAACTTTCTTTCCAATTTTAAATGAAATTGAGTTGATTTTCGTAACTAATTTTACTAAGATGTCGGTAAAATAAGTTGAGAACACTTTATCTTCAATTTGAAGTAGCTGCAATGTTGGTTGAATGATGTAGAAAATCAGCAAATAATTTGTTATTTGATGTTTTTGTGGAGCACATCCGTATGATTTTGTATCAACCAAGGCTAACATAATGCAGACTACTACAGTTTTGATGGTTTGTCAGAGTTCTAACTGAGAAGAGATATTCTGTTTGAAAGTTGTCTGTGTACGGGCACAGATTGGTTCATAATATTGTTGAACACAATGACTTTGGACCCATGTGACCAATTTGCGACTGTGTCACTTGACCCATCTCCAAGGAACGGTGTCTCATCAGTTGACATAACTATTGTTTTATTTGTGACGTGTCAATAGTATTTGTAACAAATTGTTACATTTTTATTTCAGATGCCTTGAGATTGGGGGACTTCTCAAAACTTCCATCCAACAGTAAAAAATTAAAAAATAAGATTAAGAAAAAAGAGTTCACAGTAAGTATTATGTCATAGAATTATTATAAAATTTATGATGAAAAAATGAAATGGTTCTCATAATGAAAAAGTCTCAGTTATCAGGCAATACATATTATGGATTGTGAATTAAAGGCCAGTAATTGTTTAAGGTCATATCAGGAAAGGGGATCCATTTTATGATATGGGCACCCCTCATAGTCTCTTGCTTGTTCGAAATCGTAGTAGTAACATTTCTGTTATTATTTTCAGTTGTAGAAATGACTTTCAACTCCAAATACACCTTCCTACCATGCAATATGCACTCTCCCTTCTCTCATTATTTATAATTATAACAACTTTGTAACCATTAAGTTCAGTCAATAAAAGGTTATACTCGAATAAATAAACATTTTAACATACGATATGACCATTGATCAATGCTTATAAATTCTACACGGTTTCAAATTATTTGACTTTTTAGCCTGATGAGCGTGTGGAGTTTGAAATGACAAAGACACAAGCCTTCCAGGCACGTCATGCTAAGCGAGAACGTCAACAGAAACGTATGCATGTCTTTGACGATGACGAAGATAAACCTAAAGGTGGGTAGCTCTGTTATATAGTCCCTAATCTTGTGTAAAGTATCAAAGTGGTTAATTTTTGGCAATAAACTTGGACATATACTGTACATCTTGATTTGTTGCTTAAAACAGCACCAAAGAATAGAGATTTACATGTTGAAAGCAATCTTTTTAAAAAGCATTTCAATGTTTCTTTTACAATTCTTATTTCATTTTCTGAAAATATAGTGGAGACGTTTGATCAAAACATAAAAAGTGTTAAGATGCAGAAATGTTCATTAGAATTTATGCTAGATAACCTTACAAAGTATTGACAAAGTAAAAAAATGACAAAGTGGCAAAAATACCGTTGAATCCAAGAAATTAAAGAAATGATAATTGAACTTCTTATAGCAAAATTGTTTAACACTTTAACCACGGAAAATTATGATGGGATGTTTAACCTATAAGTAATTCATCATTATAAATAGTTTGTATAAGATTTCACAATTTTGTTTTTTGAAAATTTTGTAAGAGGGAGCAATGTTGAAGCACTTGATTTTATTTATGAGTACATCTTGACACAGTGATATTTTATTGACAAATCAATTGCTCTACATATTTACTTAATACATTCATTACTCAAGGTAACCCATGATAAAGTACTTCTGTATTTAGAGGCTCAAAAATGCTATTACGATACATTACTTTTTTGTTACCACCTTTTCGTTTTTGTTAAAGATAGGCATTGTTTTTTAAGAAATCATTTTTTCATTGAGTTATCAGGATTTCTATGTCAGTCCAATTTTATAATGGTTATAATTGAAATTTAAATGTTGTCTTTATTATCCCATCGAACAAAGTTCGGAGGGATATAGGGAACGCCTCCGTCCGTCCGTCCGTCCGTCCGTCCGTCCGTACGTACGTACGTCCGTCCGTCCGGGCAATAACTCAAATACCGTTGGCCCGATTTTGTTCATATTTTGTACACATATACCCTATGGGGGTACAAGTTCTGCTCGAAAGCCGATTGTCAAAATGGCCGCTCATTTCAAAATGGTGGCCATTTTAGTGCCGATTTTACAGTAATTTAGGTGCAATATGTAAAACTGTAATAGCAATATGTTTTAAATATAAAAAAATTATAAAGGACATTAATAATGCTACAAATGTAGATATTAAAGAAGCGCATGGCAGCCATCTTGAAACATGGCGGCCTTTACTCGTCATTTTACGATTTTTGCTGTAACTCAAAAAATAGTGGAGCGATTTTGTTTATATTTGGTATGTGAATACTATAAACATTGCACACTGTCTAAAGACACTTTAACGTATTTTACTATAACTCGAAAAGTAGTGGAGCGATTTTGTTCATATTTGGTATGTGAACACTATAAGCATGGCACACTGTCCTATGACATTTTTGTTAGAAGGCGGCCATTTTGAAATTTTTTTTGAAAAATGGCCGCCATTTTAACGTATTTTACTATAACTCGAAAAGTAGTGGAGCGTTTATGTTCATATTTGGTATGTGAATACTATAAGCATGGCACACTGTCTATTTCTAATGACACTTTTGGTAGAAGGTGGCCATTTTGAAAAATGGCCGCCATTTTAACATATTGTACTGTAACTCGAAAAGTAGTGGAGCGATTTTGTTCATATTTGATATGTGAATACTGTAAGCATGGCACATTGTCTAATAAAACTTTGGGGAGTAGTCGGCCATTTTGAAAAATGGCCACCATTTTTATGTGTGTTATTTTAAAAGTACGTGTGCGATTTTTCAAAAATTTTAGAGGTGGCTACTTAAAAGCATTTTATTTCTTCTGATGACAACTTGGCTAGTGAGCAACCATTTTGAAAATGGCGGCCTTTCTGGTGTGTTGTTTTATGATATTTGCTCTACGTTTGTAAAAATGCCAGCCATCTCTGTTCGATGGGATTCGCTACGCTTTGGCGTTGCCGTTGTTCTGGTTTGTATAGTTGATATTCCTAGTTGATAAATACTGTACTTCTACTTAATTTGGCGGCCGTTTTAATTTGATGGATTCCCCAAATTGTTAAAGTCCACCAAATTAAGTAGCCACAAAATTCAATATTTCATATATCAATGGTATTGTAAGTCCGCCAAATTAAGTAGCTGCCAAAGTAAGTAGTGCCAAATTACACAAAAGTAAACATAGATCTTTAATTTATGCCCACTTTTATTCACTCTCTATGTTATAGTAAATCAATTTCTAAAGAATTTTAAACACACCCGCAGTGTCAAAGTCTATGTCGGTATTTATTTTTACCATAAGATTAGACATTAAATTATGACTAACAATGTCAAGGCAGATAATGTTGGTGGGAACATATATATGTAATAGGACGCTTATATTCATCAAATTGTATCACTGTATACATAAATTCAAACCAAAAGCAAAAAAATATTATTTCAACAATAAAATATGCCTGACTTCTGAAAAAGATCATATGATACTAACAGTTCCACTGAAGATTTGTTTTAAAAAGTTGTTTTCCAATTATATATTGAAATTCTTTTGCAATGTGATGTGTTCCTAGCTTGCGTTTAAGACAGATGTATATCCTATTGCTAAATTGAGTACCTGCAAATCTAACATTTGAACATTGCAGGTAAGAAGCCAAAGAGAAAGCCCTCACAGCAAAGGTCAACATTTGAGAGGGAGTTAACCAGCACAAGTGGCAAGGCCCTTAAGCAGATCAGAGCTGGGTATGTATAAGTTTGAATTTTGAGACATTAGAGAGATTTCGCACATAAGTGAAGTACAACTTATACGTATAGTTTAAAGGGTCATGTCGAACTATTATATTTACTAAAATCAATTTTAAATTGTACTTAATGGAACATAACTATTCCCGATACAGAAAAGCTCCATCAACCAGAGACTGTGAATGCACTGTCATCTGCACGTGTAGATTATGCACATTATAATTAAATGCTTGCTTCAGTTTCCGAGTAGTTGTAGTGTATTCTAAACACGATCCTTTAAAGTGAGTCAGGATCCTTTCAAGTGAGTCATTACATAAACAAGTTGATTATTTCAGTTTTCATGATCAGTATAAGTTCAATGAACTTACAAAATTGTATATACACGTAGATGATAAACGTATACAGTTGGATCTACGTATAAAGCTTTACCTACATGTGTGTGGAACAATTGACCGCAAGCATTTTCTAAATTAATCGGCTGAGTAGGAACAGTATCCAATCAAATACTTTAACCATCAATTTGAAACACCAATCAAACCAGTAGGTTCTAGCAATTCCTGGAAACGACCCATTCAGTAGCTCAACAAATGACATACAGGGTGTTTCATAACGAGTATCTCCAAAAAGTCAATTTGAGAAGAGATGGGTCTATATGTATGTACTATATATGAGCCTATTTTATTCTAGACAAACACATTTGGATCAACTAAACATGCTACAATTCAAGAAAGTACAAATGGCATCCCTTTGACCTTTATTTATTACAGTCCGAGATCTTACCTGACGAAATACCCACATTATGAAACACCTTGTATGTCTTCTTATAAGTATAAGTATACGTTATAAGTTGTATTTTACGTATGTGCGAAATCTCTCTATTAAATCAGCCATTTTTTGACTAATCTGAGAAAAGAAGAGCCATTTAGGTCAATGGATCACCCAAACATGGAAGCTAATGAAATTGCCCACATATGTATACATATGTCTGACCATTTGTTTGTCCATCTGTGTATTTCACTGCCCATCCATCGATTTTCTGGACAAATAAAAATTGACTTTGTCTGAACTAATATTTATAACTACGTTTATGGGGATTCATAACTTAAACTGTAGTAAATTATTACATTGTAGGCCATCACGGTATGAGAAGAAACAAGCGGCATGAGGTGGTCAGCCACAAAAGGGGGGAAACAGGGGCCCCAAGGGAAAATTTAAATCTAAAAGCAGGTAATTATACATGTAGATCATTTACAAAGACACACAATCAACATTGGAGAAGACATAATTTTAGAATAAGATGTCATAACGTAGAGTTCTGTTAGGATTTTTGACACTAGTATCTTACATACATGCATGTACATACATACATGTAGTGCATCAGAATTACAACAAAATCCTTTTGGATCACATACACATTACTGTTTTAAATATGTTAAGAGTTTTCATTGTCCTTCATTCTATGTTACTGCCATGGTTGTTTTAGAACTTTTTTATATCTTATCAAATATTTCCGTTTCAGATTTAAGAGGAGATGAAAGAGCTGAAACAACAGATTTGATGCAATACGCTAAAGAACGCCCTCTAAATTACCATCCCATAAACGGACATTTCTCAATATTAGCTATTCTTGCAATCTTAGATTCAGGGATTCTTTGCTAATAATAAGCAGATTGCAAAGAAATATTTGACTTATTCAGGCTTTTGTACAAATTAGCCTGGGAAAGGCTCTATTTCAATACTAATGGCACAAATGGAAATATCCTGGCCTTTGTGCCAATTTTCTGAATAAACTAATTTTTAAAGACAAGAATGCATGAAATTACAGTGCAACACTCATTATTTTAATGTCATTACAGAACCCTGTGCCATATGACATTATAGCAAAAAATATAAATCATTTAAAACGTGAATTTCGTGTATTCATTGATGTTCTTGTAATAAAGTAAAGGTAAAATATTTACTTCTTCGTCTTATGTTTTTATGTATAACTCTCATAAATAAATTTGGATTGTAAATCTCAGACACATACATAAATACTGGTGATAAGGGTACTTATAAAATACAGAGCATATTATAAATGTTACAATGTTTAGTTTGGTGTCTCAAGTATTTCTGCTTTAAAAGGCCTGAAAGAGTTTGTACATTAATTGTGATGTTAAAGTCCACCAGTAAATCTAACTCAACCCCTATAAAATATTTGGCAACTAAAGTCACTTTTTTACCCCTTGGTCGCCTGATCAGTTAGTCAGAAATCTGACTTTTTGTAATTGAGAAATAAAATAAGATTCAATCATCAGCATGATTTTAACCTGGTATCATATGGTCACTTGACTCACTTCCGGTTACCGAGCGAATGAAGGGGGTTATATAGACCCTAGCTGACATTACTTCAGTGGGCTACAAAGAAAAGAGACACTGAGATCAACTTTCTATGGAGTATTCTTACTGCAATATTCCCTGTCATGCCTATTTTTAAAAGGTTTAATAGTTCATGATAATCATTTGATTTATATAGTTATTTGGCATTAATTTTGAACAGTAAATCAGCATGTGATTGTTTATGTATTTGATTAATTGCCAAGTACTTTGTAATACTTTATTTTTCAATTTATGTTTAGAGATTTCTAGACATCCAATTCAGAATTAGAACATATTTCAATGATGTGAATTTTACTAACCAGATAATCTAATGTAATTCTCATTGAAAAATACAAAGTCTATATAATATGAGACCAGTTTACATTCATTGGAGTTATTAATGAAGTATAGGCTGGTATTATCTCTAAAAATGAAAAATCGAGGTTATCATCTCTAGTTTATTATGATTTTATTAGAAATATTACTTTTTTACTCAGATTGAGGGGACACTCACCTCTTTTGTAAAATAACCATCAAATCACCAATCAGTGTCATAAAGTGGTAACATTTTCAGACGCCGATTTTTGTGACATGCCTGGACCTCAAAAGACACTTTTTACAATAAACTTACTAACTGTTGACATTTTTCAAGTCAAATGCCTATATTTTCTGTTTTCCATAAAAACGTTTTCTTGAGGAAGATCCAACCATTTTTAAGATATTGCTTAATAACAATAGCCACAAATGTGCAGTTATGCGTCGATACAGAAAACTGAGAGTCCGGATGTGGAGGATCTGCATATTCATCTTGGTCCATGAGGTTCCTCCATGGACAATGATTTTTCCCATCATTATCTCGGAAGCCCGCTCGGAAGTAGGACCATGTATTGCACATAAAGATTTCGTAGCCAACTGCATACAGCACGGGGCATGCAATTTATACAGAGATTAAGAAAAACACAAGTGGCGAGGTGCAGATTTTGATTCATCATGCATATTTAATATATTTAAGCTCTCTAAATCTCAACACGCCGTGCTTGTAAGTATGAACTCGATCGTGTCTTGTTTCTAGTAATCTACATCTACTGCTTGATAATTTATATACCCCTTGATTTAACTTTTTATGTAAATTAATGATACAAGGTTACAGGGTCAGGCGATAAAGTTAGCGTCATCTTGGTGAAGAAGGTATGAGTGCGTTGTGAGCGACACCGCAACCGCACCGCAATCAGTTTTAGATTTGATGTCTACACGCCTTGATGGATCGGGAGGTAAGGCGATTGATTCTACAATATTGCATGAATATTGTAAACATATGGACATTTAATGATTATACTTAATCATCTGTTTATTTGATTGTAGTTGTAAATGAAAATGTTCAACGCTCGTAGAATTCTCTTGATGGCATGCCATAGAAAACTGGCGTCGTTGATCACAAATGGAATTACGTTCGCCAGTAAACTGACATGCTGGATACGTAAGAGGTATCATGAAAAAATGCATTCACTTGCAACTGGTTTGTTACCTTAGCTACTATCATTCATCTTCGACT
Source organism: Owenia fusiformis (assembly GCA_903813345.2). Taxonomy (NCBI): domain Eukaryota; kingdom Metazoa; phylum Annelida; class Polychaeta; order Sabellida; family Oweniidae; genus Owenia; species Owenia fusiformis. The sequence goes on from CAIIXF020000003.1 coordinate 17,019,477, forward strand.
CCAAAGGCCATTATAGCAACTGGAACATTGTGATTCAAGATGATTATTATCAGCATACAGGTCAATAGAAAGAGGGCTATAGTATAGTGGTCTTGGTTTACATCTAAGAATGGTTTAAAGTATGTAGAAGAGTTTTTGGAATAAATCGATTCAATTTTGTGACATTTTGAGCTATGTAAATCTATTTTGACTTTTATTTAATATTGGTTGACAGATTCAGGATATTTGAGGGAAGAGACCTTTTGGTTATTCCACATATTCATAATCATTTTCAAAATATTAGTGGTATTTTTGTATGTTTATGAGTGTTCAGAACAAGTGTCAGATCTAACTCATCTTGAAAGATGGTATCATTTAAAATAATACTTTGTATGCCTGTGCTCAAATATAATCCAATTTAGTTCCAAATGGAAAAGAAATTAACAGATTAAACCTCCCTTATTACCTTTCTCTAAAAGCCCTTAGCCAAATTAGTTGTTTGATTTATTTGTAGAAACGTTATTGATGTACTTATATTTATTTATATATATGCATGACAAAAAAGAGAAACAAAAAAGAGAACAAGGCCTTCGAAGCGCTTCTTTTATTTTAAAAAGGTGATCCAAGTTAAAACAAAATGCTCTACTTAATCCATTGAGAAAAAATGTCTTCTTAATTCAAAAAAATATTGAGGATTCAATTTGTTTTCTTATATGCACCCATAATACTGAAAATAAACTTGGGTACGATTTGTCTTTGGTACCAGTTGCCTTGGGTACAAGTTGTCCTGGGTACAATTTGTCTTGGGTACGAGTTGACTAGGAAGCATCATTAACTTGTATAGTATCTACATGCCTGCGACCTATCTTATACAATAACACATTATCTGTAGAATATGTTGTGCTGAGCCTCAAATGCGAGTACCCATGTTTAATTCCTTTAGGATAGTTCACTTATTCTAATCGGCTACTCGGCGTAGTATCCGCCTTTTTATTTACACATACAGGAGACCTCTGTAAGTGGAACAGTGTTTCTAAAGTCCCATGGCCTATCTATTGGCCTCTACTCCATGTTAATGAAGCTCTGTAAGTGGAACACCTCCCAAGTGGAACACTTCCACTTGCACAGGTTTTACTGTAAATGTAAACATGTACCTGGTGTATAGGTTCTGCGTCTATGTATCACCAGCATCTGGGACAGCGAATCGCCCTTTGCAAAATGTAAAGTCTAGTTCTAAACAATTTCAAAATGTTTTTCAGGTGGTGACCATTCAGAGAAAAAGTCGAGATAATAAAATGTCTCATTCCCCTCTATCCACGGCACACAAAGATGCGCTCAGATCATGTCGCGTTCTCTTTGAGGACAGTCTTAACGTTGATGATATATTAGCACAATGCCTCCAAGACGATGTCATATCTATTAGAATGAAGGCCAGGATTGAGGCGAAACAAACTCCACATGAAAAATGTAGTGCTTTTCTTGATATTCTACAGACACGTGGAAGACAAGCGTTCGATGACTTTATTGTGGCTCTTAAAGTGGACTATGGGTTTCTTGCGCGTTCCCTTGAAAAAGAACTACGTATAAAAGCGTTATCACTTGTAAATGCTGGTCTTGTTTCCGCCAATGAGATAATTGTAGCTGATGAAAAATTGGATTATAAAGAAAGTGACAAAGCTAAAGCTTCAATAAGAACCATTCAGGCACTAATAACTCAACTCAAAACCACAGTTGGAATTCCAAAGTCAATAGCCCCACGAGTATCCAGGTCAAATACTACAGATGCATTTACATCTCCGTTGTCTGAAGCCCATAAAGCAACGCTCAGATCCCAACGCGTTTTGCTTCAGGAGAGTTTAGACGTGCAGCATATATTACCTAGGTGTATCCAAGAGAGAGTATTATCCCAAGAAATGAAAGAAACAGTTTTAAGTCATTCGACCCGTCACCAGAGATGTAGTGCGTTTTTAGATATTCTAGAAACACGTGGAAAACAAGACTTTGACAGTTTCGTATCCTCCCTTCATGACGACTACCTGTATTTGGAGCTTCCTATAAAAAGAGAGTTGCGTCTACAGGCACTTAAACTTGCCACTGATGCTCTCGCAAACGCCAATGACATTTTCGATCGTGAAGTCCAATCTGATGAGCAACAATCAACCAAACTGGCGTTAGAGAGCATAGAAAGTCTTATATCCCAACTGAAAGTAACCATTGGCATCGAAGAGGAGTTTGTTGATTCTACAGCATCTGTTTCATCAGAACCATCCCCCATGATGGTCACTTCCTCGGTATCTGTCAAATCCATTGTGTCCAAGATGTCCACTTTGGAAAGTCCATCAATGAATCTGACGCCGTCTCAAGTACCACACGCAGCAAGATCCTTGATCAGTGTAACAAAGCCGGAATCTTATATTGTCAAACAAACGCCTCTTAAGCCTACGCTCGATGTTCCTCTTACCCTCAATCAACCCCCCTTGTCCAGAGATCCACAAACACAGCCGTTAACGACAGAACCTCCTGATAATGTTAGAGCACAACTGCCACCTAGTAGTGATTCTCCCTCAGCCTCCCAGATCCCTCCTACAACAGGCCCGTCGTCGGTCGTTAAATCTCAACTCACACTGCAGCAACCTTCTACTAGTCATGAATCAACCCCCTCAACCAGTCTGGTAAAACAACTTAAAACACTTAATCTGTCGTCTGGTCATCTTAGTCTTACATTAACTCGTAAGATCGAGCTACCCGCTGAATGTTTCGGTCTTTGTAGTAGTCCTATGGGAGACATCATAGCATCAATATATCAGCATGGTATATTTGTGTACAACAAGGATTATACGTTCAAGTTAACGTTTGCATTAGAAGATCAATCTGATGTAGTCTGTCTCCCCACTGACGAGATAGTGGTGTGTTCATGGAGGAATAACTGGGTGAAGGTGTTCGACATGGAGGGGAATTACAAGCGACAGATATGTAAATATGTTAATAAACCATATGGACTCGCATTCCACCCACAATTAGGTATTGTAGTTATTGGTAGGGACCCAATGTGTCTCAACATATGCTCTATCAGTGGTCAGGTACTCAGAACCATCACAAATGCATCATTCAATAATCTCTATAGAGTTGCCATCAGTCCATACAATAAAACATTGTTGGTGACTGACTACAAAACCAGCACTCTTCACTGTCTGGACTGGGAGGGAAATAATGTATTTGCATACAAAGGTGATGGTGATGATGGACTTGATGAACCAGATGGTATTTGTTGCACTGATAAACATTTACTATTAGTGGACAGTTGTAACCACAGGGTGTTTTTATTATCTCATGATGGGGACCTGCTGAAGAATCTCCTCACTAAGGAGGATGGTCTGGAGTTCCCTCATGAGGTGATGGTAGATAGTAGTGGGAACATAGTAGTGGGAGAGAGCAGTTCAGGTCCCAATTATCTGTATGTGTTCAAAATAGATGACTAGTTATATGAATCATAGAAAAGTCATAAATAAGTAAAATCAACCCCCTAGTGAATTATGAATGTATTGGTCACCTATTAAACTGGTATGTGACAGGGTTACTTCCAATCATTACAAGTTCCATCTGATGACATTGCATTGCATTTCAACATGGCATTGCTAAAGTGATATTGTAGTTGATTATAGTTTGTTTAGTTCCTAGAAGTCCTTCAAATACAAATGCGAATGATAGTTTTATGTTTCTTATTGGACTGTATCAGTATGTTTATCTAAATCGCTTGCTTAAAAAAATGCTCCGGTAACTTTAAAATTGGTAGGTAAGAGTCAATTGTTTTATTTATCTCCTGAGCATATCTTTAATGCACATCGTTCATGTAATAGTGCACATATTTGTATTCCATACCATCTGAGGATCTATATAATATGAGGGTGAAGATCTCACAAACTTAACTACCTTTTAAGACAAAGAAAATATGTACCTAAAGTACGTTTTGGAATTTTGGAACTTAATGAGATATAATGTACATACGGACCCCAGGGCCCTCAATAGGAGTGGAATACATTTGTTATGTACAGTCGGTTTTGGATACATAGTTTACCGCGGGATATACAGTATGCGTATCAAGTTCACATATCTCCCTTTGGATAAACTCTGTATCCAAAACCTCCAAGTACATAACCATTATGTATATATGGCTAATTAATGAGATACATTTTAAAGTGAGGTGGCAATATTGTTTTGCAAAATGAACATCCCTGTAAAAATGTATATTTTGAAATCCATTTTCTATAACCACTGGTACAGGAAAGTAATGTTACTGTAAAAACATGAGCTTGCAAAGGACATTGGTCAACAAAAATCCAATAATATCACCTGTATTTGTAAAAATTATATATAGACTACAGACGTTATCAATTATAAGACATACAACAGTAGCACTAGTACTGTTATACATGAAACCATGTACTGTACTGAACATATGCCATTATGATTAAATCCTGTAAAATCAAAATTGGCACCACTGTTTTTGGTTATTCCATACATTAAAGGCTGTGATATCAGCATCAAGCTGGGTATTCCAAGCACATGAAGATTTATAGGCTTTAAGGGATATCACCTTGATTTTTACTTTTTAAAAGGATCTCTACCCTTTAAGTATATTCATCTTAAACTCAAATTTCATATTCATTTTAGGTTTAATCAGGGAGATATCTTCAATCCAATATAATTTCTCTTGATATCATGTATATGCTCGAATTGATAAAAATAATATCATTCAAAATCATAAGATATCTAAGTATCATATATGAGCGATATCCCACGCTCCCGGGAATTTTCAAAGAATTTGTTTTCATTCAGTGTAAATAATTTAGTTAAGTGTAAGTCAAAATGGCAGACGAACCGAGTAGATTCAATGTATTTCAATGTTAACCTATGACTTAATAATATTAGGGATGTTTAGCTAGACAGTGATATAATAAAACAAATATTTCACTCTATTTTCGGTGAATAGCTGTAGCACTTTCACAAGGTGATATTCCACTTGCCCTTCGGGCTTCGTGGAATATCACTTGTGAAAGATGTACAGGTATTCACCTCAATAGAGTGAAATATTTGTTCAATATCAATTTTTGTAAAAACACATACTTTAGAAAGTAATATAAAATATATATTTATTCTGTATTTCTCTCAGTCTGTCTTCATTATGCGTACAAGATTTATCATGATTAGTACACAATTTCTTCAAATAACAAATGAATCTAATTGAACAGAATAAACATGTCATTTTGTTAATGTCATCAGAAACGTTTTGTTTAAATTGCACTGCGAGTACAAATATGGTACAGTTAAACCTAGGCCTGTGAGAGATAAGATCCGTCTTCAGTGAATGCACTTCACACAATAGAAACTGATTGAACAGAATAAACAGAATTATAAATGTTATAAATGTTATCAGAAATACGTTTTAAGTTGCACTGAAAGTACTATAATTTAATATGGTCCTGGTACAGTAAAACCTGTGAAAGTTTTATATAATGTCAATAGTGAATGTGATTTTTTGTAGGTTTTACTGTACTTATCCAGGGACATTGTCTCTTCTGTTAAATGCTCCATACTAATCATATTCAGCTCTTTTTTCAATAAGCAAATCTACTTCCAGGCAAAAACGATTCATGTTTGTAATGAAGAAACCAGTTGTTGGTGTCATTAAAACGTTGATTTCTGGGGCATGTTATCAAACTAATTCTTTACTTTAGTGAAGGAAGAAAAGGCAAAGGGATAGTCATAGCATAAAAAGAATACCATGGAATAATCTGATAATTAGATAATTTAAAGGTGCAACAATTAGTGCAGAAGGGCCATTCAACGATCATGGACCAGTGTCAAAATGTATTTAAGTTTGGATATTATATCACAACTAACATCTATTTTTATTATCTACAAAGAAACCCTCTAGATAAACATTATTTTAGCTGATATTCCTATTGAAACATGGTGGATCTTAAAATTGAAAAAGTGGATTTCCCCTTTTTCAAGCTTTGAACTGAATTTACACTTCTTAATGCTGAAATTGATAGTTTATCCATATATTTTAAGAAAATAGGTATGTCAAAGAAGATGTTAAGCCAATGTTGCCTTGTTAGCTCAGAAAAAGTTAAAATTTTCCTATTTTCTCTCTACAGGCCTTGTTGCCCCTTTAAGGCAGTTTTCCATCTGGATTCAGTCCATACTTCCTTTTTGGCAATTCACTATTACATAAAGTTTCTCCAATAATTATTTAGCCTATATGATCATTATCTCTTCTATTTCAGAGTTGTTTTTATTTTCCTCTGATGCATTGTCTGTTTTTGGTTTCTTCAATGTTGGAGTGTCCTCATTGCTGTCTGCTTTCCGTTTTCTATCAATAGATGGGGCTGGCGTGCTGTCGTCATCTTCAAGGACCATGAGATCATCTTCCTCGTCTTGTACTGAAAGATGCAATACAAACAATATCAATACACTCAAATGGATGATAATTTTGTATGTTTAATATAACTGTTGAACCCTCGAATCTTGATCTTTTGTCTATATTATTATGTTCCAATGCCCCAAGTCCACTTAAATGTTATACAAAAGTGCTATGCTGACCTTTTTTTAAGGTAAAGTAAGATTAAAAGGAGCAATGGCTAGGAGCACATTGGAAATGCTTTGGAAGGAGAAACCATTCAATTAGCCAGAAGGATATTGCAAGAATTAAATACCAGATGACTGAGATTGCTTTTGTTCACTAGTTGCGGTACCATTGCCATTTTTGGTTTCAGTGTTTTCTTCCTGACTAGGCCCAGCTTTAGGCTGTAATTCATCCAAGTCACCTATTACTTCAAACTCTTTTTGGTCATCCAACTCTTCCCTAAAAACAGAAAATTTTAAAATTCAAAATTATTAAAACAAGGTGTTCGCCATAGACCTACAAAAATGGGAGGAATCAGTTCATTTCATTTGTTAATGTTCCAAAGGAGTAGCTCATGCAGTATTGTATTTGTTAGAATGATCTCAAGTACTATTACTTATGAGGTATTGTGAACTAGAATTTTCCAAAATTACTAACTCATACAGTATTATGTTAGAATGTTCTAAAGTATTTACTCATGTAGTACTGTTATGTTAAACTTTTCTCAAGTATTCATTTATGTGTGGTTGTATTATTAGCATTTTCTGAAATACTCACTTATACAGTATTATGTTAAAATGTTCTAAAGTATTTACTCGTGTAGTACTGTTATGTTAAACTTTTCTCAAGCATTTATTTATGCGTGGTTGTAGTATTAGCATTTTCTGAAATACTCACTCATACAGTATAATGTTAGAATGTTCTAAAGTATTTACTCATGTAGTACTATTATGTTAAACTTTTCTCAAGTATTTATGCGTGGTTGTAGTATTAGCATTTTCTGAAATACTCACTCATACAGTATTCTGTTAGAATGTTCTAAGTATTTACTCATGCAGTACTGTTATGTTAAGCTTTTCTCAAGTATTTATGCACGGCTGTAGTATTAGCAATTTTTGAAATACTCACTCATGCAGTATTGTTATGTTGAGCTTGTACTCCTGTAGAAAGTCATCACACTTTAGCCTTGTGCCACTAATGATACCAAACGTGTTGAGAAATCTAGCCATGTTTTCTGCATCTGTAATGCAAAAAGAGAAAACTACTAGATTGTCTGCTCCCCATGACACCCCAGAGACAATATAACTGAACAGACATAACTTCTGGAATAGAAAACTCACTCAAATGAAGCCAACTGATTTTCTATTTGAGTGCCTATATGCAATCAATTGCAAATATTATCATCTGGAAACGTCTCATATAATCCATAAGGCAAAACATTGAATTACAAATGTTGGATTGATAAAATGCATTTAAACCTACCATCAGTTTCTCCCTCTTCACTGGATATGAGTATAGTCCCTTTGCCATCATCAATCTCAACATCTGGGGCCACCATGTTAAATTGGCCTTTGATTATCTAGAGGACAAAATGAATACTAACAACTAAAGAATCTGCTAATCAAAACTAAGACATTAAGAACACCAAGAATGATTAGTATTCATTCTCAAAATTCAACACAACTTATAATCATTTTACATTGAAGCAAATCAAAGATGTAGAATTATTTCAGTTTCCCACAGTGTTCCTAGTGTGACAGTGGCCATAGTGTTTGGCTTGACAGTAACCTAATCAAGGTGATTTTAAGTACAGCAATGAATAGAATATTTCTACAAAATTCTGTTTAACTTTCTCCTTTAGCCATTCTATTTTGGAGCAAATCAATGAAGTTGAATTATTACCTTTTCCTCCAGTGTTTTGAGTGTGAGAGTGGTTGTGTTGACCTTGACAGTAACCTCAGGTTTGGCTGAGCACACATAACATTTCGGATTTGGCTTGTCCAGGAAACAGGGCACCAACAGTTTCTTGCGTACATTTGGTTGTCTATTGAGATATATCTAAATTAAAGGAAAATATAAAGATTTAAAGCTATTGGATATGTATGTGTTTTGTGAAGACAGTAGCAGAAACATTTTCGATAAGACTTCATAAACAGATCAAATATGTAATGTATATGTATGTTTTAACCATTGAAAAAAGAAAATATCATATACATGAACTTACAGTTTTACATGTTTCTATTGCACCAGATAAAATCTTCATGCCTTCCATCACAATGAGAGCAGCTATGACAGCATTGGTGGTTGCTATAGCAGGGATGATGTTACCTGCCATTGCTATAACAACAAAGGTAAACAATGAGGGAAGCTGTGATGGCATTGGTGGTTGCTATAGCAGTTGGATGATATCTACCATTGTAACAAAGATAAACATTCATTGCTATAACATAATCAGATAACAAACAATCATTTTAAAGCTAAAAAGCTGATGTAGAAACATTTAAGAAAAAAATATCCATTCAAAGGTTCAATGTCACTGAAATTAGAGATGGGTGCATATTTCAAACTTACATTTGATGTCAAATCGTGACTTGAGAGGAATGCCGAATATGTAAGCTCTAATGTTAGCTGCACATGTGACAAAGTCCATGGCTGGAGAATCATCCTGAAAGAATATTATGAGTGATTATTAAGTGATTTCTCAGTGTAGTATACAATACATACATTTCGTTTTTATTGTATTTGTATCTTGTGAATGTAAAATTGTTCAAATCTTAAAATTTTACTGTGGGTAAAGCCTCAGTCATATTTGCTTTACAGCAGGAATACGGCTGCCATAGCCACATACAAGGCATTAACATGACAAAATGTCACCACCTAAAACAATTTGGTCAATTTAAAGCAAGTTGGAAAATACCTTTTGACCTTAAGAAGGTTTTTGAAGATTTGAGCTTCTGGGATCTTGTAGATGATTTTGAAAAAAGAAATTGTTCAATCTGAAGCAAGTTAAAACTAGTTGCACACAAATCTTAAGTCAGATTTGAACTTCTCAGAACATGTAGATGATTTTGAAAAAAAAATTCGTCAATTTGAAGCAAGTTGAAAAAATACCTCTTTGACTTTTTTTGACATTGAGAAGGTCATTGAAGGTCAAATGTCAAATGTAAAGTCAGATTTGAACTTCTGAGAACATGTAGATGATTTTGAAAAAAAAATTAAGTAAAGGACGATTCTCGGTTTGGAGAACGACGTTCATCAATCTAAATGAGCATTATCCCTGCTTCGGACAAATTTGATTTTTTTCACATAATATAGATTTGAATGTCTTCTTTTGAATGGTCATAATTTAATTTGGGTAATATTTCTAGATTTTTCGCAAAAAAAATATTAGCGCAGTACACTATTGAACTTCTTTCCCCAAATCGAGACTTGAATTTTATTGAATCGGTCTAATTGAGCATTATCCCTGCTTCAGACAAATTTGTTATTTTTACATCTTGTAGATTTATGTGTTCTCTTTTGAATATTCAAAGTTTAATTTGGGTAATATTTCTATATTTTTCATGAAAAAAATTATTAGCCCAGGAGATTGTTCTCCAAACCGAGAATCGTCCTTTGAAGCAAGTTGAAAAAAGACCTTTTTGACCTTGAAAAGGTCATTGAAGGTCAAATGTCAAATCTAAAGTCAGATTTGAACTTCTGAAAACATGTAGATGATTTTGAAAAAAAATTAGTCAATTTGAAGCAAGTTGAAAAAAGACCTTTTTGACCTTGAGAAGGTCATTGAAGGTCAAAGGTCAAATCTAAAGTCAGATTTGAACTTCTGAGAACTTGTAAAGTCAAATTTGAACTTCTGAAAAGATGAAGATGATTTTGAAAAAAAAATTTGGTCAATTTGAAGCAAGTTGAAAACAGACTTTTTTGACCTTTTTTGACTTTGAGAAGGTCATTGAAGGTCAAATGTCAAATCTTAAGTCAAATCTTAAAGGTGCAACAAGTAGTGCAGAGGGGCCATTCAACGATCATGGACCAGTGTCAAAATATATTTAAGTTTGGATATTTCATCAAGACTAACATCTATTTTTATTTTCTACAAAGAAACCCCCTAGATCACATTATTTCAGCTTATATTCCTCTTGAAACATGGTGGATCTTAAAAATATAAAAGTGGACGTCCACTTTTTCAAGCTTTGAAGTGAATTTACACTCTTTAATGCCGAAATTGATAGTTTATCCATACATTTTAAGAAAATAGGTATGTCGAAGAAGATGTTAAGCCAACTGTTGCCTTGATAGCTCAGAAAAAGTTAAAATTTTCCTATTTTCTCTCTACAAGCCTTATTGCCCCTTTAAGTCAGATTTGAATTTCTGAGAACATGAAGATGATTTTGAAAAAAAAAATTAGTCAATTTGAAGCAAGTTGAAAAAATACCTTTTTGACCTTGAGAAGGTCATTGAAGGTCAAATGTCAAATCTAAGGTCAAATCTAAAGTCATATTTGAATTTCTGAGAACATGTAGATGATTTTGAAAAAAAAATTTAGTCAATTTGAAGCAAGTTGAAAAAAGACCCTTTTGACCTTTTTTGACTTTGAGAAGGTCATTGAAGGTCAAATGTCAAATCTTAAGTCAAATCTAAAGTCAGATTTGAATTTCTGAGAACATGTAGATGATTTTGAAAAATTTTTTTAGTCAATTTGAAGCAAGTTGAAAAAATACCTTTTTGACCTTTTTGACCTTGAGAAGGTCATTGAAGGTCAAATGTCAAATCTAAAGTCATATTTGAATTTCTGAGAACATGTAGATGATTTTGAAAAAAAAATTTAGTCAATTTGAAGCAAGATGAAAAAATACCTTTTTGACCTTTTTTGACATTGAGAAGGTCATTGAAGGTCAAATGTCAAATCTAAAGTCAGATTTGAATTTCTGAGAACATGTGGATGATTTTGAAAAAAAATTTTAGTCAATTTGAAGCAAGTTGAAAACAGACCTTTTTGACCTTTTTTGACCTTGAGAAGGTCATTGGTCAAATGTCAAATCTTAAGTCAAATCTTAAGTCAGATTTGAATTTCTGAGAACACGTAGATAATTTTGAAAAAAAAATTTAGTCAATTTGAAGCAAGTTGAAAACAGACCTTTTTGACCTTTTTTGACCTTGAGAAGGTCATTGAAGGTCAAATGTCAAATCTTAAGTCAAATCTTAAGTCAGATTTGAATTTCTGAGAACACGTAGATGATTTTGAAAAAAAATTTAATCAATTTGAAGCAAGTTGAAAACAGACATTTTTGACCTTGAGAAGGTCATTGAAGGTCAAATGTCAAATCTTAAGTCAAATCTTAAGTCAGATTTGAATTTCTGAGAACACGTAGATGATTTTGAAAAAAAAATTTAGTCAATTTGAAGCAAGTTGAAAACAGACCTTTTTGACCTTTTTTGACCTTGAGAAGGTCATTGAAGGTCAAATGTCAAATCTAAAGTCAGATTTGAAGGTCAAATGTCAAATCTAAAGTCAGATTTGAATTTCTGAGAACATGTAGATGATTTTGAAAAAAAATTTAGTCAATGTGAAGCAAGTTGAAAAAAGACCTTTTTGACCTTGAGAAGGTCATTGAAGGTCAAATGTCAAATCTAAAGTCAGATTTGAACTTCTGAGAACATGTAGATGATTTCAGTCAATATGGTACAACGAAAATGGGACTTCTGCGCATGTTAAAATTTTTCGTCAAAACTCAACTTTTGTTCAAGTTGATACGATTGTCTTTCGAACTAGAGACTTACCTCATTCGAAAGATCATAAAAGACTTTATCTATACTGAAAATCTTAGATCCAAACATAGTAGAATACGCCGTCAGTCCGCATTTGATTTTTTGAAGTGAGTTTCGTAGATCGTCAGATTTCTCCGACTGATATCGGGTTATCTCAAACTGGTTCGTTTATAAATACGAATTTGTTTACCGTTGTAAGGCGCATGCGCAAAATTGATTTATAAACCTTATTGGTTGATGGTTTTTCTCCTGCGCATGCGTGAAGTCTGATGAACACTTATGACGAAGACCGGAGCAAACATTACTAGCTCTTGAACGAAATTCCAAGATTCAGGTCATTTCGCCGTGTTTGCTAAGCGTGTATACGTGAATGACAAGCTGTTTTGAGTAGATCGGGTATCTGTTTTAGACACAACATTGATTTAGCTTGACATTGATGTGCACACTGGCACTTTTGAGCATGTTAATACAAGTTTTTACACTCTTAGCACGAGACGGGTTTTCGAAAAATCTGTTATCTGATTCACTCGATTATCGTATGGATATGTATTTCTGCTGACATTTCAACACCACATCACATAGAATTACGATGCAGAATGATAATAAAACACAAAACAACTACTAAATTCCACTTGTTATTTCACAGGAGGTAAAAATGCAAACTGCCTAGATTCTTTGTAAGGGTCGTCAGACATCGGATTGGCCGCCATATTTGAAATGAAAATATCACTAAATAGAGGTCTGCGCATGCCTCAACATTTCGACTGATTTAGAAAAAAATTGAAGTCAGTCTAAACAGTATTTGTTAAATTATAGGAAGTTGTAAGAAATTGTTACAGACGCCGGACGCCAACCACCGGACGCCAACCGCCGTCGCAAAAAAAACGGAGACCATAACAATATGTCACCACTTTTGGTGGTGACATAAAAAACGGAGACCATAACAATATGTCACCACTTTTGGTGGTGACATAAAAATGTTACCATCTGATTGTAATTGATATAACAAAAGTGTAACCGATTGTTACAGACACCAAAAGCCATTATCTAATGCTCAACACTAGCCAGAAGTCACTTAGTAAGATACTGACGCTTAATTCTGAACCTACAGATAGTAGGGAGTTGAAGCTTGCAACGTTTTTCACAACCTAAACGTGAACTGAAAATATTTAAGCGATGCATTTGTATGGGCGATTGGTCATATGTACAGGTTGGCGTTTTGATTTTATATGCAAGGTTAAACTCCCTAGTAGCTGGTTTCATTAACTTATGAATGCAATGTGATTTTAAGTAATAATTTACCTTATCCCATACTAAGGTACCCCCTTCTCCTTGTGCTGCAAGTTGGTCCTTCAAAGACTTAATGCTGTTGTTTAAGATATCGGCACATTGCTGAACACTCCATAGTTGTTGGTCTCTAATGGGTCCATCTACAAACTCTGTAAAATACAAACAGAATAGAAAGATTATTTTATTTCAAACATTCAAGCCTTCAAAGTATGACATAATTCTATTCAATTTATTTTCCTTGGTTCATAGAAGGGAGCTGGGACTTTTGGAATATTCTATTGAATATTAAAATATTTAAAGCAAATTAACATGTATAACTTTTATAAAAATAACTGTTTTCGTTATATATGTACTTGTTTATAGAAGAACAGTTAAACTGTGCATACAAAATGCTCTCCATAGTACCTCATGTATTTTTTCCATATACCTTGCATTGTTTCGTTTTATGGACAGATATTTCTTTCTAACAGTATCCATGTAAGTTCTCTTGTGAACTGAATGTGTGACAGATTGTACTGTAATACTCAACAATATACAAAGGAAATAGAGTGGCACAATCACTGAATACACTGAATTCTAGTAGTCACTGAATTCTGGTAGTCACTGAAGCCTTAAGATGTACCTGTGGAGGGTAGTTTATCCCAGTCAAGTGGAGTTGGTGGACGTCTTTTCTTCCAAAGTTTATCCATGGATAGCAAGTACTTAATGTCATCACGGAACAACTACAATTGAAAAAATGATTTTTAAAAAATTGAGCATTTAATATAGGGTCAAAACATGAGTGTTATAATGCAGATAATTCTCGAAATCGTCGTTCCCTCTTCAAAAGAGGAGACGCGAAAATCTTTCCGTATAAGGTCAAAATATTTCCCATGATGCAGTTCGCGGAGGAACAAATTTATACTTCCTTGTTTTCCCTCATAGGTTTAACATGGGGATTTTCACACCTATTTTCAAACGATATAATCGTTCATATTTCCGTACGAGAGTACAGAAAAAAATATTAGAAACGATTGATCTCTTATTAATCTTAATGTATCAACTATTTTTTTCATTGTATTGATTCATAGCATGGTGAAAACCATGATTGAAAAGTGAGAAAGTATTCCGGAAGAGAAGGTCACGTGATCAGTTGACTAGTCGCCATCTTGGAAAAAACAATTCCATTCGACTTTCAATACTTTCATGCCAATCTTACCACACTACAAACTGCAACATCGATGCAACAACTGAATAAAAGGATTCATCTTCAAATTACATTATAGAGTTACGTTCAAAACTCACAAACAACTGAGCAGTAGACCAAAGAAGACGCGCCGCTATTATCTAGGTCAATCTGTTCAGTGGTCTGAAAGCAAATCTGTAGTACTCGTTTCCGAATTTTGTTGTTCATTGTACAATCTTTTCTTGATTAAACTCGGTATACTGACTATTAAAGCAATGACAAAGAAGAAAGAATACTTCCGATGGTGTCATTGTTTTATTTAGCGTGCGGGTGTCAAAACAAAATTGCGTAATTAGTTTGATTAAGAACTTTCGGGTCACGCAAATAGCTACGCGAAATGCATAGTGGGAAAGAATTGACCAATCAAATTTTGTCCTTTTTGAGTGCTTATTCAGTACATATTTGCGAATGTTCTGATTCAAAGAGCGAACTGCGAAATGGAGAATTGGATTTGGATGTTAATCCATCCAGTATACCATTGGAAACCACCTTTGCCAAGAGAAAAAAAGGGAATACCAACGACAATGAGGCAATAGAGCTTTAAGATGTAACACAGATTAAACAAGGGGATCAATGGAGGCACTATCAATAACTTGCATTGTTTGAGTCAAAGAGGCAGTTGACCTAAAAGCCATCTGGATCTGCCACTGTGTTTTTCTCACTTTTAACAATTGCTATATCATATCAGTTTAAAATAACTAATAAAAATTAAGCGACAAAATCAATGGGTGTCAATCCAAGTGAAATTCCATATATCATACCTTATTGAATAGTTTCACTGTGTCGTAACCTGTTTCTGCTGCCCATCCCCGTGTAGATTTACGCTCTATACCTCCAATACTATTCTTAGCCTCACTTCCAAGAGCCTTTTCTCCTGCTCCTCCTATATAGTGTTAAAAATATGATAAGACGTAAGTTAAATTCTATAATGGTGGAATTCAGAGGTTCATGTTCATTCTAAGACATTCTAACAAACAAGACATTGAACATGCAAAAGGTCACAACCTGCCATTTGTTACAGACCCTGACCACCGAATGCCAACTGCCAAACACCAACTGCTGAACATTGTCCGCAAAAATGGAAATGCTTTGTGAATCAAACATTTTTCTAGTGCTAGAAATATTCTAGATCTTATAGAAGCAAAAAAAATGCACGCCATTATGCATGTTCATGGCCAGGCTCATACCTGTTAGCTCCGGGTCCTCTGTATCTGGAGACACATCCTGATCTGGATCTTCCTCACCGAACAGCTGATTGAAAAGGTGTTTGGCCCATACAATGCAATGGATTGGCTCTGAGGGCGTGTTACGTATGGTACACCCTGGGAATGTCTTCTGCGTAGGCTTTGGTTGACACTCGTAACATTCTGTCAATCCCTAGAGGCGGGAAATAAATAATTTCATAATTTTGCATTGAATTTTACTTAAACATATTAAATACATAATCAGTTTACCCTATTTTACTCTAACTTTACTATAACCATGACCATAACTTGGCTAGTTTAGCAATTTGATTCGGCAGGATATGTCTTTCAATTTCAATTCTCCCTCACACCAAGTTACAGTACTGCCAGTTTGAATTTTTCATTTACTGCAAATGCAGAACAATTCTTCCAAAATAATTTATCAACCCATCATATTTTGATCAACTTCCACCCATATAAAAATGTCCATTAACTCTTGTCTCCACCCATTGTGAGAGTGCATTTAGAATTTGATGCAGTCATGTAAACTTACCTTTTTAATAACAGTCACCTGGCCCAAGTAGCCTGCTGTACCACTCTCTACCAGTGGAACATCTGCTGCCAGACACATTCTGTTCACATGATTCCTTGCAGCTGGAATTTACACAATACAATGACATCACATATGACTGATGACATCACGCAATACAATGACATCACCAAGAAGGATTGGCTCCCAGCCTCCCAGGGTCTCAACTCAATATTCGACCTTGACCTTGATTGATGATAACATTGTCATTATTTTCTGATATTATAACTGACTTTGAATTCATAATCAGCGATTCAAAAGATCTGAACTAATATCTCGATCACTTCTTGTGTGTTCAGAATTTTTTGTTTGGAAATAAGATCAAAACTTGCAATTCAAATTTTGAAGTAAAAAAATTTCTTTGATGAAATAAACAAAGAAAATGTCTAGTAAATATCAATACCTCTGTTATCCAATGCATTCATCACCAAGCTAAACTGTTTGAAATATTCTGTACCATACTCAGCACTGAAAGTAAATGTATAATTTTAGGTAAGCATTTAATTTTTCATTTACAATATTTGACACAAGTAGGGCCTAACCCCTATAAGAAGCCCTTATATTTGACTTATTTTTGCTTTATTAAATGGCCAGAAGCTGCATATTCACTGTCTGATTTGAGTTCTTAGGTATTGCACAATATCACAAGACATTAGAGGATTTAGTAAACAATGCAATTTTAGATACATTTTGTTTTATTCAATCATGAATGACTGTCAAGAAAAAAATGAGTGTTCATGTGTTAAATTGCACAAAATTTCACATTTCAATAAGATAACTGAGACACTTTCTCATCAAATCAGATAGAGTGTGAATAAATGGTGCCTTCCGAACAAGGCATTAAACATGCAAATTGTCACCACCAGCCATTTGTTACAGATGCCATATTACAGGCGCAAAACACAAACCACCACCACAATAAGTTGGATAAAATAAAAATATGTCATCACCATATTACAGACGCTGGACACCAACCGCCGCCATAAATAAGTTGAATACTATAACAATATGTCATCAATTGTGGCAGTGACATAAAATCTAAATGTATAACAATTTTTCTCTCTTCAAATTCATAATTTTTAATTTTGACAAGTATTTTTGCATTTTTAAAGAGGTATTACCCCTCACAATTTTGCACTATGTCTTACCTCATTACACTGTCATGGTGGGCAACAATCTTAGCATCTGGATTGAAACTGAGTGCGCTTTCTCTGGCCACCTTAGCCTTGGATTTCCCTACATGTTCCTTACGAAAGAGGAATTGTCTGTTTAAGTTACTCACATCAATGGTGTCTAGATCAATCTGAAAATAAATGTGAAAAATTTATTACAACAAAACATATTTCTACCAAATATGAAGAAAATCTTCAATGGTATTTGAGTTGAAGCCCAGCGCCCACCCCAAAACATACAGAGGTCTTCATGATAATACAGTGAAACCTGTAAAGTGGAACACCTTTAAAAGTGGAACACCTATGATAGAGGAACACTTTTCAGAGCCTCAAGACCAAATGATTTTTATGTTGAATGAACCTTTAAGTGGAACACTCCTCAGGTAAGACACTTTTTAGAGGTTCCATAGGAGTTCCATTTAGCAGTGCACAAATAAGTTGTCCGACACGAAGCATTTTACATGTGTAAATTGGAAATGACTGGTGAAGCTCAAACTTGCCCAACGAAATGGAAGTAGCCTTTTTCTTCAAGATTATGAGCCCCATATTTGATCCATCAGCCAAATATTAACATAGAAATGTGTACCGTGACACCATCCACAAAAAAACTTGGTATGTTACCACTTGTAGTGGTGACATAGCTAGATAGAGTTAGTCTCATCAAAGTGGTAGACAAAATTTGCTTGATATTGACAAACATTTGATTTCAGCTAAACCTAGCAAAATATAGATTTCAAATATTTTGTCATGGTGAATTGACATGTTAAAGTTAGTCTCAACGAAATGCTTGAGCATTTCTTTATAGTTGGTTATATTCTGAATTTTATTTGTTTGCATCTAGCAAAATACTTTGAATCATTATTCAGATTTGTTTTAGCTGACATCGGTTTTGAACAAAGCTTGTCCAACATTTTTGATGGGACTAACTCAAGTTAGTTTCAATCTGCTGTGGACTTGTCGATATGATCTAATAATCAAAGGTCATCAAACCCATACAGGAAATGATGAAACTTGAATACCCAAATGTTATAAATTATCTAAATTCCAGCATTTTGAGCTAGATAAATTGTATGTTTAGGGTGAATATGAAACTGGTATTTCAACATCTACAGCTGCCAACGCTTTATAAAAGAAATACTTATTAATAATTAGGTATGTGGTCAGGGTTGCCTGGAAACTTATATTTGACAACATATATGCATACAGTTATCTCCCCAGGATTTTCTCAGGTGGATGCAAAATTCTCATTTTCACAATTCAGACCAAAATTGGTCAAAATATGCCAATTTTCATGATTTTTCTCATATTCAAGTGAGTGCAAATGGATTTTCAGGTGGGTGCAAGTTTATTTTCAAAATCTCAGGTGGGTGCTACGCCCACTTGCTTAAATGCTGGGGAGATCACTTGCATATGGTCAAATGATGGTAAATGTGACACGTTTTAAAGGAACTCTGGAGCTGGAGGTGATTTACATGTTGTTAATAACCCTGCAAGTGTACATGTAACAGATATAGCCAATATGACCTCTGAGCACACTGGGACACTGTTATGCCGCATCTGAAATTCGTGGTTGAGTTTCTCAGCTGAGGACAACTAAGCCAAACAATGTTTTGAATACAAGTCAACCTCTCAACAGTATGATTTATATTACATGTACATGACATAAAGATACATACATAAAGTTAGCATGATAAAATGTTGATAATATAGAACACAAAGGTGCGTAAATTAAAGTTTGAAGAAAAGTGATTTTGCATTATTTCAAGCAGTAACTGACATTCCATTGATGTTAAGCCAAATGTTACCCCGATAGCTCAGAAAAAGTAAAACTGTTTGAATTTTCTCACGGCTTTTAGACTCCAGAGATTCTTAGATCCTCTTGCTCCAGAGACTAATCCCGGGAGTCTAATAGCTTTTCAGGAATCTAAAATGTTTTTTCCGGAGTCTATTATTTTACATTTTTGTCTCATAGTGTTCCAAATGGTAGTGAAAACTGGTGCCAGTGTTACTGTGACTCAACACCTTACCATTACTGAATAGTGAATACCATAATTTTTAAACCATGTTCCTGAATTCATATATTTCTGTGACTTTGCCAAAGCGTTGGTGATGAATTTGATCCCTTTCATAAAAATGCAGTTTATAGCCTCAATGTTTTCAGTAGGTTTGTCCAAGATTGCATCCCTGGGATGTAACGATTTTCAAAAAATGCGTCTCCCCTCAACTGCGTCCCTTGAATGTTCTTGGGAATTCAAAGTCACGCTTTTACACTAACCAAAATAAATTTGATGATATTTTGTATCGCTTTTGCTATTTATTGGTCTAAATCAGTGTTCTGGCGAGTCAAGTATGTCATTAAATGATACAGATACCATCACTTGCAAGGTACTTATATTCAACCATTAGAAACACATTTTATTTGCATATTTTGAAGCAGTTAGACAGAGATCACGGTAGACGTTCGCCATTCGCCAATCGCGAATTTTCGAAAGAGGTGGCGAAAAATATGTAAAGGTATTTCGCAGTTATGGCGAATTAGAGGTGCCACGCCGGTTTCCCGATATTGGACCGAATTTCGGTCCAGATGCTTCGGTTCGGGACATGGGACAGAAAGGGTTAATATCGGTACATAGATTCCTTCCCTAGAATCCATAAAAACGTGTATAAATAGCGAGGAACACCTCCGACTTCGTTCTGAAAAATTAAATATTTTCACTTACCTCGTACCTAGTTTACACTTCTTTGCATTGAAAAGTGTTATTAACGGACCCGCGATTTCAGGTAGATGGTAATGCTTGTTCGTAAATTTCTTCATCGTCGTTCGCAAATCGAGTGCATTATCAGTATGCCGGATGTAGGAAAGAAATTGAAAAATCGAGCCGGCATCTTAGTCGAAAAAGTCGGCAGTTTGGAAGTATTTTGGGACTCCGATATCACAAGGTAAACGAATTGGTGATATTACACGGTGCAGACTATGTGAAATGCCGATCACATTCGCGGCAGATGCTTTACATTCAATTTTAATTGAGGTTTTTTTATTTCTGAATATTATTTTGAAAAGTGAAACTGAAAGTGAAACTGTCATTATCAGACATTGCATCATTTTTAATGTTCCCTTTTTTACGGTTTTTCAAAATGGCTAATTCATATTTTGGTTGGCGAAATTTTTTTTGGAAGATTTAGCCACAATGGCTAACAAGTTTTTTCAACTATCGTGATCTCTGCAGTTAGATACTGATTTTGCTTTAGTTTAGGGGCAATCTGCGCGAGGTTCAACTTTTTGGTTCAGTTTCTTGCGCATTCTTAAATAATGACCTTGTGATCGCACTTGACCAATAGAAAATGGTTTAAATCGGGTCTTCAGCTAGCGGCCAATCATAAGACTCGTTCTGACTACTGCTCAGATATCGAGTATTGGATAATTATTTGTCCTATCACATGCCTCGTACTATTTCGATCAGAAATCAACTTCCGGGAAGGAAACTTCGAAAGAAAATTTTATTTCTTTTAGAAATTGAATTATTTAGTGGATTCACGAAGTGATTTACGAAATTCAAATCGTGTCCCAAAAACGTAATTATTTTTTTAATTTACGTCCACCCAATCTTGATTTATGTCTTCTCCATTGAAGGATGCCGTTAATGAAACCTCTGAGCCTTGATTTATCAATGTCTCTCCTGATTATCGATAATACCTGCATTGAATTGAGTCATATACAGTCAGATATGTAACATAATCAAAAAAAATAAAATAAAAACATTTTCATTTTTTTACCAGTTGTTCTGCTCGCTAGATGGCACCCCTAACTCTTCAAAAAGAAGACAAAAACAACACAAACATTTTTCTCTTCACTGTTTAGTGATGTTTAGCATTTGATTTTGCAATTTCTGGTAAGTTTAATTGATTCTTTACATATTCCGGTATTAGGTATTGAAATTTTAGTACTGGCATTAGGTCAGAATGCCACAGTAATGGTACTTCCAGCAAAACAGCAGATCACTATTGTCACAGGCCCAAGAGATGTCATATCAGAATAAGGCCAAGACTAGGTTTACTTTACATAGTGCAAGAACTGAGTCATACATAATTAGTCAATGCTAAACAGCTGAGCTACTTAGGTATAGTGTTGTCGCGATTAATCGATACATCGCGATATACATCGCCAAAGCTGATTCTGGCGATGCATCGATGTTTTTAAAAAAAATTAATTTGCTAAATATCACCCTTTCTTATCTTATTTTGATGCAAATCGCTTACCTTTCTCATGTCTTATTTCATTTCTTTCGCTTTAAAACTCAAAATCGAGTCTACAGTTGGGGACATAAATAAATGACAGGTGGATTTGCTGAAGTGAGGATTTCCCATGTTAAAAATAAGAGAATTTACAAGAGGCCATACATCAGTGGATGAGATTATACAAAATGTAAAATATACAAATTTTAAGGGATATATATCTAGACAATATTGGAAATTATGGGCTTTCAGACTACCATAATTAGGAAATGGTGATCGAAAATCGACCTGTCATTTATTTTTGTCCCCAACTGTAAATGAACCGCCATTAATCTAAAAAAATTTACTTTACTTTACTTTCATTTCATCGTTACTAGAAGTTCCAGGATGTACCAGCGTACTTTTATTAATTTGTTCTGTTCAGTATTTTAGTTCAAGAACATTCGGTATTTCAGTGCACTTTTCTCGGACTTTTTCTCGATGTACATTGCGATGTGCATCGATGTTTACTACTGAAAATTGCCGATTCATCGATGTACGATTATGGCACATCGCAACAATACTTGTAAAATTATTTACCAAAATAAATCTTTGATCTTAGTGGACGAATTTTGGGACTGACTGTCAGACACACAGAGAGCTTCATTATATTCCCATCGAACTTTATTTGAGGCTATTATTCGAATTTAATTTATTCACATGCTCAAGAAAGATTCACACTCTTTGCTGATTCAGATGAAATAAAAGAGAAAGATATTGATTTAATTCTAACGTAAGTATACAATCTTACCACTTCTAAATCACAAAACCCGGTGAGTACAAGATTCTTTATAAGTTCACATCCTATGCCACCGGCACCAACCACTAATATACGTGATAATTGCACTTTTTCACGGACATTTTCGTCCAAAACATTTTTCAATCCGGCTGCCATTTTACGGAGTGAAGGTTCAGTTGTATTCTGATTGGACGTCGTTATAAATAGGTCATGAATATCCACAAAAAATTAACCCGCCAAATGCAAAAGTGACATTTTGACTTCTGAAATAGATGTAATGTATGTAATTTATCAGATCTAATGCGTCTTACTTCGAATAATCAAGAATGTCTGCACACCAAGGAAGTTCATCTTCTCAATCCTCTAGAGCATTTATTGAAAGAGGTGAGCCTAATTGATTTCAAGTCAGTTTTTTGCCAAGTTTGGGAGTTGGAACTTGATAGATTTTTTCTATTAAATATCTATTCTTAAGCTTAGGTTAGACTCTCTCAGACTGAAAGCTTAGAAAAGTATATCCCAGAATCATGTGCAGCGCAGTTCAACTAAAGTCTAGAACTCAATGTACAGCTCTAAGAAAGATCTAGGTGCATTCATGCACCCTCTGGGTCTCTGAGGATCGTGTTGGCCCCAGGATGGACGCAAGTCCATACAACAATCCAACGCATTAGAGGCGATGTTCACCATCTAGGAAAGATCAGAATAATAAAGAAGTCTTGGACGCACAGGAACTTGTATCAACACCTGACATCTATTGGTGGCCCAACCTGGAAGACCCAGATTAGACAATCAGAAGCTCATTACAGTACATGTATTTCAGGTTTGGCGATCAATCAATAGATATCGGGTTTTGATACAGGTTCCTGGGCTTGGACTTCTAAATCTACATCTTTTTTCAATTCACCATGGGCTTTCAAAAGCCAGTGAATTCACTGACTAAGATTGGATTGTTGTTTATTTTCTGCAACATTTTTCTCCTGGAGGGCTAGGCCAACATAAGGCAATATAAGTTAAATTTTAAGCATAGAATTATTCTAATTTTAAAAGAGAAACTGTTATTAGATAAAGGTGACAATAATAACTCAGGCCCGTAGCCAGAATTTTCCAAGGGGGGTTCACTTTTCCCAAAAATTCTAGCGGGGGTTCACAAAAATTTGGCCAAAAATCATACAAAAAATGGTCAGAATGGTGAAAAACTGCATGATTTTGAAAGAAATTTTGGCCAAGGGGGGTTTGCCCGAACCCCCTGAACCCCCCCCCCCCCCCCTGGCTACGGGCCTGTAACTACAAGAGCATGGCTTAAGGTTCAGCTGGAAGAAAGTGGAATTTACAAAAACTCCCCTAATTTCTTTAAAATAGACTGATCCAGTAGATTCGCCTGAAGCCACCATATTGTTTTCATACGGGAAGCTTATCTTAACCCTTTAAGTATATAACCATTGAAAGTCATGATGATCTGTTTAAAAAGATCTTATTGTTTGATTTCTCAGTTATTAAAGCTTAACGCATATCGTTGTGCAAATTGAACGCTCTTTCTGGTGTTGCTCACCGTTTAGTGTAAAAGGCCTGATCCCGGAATAATACTCAAGGCCGAGTCAAGGGCTCATGGGCTTGAGGTCGTTGTGTCAACACCTCTGCCTGTTATTCTCTGTTGACCTCTTACCAGGTTTACTTAAAGCAGACAATGTGATGATACTTTCCTGAAAAAAAGGACACATGCCTATAGAACGCACATTATTTTGTCCAGGAATTATCATGTGTAGGTATAGCAATTTGTAAAAAAATGTTTTTTTACACATCTTAAATGACCAAGGACTGTCAGTTGTATGTAGAATGAATCAGGGGAGTTTTTTCATGTATTTCACTTATGTTTTTCATCTAAAAATCATCAATACACTGTAAAGCATTCTATTGATTATAAGATTACGCCATATAATCGAAAAAAATATTTCTCACTTTCAAAGATATAATCTATAAACCCAGGTATTTTCATTTTTCAAACTTTAGAGGGCTTGGAATCATTGATAATCAACGCTTTTGAATAAGATAAATGCTGTTTTAAAAAGATTTCATGTATCTCACCGGAATAGCCTGACAACGGTAAAGTCAGATACTGTTGTCACAAATGGCGGACATAAGCATTGCTTCAACTGTTTAATCACTAGGTCCTCATTTCATGGGATTTTATCGTCGCTAATTCTGTGCATGTGGTAAGCTCTTGTGATAATGTATCATATGAAATCCCATTTTTGATCAAATTGGGTCGTGAATTGCCACAATATAGCTTCTTCGATATTGTCAATGATAATGGAATCTGAATTTGAGTAATTTAGAAAGACAACGGCATGTGGTAATTACAGTGTCCGTTGTCCCATATCTCATTTTGATCGGTTTAATGAAAGACTTTATTTCGACGGTAGAACATTATTAACTATACAATGAGTATAAAGACTGATTGATTGTTTCCAAAGGAATTTAATCTAGATTAAGGAAGGAATTTAATCTAGATGCTCTATTATTTTTAAATTCCAGCGAACAGTAGCTTGCCACTAAAGCTCACAACTGAAGATATTGAGAGCAGTCCACAGTTTGTTCAACTCCTATCTTCTCTCTCACGTCACCTGACACCAGAGGGTGTCAGTGTCACAAAAGACAAGGATCTTAAAGAGGTATATTGATATTGTTAGTACACTGAAACCTTTAAAGTGGATGACTCTAGAAGAAGAACACCTCCATTATTGGAACACTTCGTACAGTCCCAAGACCAACTGCTTTATTGTTAAATGAACCTATATAAGTGGAAAACCTCCCAAGTGGAACTTTTTTAAGAGGTGCCAAAGGTGTTCCACTTACAGGTGCTAAAGGTGTTCCACTTACAAGATACAAGATTAAGTGTACTTTAATCTAAATACTCAATTTTGATTAATTAAACAGCCAGTGGTCACTAGATAATTTGTTTAAGTATCTTGAACCTGCAAAATATCAATTTCAAATGCATCAAACTATTACAAGCAAATGTAATTAAAAACAATTTCAACTGTGTTTACCCAGTTTGCAAAATATAATGACTGGCACTTGCATTGAAAGATGGCGGCTGCGTCAAACATACAGTACCTTGTCTCCCTATGTTTCAGCGACTCTGTTTTGATGATGTTACCATTTTAGAAAATGTCATATCATATTGAAACTATGATATGGCATTTTAAGTTAACAGACAAAAATCTATAATATACATGTAGACATATTTCTAGTCGGTTTTAAGTGATCAACCGGCAGAAAGTAAGTTATACATGACTATAATGAGAAAAAATGAATAATAGGGCAAAATGATTTTACATGCAGTTAATAGGTTATTGAAGCGTCAATGCTCTTGTGAAAATTGTAGTTGCATGCAGTGGAGTTTTACATTAATCCGATTGGAGCTTTTTGATAAATTTGATAAAGATTAATTGAACATTTTTATTCATGTTTCTGTCATTTTAGGCCCAGGACTCTCTAAAGCATGAAAAGCATCTTTGGTTGACTGCACATATTCTGCATCTAGAGTTGCAGGAGTTGGTATTGGACAATGAATTGAAGAGTCTTGAGATAGCCCCCAGCTCTTCTCAAGCACAGGTACTTTGATTGCACCTACTGAATGATATCCGTGATCTTCTCTGCATTGGAGCAATAATGAACTCTGCTATTGAGATTTTTGGATTAGGCACCAATGGTATATTCCCCTAGCACCCCAGGTTCTTGAGAAAACACCTCACAAGAATCCCAAGTGGCTGATAATGCCTTCAGCAAAGCCACTACAAGTGTACAATGTTTATGTATTGTATATGTATTTGTAAAATAAATTCTATGAATAAAAAAATAATTGTTGAAAGATGAACAGGTATTCACCTCCATAGAATGATATAGGCCTACATGTTGTAAAGTATCAAAATAAATGTGTCAATTTGTCATTTTTCCATGAAACTCTCTTTTAGAGAAATGAATATTGAGTTGAAGAGGTGATAATGGACTAATAAGAATTGGCTGACATTTACATTATAAAGATATTGTACATGAATGTGGGGTCGGACCCTCTCATATAAGTTTGGCGGAATAAAATATTGATAATCCAGTGTTCTCCCCATAAAAAATTTTCAACTGGTGCAATTTTTCAAGTCTGAAAAATTGGCGCTCGCAACTCTTGTGATATCTCCAGGTGCCTCTTTACGTCACTCATTTTTCAAATCAGAAGTTGAAGTGGAGGGTACCAACTGGGGAGCCTTTGGTTTCAAGAAGGATCCCCCCTCCCCCGGTAAAAGAGACATGGGGAGATCACTGTAACCCAACCCAGTCCCTAATTGAACATACTTCATTTAAGATATTTTCTTTTATTTCAGTATGAAAAGGCTGTAAAGCAAAATCTGTCACTGAATGAAGTTGCTGACTATATTGACTGTGATGTGGACCCATGTAGAGGGGCAGCATTATTGGGCCTCACTAAGCAAGAAGTCTTAAGAAATAACCCCCACAGGAAGGTAAGTTTTTATGATAAATGACCCTTTTAAAAACACCTTCCACGGTTAGACCACCACTCTGGTTCAAGTTTCTCCACTCAGTTTAGATTATCACCACCGTCATAATTTCTGACGATGAAGTGATTGTATTGTCTTTTCTCTAGGAAAATCTGAAACAGGCCTCTGAACAGGCCTCTGAACCAATTATTCATCCTCCAATCACAGGGCTTCAAAATACTTCTTTCTTTTTACCCCCTGTGATAAGCAGTTAGCATTTCCCCGATTAAGAACTCGCAATTTGATTCGCGACACAGCAATCATGTATACGTCATCGGCGCATAATTAGATCACGTGATTCAGTTTTATCGGGCACTTCCAAATTGGTTTTAGCAGGGGGAAGGAAGGAGGTACGGATTCTAGACACCTGCTTAGGAGGATGCCAGTTACATGTATTTAGAATAATGTTATTGCTGTAAAAATTTTAAAATGAATGCTGTTTTTGTGTCATTCAGAATATGAAGGGTATACAGCAGAAACTGATTCCCCAGCTAGAAGAGAGATTGCGGCAGAAATGCGACAACTTGGTGACTTTCCATCAAACATCGACAACTCAAGGTAAAATATTGTGCATTAAGATTCTATATTTTATATTGCGAAATCATCATAAATTCTCATAAATGTTACATCACATGAATAATATTGATTTATTGGTCTATAATGGTCTAATGGGGCATGTGTGGTAAGTATAGACCAGCAAATGTATGATGATTTATGGCATACATGTACTTTTTATTAGAATCATAACAAAGGCTTCTATGATTAATGATTATGACAAATTGCCAAATACTTCCTCAATAGCTGGATGATTTTTTCAGTCTCTTAACCATGAGAAGAGAAGAGAAGCTGAGGTTTAGAATGTATGTCATAAAGATTGAGTTCAAATTTTCCAGGATGTTTTAATGTATCTAAAACAAACTAGAGTTTACTTTTCTCAGAACTTTATTATTACTACAGTATTTAATCCTCCAGTTTCTATCTTTTAAACATACCAGTCTACCACTTGATCATTTTTGAAACAATATGTATGAAGTTTTATAATAAGAACATTCAGGCTCGTAGCCATGATCTGCCAAAGGAGTTCACTTTTTGAAAAATTCCAAAGTGGTTCACATTTGACAAATTTTGCCCAAAAATGGCCAAAATCACTCAAAAAGTGCTCAGAATGGTGAAAAACTGCATGATTTTGAGAGAATTTTTGGCCCCCCCTGTCTATTGGCCTGACATTGATACCAGTAACCTGTTCATGCTATAGTAGGAGTACATTTGATACCAGTTCATGCAATAGTTTATACAGTTCAAATAGATAGTATCATTTTAATATTTGCAGTTCACATAATGTAATAATAACAGCTGATTGCTTCTTAAGAAACAATTTCCTTTCCATTTTCATTCTGAATTTTCCATTTTTGTTTAAGATGGGATTTCTGAAGAGAAAGTTTCACAAATTCCTGTATATTCCTTGGCTGGGATGTTACTATCGAGTCCCCACTTCTACTGTCTGTTGCTATTGCATCATCTAAGACAGTCTCAATTCCCGTAACACGAACTATAAATGATCGGTAATCATTTATATGGATCCCAATATCGATTGTGTCACTGTTTTCTACGATAAGGCCGAAAGGATGGAAGAAAGGGTAGCGAATGAAGTTATTTCGAACGATTGGAATGTTGTTGTAGAGGTCCGGGTGGATTCTCAAACGCTCGCTCACATAAACGATTCTGAATGGGTAAGCTTTGAGTAGTACAATGTGCGCACCATAGAGGGGGCTAGTGGAATTTTGGTTATCCTTGTATGATAATGTCGATAGGGCCACATTGATGTAATACGACTTCTTATAGGGCAAGAAAGATGAACCACCATGCAGAAAATCTGTATTTTGATTGAATGGATATTTTTCTAGCGTTGTATCGATAGACTTGATGAAGTGGCAAGTTATATCCATGTTTTGTTCTTTCGTACATTTGAGAACTCTCAGTGGATCCATCGTGTAAACAAAATGAAGTGTATCGTCAACCACCAGGGGCACCCAATTTGAATCAATCTGAGCAATATTGTGATCCAAAATTTTTGGTTTCTTCAAAATCTTACGATCATAATCCAATAAAAATAGATGTCCGATATTTAGACCCTTATTGTCTCTCATTGTCATGTAAAAGAGAACCATGAGTGATCCCATCCAGTTGAAAATTTTTGGGTCAGAGCAGCCAGCATTTGCCACATATTGAACTGGTACAGGGATACCAAGTATTTCACCTGGAGATGTAGGTTTCATATTACCATCAAACATTTGCGAAAACAGATAATTATCAATCCATCGATTTATCTGATCTGCCTTATCCAATTTATAACGACGTTCATAGTTCAACCAGACTCTCGCCACAACCATAATATTGCCTTTATATGGCAATATAGCTGGACTTATAACATAGAACTCAAGTTGATGGTTAGTTCCATTTCCATCGATAAACAGGTTTTCGACTCGGTTTTCAATGTCCGGGGAGAATTCATGCAATAGTGATGATTCCATTGGCTCACTTTTATAATGTAATTGGTTGTTACCAAGAATCAAAGACATCATTTGAAACCTGTATTTGTAGCGTTTGCCTGCTTCGATGTTGTTACCATCTACTTCGATGAAGTGTCCTTTTTTGGTGTCGTGATTTCTGTCTGCCTCAGTTTCTACCACTTGTAAAATGTTCCCATTACGCTTGACTTCAACTTTTGTTTTATCCATGGATGCCAACTTTGAAATGTTAAGGTATATAAGGTAAAGCAACAGGATGGTACATCCTACTGAAATATATCTTCTAGTTCTTGCTCTTGCCATCATTCGAGGCTTTTGTTAGTCTAGACCTATGATACAAGTAAGTACATGATACAGTATGTATGTTTGGCTCCAGTTCAGAACTGAGTTGTGAACTCATATTAAACTAACACTTTTATGCCCAGCTATTTTTAGTGTTGAGTGTACAGGTAAAAGTCATTCAGGTGTGAATCAAGTAAACAGGTAAAGGCATTGTATCCAACTGTGTATGTGCTTTGTTATTGGTCATACCACAGTCAATCGCTGCAGTGGTCTCAGTACAGTTAACTTGATTAAGGTAGTTCCACATGCATGAAACAGTTGATATTTTGTGCATTTTTAATGTAGATATTTACAGATTATGCAGACTTGCCAACCTCCTTTTTTTACAGGAATCTCCAGTAAAATTTTTGTTTTTCCGTAAAAAATAACAAAACTCAATACGCGATAACGTTTAGTTTTAGTTCAGTTTAGTTACCTCCTGTTTGAAGAGCTCTCATGTATGGTACAACTTCGTCTACATCCGGGTTCTTTCCCATTGGATTACACAGGGGTGCTATTTTCAATGCCTGTTAAAACTCCAGTTTTTTTAAAAACTTCGATTTTTTCAAAAATCTCCCGCAAAAACTACCACTTTTTAGAGAATTGACCACCAAACTATGCTTTTTTTTAGAAAAAAAACTGGAGATAATCTGCCTTTTTAATTAAAAAAATTGTCCCCAAAAACCGTAAAAACTCCTCTTTTTTCATAATCTATCGCAGAAACTCCAGTTTTTCAAAATCTACCGTACTACTGTTTTCCTAAATTATTCTCAATTTTTGTCAATGTGTAGAACTACATGTACGTTAGTATTATACACTGGTAAAACAAGACCCCATGCACTTTTATTAAAGTTAACCAAAAAACAATAAAAGTTGTAAAAGTGATAGCAATGATAAAGCATAGAATCAGCAGATAATAGGGAAAATATTTATGATAGAAATAGTGATAAAAACAATCAATATACTCAAACCCAGGTCTGAAGAAATTGGATAATAGCAATTAATATTAAAAGTTATAATATTGACAATAGGTATAATAGTGATAATATTGACAATAGCAATAATAGTGATAATATTGATAATAGCAATAATAGTGATACTAGCAATAATGATGATAATATTGATAGTAGTGATAATATTGACAATAGCAATAATAGTGATAATATTGATAATAGCAATAATAGTGATACTAGCAATAATGATGATAATATTGATAGTAGTGATAATATTGACAATAGCAATAATAGTGATAATATTGATAATAGCAATAATAGTGATACTAGCAATAATGATGATAATATTGATAGTAGTGATAATATTTACAATAGCAATAATAGTGATAATAGCAATAATGGTGATAATATTGATAATAGCAATAATAGTGATAATATTGAAAAAGGCAAGAATAGTGATAATATTGATAATAGCAATAATAGTGATCATATTGATAATACTTGACTGCATCAGTGGTTTTAGTTCAGTTTACTTTGTTGTCAATGGTATTATGCCAAATAATTCAGCTAATAGCTGAAATATATCCATGACCTTAAGATGGTACTCACAGGGGCTGTACCAATTGCTTGTTCCTGCTAAATGCATGGGGCACTTTTTAGTATTTGAAATGGAAAAAAAAACAATTTTCATTGTTGTACAAAATGAAGTCCAGTTCCTACACAATTTTATATTGACATATCCTACATTTATTGGGACAGATACTGTACTTCTACTTAATTTGGCAGATCCGCCAAATTGTTAAAGTCCACCAAATTAGCAACTGCCAAATTCAATATGTCATATTTCAATCGTAAATATGTATATAATACATTTCAATATTGCAATCCCGCCAAATTAAGTAGCCGCCAAATGTTCAAAACAGCCAATCTGCCAAAATAAGTAGCCCCAAATTAATTGGAAGTTCAGTATCATAGATGAAGCAATAGTGATTCACTAGTATGTAATGGAGTGAAACCTGTCTAATATTAACACCTCTGGGACTGGTAAAAATTATTTGGATCAGCAGGTGTGCATATTCCAAGGTGTCACACTGGCGTAATACCTATGCCCCCCCCCCCCCCCCCCCAGGATAGGCCCAGAATTTCTAATAGAACCTCAATTTGTGGAGCTTTTTGGGCATAATTTGGCCTTCTAGGCCTTATTTTTTAATATTAGGCTAGATGACCCCCTTGTTAGCTTCCAGATTCCCACTGTAATATGTGAATCAATGGGAGATAACAAAGTAAAAGTGTTCAAATTGAGAGATGTTCAAATTGACAAATTAGAGAGGTGTTCATATTATATCAGGTTTTACTTTATACAATACATGTATATAGTGTTTATTATTTTAAAGATACAGAAGAGATGACCTATGCCAAGGCATCCCAACTGCCTACATTTATAGAGGCAGATATAAGAGGTTTGGAGGCTGAGAAGAGCATGTTAAAGAAAGACAGATCCAACAGGGAGGCACAATTCTGGATGTACTATAAGGTACTGTTTGACTAGTATACATGTACTATACATGTAACTTCTCTTCAGGCCTACCCTTTGCATTCGTTTGACTTCACTTCTTAAAAGAGAGCTTCGTCTTCACTCTTTCAAACTAAAATAAACCTGTGAACTCACCGTGCCAATCAGTGTTCGTCGGCCAAATTTGACCAACGTTCTTTATATGGTCATTCCTTGTGACGTCATCGTTGAGCCCGGAATTGACCAATGACATGCGCATATTTAATTAGAACGCCTAAATGTGGTAGTAAAGTTTGACTTATTTGTGAGCTAACCTATTGAGGGTTTGGAAAAAACTTGTGATTTCACCAGAAATTAAGCAGGAAGTAGCCCATTTGATTTGAGTTAAAAAGGCTCAGTGCACCCATTTGAAGACCCATATAATTTGTTCCTACTTTAACAAAATATTTGACCGTATTTTGGCCATTTTTGGGCAAAACTGAGATGATAAAAGCTTTTCCCTTTTTGAGAGAAAATCATAGGGTGAACACTGTAAATTGTGAAAAAAACTTAACTCTGATGGTATCTTCTCTGAGTGACAGCAGTGTACTGTACTCATGGTAAATGCCTATGCTTTCTATCTTTTTATGGCTTTTTACAAAGATTACCAGTAAATAATTGCATCATTATGGGTTCTTTATGGATAT
Source organism: Owenia fusiformis (assembly GCA_903813345.2). Taxonomy (NCBI): domain Eukaryota; kingdom Metazoa; phylum Annelida; class Polychaeta; order Sabellida; family Oweniidae; genus Owenia; species Owenia fusiformis. The sequence goes on from CAIIXF020000003.1 coordinate 17,052,650, forward strand.
ACTAACACTACCAGCAGGCCTGTAGCCAAGGGGGGTTCGCAGGGTTAGGGCGAACCCCCCCCCCTGGCCAAAAATTCTTTCAAAATCATACAGTTTTTCACCATTTTGAGCACTTCTCAAGTGATTTTAACCATAATTGGGCCAAAATTGTCAAATGTGAACCTCTCCCTGAAAACTGAACCCCCCCCTCAGCAAATCCTGCCTACGGGCCTGACCAGTATGTTATTTTATCATTATAGGCTTTGATGGAGAGTATGGGTGTACTGGAGGAACTACTGGGCACATACAGGCTGCAGTCTCAGAGCGAAATTGACCTCATTAACAGTGAATGGCTTGTAGCACGGGCAGATGCACTAGAGCTGAAGCTAAAGTAATTATACATCATTTACATTTTTACTCTTTGAGCAAACACCATGTATGTAACCCCACTGTTCTCTTTCTTAGAACAGTGTATATATTTTGATATACGTATATGAACTTGTTATAAAGAAGAACAAAAACCTTAAAAGTAAAATTTTAAAAAGCATTTTCATTGTTTTGTGTGTTCTATTCCAAATCACTGTGGTTGGCTACATTCTGGGACGATGTTAACTTCTTTTCTGTAAAATTGAAAAATATGGGCAAGTAGTTTTTTTCAATTTGGAATTTTTCATGATTTACTAAAATATGTTTTGTTCCCTGGAACTGCTGCTTTTTTCTAGTTGACATATTGATTTATAGGTTACTAGATGTTGAACTGCAGTGTGAGACCTATTATGATGCAACTGTTAAAGCACTCACTACTATACGGTAAGTAATATATAAGTAAGTTAATAATATAAAATGGTCATACCACTTACAAATAAGTTTATCTAACCCTCCCCAACCCCTGGGCCCCATAAAGCTAAAATGATCAGCTATAGTTAATTCACCAATTATTTGCCAATGATCAGTGACTCTTTAACACTCTGTTGTACTGCTGTTTTCATCATTATAATATTACCACTGCTGCGTATTGGACAGGGCTGCATCTTTAATTTGGCAGTTTCGAGATGTAAATAAACAGGTCATTAAATTTTGCTAAAGCATGATTAAATTTAACTTTCCAGACGTCATTTGGATGTTGCATTGCATGATGGGAAAAAGGAGAAGCGCCATCTGGAGGACCAGTTACAAACTTATAATGCAGTTGGGATGGGATTTGATGACATTGTGTCTGAGTATACTAAACTCAAATCAGACATTGAGAATAAAACATGGGCACTTGAAGCCTTTAACAAATACAACAAGTAATGTTTACAGGGGTGTTACAACTCACAAGGATAAACGCAAGGCAAGAAAAATGAAAATAGGCAAGTTTAGTCTACATGTGAATGAGGTTCATGTTTTTGATCAATACATTTGTAAATTATTGGTGAGCTAATACTGCCTCACTTGCCTTATAACTGGCTACACTTATCGTTTATATCACCGCTAAAGGACTGATATATTGTTGTGTACCATTTGCATTCGTTTGACTTCACTTCTAAAAAGAGAGCTTCGTCTTCCTTTGCACGCAGGGTAATTGTTGTGGTTACTACTGTCAAATATTTCCCCAATTTTGGAATCATTGTCAACATCCACAAAAGGATCAAGTTAGATTTGTTATGGAAAATTATTTTAGACTGTCATATCTGTCATTATTGCAGCATATCTCTTTAAAATACTTTGTTTTTCTCAAAGTAAGATTCCCAGAATAATAAAAATCATTTTAATCCAACTCTCCAAATACATGAAGGACCTGTCTCAAGCAGACATACACTGTATTATCCAAAATTAAGAGTTTGCCTTTCTCATTTTTTATTGCATTTTTTGATAACTTTTTTTAAGTTTGTCTTTTGATCTGAAATTTTGTGGCTTTTCTTAAAACTGAATTAAGCATGTTTTAGGGAAAAAAAATACACCTTCCTATAATTTATCGTTTCCGAGATGATGGGGGGAGGCAGAACTGCCACTGTCACCAGGGCCGATCCCCCAACCGTTGGTGTAATTCTCATAGCCTAACCGTTTAAGGGTTAATTAGATAATGCTAAATGGTGTTGAACGTTTAAGGTTGGAATGGTTTTTCAAAGTCGCCCATGGGCTTGAAAGAGGGTTACATGAAAAAGCCCTTTCCCTCTTTGAATGCCCATGGGAGTTCTTTTTGAGAGCCTCTAAATAAACTCCCACTGGGCAAACATTTGAAGAAAAGGTTTTCAACGTCCACCGGTCACAAATCTCAAGTGGCGACATTTAATACCCGGTTTCTGTTTTATAACTAAGTATAGAATAAATAATATTGTCGGGAGCTAGATCTTTTTTATTTCATATTTTGTATCTCACACTTAGCTTAATCCTGTAAGTTCAATTAATCGCCGTCATTGAACAAGTCATGTAGCACAACGTGCGAAACAGCACAAAACAGTATCAAACTGGACTTCGTGAATTCTCTCATGCGTGGTCGCGCGCATACACTATACAGGCCTTCTAGACTTCCATTAACGCGACCATCAGTTCCGACCTCGCGAACCACGGTTCTCATAACCGTGGTTCCGGTGGAAGGAGCATAGTTCGCGAGGTCGGAACTGATGATCGCGTTCGTGGAAGTCTAGGAGGCCTGGTATAGCTATTTAATAAACAGGCGATACAATTGCCCCCACTTAATTTTGAATACTGAAAATATATTTTTAGATGTTTGAAACTAAAATTATTAAAATTAGATCATCATCATTCTTCATCGTCCATTGTATTTTCCTCCTCTTTTTTGTATCCTGGCTACGTCGTTGGCATGTAGTCAAACTGTCGATAATCATCAAAAACCATTTTGGTTTATTACATCCTCATGCATCACCATAATTGCATAGCCATATGAATTCTGTTTCATCGTCACCAATACGTTTTAGTTCTATGTAACCTTGACACTACCACTCCTTTGGGCAGTTGGGCAGGTGTGCCCACAATCTGAAGCCACATTTCCAGCGTTTACGCCATATGGTCTACTAACACTACGTAAATATATTCTCTATTTTGTAGAGGTTGTACATCCCCAAGGTAATGCCTTTTATCTATACCAATCGGGTTGTGAGGTATTCGACTGCTCTAAAGCACCTATAGGTGGCGCAATAGAATATATGGTTCCCGGATGAAGCTATCAGCGACAGTTCTGATTCGTTGACGTTAGGTGTGAACCCCATAGCGAATATCTCTGCACCTTGAATATAAATAATACGTCATCGTCACAACATAAAACGGACACCGCACTATACCCAAGCTAAAGGATATCAAATAAGAATATTTCAGACCCGTAGCCAGCTTTTGCCAAGGGGAGGGGGGTCACTTTTAAAAAAGTTCCAGGGGGTTCCTTTTTGCCACTTGAAAATTGCTCAGCATGGTGAAAACTGCATGATTTTGAAAGAATTTTTGGGTGGGGGGTGCGGTCATTCGAAGGGTCTGATTTCTTGTGATTACAAATGAATTGATTTTGGCCTCCCTAAATTTAATGTGTATTTTTCACAGTGCAAATATTTCTGAATTTTTCCCTACCTCTAGCCTTCATGTTCATTGCAATTCTAACTGGGCTTGGCTCATGAGGCCCATTCGTTGGACCATCCGTCAGTAAAAACAAAACCTTTCTCGCGTTACGCCGCCCTTCTTTTGCAAACATTTCGTCTGCTAGTTTTAAAGCTGACGTTGTCTGGCTCCAAATACCACCTAAAATAATAAGACAGTTGAATATCTTGATAATCGGTTAGAAATTGATTCTGAAAACATTAAAGTGGATCGTCAATGCAACACCAGTGAAGAGAGTAGCCTAAACTTACCATTCTTTTTGATTGGACATATTCGTATATTCTACATTACTTTACATTTGATCATTTGGGACAGTATTGAGTATTCACTATCAAAAGCAGGGGAGATTCAAAAATAGGCGAGGTTTTCAACAGGCGATAGCTATCCCATTTGAGAATCATTGGACTTTGATCGTAACATTTGCCTCGCTTGTCCCAGATCTAGCTACGCCTATGGAATGACACCTTCTTATTCACAATTTCGCCAAACGGGATTTTTCATCATTCCAAAACTTGAAAGTGTATTATCAGTGTATGCATACACATTTTTATTGATTCTAAATTCTAAACTCCCAGACAAGACAAGACACATCACACATGCGATACGTACCCTGGTAAGAAATGTCGTTGATAGCAGACTTGAGCGAAGCCACAGTTGAGTAATCGCTAAAGCCAAAGTTTTTGGTCGTCATCGCTCTGTCTGAATATGTGATGGCGCCTACCCTAGTACCAGTCGTCGAGATAGAGGGGATGTTGTCCAGCAGAAACTAAAATCAAATTATTGACTTCACTTATTATCAAATCATTAAAAGATGTAAATAATAGGCCTATTGACTTTGAACATTTTTCAAAAATTCAATTTTGATTCGAAGTTGGTTAATGAAAACACAGAATGAAATACTGTGCTAAGGGCTGGTGTGAAAAAGTCAGTCCACCCAAGTGGGGATCTGGAAACCACGACCCCTCGCATCCGGGTGAGTGCACTACCACTGAGCTACAGGATCGGCTGACTTTTCTACATCAACATTGCATATATAGCATTGCAGCTGCGTCTAACATGCCCAGTATTCTGGATCCCATTTTACCCGTCTTTCCTGAATATCAAAAGTTATAAATCTTTCAGTCCATTTACCTTCATGAACTCTTTAATAACTCTAAAGTTTGCACGGCCGATACTTCCACTGCTATCCACGAGAAACAGGAGATCGGTGCCTTGCACTTGATTATCGGGGACCACACCACTACCGCCGCGTTCAAGTGCTGCGTTCAGGCCAATTTGGCCCAGAAAATATGTTTTTACTGCATACGTTGTTTTAGAGACAGAAGGAGGGCCACCTGGAAATCATTTCACTACACGTTAACGAAACTGCAACTAATTCTTGAGTTGAGTAAAACTTTAAAACATTTCCAATATTTTTTGCCCCACTATTTCGTGTCACTTGCTCCATCAGATATCACACAGTTTAATCATTTTCAGACATGGAATTCTAGACTATAAAGGCTGACATTAATATTTTTACTGAAAGTATTGCTTCCAACTATTTACACTACCATTTTGGCCGATCCACATTTATATGTTTTATAAGGTAGACACATGTGAGTAATGCAATAAATATCTGAGGAGCGAACGTGTCCTGATTACAGGATGTGTTTTGTTTTAGAATGTGAATTGGTTCTGACAGATTTTCTGTATTCAGTTTTCACTGTTTTAGTATACAGTGAAATACAAATGTTTTCAATTTTGATAACAAAATATAAATCCTTAATAGGTTTTCCAATTGTCACATTTTTGGGGATAGATATTAAATTATAGGGATAATAAATGGTAGTTACATTCACGCTTCATCTGGACCAAGTTTGGGACGAGACAATTCTTTCTGATTCCGACAACATCACGAGTCTTGAAAACCATACCACATTCGAAGATGTTCGGTTTTGTGCTCCATTCACCCCAATCTGTTACCTGAATAAATACATATAATTAAAATTTCATTTTATTAACCCAGATGCGAGTAGGTAGTAACTAGTTTCACCACCAGGTGGCTCATTCGGGTCAGATAGCATGGCAGATATAGTAGAAAGTTTCATTTAACATGAATATTCATCAGTTTTAGTGGATCAATTTCCATATCACCCTTATGTGTTATATAGCCAATACAAGAAAAGATATATTTCACTTTTTGTTATCTTATAACATGGGGTCTATGGGGAATTTCCCCGAACGAGAAGTTGCATTTTCAAAAAAATATATTTCTATGTTGAGAAACAATTTTTGAAACCACATTTTAAGATGTACTTATTCATTATTATTTTTATATGTAGATTTCAAATATGACATCACTTTGACTGAATTTTGAATATTAAATGACGTAAATCAAGATTATTTCTACTCCACCTGATCCTATTTGAAAATTTTATAATTAATTGAAAATACATGTTCAATACTGAAATTCATACTCTTAATCCTTGTCACCTTCCTCTTTGGGGAGTGTCTGTTTCAACTACATTTAGAAATGCATTTATCTATTTTCACGGTGCTATTTTTATTTAATTGTGCTTTTAGGAACAACTAATTGAAGAAACAAGATGACCTTAAATTGATCCCATCTGAACATGGGAATTTATAATTTTCACGTTACGGACATAGCTAATTACTTCCGTGACAGGAAACACATTTTAAACACAATTTGTCAAAATCAGCAATGAAGTTTTTAAGTTTTTGCTACTATGGTACTACACATGAACATGGCACGAAAAACTCATTCCTCACGTCGACAGTACGTGGACCACAACGGAGATACTCCATAAACCTCATCACAAGTATATGGGTCGCTCGGAATGAGTATTTCAAATCGCACAGAAGGATTATCACGCGGCCCTACCTTGCATGTTGTCGCTGGATTGTATCCCACAAATGACGGTGGCCCGCCGAGTCCAACCATCCCACCAAGGCCTCCGATTCCGCTCGTACCCGGTAACGATCGTCCATGCGATGCTACTATAGCGACCACAAATGTGAAGCACGTTAAGTTTATATCCAGTAACATTGAGATAATGTTTTAAAACTGTCTGTTTCCGATCTGAAAATGAAATTAAATATGAACTTGAAAACTGAAACGGTGCTCTACAATAAGGGCTTAGGATGTCTAAGTGGGCGGTTTGTTGTGCTTGGAAGTTGACACCGATTTACACATAACAGATACCGGACCTTTAAAGATCCCCGGAGAAGATCAAAGGCCTTTTACCAATTTCAAAGAAATGTTTATATTCTTCAATTGGATTTTTTGAACCGTAATAGCTGTGCAATCAATTTAGTTCCGTTTTACACGAGAACATGTATGAAAAAATGAGCACATTACAAATTTCAACAGGGATACTTTAATAGTTCCCAGCAGAGTAATAACACGATCAAGTTTCACCAGTACGTGTGGAGAACAACCCTTGTCAAAGTTGGCATCCATCCAGTCGTTGAATTTCTCCTTCCGAGATAACCGATGCTATCGAATTAAGCTGATTTAAATCAATAAACGGAAATTGTTTGAAAGTGGGGTAATGTGAGCTGCAATTCGTTGTCAACTATACATGCTGTATATCATTATTTTTGAACATTTGAAATAGTGCATTTTTATTACCTTTTCCAAAGGGTGAGTTTTATGATAGATCACTTTTCATGAATGTAATATAGTGATGCTTTTTAAGGAACTGATAGGCCATTCAGTATGGTGAAATTCAGCACGAGTTGAGCAGAATGTCGTACAGAAGGTAAGTGCATTGATTTGTACTGACATGCTCCATTGTGTAGAATTTCACCTGAATAGCCTAGTATTATGTATTCCAACATAACCGTGCTCTAATTGAATTTCGAATGTGTTTTCTTCCATTCCCTGAAATAAGAGTGCGATTTTTTATTTTGTTTTGTCACTTGGTTAGCGGGAATCTGACAATTTCTGATAGCGTTATCCGCTGTCCATTTTGAAAAATGTATTCACTACGTGTACATTAGTCCATTGCAAGAAACCAAGGAGTTAATAAAACTGATTCAGATGACACCACTGACCGAAGCGATCGGGAACAAAATGCTAAAATGTATCTCTCCCGCCATTTTGAAAATTGAGTAAATAGTGCGGAACTGAAGTCATCGTTTAAAAGGCCCCTGTACTGCTACGTACACTGTGACATCAGAAAACAATTTAAATTAAAACCATCACTTACTTCGTATTTGGTACAGCTGTTTAAAGGACTTATTCCTCGTGGTTAGGGTGTTGTTTCAGGCTTGGTTGTTGATCAGTTCTATTATTTTCCCATGTACTATAAGTAAACTGGAGTATAACACATACTCGAAGATATATATATCACCTTAATTTGAGATATGTGATTGTATGGTTGCCAGTTTCCGGCCAAAATAAATTTTACGATAATTGTCAATTTGGCAGGATTCTGCAAGCGAATTATGGAAGATAGCGTAATCTGGCTGTTTGAACCCACACAATCCGGACTTGTAATCTTTACAAATACCTAATAAATCTTCACTGCTTTGCTACGTCAAGACCATTAGAACGAACAGAATTCGGCATTTTATCTGTTGTTAAGTACTACGCGTTACGAGTTCCATCCAAGGGGTTGCTAATAAATCTAATTTGTCAAGTAACTTATAATTTCACACTGTTCCGATTGGCTTGTTTAACTCAGGGGTTGTGGATATATTGGCAAAGATGTAACCTTGTGTTATCTTTGTTACGCTTATTATCATCCGTGTGGAAAATATGTTTCCGTTCGGGTGATCAGTTATTAAAAACTGTCAACCCGATTCATGCTGTAGTTCCACTTTAAAAGGATGTTGTTGATAAAAATTGAAACGTTGCGTAAGAAAACGACGAAGAAGAAATTAACGTCATGTCAGCATCACTGATTGGTCGAAAAACATTTATTTGGTCACTTTACTAAAATGTTATTTTTGGCGTACTTAGGCAATATACTCGTATATTATATATATTTACTCCATATTATATATATATTATATATATATTATATATATTCAGTTGCCTGAAGATTTGAAGAAACTAGTTGCAACGAAATGAAGTCATCTTGTGTTTTTATTTAAATTTTATTATATATATATATAATATATATATATATATTGTACATGAAGATAAAAGCAGATGCATGTCAGTAAGATATCACATCGGTGTGTTATATTCAGTTTACAACTAGGAACATCGCATCCGACCAAACCTAAAGTTTATATCCAATGTAATACAAAATGTACACCTGACTGTTGTTCTTAAAATAAGCTAAAACAATATTGACACATTGACTTACTTTCAATTCAAAATGGCTGCTCAAACAAGAGTAGTAAAGTATGTAATCAATTTATTTAACTTGACAACCATTCAACGAATGACCTTGGGTGGGTTATTGGTTATATAATGCATTGTTGTTATATGAAATAATGCATTCGGATTGGCTGGAATCGGACACACCTTGCCTAGATACTAGTATGTGTGAACAAAAGTTTATCCATCACCGTTTATGGGCCCGATAGGGATAGACTTGGATATCCAACAATTAATAATTGCCAGCAACTGTTATATGCGGTGGTGAGATCAGATCCACCATAATGGGTGTAATGGCAACGTGCCTACATACATGACATATCTATCTATGTCTAATGAGTTATTGATACCATCCCTTTTGGCACTTGTGCGTCCATGTTTACCTTAGTATTGAACATAAACATTTTTATTTGCCTAATGCTTCTCTTTACTCACACTTACAATGGCAAGTATAATTTTGAAGACTGCCATATTTCAGAGGGGTATGTATTATTAAAGAAAATAAAGAAAACGAAGAAGAAATTTAGTTATTACTAGTTTCATTTTAAATCTTCAGATACCTGTACATATTTTTGTATATATTTAATGTTTGTTTTGTTACTATTGGTAACATTTTTTATTTATTAATTATGTATCTCATACTTGAGTGGGTTTGGGGTAGATGCCACCAGAGAAAATATATCATATCTGAGGAGCGGGCAAATGCGGGGAGATATTATATATCCATCCCGCTCCAGGGAATTTCTCAAAAGTTCAAAAAAAAGTTTAAAAATTTCAAAAGTTAAAATGTTTTAAAAAGTTTAAATGTTACAATTTCATTGTATTGAACTAAAGGAATAATTACGACAATGTTAAATATAACTTGTGCTTTTTCAGTATAGGCCTATCTTGTCATTTGAAAAAGTTGGGAAAGGTTACTACCCCAAACCCTCTCAAGTATGAGATACACCAGTTATGCACGGTCGGTTTTGGATATAGGTTATATCCTTTATTTATATCTCCCCTTGGTCCCTTTGGTCTCTCGGGGGGATATAAGTATATCCCTTAGGATATACCCTATATCCAAAACCTCCCAGTACATACAGACATAACCCAGTTCAAATAGAAAGGCGTATGAGCACTTACTCGTCGAAGCTAAATATAATCTTGAATGTAGACCGTGGACTACTTCACCAACAAAAGTTTAGAAGGGACATCCGCAGGAAGGGGTACATGGGTGTTATAGCAGTAGAGTCATTTCGACTCTTCATCTTGATTTGTTCCTTAGAATTAAGTAGCTTATGCGTTCGTTACAATATCTGTTACAATATAGAACTAGCTATATATAAAGATGGCAGGGCAATCCAAAACATTCACCAAGCTGTGTATTCGATAAGAGGAGGGAAAACCCCAGAGCTTTAGAGGTAACTGATAATTAGGTCAGTGTGATGATTTAATTGATGTAGGCATTGACTTTATAATGAAATGACTTTATCCTGCATATCTGTTTTCTACGTGTAGATCTGATATGCAGGATAGCATCCCCATGTGAAGTCAATGGCACCTTTGCTCGGAAATCCTCATTTTCTCAGACTGATGGAAGAGTATTGGTAGAATCCATTCTCAAAAGTAAATGGGGGCTCTTGAACAGGACCATGGGCTGAGAAACAAAGCTCCCTTTTTGAATTCGGTGGAACTAAGGTGTTTTGAACAATTATTTGTAGCCTTGTAAAACTACTCTGATAAAAGGCGCAATTTAAGCGAAGCCTCGTTCTGAAATCAATTCCTCTACAAAATTTTATCAGCACTTGCATGAAAGCCCGGCTAGCTCAGTCGGTAGAGCATGGGACTCTTAATCCCAGGGTCGTGGGTTCGAGCCCCACGTTGGGCGAATATTTTTAATTTTTTTACAAGTAGTGGTTTCTTGGTACATAAGATAAAATAAAGCGAGCAATTATGATAATACCCATGCTTATAATATACTTATAATATAGATCCAGTTCAAAATGCACTAGCTATTATAGTAGAATAAAATGACATCAATTTTTCTGAACTAGTCATTGGCAATATAGTTTACCATTCATTCATTAATGACACGACTTCCACTGCTTTTAGTCGGTCATCAGAAATTTTTCGATAGTATACAGGCCATATTACGATACGTGTATTAGTGTATTTAATCAATTAATATAACAATTAAAACAGATTTTATATTAGTCAAGTAGGGGATTCGGTGTTACCAAGCATTTAGAGGAGGGTATATGTCATAGCGTCCCTTTAATTCGGTGTATTAAATATTTATATGTGCCATTCAAATGATTAAAAAGGTTTTTAGTGTGTTGTAAAAGACAATGTAATACGAGATCCCGTAAAAATAAACGTACGATATGGGCCGAAGGATTATAATGAATCGTAGCTAGCTGTGAAGACCATAGCAATATTCAGTAAACTCCCGGTTATAAAATTCAACACACACTGTTTAGATAGCATTAAGGAAGCCTGTATATACCGGATTTTAACCCGTTTAAAAGCGCATCTGAGAAAATTGTACATTATATTCAATAGTCGCCAGGTAAAGATGACATTCCGTATAGAATCTGATTAATTTATTGTAATCATATGAAGCAAATTAAAGGTAATACAAAAGAAAAACGTAGTTATGCAACATAAATGGATTGTGGATTACCCATATCACAGGATTCCCTTCTCGGCTTTGGCATTAGTAACGTATTATATCGCGGACTTAGAAATCGAATGCTTTTCACGGAATCATATCAAATCGGTCTCTACTAACTAGAATAGTATAATTATGCGATATCTAGAAAATTAACTGAGGAAAGTGTAATTTCACAACAAAGTGCACCAGGACGGATGTATTATTTATTTATTATGGAAATATGAATATGTATCAAAACACTCAGGAAAAATAAAGGCACTACAAACTGACTTGTTTATGCGGAAGAGATTGTTGATTTGGTTGATTTGCGGTCAGTTTTGAATGAAAATAATTATTTCTAGTGTACAGTGTGAATCGAATCGGAGTGATAGGGCTTAATAAGATATAGGTATGATTATACACTGAAAAGATGAGATGCAGATTTACCTGTTGGATATTTTTATACATACTTGACTCTGAGATACAAGTATATGGACGTCTGTTCAATATTGGATTTTTTGCTCCAAGAGATGAGGATTGGGTGGCAGCGTCCTCTAGCGTCGGGGCATTTCTACTCGCATTGGGGCATACTGAATCAGGACCACTGGCCGGACATACATTCAAGTACGTATTGGGATTAAAGGGTAATGAGTCGGATAAAAGCATAAGTCAAATTTGACTTTTGATGGCGCCGGTGTGAAAGAAATTATGGTCCCCGGGGATAATGGTCGACTTTCTTAACGGCCCTTACTGGCCCTGATTGTGTATAAGATAATAAGGGAAAGAGGTCACCGTATAAATCAATGAAGAGTACGACCACATGATTTGATAGGACCTCCTACCATTTTACACGGCATAGATTTAGATGTATCTATGAAGCAAGCAAGGCAACTGCCCCATTTTTATTTTAAAGACAGACAGAGTTTTTTCAAAAACGAAACGAGAAAAACATTTTTGCTTCGTATGTTGAACTGTAAGTCTGAAAAGTATGTCCCATCTTTGAATTAAATTTTGCATTTCTCATTTCCGGAACCTGGCTACGCTTCTGTCCGGTGTAACTGTTTTGATACGCCCCCTCCTATTGGTTCAGCGACCCTCCACCAGCTCTCTCCAACGTCATGTTTACCCTTTGCATTCGTTTGACTTCACTTCTTAAAAGAGAGCTTCGTCTTCAGAGGTGATCACATATATTCGATAGATAAAGTGTTGATAAGTCCGCTCATCCGACCCAAATCGGAGAAATATAGGACCATATTTAAAAAGATGCAATATTTCCTCTGGACCATAATTTCTAAAATATATTTACACGAGGATTATTTTCCTACTTCCTAAATGCCAAATTTCTACCTCTGTTATTGCTAAGGATACCTTCCACAGGGGTATCAGGTACGTAGTAAAAATATTTATGTAAATCAGATAGTCACAGAGAACTGAAAACAAACGATTTAATATCAATAATTGAGAGTGGGGAAAATATCCTGCGAATGAGTCATATTTGTTTACTCTTGTGTATAAATAGTAAATACACATTTAAATGTGTGTATATGTGAAAGGACGATCGGCAAAACAACAAAATCTATATTCTGAGAAAACAGGATTGAAATCCTATCAGAAATAATTTGCTGGATTTAATTATTGTTATTTTCATTCATACGTTCAATTCAAAGTTTATCAACAGGGCACTATTAGTAGCCCTGGCCACTGATATGTAATTTGATAGTCGATTCCTATCATTATGATGTCATCTTCTTTCAGTTTTCAGTTCTGATATACTGTATGCCATGATGAATGTTTTAGATGCAGCGTTCTAACAGGGTTCGTTTTCTCAGATCTTTCATGACGGCTCATCTTTATTTTATTGGGGTCATTTGAATGGGGAGACTAACACATTATGTGTTTGCTTACATCGTATGGCAATTTTATGAAACATAATGCTCATTAATTAAGGGCAATGCATATGTGGCAACTACCTCACTCCTCCCTTCCTTATAAAAAGATAAACTAATAGGCCTATATCAGAGCATGCTGTGGCTATCATGGCTATATGCCATGCAAAATAGGGAGGTGGATATCAGAATTTGATCGGTTAGTATGTCACCACCACCACAAGTGGTGACATTTTGTTATATTCTGTTGCGGATGGTATATCGGCTTTCGGTGGTCGGCGTTCGGCGTCTATAACAAATGGCAGGTGGTGACATTTTGCATGTTCATAACCTTGTATGTAGACACATCGCACTTGGGTTTGTCAATGTGAGAACCAAAGGGAGTGGATTACTTTCTGGGTTCAAGGTGGATCTCACGGCACTTTTACTTTTACTATTGAAGCTGGATCGCATTCCCGTCTTCGATCGTTCACAAAGCATCCCTAACTTTTTAAGTCAATATTTTGTTTGTATAATAAATTTATTTTGTCAGTTAATTCAATACAAAGTAAAATGCAAGGAAAGTAAAATGAATTGACAGATATGGATATCAACTAAAAAGGTAAACGATTTGTATATTTACTCAAAAGAAAAAATTGTTTATCAAAAAACGATTAAATTTCATTAAGTTATCATCAGAGTCTCTAGACTAGATCATGGCGACCTAGTAAAATACAAGTCACTGTTGTTTCCCCGGGGACCTTTATTACCATAACGATTCCGACATAAACATAAACTAGAACATAAAACTGGAAGTCAAATTTTTTCTCCGTATGCCGTTAAGATCAAGAAGCGAAATAAAATTTTCTGAAATGGTATTCTCATTTTTGAGTCTCGCGTTCAATTTTAGAGACGATGGCATTTCGACCTCATCAGCATAAATTAGCGGCAAATTACGATCGTCATTAAGACTAATGTAAAGTCACACTGAACTTGAACGTTTTGATGAATGACTTTTCCTTTCTAATAAATTGATACATCGATACATATTTCAAAGCCATTATTAAAGTCAATAATGAACTTCTTGATAACTATTTGTTAACGATTAATTGACAGAAAACGAACTTGGTATAAATTGTTTTTTCCTACATCATAGATGGCTAAAGATCGTTGGAGATGGAGTTACTGTTTGATTTTCATTAAATGTGAGAGCTGGGAAAGTATGTTCAAATATTGACTATATCACTAAAAGTCACTTTTTTAATCGGAGTTTCACGAAGCGGGACTCTTGATTAATTAAAAAGTATCTGGTAGTAATATAGCATACTCGATTGAATAAATGGTTGATCAGTGAATAATGAAAAACTATGACGATAACTTCAGTTCCCGTCCCCGTCATGCATGTACGTACTAAAGATGAAATTACCATTTGCTCTCGAGAATGTATTCCCATAAAGTACTTAGTAAATAAATGTCCGCTCATCATTTTAGCATCACGTGGATGGATTCTCAATGCTCGTCAAAAGGTGGCGTGATTGCAGCATCCGATCTCCATGCTGTCCTGCCCAATATAGACGTGTTTATAGGCCCGCCGTGTTCATCAGGTATGTAAATACCTATACTACTACATGTAATCTATAAAGATGAATGGAAAATCAGTATTACCCATTTAAATCGTTTTGCCTCTTCGCCTTTTGAAAATAAAATAAAACAGTCTCTGAATAAAATAAATGATTTTATCTTTCCATTTGTGACTATTCGGGCTGATTGCAATATTCATTCGCCTGAGCTAATTTACTTCTAGGTACGCCATTGAATGAAATCAATCAAAATAGAATAGAGCATATTAAACTTGCCTAATTATCTTTCAGAGATGATTCACTGGGGAGTATCGTGATGCAACAACACCGTGTTGTTGCATCAAGATGGCCAGACTTCCGGTGATCGATTTTCGTACGATATTTTGTTTCCCCAATTTAAACCCATTTCTAGGAGGATTTGCTCAATAACCATACACGTGCAGTTAGCGCACGATCTATATTTAAAGAAACTGTCATTAGTATACACGTACCATCACCAAGAAGCAATAAGTTCACGGTTTTAGTTCCTCACTATTGATGCAACAACACCAAACCGAAGATGCAACAACACTCCTCTAGATTTGAGCAATGATGCAGCAACACCAATTAATAGTATACTTTCAGAAGACCATAAATCTCGAGAGGAACAGATTTTTAAATGCTACTATTGCAACACCGTTACCCATTACCCATATTTGCGTTCTTCTCAAGGCATTCAAAGTACGCGGGCGAAGATACTTTTAAATATTATAATGTACTGGACGTTGTTCTATAACATAGTTCAATCGCCTTTAACATGGCAAGCTTTAGTAACCCAATCTATTTTCATTAACCACTGTTCCATAGCTTGATGACCCTGACTTCAGTTAGTATCATTCAAAATGGTGGACAAACATCTTTCGTTCTCGGTAAACATGACGAGCTATTGGAAATAATCTGTCATCCATCTGTGGAACAGTGATAAACTAGTAGATGTACGTTACCACTGTTTATCAAATTATAACTAAAACAGTTTAACTGTGACATTCGTGAGCTTATGTTGATGGGATGATTGCTTCATCTATGATATAATATGATATGATTCTTTATTTCCTCCAATTTGGAGAGCCAACGTGTAAAAATGTCTAATTGACTTTATTAGAGAGGCCGTTTAGATACACGTTTAATGGAAATCTTGCACGACGCACATGTAGAATTATTGCTCTCTTTGGATTCCTTCTCTCCGACTGAGTAAAAAGGTAAACAAAAGTGATAAGATTAAGGGCCCAAAATGAGGTAAATTGATAGGGGTGCAGTTATCCCAGATATCCCGGGCCCTCGGGAAATATCATATTGTCTCTCGGATTAAAACTAATATTGAATCCCTCTCAGTAAATAACCGTTAAATATCCTGGATAGCGTAAACTCCTGAGCAGCGTATACAACTCTTCAACTTGATATATGACATCATACTTTGGGTGGGATAACAAAGGATATATAATATAAAATTGTAGACCTCTCTTAAGGTCAACTAGCAAATTTGTATACCGATACTGTAATCCTTGAAAGTTCGGAGGTCGAGGTCAACAGTACTCTCAGGGTTTACTGTTGAGGTATACACTTTGGCCAGTTGACCGAATACAGAGGTTAACAATTGTTTGTTAGTCCGAAGAATATAGTATTTGAAGGATATAATATACAGTTGTAGACCTCTCTTAAGGTCAACTGGCAAAATTGTATACCGATACTGTAAACCTTGAAAGTACTAATGATCAAGACCAGAGGTCGAGGACACTTTTGCCAGTTGACCGAAAAGAGAGGTTAACAATTGTTCTGTTAGTCCAATAATATAATAATTGGACGAATATATAATCGAATATCACGTGAACATATTTGATAAGTAAAGGTATCATATTTTAGCAAAAAATCCCCAAACCGTCGAATACTTGTAATTTTTTACACAACTTATTTTTTCAAAATTAAAAAAATTTCTACATTAAAAAAACAATTTTTCAAAAATAGCGGTCAACAGTACCTAGTAGTGGTCAACAGTTTACAATTGTTGACCTCTCCAGAGGTCAACCGGCAAAATTCTATACCGAGACTGTAAACCGAAAAACTACTGTTGACAGAGACCGAAGTTTACAGTCGAGGTATATGATTTTGACGGTTGATCTAATGGAGAGGTCTACAATTGTTTTGTTAGTCCGAGTAAACTAATAATACACATAGACGACAATCATCAATCGGCATGGCTTCATTTCACAACCTTTTCTCCGAACCACGTTAGCAATATTTTTTTTAGAAAATCTGGAGACAGTGCAAGTAGCTTAACTCTGTATTTGGCACATCACGGCGTACTCGTTAGTGAATTAATGTTAATTTTAAGTTTCTATTTGTATTTTTGCTATACTTGTCGCCTAGTAAAGTCATTTTCATCAACGTTTACAAAATGTTTCAGAAGTAGCGGTCAACAGTACCTAGTAGCGGTCAACAGTACATAATTTTGACCGCTAATCAACCAATCAGAATCGAGTATTTCAGTTGAGGTACTAACAATACATTTTGTTGACCGCTCATCAATCAATCAGAATTGAGTATTATATTTCAATTGAGGAACTAACAACACAAACTGACTGATATCTGTTGTCTTTCCAAAATTATATTAGTTATTTGTAAACAATTTCCATACGGTAAATCAGGGGCATTTAATTTAGAAAATGTATAATCTTTATTTTTCAGATACAATATCAATGAGATTGCCTCCCGGGGATTCAGTACTGTATTTAGTTTGCCTTGTATATCCTTTTAACTTTGATATAGACAAAGAAACCAAACAAAATACGTTTCGTTCATGGACCACTGACTCACGCGTTTTATTAATGTCCCGACCTACACCTGTGAACAGAACATAAAACAGTTTCTCTTGTTGTTCAATGATACATTATATTGGCGTTTTTGCATCAGCACATTGGTGTTGTTGCATCATCGATAAGAAACAGAGTGGTGTTGTTGCATCAATAGTGAGGAATTAAAACCACGAATTTATCGCTTCTTGATGATGCTACATGTATACCAATGACAGTTTTTTAAAATATAGATCATGCGCTAACTGCATGTGTATGATTATTGAGCAACTCGTCCTAGAAATGGGTGTAAATTGGGAAAACAAAACATCGTACGAAAATCGATCACCGGAAGTCTGGCCATCTTGATGCAACAACACGGTGTTGTTGCATCACGATACCCCCCAGTGATGATTTGTCCCGCTTATTTTCTTGCTCTAACTGACTCTGATTAAAGAACGTATAAAAATGTTTTAACTCATAGCATCCCGAATACCCTACGTGAAGAGAGGGCAATCAGGCCTATTGTTCCTCTTATAGATAGCTATTACTGGGTTTAAGAGGAGGGAAAGCCACATATGACGTGCACGGACCTGGGGACAATTCGGGAAATACGGGCTAATCTCAGCTTTAAGCGTTAATATCTGCCTTATTTAAAAAGCTAACTATATGCATTATATATCATTTTAAAGTATTTTTTATTCGCATTTCACTGAAATTATTTTTCCTTGAAAAGTGTGATGGGATCTACCATGTTAAATGTACTCCGACATCGTCAAATACGCTGTAAGGCGTAACATTTCACGCTAGCACGGTTCGTTGAAATCAGGATAACTTTTGAAATACTGATCAGAATTTTACTAAAATTTCACATTTTATTCATTGAAACATGTGCTTTTATGATGTCACAATTGCCTAGCGGCTACAATTCAAATCATCTTATATGAACGCTTTTATGATTTTCAAAATTGTGTAAGGTTTTGAAGGCGAGGGAGACAAGCAATAAGTTTACCTTTATTTAACCTTCTAATTTAGGTCTGATTTCAAAAAAAATTTAACTGCACAATATTGTCATGGCGAAATTTACAAAACAATAACCGATTTCTTTATTTTTCAAATAATAAGAGAATAAGAGTTGCTTTTAGAGACTTGAAAAAATGTAACGCTTGTCGTTTTTGACGTTATAATGCTGATTGCGCCCTATACTGGCCATTGTATTGTTTTGGTATTTTGACGCCATAATGTTACTCTAATTGTCCCCAGTTTCGTGCGACGTGTAACAGAGCTTTAGCGATGACTGACATATTACATCTCTTGCGTTTTCGAATATAACGCGTCGTTGTGATGTTTTAATAGATTTAAGCATTATTCCTTACACCATTCTTTATCTTGATGTGAAATGACAAGCTATGATATTGGTTAACACGCCAGAAATTAACATAACATTATTCGAAGCGTTATTAGAAAATTTTGAATCCGCCATTTTTGTTTGTCGATTTTGACCAATCAGAGACGTGGGTCATCTCAATACAGGTTTACATTATAAGCGTATGTCATCTTTGAACTCTGGGGTTAATCCCCCTCTTACTTGGTTTGATTGGATATACACTTCCCTCCAAAAATTTGGAAACCCGAACGACTTCCAGTTTCAAAACTTATGGAGGGTAGTGTAACTGGTGTTAATTAAAATGGATATTTTCAGCAATGAGACCAGTAGCTCAACTGGCGTCACATTGGAGTATCCCTGTATTTGGTTGGGTCTCCAGTGATACGGACTTGGAAGACAAACGTATTTATTCTACCCTAGTCAGGTTGTTGGGTCCTCTTAAAGGATTTGGTAAGTATTTCAGTTCCGTTATAATTGTCCTCAATCTTAATTAGTGACAATTCCTTGCCCTGAGTACAAGGAGGATTGGAAGCCAGGGTTCCAACTCGATATTCTTTAATCTCCACGCATGCGTCATTTGCTATTCGTGTCTGTATAATTTGTACGACTGCATGGAGAATGACCCGATACTCTCCAACAAAGCTATCGCTAGGTGATTGTTTTGCAGAATATCGGTGTTGCATTCTGGGAGCCAATCCTCCTTGCCCTGAGTATATACATCGACAAGGAAAATAGTGAAATAGTGGAAATTGTATATAAACTAGAATGGGGTATTTTATTACAAGGTACAACTTTTACACCTCGGCTGGTGTGAACGAAGACTGTGACTGTCCTACACAGACATAGATTGATAATATGTCCAGTTATTTCTTTAAAAAGTCTGAGTTGGGAACCGTGAGCCCATAATTAAATTGTATGAAGAGGCTGTCCTATAGGCTAGAAGAATATTTACATAAAAAGCAAGACAATTCTATGATATTACATTGTTCAGTATTATCTGACGTCTCGTGAATCTGGGCACTTGTACATAATATTTAACGATCTCAATTTAGTTCCATCGTTGATCACATAATTCAGATCTTTTTTTAAAGGGATTCAGTACAATAAAATTAAATTAATATAATGATAAATACCTGGGTAGTATACAATACGACCAAATTGGTCATATTAACTGTATTTAGGATTTTTAGAGACATTAAAATGTTGTATATACTCTGGTATTTTTGATTTATCTCAATATTCAAGGGAGAGTAGAACATGACAATGCACTTTGCAAACCATGCAATAAATTCGATCAAGACATGTTTCGAATATGGAATGAGATTTTCTAAATATGATTATATTGCTTGGGAAGACATCTTTGTTATAATACACTGCAGAAATCAATGTATTAGATAAAGAGTAACATCAACCTATAAACAAAACTTTTGCAGGGAGTGTAAACTGTCACACATTGATTTCGCGTAAGCAATTTTCGCGAATTTGCACATTTGTTCATTTTCCCATATTTTACACTGCGCGCAGAGTCTAGTTATAAACTAAAGACGAAGCTCTCTTTTAAGAAGTGAAGTTGAACGAATGCAAAGGGTACACATTTATGTTTTCGCGAAAGAAGTGCCTCAATTTATACAATTTCAAATTCAAGATGTACGCGAATTTAATATGTTCTGCAGTATCATTTTATCCTTAAACGTTCAGAGTTTAATTAAATACAATTCACATTCTAATTAATACCAACAAAGTTATGATATTAGTTCAGCTGATTACGAACAATGGACAAAGCTCTAAATAAAAACAAAATATCCAATTTTCACCGACATATTATGAGCCGCATCGGGGTACCATTGTCCGTGTTACTATAGCAACTTACCGTAATTCACTAGTAGCTATAATATGATAACTGTCAACAACACTTTTTACATGCATGATAACAATTTCAGGAAAGCATGTGAACAAATAGATAAAGACATTTTTCCGAGAATTTATTGATATATCTTCGTATACTTCTCATATCATGTCAGTCCCAAGTGTTTTTAATGTGTATATTACGTCAACGTTTCGTTTTTGTTTTTCAGGCTCTATTGTTCTTAGCATGTCACGTCTGTTTCTATGGCAAACATTTGCAATCATTGAATCAGATAACTATATTGATGAAGCGGTCGCAGCTGCCATTAAGACTACATTGGATCTTTTCCCGGGTGCTGTAAAATATGAGAAGTTCGTTGTGTCTGCCAGTTCAACTAATGAACAAAAACAAAGTACTTTGCTAAAGGTCCGAGCTAAAGCTAGAAGTAAGTTACTAGAGTAGTTCTTTGGGTGATCTCAAAGTTACATCATTCCGGATCCATTGCTGTTTCCAAACATTATTCGTTAAACTGATAACCATTGATCATTCTTGATTTTTACTGTTTGATAACTTGCATGAACAGTTTTCGATTTTGTAAAAGATCGATCAAAATCTCAAAATAAAAAACCTATCTCTGTCAAATGTCAGTGACTAGTTTTAAAAGCAAGACTACACTGGCTAGGCAATTCACAAAATCTTTGCCGGAGTTCTTAAATGCTCGGTACCATTGGCGATTTTAAATGAATCCGAGACGGAATAACGATTCTTAATTCCGAACACATGAGACTGGAGGATAATCATATACAGGGTGACCCCACAATAATGCAACTTTGGAACAATTTACTTATTTTTGGTGTAACCTCTTTTGACTTTTTCTATGCATATTTACTGAAGCAAACAGTGGTATATGTTTTAACAATATAATTGTAATGTTTCTACGACTTTGAGGTCACGTTCCAAATTTAGGTGGTCGCATTTTTGGCGCCACCTTGTATTATTTCGAGTCCCATTTTCTGTACATAGATGCTACTGTAATTGCCAAGTAATAGACTTATCATTACTTAGTCAATGAGCTCCAATGATGGGGTTAAAATGCAACTGATTATATATAGATTAATGATGAGTGTAAATACTCTGTGATTGTCAAATCGATATGTAGTTACTGTGATAACCTCTTTAAATGGACTAGATATCGATAATTTGATACTCATTCTGATTTTTTACATTACATCGTTTTAGGGACAAATTTGGCCCGATAAATCGGTGAAGATGTTGCTCTTTGAATACTTAATGATTAATAAATGCTCTTATTCTATCCCATCATTATTTATTTATTCACTTTATTTCAAATGTTTCAAATACAGTATTTTACATTGACATGAAAAGACACCCCGAGGGGTTTATAAGTTCCATGTTTAACATACAATATATCATTTATTGAATTAACAGTCAGGTTATATGGAAACAAAGAAAAAATGACAAAGCATAATATGCATCATAATAAAATACAAGTAATGAGAAGAAAGTATGCCCAAAGAATCGGAGCAATTTGTCAACCCCTACACATTTTTATACTAAAACGAACTAAAAATGAAAAAGGATGGGACGTCAATGTACAGGTATTGTCCTCGTTTTTCAGTTATCTTGTTTGCATTGTCCTGGTTTGACATACGAGATTGGGTGTTGGAAGCATATAACCTTGGCATGACGTCAGAAGAGTATGCCTATTTCGTCATCGAAGACAACGTAAGGTGGTTTTATACATATTTTATTTCGTTTTTATTTGAACGTTTATGTTACTTTTAATATATCATTACATATAACGGGCGTATATTTTGAAGCGTAGGCTATAATCGACATTATTGGACGGATAATAACAAAGTTATTATAAGCTCTGCTTAGCAGCACGTATTATTGTATTTTCGAGATATCAGGTTCAAAAACACATGGGACTTGCATTTCCAATCTATCATATTGGATAGGGAATAAGGTTGAGATGATATCTTTATTTTTGATTTAATACATATATTCACATTGACGAGTGCTATAAAATCGAATGCGAGTTAGTTGTACCGCTTGTTATTTACAAAATATATATTGCATATATTGTATTGACAGCTTCATTAGGCAATTTATAATATTTTTATGATGATAAATTCCATTTACCACCAGGCATGATCGAACATACTTCTTAGGTGCGTAAACAACTAATCTTTTGATTTCGTTCCAGTTATATAATATTAATAACATGAACTACCTCATTGGTGATAGAATATGGAAACGCAATGACGTCAATGATGCCAAGGCTAGAGAAGGATTCAAGGCAGTGAGCCATGTAAGACATTCGTTCACAATATATACGCAATAATCTGTTAATAGGGAGTTAAAGCTTGCAATGTTTTTCACAACCAAAACGTGAACGGAAAATATTTAAGCGATGCATTTGTATTGGCGATTGGTCATACGCACAGGTGGCTGATGTGATTGATGTGGTTTTCTTTAAAGGCCCCATGTAAAGTTTAAACCACTTTGGCTTATATTGTAGTCTTACCCAATGTTATCAAAGTGTGATATGTGAAACTTTTTTTTTAGTTTCAAAAAGTGGTTTTTGATAGACTTTTTGTTCCAAAATTTGTGAATTTATTTAATTAGCCACAATTCATACCAATGCATAGCATACATCCTCCCATGTTTTTTGCCGAAAAAATTAAGAAAATCGGTTGATAAACAAGCGAGAAATGAACTTATCAGTGCATGAAAATGGTTCTGAGAAAAATGCATTTCAAAATTATAGTTCTCATAGAAACTAAATAAAATACATAAAATTATTCTTCCTTTTAACCTGGTTAGACAATCAACATTGGTTTTTTATGAAAGTCTAGCATATTTAGAAAAGATTGACATCGAAAAAAAAAATTCAATTTTTTTCAAAAAGTTTTTGTTACCTTAGTGACATCACTAATGTTTCAAAATATTTTTGATAAGCTAAAACATTGAAGTGGCCCATTAAATATGACATTTTATTATTAAAATAGTGTGTCTTTTGTTCAATCTTTTCATTGGTGTTAAAAATATACTCTTTTTTGAAATGCATTAAGAAATATTTGATGATTAAGAAATTTCAACTTTTTTTGAAAAATGGCGGGAAATTTGAATATTTGAGAAATAAAATGCTCACAACTTTTTTTTCAAAAAAAAATTTTTGTTCAAAAATCTCTAAAATCACTTTTTAAGTCCTGACAAATAGTAAATGAATGATAAAAAAAATATTTTCAAACTTTAGACGGGGACTTTAAGGGAACTGACACAAAATGGACAAAAGTATGCTTCAGTTATTGAGAATGTTTTGATTGCGTAGTTTGCGATGGGATCGAAGGTTAATTCACCGTACGTCCGATCAATCAATTCTGAGAAAGACCAGCAGGAAACACTCTTATGTCGATTTCATACAATTGACAACAACTCCAATTCTCAAACAATGAATAAGTTCTAATTAATATATTCCTGAAAGTTATTTCTAGTTATACCAAATATAACACTCATTTTCCTCTAACAATGCATATGCTACTGAATAAAATGATGACCCGTACCATCAATATTTTTAGATTATTCAAGACAACATTGATCCGTACGAGATGCTAGAGTTTGTTAATTCTGCAGGGAATGCATCTAAAACGTCTCCATACAAAAGTCAACTCCCAGCTGCTACACAGGTATTTAGTATTATTTACATGAAACAAACATTAATAAACGCATCATAAAAATCGATGTTATCATCGTTTTTATTAAAACGCATTTATCAGGAATTATCAGGAATTCTCTAATGCGGAAGTTTCAAAGAGAGTGAAAAGACCCATAGTTTATTGTTGATGTTATAATTACCCTTTCCACGTATTACTTTAATAGTTTAAAGTATCTTTAAAATTGTGATAATGACCACAATACAAGTGTAATCGCGATAGAAATAATCTTTAAATAAAGGGGACAGGCCAATCTAAGGTTAATAGGATTCTAACGCTTCTGTCATCTTTATTTCGGCCCAACCCCTATTGTTATCTCAGGGCCCTGTCATTATGATAAGCCACGAAAAATTTCCTTTCTAGGCTTGAGCTGCTTTTGCCTAAGTAAAGGTCAGTTATAGTTATATGCAGGCCCGTAGCCAGAGGGGGAGCTTGCCAGTAGTTTTTTCAAAATCAAGCAGTTTTTCACCATTCTGAGAATTTTTAGCATGATTTTTAGCCAAAACTAGTTGAAAAAGCTCCCCCTGGAAAAATGATATGTATGATCAAATTTGGAAATTATATATTGGTATCTTTTAGAGCGACAGTTACGCCCCCTATCTATACGATTGTGTTATGACATGGGCCAATATTGCACGAGAAGCCATTGACTCTGGAATGGATCCGAGCAACGGCACTTATATGCAAAATCGGGCAAGAGATTACCATAATTCAGGTCTGTGACATTTTCATATACTGCCATTGTTCACTTTGCAAGCTCGTACATTGCATTTTTTGCATCCCTCACATTTGACCTTCACTTCTAATACCTTGTCATTTCGAATCCAACGACAGTGACCCCGGACAAAAGTTCTTCAATACGCATGCGTGTCCGTAATTTCAACCAATAAAATTGTTTGGTTTCATTTGCGCATGCTCACAAATCATGCTTATTCTTTCATTTTAAGGTATCACTGGGGACATCGTATTGGATGCAAACGCAGATCGGGTGACACACTTTAAGATACTGAACATGCAACCCAATGGTAGATACGAAATATCATACCAAGTAATGACTCCTACAAACTCAACTCAGATGCCCAACGTTACATCATCTAAGCCATTTTACTGGGCGGATGGGTCGACTGGTTTCGACAATGCGCCCGATGATGTTCCAATGTGTGGGTTTAGTAACGAAAAGTGTAAAGAAGATGAATATAGAACTATAAAGATTGCAATACCATCAGTTGGTGCGGCAATCCTGGCCTTATTATTTATAATATCTGTACTAGTCACTCGGAAGATGAAAAGGTTGCGAATACAAAGCATGCCTTGGAAGCTAAATCCCGAAGAGCTGATTGACTCTCAAACAAATATACCAAGATCAACATTTCAAAGCATCATGTCTATCCATGATAATGACAGCCAGGTTACTCTCACTCAAAAGGGTTTATTTTCCGATAAAGGATATACATTTGCTAAGGTGGCAAATTATAGAGGCTCACAGGTAGCTGTTAAGGCTATACATAAAGATGTTATACATATGACAAAAGATATTCTTATTGAGCTGCATACAATGCATAGTATGAAGCATGTACACGTGTGCTACTTTGTGGGTGCATCCGTTGAACCAAATAATATTTTTGTATGCTGGGAGTATTGTTCTAAGGGAAGCCTTCAAGACGTCCTTTGGAATGATAATATTAAACTCGACAAAAACTTTAAGATATCACTGGCGTTCGATGTCATAAAAGGACTTGAGTACATCCACAACACCAGTATCGGTTACCATGGTAACCTAAAAAGTTCCAATTGTGTGATAGACAGTTATCTATCTTGCAAGCTCACGGACTTTGGATTAAGACATTTTAGGAAAGGAGAGGCCCAAGTGCTCGAAGATGAATTCACAAATACAGAGCATGTCAAATATAAAGGTATGTGGAATATTTCCGAATCACCTTGAATCACTGATATCAACCTACACTGCATGACACCTCATCCACCTCCCAACCTCTTCTAAACAAGCATCAATTATACTTAATATTCTTGCGTCAACAAAACGTAAACGCATTATTTAGGAAAATAAAAAATCTGATAAAAATCAGGTAGGTAGACTTTCATTAGGATAAGAGGCACAATTCCTAATCATGATGATAAAATCATGTAGTTTATCATTGGAATCTGCCGAAACATAATCATGCTAAAACATTCATAATTGGTACTAACTAAATATACCATGAATCTATCAAATGTATACACACATACCTGGGTTAAGGAAAAAACTGTTGACAATCTCTAATTTAACAACATATGAATTAAAAGGATTCAAGTTCATTTACTTTAGAGAATGATGATTTATTTTCGACGTTTTGCCAGTCATCCAACCGAAACGTCGAAAATACATGTAGATCATTATTCTCCGAAGTAAATGAACCTGAATTATTTTAATATATTACCAGTGTTGGATCTACACAGAAACACATGTATTGTTTCTTATTTCATAGAATTGTTCTGGACTCCCCCTGAAGATCTCGCTATTAGCTTAGATGAAAAGACAGGGACCAAGCCATCAGATATGTACGCCTGTGGTATCATTATCAAAGAAATACTCTGTCGCAATGGTCCATACACAGAATTTGAAGAATTAACACCAAAAGGTAATGAGATTGAAACTAGTGTTTATTTTGATGTGGTGTATTTTGCACAGTTTTTCTAATAATTCCCTCAAATCGACACAAGACCAGACTCGACAAATGAAAGTTAAAATGTCACTTATAAATCAATCAACAAAAAAATCAGTAATATTTTGCTAATATTTTGTCATTTTTGTGTGGATACGTGTATTTTAGAAATTATCAATAAGATTAGGGAAGGGTCGGACAAGGAGTTTTTCAGGCCTTTGCTCCCTGTGGAAGTGAGGAAAGAATTCCCAAAATGTTCTAGTCTTGCCATAAAACTCTGGAATGAACTTCCCGAGACGAGGCCAACTGTAGCTGAAGCTCATAAAATTATGAAACGGTGCTCAAGGTATGGATTAAATATTATGAATAGCAAACCTACAATAGTTTTTATGTAACTAGGCAACAGTGTATGTCCTATTTGGAATTATTTGTTTCAGTTTTTATGCCGCTGGTATGAGTAGGTGTTCGATGTAAAGACTTGCCTGGCATGGTCGGATGACATTTGTATTTGACCTTATGGGGAAATTACAAAAAATCTGAAGGATATTGTTATATGAGCCATGCCACAGGAAAAGGGGTTTTATCACAGATTTTTCAATATTTTGATTTCTTGTTTATCTTAAAAAGCACAAAAAGACCTTTCAAATGAGCCATGACTTATGTCTTAACAATTTTTCCTTGCATATATAGCTCAAAAAGTCGGATTTTAATTTAGCACATTTTCCTATTAATCTTGGGCACATTTTTGGCTCTGTAGCACAATTTTAATTTTTGTGATAAGACCGGTTTTCCTATGGCCAGGCTCATATGATACTGCCACTCATTTGTATAGAAATAGATTAAATCAAATTTATTTTTACTTATAGATTAAATCAAAACATACGTATATATTATAGACTCCCATAGCAAAAATTCTAGAGCCGCTCAGTTGCTGGAATTCAGTTGATCGTATTAGATGCAAAGAGGGTTTACAGAAGATGACAAGATGGGAAAATTTATATATATGATGTCACTGTTGTTATTGAAGGTCGCTGGATATTGTATATAGTCGTATTTCATAGTTTGTCATATCTAGGGAAATTGTCCTCGATATATCACTTGTTTTCTCTTTAAATAAATAATCTGGACTAAAGTTTCATTATCTTGGTTACCATAACCTATCTTTAAAATGTTCAGTAGTGCATTAAATAGTGAGTGAATATTAACGAAATCTTAACAGTGTAGGGGAATTTGGCGGGGCCTATCCAAATATGAATGATAAGATTGGTTCTAGGATCCTCCGTGTGGAAGATAATTGTGCAGAACTTTTTGAACGACCCTCATAGAAAACCATTTGTTATGTCACTACCAGAAGTGTATTGACATATTGTTATAATCTCCAACTTTTTATGGTAGCGGTTGGTGTCCTGCATTCGGAGTTCGGCGTCTGTAACAAATGGCATGCACTGGTGATGACATTTTGCATGTTAATGCCTTGCATATTATATTTAAAGCTAGATCTCGATCTGATCTGATTTCCAGTAACACAACAGTTGTTGATAACATGATCAATACGTTGGAGAAATACGCTAACAACTTAGAGGACATAGTAATTGACAGGACCAAGCAGCTGGCAGAGGAGAAAACAAGGTCTGAAGCACTACTCTATAGGATGTTACCAAGGTATTTTGAAGTTTTGGATTTTTGACATAAATTGGGCGCTCTTTTTGTATGTAATAGTCAAAGCTCAATCTAATCTGATTTCCAGTAATACAACGGTTAGATGTTACCACGGTATTTTGAACTAAACATAAATTTGGTGCTTTATTTTACTTTGTCAGTTTTCTAAAGTTGCCCTTTTGATGGCTGTGTTCATACCTAAAAGTGTTCAATTTGTGCCTTTTAATATCATTTCTATATATATTCCATATTGAGGGTAATGTGGTAGCAACCGACAAGATTAATCTCTTGCCTAAAAAGACGTACTATTCTTGCATTTTGCTTTTCTTATATGAAACTACTGTCTAAAGGAAATGCTAACATCCCTGTTGTCACTTACGGCCGTAAACAGAAGGCAAATGGATGGAAAGATATGCAACAGTTGCATGAGAATCCTGCCCTCAATTCGATTTTTCTCGTTATGCAGTTAAATCATGATTTCAAAAAAGTATAAATTGAGCCTAGTGATGTTATGAAAAGGTATTGAGAAGCTTTTTTCTGTTTCAGAGATGTTGCCGAAGATCTGAAGAAAGGAATTTCAGTCAAGGCTGAGAGTTTCGATAGCGTTACCATCTACTTCTCTGATATTGTATCGTTTACATCCCTTTGCGCTCGTAGTACACCATATCAGGTGTGTATGATTAAACAAAAATTGAAATGGTCATAAAATTATTTTTTCTGCAACATGGTAATTAGAATAAATAGTAACAAACACAACCCCAAAAAATAATTTGAAAAATCCTCTCAAGAAAATTATTTTTGAAAATTCGGGCCCACCTTAAACATTGGCTCACTTTCCGGAAAGGTATCAAAATGAGGCATATAATGTTCCTCGATCCCTCCTGATCAAAGGGATGACACTTAGTCTAGAAGATCTCCTGGTTTTCATAATGTTACTCCACAATATTAACTTGAAACAATCTATCTACATATAGGTAGTGGATATGCTGAACGCCCTATATACAATATTCGATGCGAAGATATCTAAACATGATGTATACAAAGTAGAGACGATTGGTGACGCCTATATGCTGGTCAGTGGTCTACCAAAGAAAAATGGTGAGAAACATGCTCAGGAAATAGCAAACTGTGCGTTGGAAATCAGAAACGCTGTGTTAGACTTCAAGGTTCCTCATGTACCTGAATATTCCCTTAAAATAAGAATAGGTGAGTATACATGTACACGGTGGGGATAGTCATCACGTGACCTTCGTAATTGATGGTGTCTGAACAAGGTGTACGATTTTCTCGATTAAGCCAGAAAAATGAATATTTTTCATATTTATCCTTTGTTAACAGCGTCAAATTTCTCCCCACTTATGTATACTATCTCAGTCTTTTCAACGAGCCTTCATGACAAGCAGAGGACGCATATTTTTTGAGATATCGCAATTTTTCGTTTCGAAAAATGATGGTGTCCGAACAGTATAACAAAGTATAAATATGAAAATTATTCGATTTTCTTGCTTAATCGAGAAAATCTTACACGTTGTTCAGACACCATCAGTTGCGAAGGTCACGTGATGACTATCCCCACCGTGATGTATAGGTATATTATTTCGAGATCTAACTCTTTATGGCTAAGGGCTGGTGTGAAAAGGTCAGTCCAAAATTCAAAACAGATTATCACTATTTGGGTAAAAAAAATCCATGGCGATAGGAATTATTAATCAGGTCTGTGTATATCAAGGTATCTCATGACTGAAAGAAGTACATCATTCAGTCTTGCATCAAATTTCGGTCCCACCTCTTCATTCTTCTCCATTTCGAATTCCGTACAGAAAATGTGCATTTTATGTTGGGAATGCTCAAGGCACGCGTGTCTGTTGCAATAACAACATTGTTCGTACACGCTTTTACCACATTTCTTTGTTCAGCTTTGTGCCGATCCATGATTTTAATACAATGGGCAATAATTGGCCATGTTTTCTTAATGGTATTGAAAATTATGATTTTTAAAGTCTTAAAATGTCATATGCATGATCAGCATATGCATGATTTTCAGCAGTGGCATACTCGTATGATAATAATTATTATATGTATGAAATATAATAAAAATTCAAGACATTTTGCTGTACATACATACGTATGACTCTTCCTTGGTAAAAGTAGATAAAGTTAATAAATCAAAAAAGAACTTAAGTCTTTAGTGCAGATTGTCTTCTTTAGGTCTTC
Organism: Owenia fusiformis; assembly: GCA_903813345.2. Lineage (NCBI taxonomy): Eukaryota > Metazoa > Annelida > Polychaeta > Sabellida > Oweniidae > Owenia > Owenia fusiformis. The sequence continues at coordinate 17,083,960 of CAIIXF020000003.1, forward strand.
ATACTGGGCCTGCAGTCGCTGGTGTTGTAGGACTGACAATGCCACGATATTGTCTTTTCGGGGATACTGTCAACACCGCCTCAAGGATGGAATCGAATAGCTTACGTACGGAAAATTTAATATATAATATAATGTGTAATATCACTAATATGTCAGGCTTTTCAAATATTCATAGTTATGTTTAACTGCTGTGTTATAGTCACAGAAAATTCTATATCTAGAATTTGCTTTTTATGTTTATTACGTCCGTTAATAGTTAATACACCTATTGTAAAATACTGCAGCAAGTTCTGATGGAAACTACAAAACAAGAGGTCGTGTTAAAACAGTAATGCAAAATGGTAGAATAATATCCCTCTTTCATTATGTCACCACCACAAAGTAGTGACATATTGTTATGGTTTCCGTTTTTGTGACGGCGGGTGGCGATTAGCCTTGCCCAAGTCGGTCTCTTTTACTTATCTTGATTTCTATTATGACGGTAATAATTCAAGATCAGATAAGTAAAAAATACCGACTTGGGCAAGGCTAGGTGGCGATTGGCGTCTGTAATAAATGGTGGTGACATTTTGCATGTTAATGCCTTGTTTATTTTTACAATATCCGAGTTCATATATCATTGTCATTTTTACTTGATTAACGTTCTTTCCCATCATTCTCCTTTATACTGTTTTTGTGCAAAAAATCTTCAAAAGTACATTTAGCGCCATCTTTTTTTTCTTCCAGCAATGATGATCAACATGAGCGAATCAACCTTTCAATTATTACAACAAACAGGAAGCTATCTTATACAGAGCAGGGGCCAAATTGATGTGAAGGGGAAAGGATGTATGAATTTGTACTTTTTAAATGAAAAAGTTAGACGAAACAACAACAGCAGTATTGAAACAAGAGTCATTTCAACACAAGACGATCCTGCTCGTAATCACAAAAAAACTATCAAACATTCAATTGGAGAGAATACAAGACATACACCAAACAAATATCGCAGTATTCCAAACAATGATGACAATATACCAAACTGTGATGACAAAACCCCATACAATCATGACAATACACAAAACGATGATGACAATATACGAAACTATGATGACAAAACCCTAAAGAATGATGACACTAGATCAAATCATTGCCAGTTGAATGGAGGAGTTGTGGATGGAGGAGATGTGGAGGAGTTGCTTTCTTCTATTTCAGACGGTGAAAGGTCGACTCCTGTTGTTGTAGAGATTTGATCGGATACCTCATGTTTTTATTTAAATGTTTATTTATCATGACATGTAATAAAACAACTTTGTCGTTTTGTAAAACTTTTTGTTGGTTTTAAAATAAGGTGTGGTATACAGGGTGTTTCAGAATGGGCGTACCCCGTCAATCAACAATCTTAAATTGCATATACCTCAGTCCATGTGTTATATATCATATCTTGACTTATTGAGCAACAATATCGATTAAGCTCAGCAGCTTTAACTGCATACTACACTACACAAATAACAACCCCATTTTTAAAAAAACTAGCTGTGTTTCCTGGTTAAAACCAATGATATCCAAGGCTGGGAGTATTCTCTATAGTAAAGTACCAACTATATCATTTGATGAATGCTAAATATATATCTTAATGCTATTTTAAATGATACAATGGATTATATTATTATCTACCCCTCTCTTTAAATCTATTTCAAACAGAAGCCATAAATCCAGCAAAAAGGGTGAACAGGTGAAAGTACATCCCCAGAACACAGGCCTCCAAAACTCGTATCTCCTTCTGGGAGAAGGAAGGAACTTAGTGGATGATGTCACGGTCTGGAACCCTGCGTTCGGAGGAAGGTGAATTGACGACCAAACATAAATTCACAAATTATGTTCCCAATGATCAATCGTGTCAATATTTAGCCCATAAGTCCAGCATGGAAAAAGCTTTATAATGATATCTAGCTAAAGGGATCAGGTGATTTATGATTGGCTGTGGATGGGGGCGGGGGCGGTTACTATTAAACAAATTGAATATATATTTACATTATATATAGTATTGATGCAAAGAGTAACAATCTAATTATTTGGGATCAAAGTAATATTTATTTATAAACTTAGGCAACTAAAAAGATATTTATCAACTTGAAGTTTTAATTTTTAAAATTAACTTCTAGGCCGGGTAGACCTCTTCTCTTGAATATAGTTGTATCGAGACTTTTATTTGAGTGTACATGTAAAGAACACATCCAGCACTTGTATTCTTAAGATAGGGGAACAGGACCGTAGTCAGGGGACACGAATAATTTCGAAATCGTGATGTTTTTTACCATAACGAGCACCCTGCAAATGATTTTGAGCCAAAATTGTCAAATTTGAACCCCCATGGATTTTTCTTAACTGCCCCCTCCCCGTCTGGCAAATTAAGCTGGCTGTGGGTATATAGGTATATAACCTAGATAGCTCACATATGGTTCTCTTTCGTTATAGAGACCAGCTGAACAACGTCTGTCACATAATGGTGCGAATTAGAATAAATCAAAAACCTTTTAGTTACCATGGTGTTACGCCTAATATTTAAAGGGACATGTTTGGTAACCAATTACGATTACCAGAAAAGTATTTCTAGATGAACAGTGACTTCCAAATAAGGATGGCTCCAAACGCGAACATAGGGGTGCCGGGAGTAACACCGATGTGTTGCTAAAAGTGGTTTGTACTTTCCCTGTCTGTTTTTTGCTTTTAACAAAACTAAATAATATCCGCTTTTAAGGTCATCTTGTTATTCTCAATATAAGTGTTTGTCAACAGTCGCGCGCTATCAATCATTGTAAGGAACTATCTAAACAATAGAATTCGAGTTAACATTTTTTTATCCGGTTATAGAAGTTGTTATGACACGAACATATGCGAGGAGCTGGTATGAGAGTATTTTTTGTTTTAATTTCAAGGTTAAGTTTTGAACGAATCAGGCCTGTTGGGGGGACGAGCAACAAACACTATGAATCAAGTTCTAAATAACTATTTTTTGCTCATAGCCATGCCATGCTTAATTTTATGATAAAAATCGTATGTTTATGTCACCACCGTCCACAAGTGGTAACATATTATTATAATGTTCAACTTTTATGGACGGTTTTCGGCAGTTGGTGTTCGCCGTTCGGTGGTTGTTGTTCGGCGTACAGAGATTTTGCATATCAATGCCTTATATTACGTTGTAAATGCTTTGATATTTATGCATTTTGGCAAACACTAAAATAACAGCGGACGTCCCGTTTGTTAACGTGAATATAGGGATTTCTGCATCTTTAAAATAGTTTCAGATAGATGAGGCCAATTGGTTTTGAACATCAAAATTAAAAGAGAACAGTTCTATCACCAACTATTATATATGGTTTTCACTTTTGAGATTTCCCCTTGCGCACCAACATGCGCACGTGCCTAGATATGATGATCTTTTACAATAAAAGCTTACTCAATCACTACAAGGCCCAAAGGCGAACTAGGACAAAGGAGAACGGACCAGCGAAGGAAACCACCAGTTTTAAACGAGGGGATCTGGCTCAAAATGTTGAAGATTTTAGCGGTTGTATTGAGTTTGAGTGTTGCATGTACGCAAGGTACGTCAATAATTAAGTTTATGGTGTTTTTCGTTCATGATGTTTTTCTGTATCCCTTTCTTTCATTGTTTGATACATATTATTAATCATTTGATTGCTGCTTATTTGCTCTTCACTGGTGATCTTATTTACTATTACGCTGGGTACCGAAACGGTTCGTTTCGAAATTTTTTGAATTTATGAAACTTTATTAGGGCTACTGAAGGTACGATAATCCTCACGACATTTTTTCTCACAAACGTGTATCAGTATCATATGTTTTATAAAAGGTACATGTTTGCAAAAATATAGCTCAGAAGACAACAGAATCGTCGATTTAATTCCTCACCGGCATAAGTTATAAACGGTAAGGGTTAAAAGCGCAGATCTTGAATGTTTTTCGAAATACCGTTTCTGTTGTCTTATGAACTATTTGTTCGCAAATATGTACATTTTCTTAAACATATGATACTGATACACGTTTGTGATAAAAATGTCGTGGGAATTCTGCCTACAACGTGTGAAATAAAGAAAAATCGTACCTTCGATGTTCCGACATTTTGTTACCGAAACGGCAGTCCAGCGTAATCGAGTGGATCACCAGTGTCTTGTTAAGAGCACATTGCTTCTCATCGAACTGCTACTTTTATTGCGATAACAATTTATGAAAATATAATTATTGAGTTTTGGGAAACCTTTATTAGGGCTACCAGCTTATATTATACCATTCGCATTCGTTCGACTTGCTTCTTAAAAGAGAGCCTCATCTTCAAGGACTAGAGTATGCGCACTGGGTAAATATACTAAATAAGGGCTTGCTTTTTCAACATATTTCTGATATTTGGTTAAATGTTGTTGTTTTTTCACATGTCTATTGTCAAAAGGATATGATCAAAATATTGGATCTAAAAGTGTAAAAGTGTAAAAACTTGCATTATTCTAAGCTTCTAGCATACATCAATTTATATAATTTAAAACCTTTTCAAATTAGCTCTTACACTAAGACGGCCAGGGGATCATAAAATAGGAGCAATTATCTCTTAAAACACATAATTTGGATGATAAGCTGATAATGATAATCATATTTCTTGAATATGACAAATGACGACTTTCAAAGGTCAGCATGTCTAGCCTCTATGTAAATATCTAAGTGACAAACAATTGCCTATCACATTTTCTTTGAACTCGTTGAACTCTAAGTGGTGTGATTCACATATGAGCTTCACATTGCAGTAAATTTAAACAGAGGTCATCCTTTGTTTGCTTTCAGCTTTTCACATACCACGGGAATATTGTATTATTACCACCTTGCCGGGCCAGTTCTAGGGGTTTTAGTGCTACTTTAGAAGGCGTTTATTTTACTATATCGACCTGAGAAATGTGTGACGTCATAGTGGTGGTCCATATGGACCGGTCTAGAATATATTCTGGACCGGCAATTTTCCCCGGGAAATTAGATATCGTTCAATGCGTAAGATTTTCTTGCTGTTTCAGTCCTGAAGCCTTATTCATAAAGCCAACGTAAATATTTCCATTTACGTCCACGTAACTCAATTATACGTTGGACGTAAAAACATCTCTCCGTCGTATTCATAAACATATGCGGAAATTGGAGATCTACGTCTAACTTTCCGCAAGGACTTACGCAATGAAAATAATATACTACATACTCCCATATCATGTCCCAATTTTGTGATCACGTGCATGCAAGGGCGTTACAATACCCGGGAATTTATCGGTTCGTCCAGTACTTGTTTGTGATAGCGCCCTCTGTAGGTCACTGTGCTTATAGCCTACAGTAATACGGGGTAGGATATCGGGAATTCGGTCAGTTTCTATCCGTCGATTTCGCTATGAATTGAAGCAAGTGTGACCACTTTATCCACTTAAACAATTTGATAATTGATTAAATCTTTAAACAAAATCGATAAACACGTTATACACTTCCTATCTCCTTAGAAATTAGCATGTATTTATGGATTGTGTTTTCGAACAAGGCTCGACCCACCCCAATAGGGAAATCCTTATGCTAATTAGTATGACGTCATATTTTCCTGGGGAATCCTAGATTTCAAGGCCTCAGTCTGTTATTGTGTCAAATGTAAACGCTCTTGGGACGCTCTTTTGCAGACAGAAAATTGACAGATTAGCTTTTAACTTTCAGCTTTGATGTTTAAATATTCTGTATTTCTACCGGACTTCTTGCTGAATATCATATAATGTTATAACTTGATTTGGATCATTGCCTGATTGATCATTCTGAAATTTTGATTGTGATTCATGATTGATTGGCAAGAAAAATAATTCCTATTGTTTTCCAGCGAAGTCAAAATGTTACAGCATGAGTTATAATGTCGAGTTTGCATCATGTTAAATTCTGCTAGTGATTAGAAGTCCATGCACAAGCATACACATAAGAGACAAACACACCCAGTCTCCAGGCCGTGGATGGAAATATAAAACTATTTAAGGCACAAACTGGTATTAATAGACCGATATGTAGTGTCTGCCATGTATTGAAGGTAAACCAATCTGTATTATTAATGTTTCTTCTATCAATACATGGGTTGTGCAATAGAAAAGCAATGGCACAATCAAAAATGTGCATATCAATCGTGAATATCTCTCGGTTCAAAGCTTATTTCCAACAGAATCGTGTCAAAATATGTGTCTGAGTAACAGTTATACATTATAAGATCGCAAACTCTTACCAATTATCAGCCGAATGGCTCATTTTCAACGAAATGTCCTTAAGACAACAGCCCTGGGTCGCGCCTGAGACCAAAAACTACTTCAAATAGCCCTCCCCTAATTATATTGGATAATCACATTTATGCGTGCGCGCGCAGCTCATCCAATGAACGAAACGCCACTTCCCGCTGAAATCACCGGGTATTCATCTTTCCCTTGGTGCATGTACGTATTTGAATATGATTGCATCGTTCACGCACGCGTAATTTGACGCGTTCCTCATTGTCACGGTTGCTCCTTGATTATTTATACCCCTATATAAAAGCTTATCGTATTCCTTTCGACTTCATTTTCTCATTCATTGATTTACACAAAAGTACTATTGTTTTTGACGATACCTGAATTAATGGTGGAAGGGCACAGTTCCTCCGTGTTGGGGAACTTATCATGCATAGCCGTAGGGACCGGGGGTTCGATGGGTTCGGACGAACCCCCGGTCGGGATTTCTCCCAAAAAAAATATTTGTGGAAAAATCCATTGCAATAACCAGAAACATATATTCAATTTATGTGACCAGTAGGAAAAAATAGTAAAGGAAGAGGTGCGATTATTGGCAAATATTCCTATGGTCAAAATGAATCATTCTTAGGTGTAACATGAAGAATAGAATGTCATATAATACTTTGGAAAATATCAAAGTGCTCGGGCACACATAAGCTGAGTTAGGGATCATTTCGTTCAATAAGGTAGTATTGACTTACATGGGGCTATGCACCATTGACTTAACATGAGGATATCAGCAGATCCCAACAGAGGCCATTGGTTTCCATTGATTATCACAGAAATACCAAAAATACACTATGACCTGAATCGATTGCAAACTTTATAATTAAACAATATGACACAAGGGGGTTCATTTCATCAAATGTGCAAATATGAAGTTTGCAATCGATTCAGGTCATACTTTAAATTAAAAGATTGTACATTTTTTCATCATTTTTCCCTACAAAATGGCTATAAAAAATGCTCTAAAAACATATTTTTATTATCCATCACTTTTTAAGGAAAAATAAATCCATTGCGAAAAAATCAGTTTTGTTTTTGCAGATGCACGTTTTTTAATTTTAAGATTAAATTGTTGCTGTTTCAGTGTATTTAGTGTTTACTCTATTTTCAAGAATATCAAACTTTAGTGGATCGTGTTAATGTCATTAATTAATTTAATTATATATGTTTAGCAAATAAATGGATTAAGGGAGGCAATTGGGTGAGTATGTCTCTGGTACTAAATACAAGTGTAAGCTAAAAAGGTACACACATTACTTGCAGTGGAAAGTTCTGTCCAATAAAAAAAAGCCAGTTGCAGTCATCTTTTGCTGAGGAAAGCAAAGGCATAAGGAGGATTATATCAAATAAGACTAGATTTATTAAGTATTTCGAATGAGTATTTTATATCCACAGTTAAAGTAACACATTTATGATGTATCTAAAATCTAAAACCTCAAAAAGTGATAGATATGACTACATGTTGTATAAAAAGAGATTTTTTAAAAAAAATTGTGTCTGAGAGATAAATAAAAAAGAAAAAAACCTTAGTTTAGACCGGGAATCGAACCACCGATTCAATCTATCAAAACCTTAGTCCAGCGCCTTACTCCATTAGGCCACACTGGCATAATGAAATAACACTGTAATTCTAAAGCTATCTTATAAATTTTATCACTGCATAAGATTAATAAAAAAATAGTCAATAATCATTTTAATAATATTTAAATATCTATTTCGGTAAATTTTTAAGTCAAAACCAGGATTGATGATGTAAATTCAGTTTTCATTTAGATAATCTATTTCCTGTTATGAGTCGTAAAAAACATGGCTCCGAAAAAATATTTCTTGCATCCAAATTTCAAAATGATATATATCCATGGATCAGTTATTTTTGGCACATGAACCCATCCTACACTCTGTTAAGCATGATAAAAGGCAAGAAGTTTAGTTAGAAATAAAAGAGTTATCTCATGAATGGGACCCTTACATGGCTCCTAAAAGGTAGAAGACACTAAATGGTGTGACACTATAAGCTGAATTTTGTCCACATAGAGCATGTGCACAATACTAAAGACATGTAAAATTGAACTGTCAAAAGAACTGAAATATACTTACCAGCTCGCCTCTTCCGGAAGTTATGATACGTTATGGTGTAACTACGGTAATTAATTTTAAAATATTGAAAAAATCACAAAATACAAGTTCTGAGGTATATCGCCATTTTTAAGCGAATTAGCCCATACTATGACTATATATTCGCACCCCCATATACAGATATATATAAACTTCATCTTCACAATAAACCGAGATTCTTTCAAATTTCCATTTTTTGAGATAAGTGCCATTTTCTTACAATTCAAGCCGTAAAAATAGTTGGAAAGTGCTTCCCAGTTGAGGTTAATGGCTTTTATACTTACATTAATGTATGGAGCACTTAAAATGTACTTAGAATCGTATAAATAGCTCTATTCTGTGAGATTTATTTTTGTTTTTATTTTTACATTTTTCTCACCTCATAATTGAAGAGCTCCGCTGTTGATTTACATTCAGTTACACGTATTTCCTTGAAAATTCGCCATGATTGGAACAAATGATGGTTGGTTTATGTTATATTCATTTAGTTTGTATTTGAATCTAGCTACTTAAACACAAAACATGTCTTCATGTTAAGCTACAGAGCAAAGATCGCGAATTCTAGGTGAAGCCAATTATTTTGCACAAGTCATATCCTGATTGCATCATAGTTACTTTGTACTAGTCACATCTTGATTGCATCAGCCAATTCACGTGATTTACAGTTTACACATTGTTTCAATATACATGTTATACTACTTCCGGGTAGGGTAGTGTTTTTTATACTTTAAAAACGAAACCATTTCGATCAGTTTTTATAATCCTTGGTAGAACTGAGAGGTATTACAATACATATTTAAATTAATACACATGAGTGTATTTGATGAACTCTCAAAAAATAAAACCCACAATAATATCTTTTTTATTCACAATTTCATGTCATTGTTTCTACCAAGTCGCCTCTTTCTCTCTTTTCTTTATTTTTGTCAACAGTCAAAATCGGAATTTAAAACTTGGTTTCTTTACAAGCTCTGCTTCTGTAAATACTAAATAACATGAAAAATGTTAAACCTTACATCCTACACTTATTTGATATGAAATAGGCGATCATTGATATAATTTTTGTGCTGTTAAGTGTGGATCTTTTAATTTTTTAGTCAAACTTGATCGCTGATCTCTGTCGATGTGACGTCACGCATTAAGTATGCACGCATGGGCAGTACAATACATAAGGCAATATGGCGTCTTAGGCCTATACATGAGCCAGAATGGAGGTCTGCAAGTTGAAATGAATATGTTTGTTTATGCATCAATCGATCACACATATAATCCAGACAATCTTTCAAATCATATACTTAACATTGTAATGGATTTATTTATTTTGTGAGCTAACGTTCCCTTTAATTTTCATTGGTGAAGCAATGATTTTACCTAAAATGAGTCCCTGTCTTTGCATAGTGATATTTAAAAATCGAGAAGCAAAACCTATGTTGAATATACTGTGTATCGATGAAGTTTATATATAGCCTAGGGGAACTCAAAAATATTGTTATTATATCGGCAAATTCGCTCGAAAATGGTTGTACACCCTAGAAATTGAATGTTGTTGATTTTTTCAATATTTTAAAATTAATTACCGTAGTTACACCATAACGTATCATAACTTCCAGTAGAGGCGAGCTGGTGAGTAATTTCTATTATTTTGACAGTTCAATTTTACATGTCTTTAGTATTGTGCACATGCTCTATGTGGACAAAATTCAGCTTATAGTGTCACACCATTTAGTGTCTTCTACCTTTTAGGAGCCATGTAAGGGTCCCATTCATGAGATAACTCTTTTATTTCTAACTAAACTTCTTGCCTTTTATCATGCTTAACAGAGTGTAATAGAAAGGTAAGACTATTTTCTTGACTCATATCGCTTAAATTGTCGAAATTCGGCCTAGAATCGTAAATGTGTCACTTAAGGGGAAAAGTTCATCATTAACCCTACCAATATGCATTGCTTCCTGATATACTATTTGTCATCTGTCACTTCTATCGTCAGTACCAATTGAGAGTATTCGTGCAGCCATTACGACTTTTATTGTGCGCCATGATTAAATAAGTATCATATCTTCAAAAATATTTGCTTTTGAATATACTAGTATTCAGTAACTAACTGTAAGTTCATGAGGTCATTATGAACTCCTCTATTACAAAATGAAATGGCAGATAAAATTATTTTGATTTGGATTCTTCTCAAAAATCATAAAGTGTGGGAATAGCATGCCAGAATTTGACATAATGTATCTTTGAATGATGAATTGGGAATGACGACTTTTTCAATGGTAGCTCGTTAAAAATATGTTCCTAAGAGATATGTTGTAATTTGCCCTTAACAAAGTTGTCTCAATGTATGCTAACCCTTCATTTGGATTTCATTGAACAATTAAACAATTGTTATATAAAATGTATGATTTTGCTACCAGATTTCAATATCTTTCAGTAAAAGATTCACCAAAAACTATTTCAATATAGAAAATCAAATTGTTGCCAAACTTTTGGAGGGGTGTAAATTGTATGTATGACAAATACAAAAAATGCTTTTATGTGAGGTACACCGATGAAGGGGGAGATTTGTGGATACATAAAAAATCGAACCCCTGGTCACCAATTGCTGGCTACTCCAAAATTAAATGCCTCGGTAATCTGAACCTCGTAAGAAGCTCCCTATCATCAAAGATTTCGAGGGGATTGCTACGATCCCTAAGCAATCGCTCTCGTCTAAGAGACCGTCTTACTGCAAAGATGCGCACATCTACCACAAAAGCCATCTTTGCTTACATGCGTTTGTTCTTTCTTTCTATTACGTAATGATGACGCATTGGCATTTGAAAATAATTTACGTTGAACGTATATGAAAGATACGTTGCTGTTAACGCTTGGACACCTAGAAATTGATGACATTTTCGTACCTGTCTTTGGAACCAGCTAGAAACTTGAAGATGTCAAGCAAATGACAAATCATTTTAACATTACGTATTATATCTAAAACAAGTGTTTCACAAAATCTCATGGTAATTGGATACTAAACGTACGAATAAATAGTGTTTTTAAGGCTGGACGTAAAGTTACACGGTGAAGATACTTGACGTAAATATTTTGTAAGATCCGCAGGACTTTACGTTCATCGTAAAGTTACGTTTGCTTTATGAATACCAAAATAAGTTTCCGTAATACGATACGTTGACGTAAGTCCTACGTTGGCTTTATGAATAAGGCTACTGGTCGTTAACGGTGGTAATAATACTAATAACGTCATTTCTGCGAGCGATATAGTGAAATATTGGACCTTGGGCCTTCGGCCCTTGGTCCAATATTTCACTATATCGCCCTTAGAAATGACGTTATTGTACTATTAGCTTGTATTTGCGAATGCAACTGACGCCTGTCGGCTACCGGATTAACCTAGTATTTTATTGGAAACTCATTTAAATATGAATAGTACCTACCACCATTCCATTCATATTTAAATGAGTCATCAAATATTGGGTTAAGCCGGTATCCGACAGGCGTTAGTTGCATTCGCGAATACAAGGTTAGTCTCTCAACACGTGTTTCACATTTACTGGGTGACCCTCAAAATGTGAATGGAGGTGTTCTGTTTTCACAATAAAAATGTGATATGATTAATAGGTCGCCAGCATTTTGCCCTTTAACTTTTATTCGACTTCGCTTAAAAGCATATAAATAATATCATAGATATTATTTTAAAGATTTAATATCACAAGGCTCAGTTAAAAAAAGATCTTTATTTTCATAATAGTTTATAACTAGACTCTGCGCGGAGGGTAGCATTGAAACCTAAAATGTGAATCTCTGTTATGTCAAGTGTAAACGTTTTTACATTCACATTGCAAATGTGAAGTTCAATCAGAATTGAATAGCTCGCCGGGCAAGAGAAACATTAGGGATTTCAAGCTTGCAATGTTTTTAACAACCTAAACGTGAACGTAAAGTACTGTTGAAGCGATGCATTTGTATGGGAGATTGGTCAAACGTACAGGTTGGCGTTTCGAATTTATATCAGTGGAAGCTTAAACTCCCTATTAATATTACGAAAGAAAATGTGAATAAAAATGTGAATAAAGTGGGAGCAATGATCCATGAGTTAACAAATTCTATCATACAGAGTTGCTATTGTTTACTGGTTGTTATTCATCTACTCTTTTTATACTCATAATTTAAATGAAACGTTTGAAAATATTTGTTGAATATGACAAAGAACGACTCAAAGGTCTACATGTCTAGCTTATATGCAAATATTTAAGTGACGCTTTCAAACGATAGATTTGATGTTAGAAGAAATAATCTAATTTCCGGAATTAAATATTCAAAATTCAGTCAACTTGATAGCATTCTAAACCTACATGTAAAATCGCATCTTAAAACGTGGTTCCAAAAATTGTTTATCAACTTTGAAAAACTAATTTTCTATTAAAATGTTACTTCTAAGTCGGGCAAAATCCCCATAGAGCCCATGTTATGAAATCACAAAAAGTAAAATATCCTTTCCTGTATTGGACTGATATTTATTTCACTGGACATATTTTTATTTGAAAAACTATCACATACGAAAGGGTAAAGTGAAAATTGATCCAATAAAACTGATGAATATTAAAGGGAGTTTTCCATGTTATCTGACCCGAATTATCCACCTGGTGGCGAAACTGGTAACTACCTCCTGGTATCTGGGTTATTGCCTTTCACATATTCTGTGAACTCAAAGTGGCGTGGGTCACTTACGAGCTTCACATTGCAGTAAATGTGAAGGGAAGTTCATCCTTTGTTTGCTCTCAGCCTTTTCACATACCACGGGAATATTGAATTACTCACCCAGCATGTGTTTCACATTTCCTAAATTTGCACGAAGTGACCCTCAAAGAATCAAGAACATTCTCCGATCGGGTGTTTTCTTTCACAATTTTAAATGTGATATGATTAATAGGTCGCCAGCAGTTATTGAAACTCAAAATGTGAATCCTGGTCAAGTGTAAATAATTACCTCCTGGTATCTGGGTTATTGCCTTTCACATATTCTTTGAACTAAAATAGCGTGACCCACATGATACGAGGTTCACATTGCAAAAAATGTGAAGGGAAGTTCATCCTTTGTTTGCTCTCAGCCTTTTCACATACCACGGGAATATTGAATTACTCACCCAGCATGTGATTCACATTTCCTAAATTTGCTTGAAGTGACAATTATAGTGAATGAAGAACATTCTCTGACCACGTGTTTTCTGTTTTTACAATTTCGAATGTGATATGAATAATAGGTCGCCAGCGTTATTGAAACACAAAATGTGAATCCTGGTCATTGGTCAAGTATAAACGTTTTATATTCACATTGCAAATGTGAACTTCTTAACTGACCCGAATTAGCCACCTGGTGGTGAATCTGCCAATTACCTCCTGGTATCTGGGTTATTGCCTTTCATTTCACATATTCTTTGAACTCAAAATAGCGTGACCCACATGATACGAGTTTCACATTGCAGAAAATGTGAAGGGAAGTTCATCCTTTGTTTGCTCTCAGCCTTTTCACATACCACGGGAATATTGAATTACTCGGCCAGCATGTGTTTCACATTTCCTAAATTTGCTCGAAGTGACCCTCGAAAATTGGAATCAAGAACATTCTCCGATCGCGTGTTTTCTTTACACAATTTCAAATGTGATATGATTAATGGGTCACCAGCCGTTATTGAAACTCAAAATGTGAATCCTGGTCAAGTGTAAACGTTTTACATTCACATTGCAAATATGAACTTCAAATCAGAGTTATTGAATAGGTCTCTAGCCAAGAGACACATTTGTCCTACGATTCAAAATGTGAATAAAAGGTCATTTTCTTCCACATTCTTTCACAGCTTTTCATATTCACATTGCGATATGAAGGCTACAATTTAATAGATCGTTACCATTAGTAGTAAATCTATTAATTAAGAGTTGTAATTAAAGAGTATTTAATTATTATACAAGATTAAAAACGTTCCTAAATCGTGAAACCATATAACTTTAATCTCTTAAAACAAAACATTAATCTAATGCAACAATTCAGTTACTTTTTGTTACATCACCATTTCAGATCAAAATGATGATTTCAAATTGTACTTAAACACTAAAATGGATTTGTTATAGGACACGGCAACGGACATGGTCACGACCATCACGGGGACCATAGACACACACACAACGATAACCATGATCACAGCACTGATAGCTTTAAGATAACAACCATTAAGGTAAGTTTTATACCATTAGTTTCATGCCAGAACGAAAATAGAGAGTTTAAGCGTGCAATGTTATTCACAATCTAAACGTGAACGGAAAATATTTAAGCGCTGCATTTGTATGGGCGATTGATCATACGTATAGGTTGGCGTTTCGATTTTATATGCAAGCTTAAAATCCCCAATAACATAGTTCTGATACTTTATTTTAGAGGTAACCAAAAGCTATATAAACCAAATGGAACCTCTTGTTCAAGAGCTCCTATATTGACTTTAGATACTGCTAAGTAATATATTTCTACTGGTTAGCCTAGTTGAGGCAAGCTTAATCAACCGTTTTTCTGATAACATAAGGATTGATTTAACATGGGGATATGTACCATTGACATTGCTATTGTCACATCCCGATACTACACGTATCATCATGGGGAATTTCAACTAGTAAAATTATGTTACTGTGTGTATGCGTTGGAATCGGGGTTCAGGAAGTTTTAGCCTAACCAGAAGTTTTAACAGGAACAGTTTTAAAGCCTAACAGGAAGTTTTAGCCTAACACAGGCCTTTCTAATAATTTTGGTTGCCTCTCTATTTGTTATTATTTTCCTTTGACAGATGTGGCAATGGATATTCCTTTGAAGCCAAGATTATCATCTTTTTTTAAATATTCGAATATCAAGGCATTAAAGTTGATTTTCAAATTAGCAAATATTCCATAATTTCTTAAAGGAAAGATTGAGCGAAGGCCATATTATTTCAATAAATAACATCAACAAGTGAAAGCTTGAAAAAGTGGGTGGAATAGTTTTAATAGCTCTAGATTGAAACACAGCTTTATATGTGAGTACTTTTAGAACATAGTCGTGTATCTTTTTTCAGGTGGAACCATACTACAATGGTAACCAGGGATACATAGTGGATCTGATCAAAGAACTACAACACGTTATGGGGAACTTTACGTATCAGCTGAATGAGGTGGCAGATGGGATGTATGGATCAAAGATCGGTCGTAGGTGGCGCGGGATGATAGGGGAGGTCATTTCAGCGGTAAGCCAATGCGTTCCTGAAGATTTCAAATTCCTCAATAGTATAGTTTCCATATAGCTTCTGAAATCTCGCTAAACCTCGTTTTTCGCGAGATTTTAAGAGATTTGTACATTAAACCTCTAATGACTTCCATTACCTTCTTTTAAATGGCATATTTGAATTCAGGGAAATGTTTTCTCCTATAATAGCTAAATGATTTACGCAGTTATGTAATTTGAATAATTTTCTGTGACAATTTAAAAAAACTTGGGCCAAATCTCCATAGATGCAATGCTAAAATTCTTTAAAACCTTGGATTATTTGTATGTCAACCAACATTTGCATGTTTGATCACGACATGTACATAAATAGGGTCATCATGTGGTATATCATTCAAGTTTTAAACAGATTCGACTAACACCCTTTGATAAATCATGAAATTAAGCCACTTTTCCAAGATTTTAGCATGTAAGTGAATGGAACTTAAGCCCAAATCAAATTCTGAATAAAAGATGGCAGCACTAGATTTCATTGCTTTTTCTGCTATTTAGAAACTATCCTATTAAAACATTTATTGACGCAACGTTGCACGGCATATACGATCGTATACAGTACGCCTTTCGGTCGACCTACTGTATGAATGTTCATGAATGTTCAAGAACATTTTCGAATCCTCGCTAACATATGTGAAAAGGTTTTCCAGATACATTGAAGATACGTCATGAAAATATATTCTGTATTCATTTCAGGATGCGGACTTTGCCGCCGCACCGCTCTACATCACGTCACGTCGTGCCAGGGTTGTCGATTTCACGGTCCCCTTCATGAAGTTCGGACTTGCGGTTCTCGTTAAGAAGCCTCAAAATGGACAGTTGCAAATCACGTCTCTTTCTGCCTTAGTACGCCAAACAACCGTCGCTTATGGTACACTACGAGGAGGCAGTTTACCTCGCTATCTTGCCAGATCAAGAAACAGCGATGTTCGTAAGATGTACCGTTGGATGCGGCTGAATTCTAACAGAGCATATGTGGACAACGTCGAGGAAGGCGTCCGTCGCGTCATGGAAGGAAACTACGCATTTGTTCTGGAGGAACCATTTGTTGAATATCTCGCTCACAAGACCCCGTGCCTCATGGCTGACTTTTCATTCCCTGCGGATTCTGGTATAGAAATCAAGTTTGGCCTTGCGTTTAAGAAGGGTAATTCACACTTCGCTCACTTCAACGACGCATTGAAGATGTTGAAATCGAGTGGTGAGTTGGGACATCTTCATCACAAGTGGTTCCATTCTGGGTGTGATAGTCATAGTCACAGTCATCACCCTGGCAACGCACACGACCATGACGATCACCATCAACACTAAGACACAGATCCTATTAACATTTCATTTGTGCACTCTCTTTTTTGACCCAGCCTATATACTAGAACAATATCAGGTCATTTATGATGCCGTTACCGGTGATATTAGTCTTGCTTCAAGACCCTGGACTACCTACTCTAGCAACTGTTAGAGTAGAAGACCCTGGACTATACCTACTCTAACAACTGTTAGAGTAGAAAGTCCAGGGTCTTGAACCAAGACTACGGTGATACCGCTCTTATTGCTCGTGATACTGTGTTCTACATTTTTAGAAGGGAATTCTCGTCTGTTGGGACCCCTGAAATTATGCTGACGCCGGCATGCAGTGACATTACGTCACTAACTATTTGTTTGGATGGACAACACGCATTATACGGGTAAAATGAATTTGGGAATTTCTGCATTTTATACCTTGATATCGTTGTATCTTTGATATAATATGTCAATTCTTTTTGGAAAAGTAAAATATGAATTGCCAATTGGCATGCTATCTCATTTGCTGTATCTTCAGTGTATAAAAAATATATGTACATGTATATAAAATTGAAACATTTTTAATTATATTCTTCTGTTTCTTCATTGCTTTCTATGCCACTACCAAAAGTATTGATAATGCACAAGTCATCATAGAGTGGCGATATTACAACAGTCGCCAAAGTCTTGGTATTATTAGAATCACAATAGCAGGCCCGTAGCCAGGATTTGACAAGGGAGTTCACTTTTTGGAAAATTCCAGGGGGGTTCACTTTTGAAAATTTTGGTCCAAATCACTTAAAAAGTGCTCAGAATGCCCCCCTGACTACAGGCCTGCAATAGTGTTGGTATTGGGTATTAGGGAGGTTAAAGGCCAGGTTTCCCTGCCATATGGTTGAGTTCAGCCCACCTCATTAATAGCCATTAATGACTAGCCAATCATGTGAAAGATCATGTTACCATATATGGCAAGAATTATGCCAGAATGTTTACAAACACAAGCATATGTATCTAGAGGATTAAATCTTTCACTGTCTTATTGGGGGAAACATCAAAATTAGTGTGTGAAATATCTTTGGGGGAATTTAAAATAATGTAGAGAGTTAAATTTTGAAATGCAGATATGGTCCCTTCTATGCAGACTAGAAATCTTTGAAATTGACATCCCTGACATATCTCAAGGGACACATTATTCTTGGATCTGATGAGATCCACAGGGTGATTCCAAATTTTAATCTAGGATTTCACTTGATCTTGTCAATTACTATTCATCATGTGAACATTGAACTTTGAAAATGAGATTTTGATTGTAACTCACTTCAATGTTGCAGCATGATTTCCTTTGGTCTGTTAGAGATAGGCCAAATATAACCTAGGGAAGAACCCTTTAGCTATCATTCCTCACTACCTGATGTATATCCTATGTATTTATGTATATCTTACTAGATAGTAATCAAATGCCCCCTCCCCTCACACTCTGGGTGTCAAGAGAAATCAAGTACTATTTGAATAGATTTCCTCAGTTTCACTGACCTATACATGTATATGAAGCTAACTTGAACAGAACCAAAGTCTAACCAGAAAAAGAAATGGCAAGTGAACTTGGAAGTGAACAAAATCAATTAGGAAAACAATAGTATAGTAGACAATCACAAAATTACACTGGTGCACTTGTCACTTTTATGAAGAAATGTTCTGAATATGAAGAGAATTTAGTTTGGAAATGATTATGCAATATAAGATGACAGATCTTACCACACTATACTGGAATGAAAATGTAGAAAGGGATTTACCAGTGTTCAGACTAAAGATTTTGCTCCTCGCAGGAAATTACAAAAAATGATTTGAAACTTAAAATATTTAATTACATGGAATTAATCTGGGATAAAGTACTTTATGTGATTGTTTCATAATAATTTTATAATCAGTTCACCCAAATTCGCCTATGACATTGAATTTATAGCTAAAATTTGAACAAGTGGAAGTAAACACCTGTACCAACCTGTATACAGCTATACTTACTGGGGATATATAATGTGAATAATGTGAAAAATACAAATCGAGTGGTAAGTTTTTCTTTGATTTTTAAAAACTTTTATGTTTTGCAAATAGCTGATTTCTTAGAATGATACAATGTGCTTGTGTTTGCAAATATCACATGACAAATTTATAGCATTCTCATTGGTCAGATATTTAAATCCCAGTCTTATAACTCCTCCCATAAAACCAGTACACTTTCAAATAAAAATACTTAACGTGTAAAATGATTGTCCCCTTCACCAGACTTTATTTGCCCGATTGAGTATGAAGATAGGAGGAAGAGTTGTAATAAGGTCAGATATATGGGGGTTACAAAATTACAAGCAACATGTACAATTGACCTACCGATCTATTCCTTACAATCTCAGATACAATATCTACCAAAAGATGCACGATATGTTATAAATTGGTGAAGTTATAATGGATTCAACGTGCAAAAATGGGTGAAAATGTATAAATTCTCCAGAATAATAAGAATGGTAACCATTCTCATAGAAAAATAATACATTATTGTAAAAATCTTTAGTTTTCCTGAAATAAAGTGTGCACTTGGGGGATTTTTAGAAAATAGACATGAAAAGGAATGCCATAAGCCAGAAATATTCTAAAATTGAAACAATCTTTTGTTAGGCTGCTCCCTAGATCTGATTCTCTCTTTTAACCAATTGAGGCATGGACAACAATTTATGTGGGTCATAATATTACACGTTTACGTTCAAGTTCTCACAAATGCGTATAACCTAACCTCTCAAATACCGACTAAAGGCAACATTGAGCTTGTTGTATATTACTGAAAACCAAATAATATAATTCCAAATCTTCATAATTTTCAGAGTAATCAAACACACATAAAACATATTTCAAGCATTTAAAATTACTTTTTCTATTTGCATATTCGATTTTATCCAAACACAAATGTCAGTGAATTATAAAGTACAACCAAAAACTTACATGTATAATATGCATTTTGTACAATTCAAATAAACCATATTAACTAAAATCAGTTATATGTTTTTTATAAACATTAAATAAAAAATAAGTAATACCTTATGAAAAGAACAATAAGAATTCAAATCTTGATATACAAGAAACTAGAACTTAATCAGCTGTTTCGCATAAATACAGTACATTGTGTTATAGTAGTGAAAACAATCCAGTTTACTAAGATTCAGCTGTTATAAATTAGATTCATATTTGGAGACTCAAAAGAGCAGACCACTTACTGGAGGAAACATGAGCCTTCTGGAGGGACCTCAACGTTTTTGGAGACCGATGTGAAAAAAATTATGGTCCCCTGGGGATTATGGTCCCCTTTCTAATCGGCCCTTACTGGCCCTGATTGTGTATAAGATAATAAGGGAGAGTTGTATTTAGGTCACCATATAAATCAATGGAGAGTAGGACCATAATTTGATAGGACCTCCTACCCTTTTACACTGGTGTGATTATTTTTTCTAGAAGATGATTGTTAAAAATTGAGTCTGGATACCCCTTTATTGCAATACAAAATATGATGGATAGATTAAGTTATGTACAAAAAAACAAGCAGTAGGTCTACAATTTCATTACTCATTACTCAAAATAGGAAACAATTGTGTAAATCCCATTTGAACATATGAATTTTAGCAGTTTTTCAACAATAACAGTGTATTTCATAATGTTTTTGTCAGACATCAATCAAGTATCCTAGAAATGATCACAAAGGACCACCATAAGATGACCAGATGACTTTTACTGTATCACTTGAGCCATCTTAAAGTGATCATTTTATTTTTATTGTATCACTTGAGCCACCTTAAAGTGATCAGATGACTTTTACTGTATCCCTTGAGCCACCTTAAAGTGATCAAATGACTTTTACTGTATCACTTGAGCCACCTTAAAGTGATCAGATAACTTTTACTGTATAACTTGAGCCACCTAAAGGTGATCAGATGACTTTTAGTGTATCACTTGAGCCAACTTAAGGTGATCAGATAACTTTTAGTGTATCACTTGAGCCACCTTAAAGTGATCAAATGACTTTTACTGTATAACTTGAGCCACCTTAAGGTGATCAGATGACTTTTACTGTATCACTTGAGCCACCTTAAGGTGATCAGATGACTTTTACTGTATCACTTGAGCCACCTTGAGGTGATCAGATGACTTTCACCGTATCACTTGAGCCACCTTAAGGTGATCAGATGACTTTTACCGTATCACTTGAGCCACATGTATATTATTCACTGTAGTATTATTACATTACACTGCCATCTATTTGACATCAGCACACAAATAAATATGAAGAAAATATATGTTTAATAGAACTGGTCAATGTACAGCACATCCAAAAAATGAATTTGGTAATCAAAAAACAAACTGATTTTCAATATAGTAATAGAACCTGTACATACAAACAGAACATTTCTTTTAATAGATACATACTGTATGAACTTGACCAAGCACTTGGAAGTTTATATAGAAGTTCCAAAGATATTATATACCAGCAGGTTCAAAATGTGACACACTTGGAGCACCTTAATTTCTTAATTATTGCAGAATAGTCTATGTGAGCCACACATGTACACTTTACAAGAAACTGAACTGTGTTGTTGTTATTGAATATTCGCATTATCACATATTGTTATGTCAGACATACAACCTCTTTTCTATCTAAATGTCAATATTTGCACACCCTCCCCCACTCCACACTTTTTCCATAAGGATTTATTTATCTCAGTTCTCAAGATCTCCTTGTTAGCATAATATAATTAAAGCTTGAGTGAAAATAAAATTTAAAATCTGAGAATCAATCCTTTTCACAAATGGATCATTTGACCAGAGCTTTGGGATGACTGACAACACATACAGTAATCAGTGCATCACAAAAGATATAATATATAAACAGTAATAGGGACCTTAGAGGATAGATTATGTTCACAGTGCACTTTCTTGTAAAGCCTGTATGTGTGGAATCTCAGGAAGAGTTAAGTTATTATCATCACTTGAATCATCATCATCTGCATCACTTGAATCATTGCCATCCACAACAATAGTGTAGTTATCAATTGATGTTGGTGCTATTGCCTTTTCGGGTGTTTTATCACCATTGGCTTCTACCAGTTCATCGATATCAGTTTCTTCCACAATGTGAAGCTCGGGTATTTCAGCTTTGGGAGAACTTGATTTTACACTTGGAGGGGTTTGTGGAGGATTTGAAGAGCTCTTAATATTATTTGAAGAGCTCTTGTCACCATCTTTATTTTGTGGTGCAGATTCTGCTGGGATTTGGCAAGGGAGTGTTTTCACTGTGGTATTTGATTTTGAAACATTATTGATGACATTCTCACTTACTTTGACTTCATTTTGAGATGAGTTGCAAGGCAACTTCGAAGGGGGCTCTGTCTTTTTCTGGAGTTTATTGCTTGAGGGGATGACAGTTTTCTTCATGTCAGATTTAATTGGAAGTTGAGCCAAGCAGTTTTGTTGAGATTTAAGGGGAGACTTCTCATCTTTGAGGGGAGATTTAAGGGGAGACTGCTCACCTTTGAGGGAAGATTTAAGGGGAGACTGTCCCTGTTTGAGAGGAGACTGACTCTGTTTGGTGGGAGATTTAAGGGGAGATGGCACCTTGAGAGGAGATTCTATGGTTGTTTTATCTTTTGTTGGTTCAATTTCGGGGGAGGATGCTCGATCATTAACATCCTCAGTGGGAGTATCCTCTGAGAAGATATAAGGGAAGAGCATCTTGACTCTCTGACTAACTGTGAAAGCAGGTATTGTTTTAGCGCATAATTCAGGGCTGTGAATTATCTTACGTCCAGATACTTCATTGCCCCACTCCTGACTGGACACTCTGTATGACATAGTTATATGGTCGTGTTTTGGCTGGTTGTGTAGGACAGTTAATGTAATGTTCAATGGCAGCTGAGGTAGTGCCATAACAGACTCATGTTTGCCATTACTGCTAACGATTAGCATACCCCCTAGGCAGAGTATCCCATATGACTTAGTGGCAACTCCGACTTGATCCTTCACTGTTAACTCTTCCGATGTAATCCCGACACCGAATAAATACCCGTGGCCAAAATCACCGATTTGGGTATTGTTACGTTCTACTGCGATTGTCCAACTTGCGTCATCTTGGACTGGATCAGCCGTAAATGTTGTGGATGTGAACCCCCAGGTTGTAAGGCATTTGCTCTGGAAACGTGGGGAAACGGGTGTTTTGCCACTGGTAGAGGGGGAGTTGACACAGGGGACAATAACAGGGCACTGACTGTCAGTGTCTTCTGAAAAAAATATCAATACTCATACAGTAATTGTATAATGGGTAGATAATTCTTTTAAAAATCCAACCGAAATGTTATTTCTAAGAAATTGAGGCAGCTGCAACTTCTCAGACTTTTTCTTGTAAGAGAACCATGTATTGGTGTACCATTGTTTGAAAGGTGCAGTAAATGTATACATTAAATTAATTCATGTTTATGTGTTTTTATTGTACTGAATCGTTGACTTTTCTCTTGCTAAACATCAAAACAATTACGTTTTTCAACTAGGTTCATACATATCTCAACATACACGATTTCCCTCATGGGTGCAAACAAATTATCAATAGCTTGGGTGCATTCAACCGATTGCAAACAAATTCTAAAATGGGTGCAAATGATTTCTAACTAGGTGCAAACAAATCACAACATGGATGCAAACAAATTCCAGACTGGATGCAAACAAATTCTCAACTATGTGCATGACAATGACACAATAACATAGTTTCTTTTCAAAATGCTTCACAGAAATGGCATTTACCTAGTAGATAATTCAGTGTATCTTTAGCAATGGTCCTGAAGTCATCTAGGCAATGCTTCAACTCTAAACTGTTCTGTTTGGCCCTTAGTAGACTTTGGTACTGTGCTGCAACATCCTTAGAACTATGGATAGAAACAAAACAACAGTGTTATCAATAACAAGTAGTTATAAATTCCATATTAATGTACAGTATGTAAACATGCATATAAATACTAAAGTCAGGGGTTTCGTAGAAAAACATTGGAAAATTGACTTGGTCCCAGAAACATCATGAAAGTCAGTAAAACATTAAACGAAAATTTTAGTACCTTTCAGCTGTCGTCACAACATTTTTCATCAGTGGGTCCATCTGGTGGGCATTTTGTAAACTAGCAATAGTACTCTTTTCATCAAGTAGAGTTTGGCAAGATTCGGCAAGAGTCTGTAGCTTCTGTTTAACCTCTTGGTTGTCCTTTATATAAACGTGTATCTGTTTAAGGTGCTGTGTTTCCATTGCACTCAAATTATGAAGTAGTTTGTCCCGTTCTAATGTTAGTGCTGAGACATTGTCTTGGATGATTTGTTTGCATTGAGCCTCGATTTTAGTTCTTGCATTGATATGTGTGGCCTGTAATATATTTACAAAAAGTTAAATATGTAAGTTTTGTATAATATGTTGAAATACAAGATTCGTACAATATGTTGGAATACAAGTTTTGTATAATATGTTGAAATACATTTTTTGCATGATATGTTGAAATATACATTTAGTATGACATGTTGAAATACATTTTTGTACAATATGTTGAAATACATATTTTGTATGATGTGTTGAAATACATGTTATGTTGAAATACTAAAATATGTTGACTCTACAATATGTTGAATTATAGCAGAATTTACTATGCCATTAGGATGTGAGTATTACTTTTTTCATTAATTCTTATTCAGATTCTTTTTAATTTGTATAAAAATATGACCATCAATCCCCGATATAACTGAGATCACGACAAAATAATCCAAATATTTTGACCTCTAATGGCCTGTTTCCTTTGTCAGATACTAAATTGACATCACTATCAAATATCTGAAAGCCTAACACCAACCACCATCAAGGTTTACCTTCATTTCAGCCTGTATGTCTTCAGCCTTACTGCATTGATCACTCAGAGCTGTTAGCAGATTCTCAAGCTTCAGTTTCGTACCCTCAATAGACTCCTGCGTGAATAAAATGAAAAACAGTCAACAATAACGCAAATGCGAGTAGGTAGTTACCACTTTCACCACCAGGTGGCTCGCTCGGGTCAGATAGCATGGCGGGTATAGTAGAAAGTTCCCTTTAACTTAAATCACATCTGTTTTAGTGGTTCAATTTTCATGTAGCACTAATGTGTCGAATAGTTATGCAAATAAAAATATGTCCAGTAAAAGAAAATGATATCTGTCCAATACAAGAAAAGATATTTCACGTTTTGTGATTTTGTAACATGGGGTCTATGGGGAATCAACCCGAACTAGAAGTCACATTTTCAAAAAATATTAAATTTTCAAAGTTGATAAATAATTTTCGAAACCATATTTTTAGATGTATTTTTACATGTAGATTTCAAATATGAAATCACTTTGACTGAATTTTGAATATTTAATGACGTAAATCAAGATCATTTCTACTCGCATCTAGTCTATTGGTCAGTGATTCAGTTTTACTCTTGATGAAACAGGAAAACTAAATATTGATTCAAGCCACCCACATCATCAAATGATAATGTAATCCATGGAATATTTTTCTCCTTCAGTAAAGTCCTTGATTTTAATGGACTTTTCTTCACTTCACATTGGTTAGAGTTAAACAACAGGTTAAACTGCCTTATTACGAAGTATTTTGACAAAAAAGCATCATATAATGAAGGACTTTTGAGGTGGCACAGAGGCAAGAAGCTGTTTGCCAAAAGGCTTCATAATAAAGCAATTTGCTGCGTAATAGGTACCATTGTTTTCATTTTTAATCCAAAATTTTCAGATATTTATCGTCAACATACCTTCATTTTCCTTGATGCATTTTCAGGCTTCAAAATCTTATGCCCTCCGTGTTTCCCGTCTCCATCACACACACATAGATGGCAGATAAGTAGCTTACAGTGATCGCAGTAAATACTCGCATGCTCAGTGGTGTGGTCTTCACAATATTCAACATTCTGATTTTTCTCCACATCAAACGGGGCACGGAGTTTGTGACGCAATAATGCCCCGCGTCGCGGATGATACTTATTCAAGCATGGGTTACAATAGTTCACGTCACACTGGCAACAATATTGCGTTGCCTTAGCTTGATTACTACTCTCACATAAGTCACATTTGCGTTTAGAATTTTGAGCACTCGGAAATCCTTCGTGGGAATGGGAGGGTCCTCCCGTGGCCTTATCTGTGTCCCTTGGTTCTGGAGATTCAGATTTGGAGGGAGGAGACTCCGATTTAAAACTGAGCGATTTGTTGAGCGTTTTTGAGATATGTTTGGAGATTTCCTCAGTGTAGCGTATGACTATGTTCTCAAGGGCAAGATTTCTGGGTAATTGAGGTATGGTTCCCTTTGTAACCCTGTGTTGTTTTCTACATGCTGGACACTGCAACCCTGAAAATATAAGTTGCAACTTCAACTTCATGAAATTTTTCCATGTTTAAAGGATCACTTTAAAAGGAATCTACCACCCAATCTGTGATCAGAAAAACAATTTTTCCTGTTTTTTTGTAAGCCTCATTTTCCGCTGAACTGTCATTTTTGGCTCACTCTGTATTAAAAGTTTGAAAAATCTTTTCTTCAATATCTATTTTGTTAGCCTCATTTTCAGCTGAACTGTCATTTTTGGCTCACCCTGTATTTTAAAATACATGTACTGTACTCACCCTTTGTCTTGTCTTCTTTGCTGTTGAATATATCCGTAAGGCAGCTTTTACAAACGCTATGGGAACAAGGGAGCATCAGGGGATCAGCATAAAGCTCTAAACACACTGGACATGTCAGCTCATCTTCCATGGCTTCATAGTTAAAATCTGAAAATACAAAGCACAATGAATATTTATCTATAATTTGATTGGCTAATAGGGCTTAATGAGTAGATTAACTACTAGATTTATGTTTGGAATGATTTCCTGTTAACGCACATCTAGTCAAGTTATTTCTCATGGGTTCATCTGCAAATACAAAGCACGATGAACTTTTTTAAATAATAAATTCCTTAAAAATCATAAATAAATTTACATATTAATCACGGCGTAATCGCCCAGAAAGGGCATTTCTACTGCACAATGAATGTTAATTATACAATCTTCTGATTAACTAATGGGGTTTAATGAACAAATCGATATATTTGGAATTTTACAGAACAAGTCAGGTTATTTTCCATGGCTTCATATTTGAAATCTGCAAACACGAAGCACTATGACTGATGCGGATTAATGAGTTAATCTATATTTGGAACGTTTGTATATCAATCTTTTGAATACAGAACTATGTCAGGTTAATTTCCATAGCTTCATAGTTAAAATCTGCAAATACAATGAAAGAACGGTGAATATAAATCTATAATCTTCTGATTTGACGATGGAAATAATGAATTAATCTATATTTGGAATTTTTGAATGTTAATGTTTTTAACACATATCTAGTCAGGTTATTTTCATGGCTTTAGATGAAATCTGGAAATAAGAAACATACTAAGTGTTAATCTATAATCTACTGATGATGGGCTTAATCAGGCTTAATCCAGAGCTTTATGAAGTGATTTATATCTGGAATATTAATATTTAACATTTTATAACACAGAAGTCAGATTATCTTCTATGGCTTAATACAAAACAGTTACACAGTTTTCAGCAAATGAGGGAGCCCATCAATAGATTATCCCGGATAATCTACTGATGGGCTGATTAGGTATCATTTTATATTCTGAAGGTATTCGGCTTATTTCAGCAGATTCACAACCCATGCCAGTAGCCAGTAGGGGGTTCGGGAGTTTGAGCCTTTATTGAACCCCCCCCCCCCCTGCCAATAATTCTTTCTAAATCATGCAGTTTTTCACCATTCTGAGCAATTGGGGCCTACAACCCAAAATGGATTGATAGGGTTTTTGAATTAATAAATATTTGGGATATTGACTGTATACAGTATTTAAATTATTAAATGTTACTCATTGAAGCTTGAAGCTTTGTAACAGAGGCCGAATACAGAATGCCAATTGCCAAATGCCTACCACCGAACACAATCCACAAAACAGTGGAGACTGTCAACACTCGTGATGGTGACATAAACAAACTAGTTTAGCTCATATCTTAGTCATCCCCCCCTCATCTCAATCAACCAACAGGGAAAGGGTGAAGCTCAAAAAATAAATCATAAACGCCACATGCATGGTTACACATATTGACACATTCCCTGGAAACTTTTGAAACTGTCCCTTATGAAATAATACCAGTAATATCAGTAATACCTATTACACAATGTATCTCCATTTAATACTCTAATGACTATAATATATTTAGTAACAGAGAATAACAGACTCCAGGAGGCATAAAATCCAATATATTTAATGGACAATACTGCAACAAAGGGCAATCATTCATAGCTATTAATGTATTGTTATATGACAGCACAATAGTGGAATACAGGCTCGTTATCAATTATATTGTGTCTTTGCAACTAATATGGTTGGCACCGTTACATTCATTATCAACCCCCTCCCCTCATTTTCACTAAAATGCTTCATGCATCACATATTTAGAGCTGAATACTGTTTTAATCAAATAGTGATTTCATTCTAACTATTTTATTTGAGGGTAGTACCATAAAAATGATGATATATAAACAAATTGTCATTTGATATTTGAAATAATTGAAACAATGATATTATCATCAGTTTTCTTGAATATATAGCTCAGCCTCTGAAAGTTTCGTGTAGGACACAAAATGCATCATATAGCTAAAAAGGATGTTCCAGTATATATCTCAAAAATACGAAAACATTGCGTTACAAGAATTCAATAATAATTCCATTTTCATAACAATTTTCATTTAATTACACAAAAAATAATAGATAATTTCATTAATGATTATGACATGACTAAAAATATAATCCATATTTTAATGAAGTTATATTCTGATTCTATTTAGACCATACCTTCCCAGAATTCCCTGCAATGGTGCGTAAGTTCCATTTTTAATCCTCCAGCAGCGATGTGTCAAGAATGCTTTCTAAAGAATTCCAACAACAATTCTAATACAATCCGTGGAAATTATCTCAAACTCATGTATTCTGTAGACTTGAGGTTAAAAGTTATCTAAGTGAGAGGCGTTAAATATGATCCATGGTATTAGGTAATTACGTAACTTTAGAAATTCATTCTACTTTGGAGTACAAGCTAACCTGCCCAACCTATCAGCTGATTATGCAAGAATCGTGAATATAAATACAGCTGGGTGTTCCAAATTAATTTGTATTTCTCAATCTTTTATTATTTTCAACTCAGAGTTCTCTTGTTCAATATATCAAGCTGTCATTTCTGTCCTTGCACAACTCCCAAGTGATCTTGGATGCTCTATGAATGATATCTATTCCTTTATCCTGTATTTATAGGCTTCAATTCCTTGGAAAATAATTACGATTGCCACATCAATTCTTCATGTTGTCTCACAAAAATTAGCTTAATCTTTTGATTTTTTACATTTCTATGCTATTAAGCTTGTGTACTAAATGTCTGTTTACTTTATTCCTGGTTGATTCCACTTTTTTGTGTGTTATTATCCAATTCAAAATGTGACCCCCTGAAATTTTATTACAGGGCTGCCAGGCCAGGATTACACAGTTCTACAGGCTTTTGGTGTTAGGCTTGCGGTTATTGATTGATTGGGTCTTTCCCAACTATTTGTTCAAGCTAGCACAATCAATGTATTTTGCATCCCCCAGATGTTATTTCACAGATTTCTTCTTACTTCTCTAACTTTGAGACTTCAACAGATGCATGAGTACTAAAAACAAAGTCAGTTACCACGGTGACTATAACATCACCAAATGTTGTCTTTATTGATTGCTAACATAAATCAGATTAAGCCATTACAGTTTTTTCCTATAATTGTAAAGTCTTGTGTCTAGTGATGTTTTTCAAAGAAAACATATCATTTATCCATTAAGTCTTTTCCTGTTTCATTTATTCTAAACAAATGTGAACAAAGTCCATTTTCTCAATGATTTAACACCACAAACATTATCATTTTTATATCGATTGTCAAGTATATGGTTGCATAAATCAGATTTAAGTAGTTTGCCTATCCAATAATTGCCAAGTCTTATAGTGGTGTTTTTGTCAAGGAAAGCTAACATTTAAATATATCCTTTAACAGCTTTTCCTCCTTCCTTTTACTCTCAATAATGTCCCATAATTGTATATGATTTCATTACTTAATACTCCTTACTTTTAAGAGTCGATAATTAACGGAAACTGCGAAGATTGTGAAAATGTTTTCCACAGCACTACTAAACTAGGAGCTCTAACAGAATGGAATTGTTAATTAAACGCTATTAACAACAGATAATGATTGTGTTTTTCAACAGTAGGACCGTGAATCATGAATTAATTAACGAGTGATGTAAAACAACTGCATTTAATTACTTGTTAATTACAAACGCTTCAATCTGTTGGTCCATATAAAAGTCTTTTAGTCTGACACTGTTATTATATTGACATGTCAATTTGGTGTCATTATAATTATGAGTGTTAATGAGCTACATCCAACATGGTACACACTACATCAACAATTAGGCCCCTTTGGGTTAATTGTTCGTTTACTTGAAATTGTTTTCTGAAATCGGAACAGGCTACCAGGTGAAAAGGATTTTTCTTCTTTTTTACTCTCAAATTGCTAATTTAATAATCTAAAAATTAATGGCAAAGAAGTATCCTTACACAAATAAGGATAAGGATTTGATACAGGAAGTTTGAAGTACCAGGCAACTTCACATCTCTTGAGATGAAACAGCCACGCCAAAACTTATCAGAAATATAATTTTAGATTCTTGAACATGTTCTTCAGGTTGGATTATTAAATCACAAAACTATTTTCTTCTTTTCACAACCTTTAACAAGAACTTCATGTGAAGTTAAAATAAAGGTTGTGAAAAGAAGAATATAATTTTGTGATAATTTTAGATGTTTTTCAACAAAAACTGTACAAATAAAGTCCAAAGAAAGCATTATACCTAACTTGACCTGAATTTATCTCAGCTACTAATTTTTGCATCATATTACTTTGGCTAGACAAACATTTAACAAGTTAGAGCCACACAACTACAAGGATACCTGTACCACAAGAACATACCATTTTAACACACTGAGACCTTTTGACAAAATTAGTTTTGGTTCCTAATAAGAAAACGCTTTATTAATATACCAGGCCATGATTGAATGTGAGCGACCCAGTTCAATTTAAAAGATGAACTACCCCCCACCACCTATGACACCCCCCCCCCCTCCCCACATGAAAGTTTGCTATGGGTATAAATACAACAAAAGGTTAACTTTATACAAAGTAACAAAATAAAATGCCATGCTAGTTAAATCAAAACTGCAATGCAGCAATGCAGAATTCTAATAAAAGAAATAATACATTCAAATGTATTTATTAACAATGACAAATGCTCAATCCTAATGCAAATACTTTATCAAGTGTTTCCATAGATTCATTTAATATTTAGAGTATTACTTAGGGTATGCATTCATTAGCTTACTTTATTCAACTAATACTTTCCCCTGGCAAATACTGCTAAAATGTATACATGCATGCATCAAGTCCCTTTCACTTCCATTCATGAGAATTTGTTATAAAGCAAGCTTTAGAACCATGTATGTGTCTCATATGGTGCCCTGACAGGCCCATAGCCAGGCTGCCAGAGGGGGTGTTGAGGTTTTGGGCGATCCCCTGGTCAAAAATTCTTTCAAAACAATGTATTTTTTACTATTCTGAGCATTTTCATGTGATTCTGGGCCAAATTTGTCAAAGTGAACTCCCCTGAAATTTTCTGAAATGTGAACCCCCCTTGGCAAAAGCTGGCTATGGGCCTGCCTTTTATACATCATATTGTTTCTAGAAAAGTTATAAGGTATTGGATTAATAACAAAGACTAGCTATTTGAGGTATATGAAACAAAATTATGGGAACTCCATCATTCCCCCTACTAACCATATCAATCTTAAATTGAATATGATACATTATAATCAGAAAATAACTTTCACTTTTAATTGCCCACCTGTCTGATTGTCCAGGTGTGGCATATGTAGACACTATTGTAATTACACCTAGTAATTATAACATAAACACCTTGAAACATTAGGAACATACAACTACTGGTAATACATGGTATAAAGTACAGTTACAGTACTTCAGTTCACACCTGATTGTCAGAGCCTTAAAGTACATAAGACGAATCTCTCTTTTAAGAAGTAAAATTAAATGATTGGAAGGGGTAGTTCAGACAGCTAAAAATCAGAAGGCTGGCGGAAGTCTATTTTAATTGCTAAAATAAACAATCAAAAAACCACAGTGGGATTCTTAAAAGAAAAATAAGAAATGCCTAATATTTTCAATTTTTGATTTTTTGTGGTTTAGCTGCAAGATATGTGGCTTCTTATGTCATGCTTTTTTGACATGTTATGTTTAAAACCTAACATCCTGGACACCATGTAGTTTATCTCTGTAAAACACACCTGAATTCTGCACAGCATTTCCTAATTTTAAATAACTCAAGGTTGTTCATGTCTAAATTCTACCTATTTTCCTAGCTGTTTGTTTAACTTCTTTCTGAAGTGTGCTGTATAAGAACCTCCACAGTAACCTCTAATGTTAAAAATTTGAAATCACATGCCACCCAATTGAAAATCTGACATGTTACTAGTAGGATGAAATACTGAGATGTTTTGACTAAAAAAAACGTAAAATTAATATATAACCAAAAAAGGTAAAATTATAGTTTTGCAATTTGTTGACAAAAAAATCAGGAGATCATTGGTCAGTTGCTTCAAGCATTTGTTATCCCTCCACACTTGCCGGCACACTTGCAACTCACCTCTACAAGGTGAAATAGATGCATGAGGAGGGGAATTCTGAGACTCGATGCAATCTTAATCACAGTGTCACCTATTATACTTGTCAGTAGCCAAGGGGGAGCTTTTTTACAATTTTGGTTAAAAATTGCATGCTTTTGAAAGAATTTCTGGCCAGGGGTCAGCTCCCCCTGGCTCCCCCTGGCTATGGGCCTGTTATGTATTTCGCTTTCAGATTTGACCTACCTTCAACTGCGTAATACTGTCCACCTTTAGTGCGCGGAATATGATGCATGCTTTTGCTACGCTCAAATGGTGGCCTTTTTGCTCCAGTTGTTCCTGGAATGTCAATATGTGGCGTTGCGATATCGCTATCATCTTTACTCCTACCCTTTGGAGCTGGTAAATTAGCATAACGAGGGAAAGGATTTGGAATCGTGCTTTTAAACGCGCTGCCTGTATTCCTTGGTAATGTTGCACTTTTCCCTCCAACTGGTCTCAATGTCCGCACAGGCCTTGGTGGAACTTCGGGTGCATATTCCGGATTGATTGGAACACTCAAGTCAGGCAAATTAGCCTTGTTCGGTCGTGGTCTTGGGATACTTGCATATTTCGGTGGATCCACTTTTTCTGCCATGGTGGTACCTTTAACCTTTTATGGTTCTTTCTCTCTTTATATTTCGAATCGACTTGAAAGAATATCCTGATTTGTTTTCTTTATCCGGCAAACATATCCAAACTTTACTTTCATGATAACAGTGTTGCTCAATCTAATTTGCTAAAGTACTGCATAACGATGTTAATTAATTTTAATATGCATCAAACTCTCTTAACATTGAGGTGTGTTACAACTGTTTTTCCTGTTTCACTTTTTAGATACAAACGATGTCATAAACATGGTTAATTATTGAAGGGGTCCTTTTTTATCACAACTCTGTGTTTGATATGCACTTTAAAATCAAAAGTGTAACATAAATGTTCACTTATATACTGCAGTTGAGGTGACCTGTTATTTTGTATACTTCTTTTTATGCTCGTCTATATTTATACCATTGGAATTATTGCTCTAATACTTCTTATGAATAAAAACATTATTAGTCTCTTATACTGTTTACTTATATTTTTACACATTCACATTTTCATTTAAACATCCCTTTAAATTGCTTTTACGATAAGCACTTGGCAGTCTATCTCAACTCTACAACACATGTGTATTAACATGGGCTTTCAACTATAAGTTCAATATACTTTAATATACATATAAATCTATCCTGTAAATCCTAGCTTCCTGTGTTGACACAATGCAATTCCTATAACTCTTATAATCCTCCTCTGTTTTTATTGTAAGTCTCTTAACACTGTTCACTGAATTCCGTCATATGAAAAGTATGTATTTTAAAATTCAAAGTTCAAAATCAATCAATATTTTCATATGAATTCCTCGTTAAGTCGATAACATATTTTTCGAGCCAGCCGTTAAAACATTCAGTAGCCAAGTAGCATTAATTAATACATGGTTCGTTATCAAGATTATGGTGAACTTATCGCAATTACCATTGCCTTATCAGGTATAAATAGAAGTTACTAATTAATAATAATCATATATAAGTACAAGATAAGATTGTAATGTTGAGCCAACATCCCTTAAATATTATTTCAGTAATTTTATTAATAAGATAGAGAAAAATAGAGGAGGAACCTTCCAATAAATTATGAAAATTTTTTGAAAATTCCATGAAGAAATCCAGGTAATCTATCTGTAAAGAGGGAAAACATAAAACTCATAATTTTGGGAAGAAAAAACATGAAATGAGAGATATTTTCTGTGAAGGCGTTGGAGGTATAATTATCCTAGAAAAGTAATCTAATAAAAGATAATGCTGATGACCTTTGTAATTAATTAGATTAAAACAAACAATGAATATATTACTACATGTAGATATAAATAATAGCTCATTGAAAATTGGCTACCCGAACAACCAAATATGCACAAGATACTGAGCTATGATTTGCTAAGAATTTCAATAAGTTTGACTTTAATAGTTTGACTTTACTTCTTCAAAAGAGAAATTCATGTACCTTCTGGCCCATAGCCAGGGGGAGGCTTTGATTGGTTTTTCACCATTCTGAGCACAAGTGATTTTGGCAATTTAAAGGAATATTCCTTGCCAAACCACCTCTCTCCTCATATGGTAGCTATAACCATATATATGCTTGCCATGTTTAGCAAAACACGCAAAAATGTTTTGACATGGTCAAATTTGATCACTCAGAAATGTGATGCTCAATTCCAGTAAGCTGCCATCTTTTAAAATTTCACACAGGAAGTGATGTCATCGACTCTCAACTTTGCATATAGCATTAGGTGAGGAGCTATTAAGAATTACAAAACCAGCTAAATATTCTTTTTCAACTTTTTATCTTATTTAATCCTTCTGAAATCTCTTCTTTTATTCTAAGTTGACAAGCCCTGAAAATATTTTTGCACAGAAAGTAATGATCACTTTTCTAGAAGTGATTTTGTGCTACTTTCCTATACTGTTATGGGCAAGGTTATAGAAGTTGAGAGTTGATGACATCACTTCCTGCAAGAAATCTTAAAAGATGGCAGCTCACTGGAAATAAGCACTAGATTTTTAAATGATCAATATTGACAATATTAAAACATTTTCCCATGTTTTGCTAAATATGGAAACTATATATGATTATAGCTACCATATCAAGAGAGAAAGGGTCTGGCGAGGAATATTCCTTTAAGAGCCAAAATTGTCAAAAGTGTACCCCCTGGAAAAAAGTAAAAAGTACCCCCCCCCCCCCTTGACAAAAGCTGACTACAGGCCTGACCTGGTATACTAGGCTCTGATATGCAGAGTAAAATTACTTAATAACCCAGTTGAACATTAAGTTTAGAATTTGAAAAGTTAATAAAACAAAAACTGTAATTACTCAGATGCGAGTAGGTAGTTACCAGTTTCGCCACCAGGTGGCTGAGTCGGGGGAAATAACATGGCAGGGTATTACAAAATTCCCTTAAACTTGAATATTCATCAGTTTTAGTGGTTCAGTTTTTATATTACCCTTTTGGATCTGATAGGTATACAAATTAAAATATGCCCAGTAAAAGAAAATATTATCTGCCCAACACAAAAAAGATATTTCACTTTTTGTGATTTTACAACATGGGCTCTATGGGGAATCTCCCCGACCTAGAAGTCACATTTTCTAATAAAATTAAAATTTCAAAGTTGATTAACTCTTTTCAAAACCACATTTCTAGATGTAATTCTACATATAGATTCCAAATATGACATCAGTTTGACTGAATTTTTGATGACGTAAATCAAGATTATTTCTACTCGCATCTAGTCTATTGAGTGTCAATAGGGGCTAATATCAGATATGACACATACCTTACATAAAACAGAATTTTCAATTGAGTCATTCCAACATAAGAGATCATGAATCACATTGTTTTATATGATACAAAAATCAATCCTACCTCCCAAAATTTCATAAAATAAAAACAAATATTAAACTTCATGCTTATCATTATTAATAAAGCCCCAGATCCCATCTGTAACCCTCCATCCCCCAGAACGCCTATGCTAGAGTTAAATTAAGAGAAAGGGTAGACAGGGTTATTTAAATGAATCATTGAATTTGCAACTCACTCCTTAATAACATGTTTTACAGCTATATTATTTTCATGAAATTGATGACCTTAAAAATAACAGAAAGGAGGTAAAAATCAATAAATTTTAAAATGACAATAAAATCTCAATAAAAGTCAAACTGTAAGACAAAATATTTTTTCGGACTACTTCTAGAATTCTCATTTTAGATGGTCATTTTAATTCTTTACATGTCTAGCAGAAAGTCACAGTGATTTTATTTCTTAATGTAGTTCTCTATTCAATTATCAGATCACCCATTTTATCTGTAGATGTTAGATACTGTGTTTCAAGAATAAATCAATAGTACGAGAGATACCTCACCCTGGGTATAGTCTGTCACGTGACTTCATGGATGACGTGTGCGCGAGTGATTCGCATTTTCTTTCGCTTGAGGTTTGTAATCACACTTTTTACATGTTTTAAGATTTTGTATCTCTGTGAAACTTGTCCCGTACCATCAATGTCTGAAGACGATCTAATTCACCAAATATCTCATCCAAGCGTGTCCCGGTTAAAGAGAAATTCGCACTTTTGTGTCTCGCAAAATGACGTGTGCGCGAGTAAATCGAATTTTACGAAGGATGGGTGCGCGAGTCTAAAATATTTTTATTCACTTGAGACAATTCTGCAAGCTAAGGCAGAATACAACTCACGTGACATTTGTTTTTGTCATCTTAAAGTAGTATGTTAAAGAATAGTTTGCTATTTTGTAGATGTTTCATGTATGGCACATACATGTCTACGTTTAATGACAATAAATGTTTTGAAATAGCTTGTAGGGCTGTCCGGCATTGCAGGTGAATTAAAATTTGAACCAAAAATTGAATTAAATTTTTGGCGGTCTCATAAAACCGGCAGCATATTCATTTATTGACATCCCATACAAGGGGGGGGGTCAGAGTTGTTATGTGGTTACTCGGCATCCGCCACGATCAGAACCATGTAAGGAATAGTAAGGGGAAGCCCATGATACCAAGTAATATCAAATAATTATAGGAGCTTCTAACTTCTTCCGCATCCCCACCCTTGGTATACGCAGCTGACAAAATGGATCGGTACGGGTCAAAAGCTGGACCGCTACGGGTTAACGGTTTTATTTGAATTTAAAACAGCTATAACTTGCTCAATATTGACTTCTTCGTATCTAAGTTGAAATATATGATCCCTCCGAATGATTTTAAGTACCCCCAAAGTTCACCCGTACAGGTCCAGCTTTTGACCCATACCGGTCCATTTCGTCAGCTGCGTATACCAAGGGTGGGGATGCGGAAGAAGTTAGAAGCTCCTATAATTATTTGATATTACTTGGTTTCATGGGCTTCCCCTTACTATTCCTTACATGGTTCTGATCGTGGCGGATGCCGAGTAACCACATAACAACTCTGACCCCCCCCCCCCCTTGTATGGGATGTCAATAAATGAATATGCTGCCGGTTTTATGAGACCGCCAAAAATTTAATTCAATTTTTGGTTCAAATTTTAATTCACCTGCAATGCCGGACAGCCCTACAAGCTATTTCAAAACATTTATTGTCATTTTATTCTTTAACATACTACTTTAAGATGACAAAAACAAATGTCACGTGAGTTGTATTCTGCCTTAGCTTGCAGAATTGTCTCAAGTGAATAAAAATATTTTAGACTCGCGCACCCATCCTTCGTAAAATTCGATTTACTCGCGCACACGTCATTTTGCGAGACACAAAAGTGCGAATTTCTCTTTAACCGGGACACGCTTGGATGAGATATTTGGTGAATTAGATCGTCTTCAGACATTGATGGTACGGGACAAGTTTCACAGAGATACAAAATCTTAAAACATGTAAAAAGTGTGATTACAAACCTCAAGCGAAAGAAAATGCGAATCACTCGCGCACACGTCATCCATGAAGTCACGTGACAGACTATACCCAGGGTGTACCTATGCTGGACGGTTTGACCTGGCCTTAGAGTCTACATTTTACATCTGCAGAATAGAGAGCTCCGAACTCCCTGTGATACATCTTGCCTAGAGATAAAGGATGATTGTCAAAGCTTCATCGAAAGGCTAAGGTTAATAGTATGTTTAACATCCTCTCGGCCCTGTTTCAAATTATTCATAAATTATGACCATACAGTATTTATGAAAAAATAATTTAATTATTAGCACCTTACTACATGTTATGTTAGGCTGGTTTATATTGTATAGGTGAACCTGCTAAACATATTGAAATAAATTGTGAGATTTTGATAAATGTTGGCAAAGTAATTCGCCATTTACCGTAATGATTTTAGCAAAAAATCGTCAACTAGTTTTCTTGTTGTGTGGGAATTCAAAGGCAGGGCTCTCGCCAGGCTTTTAGACTGTGGCGCAGCACCACACTCTATTTAGCTCCCTCCACACCCTATTGGCAAATCATGACTGTTTCCACAGTCTAAACTTGACTGA
The DNA here is from genome assembly GCA_903813345.2 of Owenia fusiformis. Lineage (NCBI taxonomy): Eukaryota > Metazoa > Annelida > Polychaeta > Sabellida > Oweniidae > Owenia > Owenia fusiformis. The sequence goes on from CAIIXF020000003.1 coordinate 17,122,973, forward strand.
ATATACAATAATGTCATGTAAAAAGGATAAAACATAACATCACGATTGAACCGATTTCTGAAGATGTTAGCACCACACCCTAAATATTTCCTGGTGAGAGCCCTGAAAGGGTTTATTTGATTTATATTATTGGGACAAAGAATCAAATCTTAAATGAGAAAACATCTTTAAAACTTTAATAATGAACTAATAGTTAGGAGGAAAGAAATATTTTCCCCCTTCCAAAAAATCAAGTACATATATGATAAATGTGTAATGTCTCCGCTTTCATTTAATCAATACCATTCTTCAGTCTAATTCTCTTTTAATTTTTCAATTTTTGAAAATGAAACATAAGATGTATAGTGTTTACAAATTAATCTACATGTAACATATGTTCCCTTCACAAAACCAGTTGAATACGTTGCAATATGAATATCACATTAATTTTTAATCTGTTTAATTTTCAGATTAGATGTGTTATGAGCTTCTGCACACTTTTTTGTACTCCTACAAAAATTTATCAATACTCAAAATCAGAAGGTAAATAAAAGTTGAATACTCGACACACAGAGTCAATATTTTACCAGTATGGCCTAACACAAGCTCTCTATACAAATCAGAGTCAATTGACGAGATTTCATTACTCTTAATTTTTTATGAAGAAAAATTCAACATGTGTTCAAATAGATCTATTCGCTTCAATAAATCACAGCCGGTGCAATTCCATGATACGCAAGACAACATGATATATATTTCTCCAAACAATGAAGCGACTTATATACACTGTATTTCTTTATTTCCCATTTAGCATGGAGAACAAAACTTTAAACATTTAACACAACAGTGAAAATTAACCAAAAACAACGACACAAAACACATCTAAAAATTTAAGACAATAACAAAAAACACACAAAACAACAAAAACAATCCACATCTAAAATGTCAATGACAAGTAATAAAGTATCTATCAAAAAATCATATGTTGTTAAATAGATTTTCAACATATGTGCAAAGTTTTTTTTTGGACCCATAGGGAGGTCTGCCACTGCAGGGGACACAGGCCAATAGGCAGTTTTTGCCAAGGGGGTTCACTTTTTAAATAAAAAAAATTCCAGGGGGTTCACATTTGACAACTCAATCACTTGAAAATTGCTCAGAATTGTGAAAAACTGCATCATTTTGAAAGAATTTTTGGCCAGAGGGGGTTCCCTCGAATCCTCCGACCCTCCTCAATAAAATGTGTGGCCTCTTGAATTCTTCATGGCTGAAACTCCCACAAGAGGACACGTGTTTAATGCAAATAAAACTAATTCATCTGAGATAAACAAATGCTTTGCATTTATCCATTACCATTCGTCTCCTCGATTCTGGAGAGTTGGTCTTGGTACGAGGTAAGTTTTGCACAAAAATATATTTCTCATATACATGTATGTAGGCTAGAGGCTGCTGGTGTCTTGCTTTGCTTATTCCATGGGCTTTCAACAATTGAAAGCCCATGCTTATTCCCCTTCTTTGGTTTCATTGACAGTAAGCCCGGCCCGATGCATTGACTCGCAGTTATCATCAATTTCCTGAAGATTCAGTTTACAGAATGACACATACCTTTACACTCCTTAGGAAAATTCATTATGTTTTCGTTGTCGACTGATCCCAAAGATTTACACAGCTTTCCTAAATGTCCCGGGTCTACCTGTCATTAGACTAGACATTTCAGCACAGAGACATCCTGGCTTTTCTGAATCTGAAATATTCCAGGAATTATGAATATCATCTGGGTGCATTATTAATCCCCACAAACTGTCAACACAAACGTAGTTTACACCTTTATTAATGTATATGGTTAATATGAAACGTGGAAACTAAATATACTCACTTTATTTAGATGAAACTTAGTCGAATTTTCATTTAGCCATTTTCCAAGAGTGATGACTTTTCGTTCAGTGTAGATAATATCCGGGCACTTTCAAAATGGCTGCGCCCCTGAAAACAAAATGTTGGGGATTATTTTCACACAAAAAGCGTATAATAAGCATATTTAAACGGCATTTTGCTATCAGAGAAGATCTAACGATATTAGCTAAAGAAGATAGAGAGTATCCGGCTTTTGACGAGATCAAAAAAGGTAGTCTAGATAAATCATGATCATAGATCTATTTTTTTTCAAACTCAATTTTCAATGCAATGGTTAGACTCAGTGATGGATGCCAATTTCACCTTCGATGACCACTATATTAAGCTGGAATCGTTTGCCATTAAAATTGATCATAGAAATGGAGTGTTGCCTGTTGTTTTCTGGATGTTCTCATAGAGTTTGATCACTGATATCGCAGGCCATCACACTGTCCCGCAATTTGCGTATTTTTCACACATTTGCTGAAAAATTTGAAGTCATGCCAGTTTGTTTTTTTTCGTGACAGAATATGTTGCACGCAAAGAAGCATTTTCATGAAACATTTCATTCAAAATGTGGGCAAAGGTGTTCCAAATAACATGGCAGAGAAGCTTCAAAATATAAGAGGCTTCACAGAATAGCCAAACTAGAGTCCATTTCACTGCTTCATTTCGTCAGTAGAACGGCAAAAATAAGAAATTGGGAGACCATTGTGCAATAATATATGGAAAAGTATATTCATAATGTACATGACCCAATGGAGACATTTATTTTGGTAAATATAATTTACAGTGCATATTTTTCTGCAGCTTTGGAGAATTTGGGTCATTAAATGTTAAAATTCAAAAAGATATGAATTCTCAATCATTTTTGGTTGATAGTCATGATAGTTGTACATTATCATCACCTGCAAATGGATTTAATGGCGTATTTATTGCTTTTTCCTCTTAAAGATAAGTTGTGTGTTTGTTGCAGAACTAGCTGCGGTTGATGAAGAGATTGCTGCTCGAGTAGATATTGGACTTGAACCTCAAACATTCCGAGCCAAACCTGAGAGTCGCAAAGATTGGAGGAAACGTGTCAGCAAATTAGAGGAAACTGCGAGGCATAGAACATGTATGTTTGCATTTATATTTTCCATTTAAGATTCAATCACCATGATAAACCATGACATCCCATTTCTTCTCAGCATGTTTCAGGTGAAACAGAAAGATGCTATGAGTATCAGAATGAGATTCAACGAAGATTATGAAAGTTCAGAAGAGTAAAATAATAGTGTTGCTGGAAATGAATGACATATAAACGAAGGGTAACATTAGATAGATCAAATGTACATTCATAAACTGATATTAAAACAACTCATCAACACAAATCGCATAATAAGCCATATCAAATTATTTCAGTGAAAATCCCATTGGATGAAGTATCAAAAGAATGGCAGAAAGAGTCAAGTTCTGAACACAACCTACGAATAGCAGATCATTATGGCGTCTACAAGGATCTGTTTGGCTATGCATACTTCTCGCCTGTGAAACCTCTAGCTGTAACATACAATGGAGATAGTAATGAAAGTGTTCCTGTATATACTGGAAATGTTCTAACACCTTCTCAGGTACCCATTCAAAAATATTTTGCATTTGTCCTATATTTGGTGGAGCTAAATGGGCAACAAAGAATGAAATAGAGATAAGTTCAGGATTAAATTAACAGTTCTCATGCCTTTTCCATTAAATGCCTAGAGTTTTGATTTTTATGTCACTAGAGAAGTATTGACATATTGTTAATTTGTTATCGTCTCCAATTTTTTTGTGGATGGTGTTCAGGGGTTGGTGTTTGGCAGTTGGTGTTCCGAGTTTGCAATAAATGACAGGTGGTGACATTTTGCATGTTAATGCCTTGTTAATGCAGTCACTCCTGAATCTGAGGTTCTTAATGCATTTGTGTTTTTTCAGCCAAAACATAAATATAGTAAGAGTTGATGCAGTCTTCTAATAATTTAAACCTACTTCACTCAAAAGATAACACAGTTTTTGTAGATTTCTTATTATCCAATCTAAATAATAAATAAACTATCTTTGAGAATTAAACTATGCCAATTTGTTTCAAAGTTCCTAGATTTTTGAGACTGATTCGGCAGGAATATAGATGCAAACTTTATTCATCGATTTGAATAATTGCTAATTATCCTCCCCTGAGCACATGGTTGTTAAGTATCACTTCAGAAAAAAAATTAGTGAGTATAAGCAGCTCTTGAAAAATATAAATACAAGCATTTACAATATGTAATGTTTTTACATTCAGGCAAGAGATCCTCCTCGTGGTTGATTTTGAAGCTGATCCTGCAGATACATTTACACATATGTTTTTACCTTTAGGCAAGAGATCCCCCTATCGTTAATTTTGAAGCTGATCCTGCAGATACATTTATACATATGTTTTTACCTTTAGGCAAGAGATCCCCCTATCGTTAATTTTGAAGCTGATCCTGCAGATCTATATACACTTGTGCTCTCTAACCCAGATGGTAACCTTATTGACCCCTCTAAAGAAACTCTACACATGTTAATGTGAGTATCATAGTGTTAGTGCAAGGGGCCCTTTCACTATATCTAAGTGTACTATTATTTATTGAAAAAAGACATTTGCATTTCAAAAATGTCTTTCTTGAGCAACATTGAAAGTGGGACAGGCATTTAAATTAAATTGATGACATTTGCAAAATGCAAAAAAATGCAAAATCAACTTTTCAGAGTAAAAATCTGATTTTGAAATAGCTCATGAAATTGTCAGGGTCTTTCTTATTATCCCACTGAACACAGTTGGAGAGGATATATAGAGAAGCTGGGCATCCATTTGGCCATCTGTCCAGCTTATTGATGTTTAAATCAGATTTGGTCCAGACTTTATAGGTTGGTGCCTATTTTGGTAAGATTAAATATGTATTGGTCATATTAGGGATTGGCTTCTTTGGGGAGTTGCTGTTTTTCTTCTTTTTTTCATTACAAGTACAGTATTAAACAATAGGGCACTGCCTTGATTGATATAACAAAGATAATTCTGAAGAATAATGGCGAAAAGCTTTTTGTAATCAACTGTAAGATATTAAGACTCATAAAGATGGCAGGTCATACATTGTCAATAGTGTCTTCATATTAATAGTCCTATTAGTAGTATTAGTCCAGCGGAATAATGGCATATTGAAACTTTTGGTTGCCTTCTAGGATGTATGCTATATCTTTGTATTTTCTTTATCTATAAGTTAATTACTTTCAAAATCAGAACTGTGCCGGACTGGCACTGGTGGGCAAAATTTTTTACAGCATTGTATAGGTGGCGCCCCTTGTAATATGCCCATTTCACAAAATTTTTTTTTTAAAGGGCTGTTGCTCCAGTTGAAAACTTTAACCAATTCAGATCAACTGTATTTAGTCTAAACAACATGTCAAGTTTGTTTCATTACATAGAATCACAAATTTAATGAGATATGCTTGATTTGTTACCCTAGCACCACCTATTTTTAAGGGGTCACTATGTTTAATAAGCATATTTTGCAAACTAAACAAAGTTGTGATCTGAAATTATTCATGACTTTAAATTAACCCATATCAGAGATAGTGTGAAAATATGAGATTTGTCTTTTATTTATTTGAAGAGAAAAAAAATATATTAATATAGACTTCCTTGTATTCAGCAATATTAATATGTATGAAAAATATCACTGTTATTACTGTGAAACATTGAAAAATATAATATCAGCAGATTCTGTGAGTCTATCTATCAAACTAAGCTTATTATGTAAGATACATAGGTTCTTTAAATTAAAATATTTCAGAAAATTATAATGTATACCCTTTTATAGGCGGAGGGGGGGGGGGGTAGATGACATGTTTAAAATGTGAAAGAAACTCATTGTTGACAGTGTAAGTAGGTCATCCCTGTTGTATAAGGGTTAAATCTTAGACCATTTATTGAGAGTGTTACATCTGTACCAGGAACACCATCATTCGGGGGCTACAATACTAGGTAAGCTAGGACAAGTGGCCCCATCATTAAACCTGAAATAGAAACTTGCCTACAGCCCACTTCTTGATGTTAAGCCAGTGGACCCAAGCACAATGTTAACCATCACACATCAGGCAAAGGAGTTGACCCAAACATATAAGCAAGATTAAACAATTTTGAAAATGCACCAGCAGTTGTACAAAGTAGCCACTGATGTCATTATCTGTACCCCAACAACCTTTATTATACAGGGTGGTAAAAAAATGGAAACCCTTACACCATTTTCCTCATATCTTTGTCATTTTAAAAAATAACTCCCAATAACACATTTGTACATCATTCAATTTGCTACCAGCCTACTGAATTTCATGACCATCAGATTGATAGTCACACTTTTACAGCACATTAAAGAACATACCCCAGTGGCCACTTTTGCGCTGTCGGGAAACCTGTACTCCTCGTCTAAAATGTCCCTACCTGTGGGGATATGGTAGAGATAGAGTATATGAGAATGACCTCAGGACAATTGCAAACCTCAAAACTGAGACCATCCGTGTCATTCAGGCCATACCTGCTGAGGAATGCATTCGGGTCATTGATAACTGTGCTGTTTTGTCTACAGCGCGATGATGGCCAAACCCGAGGCATGTTATTCAAAGTGCTGTAAAATTGTGACAATCAGTCTGATGGTCATGAAATATGGTAGAGTGGTAGGAAATTGAATGATGTACAAATGTGTGAAATATCAGGGAGTAATTTTCGAGAATGACAAAGATATAAGGAAAATGTAGGGTTTCCATTTTTTGACCACCCTGTACATTCATCAACGGGCTCTGGGGCATGTACATGCTCATGAGTTTTGTTGGTTGTGTCGGCATCCTAATGTCAGACAGTTGAAAAGTAGAGATAACCAATTTGCTGGGGAAACCAAAATTAACAGGCAAGAATTACCATAACAATGTTCAAGCATTGAGACTCCTTGTTGAAGAACTTTCGAGGCAAGTAATTCATCAGGTAAACAGCTACCAGGAACTCATAGATGTTCTTAACTCTAAATTGTACAGAAAGAAAAACTACAAATGCCAGTATTTATCATGGTGCAACTTGTTAGGGCTGAAAGGTAAGGCAACTGGCTGCTCCATTTGGCTGCTGTTGACCAATCTATGCTGATCCATATTTCTTTGCTGCATGACAATATAACTAGTAAGGACTGTTCTGTCTACGAGACATGGAGAGACTTCCACAGAATGTTGTTGATGAATGTTGTTTCTCCAAGGACAGCATATCACCCGTCATCCCATTTAGAATGGAATCTGGTTAGATGATAAAGACCACTTATTAGTACCAACAAAATGTTCTGCAAAGCAAGCCCAATGTTCTGTTTAAGAACCCCTATTCTTACCTATGAAAATGAATTATAGCAATACATGTACTATCCCACATGAATCTACTTGTTTAGACTCAATCAACTGTTCTTCTGAGAAAATGAGGATTTTAGCAAGGGTGCATTGACTGAACATGGGGAAAATGCCATTGGCCATTGACTTAGAGTGGGGATACCATCAGGTATGTCCCATGTTAGGTCAATGCACCCTTGCTGAAATCCTCAATTTCTCAGAAGAACTCAATAATCTCAACAAGTAGATTTTCTTAAATGGGACATCAATAACAATAGCTATCATTAAGCTTTCAATGGCAGTTTGCAGTCATTGAATGATGACATGTTTAGAGTGAAACAGTGAAACATTGCCTCAACTGCATTGACTTTGGTGGTGATTAATTTGAAGGACTATGAGTTAAAACGTAGTCTTACATGTAAATTTGATATATTTGGAGGAATAACAACATGTAGAAAAATTATAAATTATCTTCAAACACGACTTAAAACAGGGTGCCCCACCTACCCAAAACAATTGTCACCATAGCGACAGCAATAACAATGGAATTGATTCTAGGTCTTGTTTAATAGATTAATATTTTCTACATTATCTGTGAAAATTTCAATGAAATTGAATAAAGTATGAAGAAAAAAGAGCAGTTGGTTACTTGCTTTCTGATCGGGCCTCGTACTCTAGCAACTTGATACAGGGGCGTCAGAAGGATTTCGCAAGGGAGGGGGTTGACTTTTGGACATGGTTGGATCGTGCGTGAAGCGTGGATTGGGGGGGCATGCCCTCAGAAAATTTTCAGATTTAGATCTTCTCTGATGCATTATGAACATCTCAGCACAACATTCCCAATAATACAAACAAGAGAAAATTGAGTTTAAAGAAAACTAGCTTGACTTTGACTAAAATTCTTTGAATTTTACTAATATACATTTTGCTTTTATTCTCCCAAAGTATTTACATACTGAATGGGTTCTTTAGAAACAATGGTACAGAATAACATATGTAAATATATTAATGATAAATGAGATCTTCTATGCTTGATATACACTAAATAATGGCATAGTATCATTTGACTTTAATTAGCTCTTAAGAGCTTTCAAATTCTAGCCTAAAAAAAATCTGGGGAAGGGAGGAGGCGGTCATCCCCAGCGCCCTCCCCCTTCCAAAGCCAATGTTGATATGAAAGCTATCAAGTCATTTGAGCTGGGCCAATGGCACCCATCCCCACCTCTATGTTTGATGAATCTGGTAAACTGAAAACATCAACAAACAAGTATGTTATGAACAGCAAAACTGGAAGTAAAAATATCAATGTAGTATGTGACGACACTAGTGTCTTAATCCTATTGCTCCCCTACTATGAAAAACACCATCTAATTGCTTATGTTACTATGGAGTCTGTGTCAACTTCCAACAAAATTGTCACCTCACAACTTCTTGCTGCCCGCAGCCTGACAGACTGTGACACAACATCTAGTCTTTACCGCATAGGCAAGACTAAAGCAGTTAACACCAGACTTGAAATGCTCCTTTAAGCTGGATTGGAGAAGACCACATACCAATATCTGATGGAAAGACACAGGCTTCTAAATTCACAGCAGCCTGTTATGGTATCAATCCAGTCATCTGATGTTAGATATGCTATGTGGACCAAGAAAAATGCTGCTAGAACTACAATCATTGCCATCTTTAATGATACCCTTCAATGATACCCTTGTTAACGGAATAAAAGCTGACACTCAATGAGCTACAATATCTTTGACAAAGGATGGTGAATTAATTTATTAATGATAGATACAAATTTTTATGAACAGTATTTCAAACCCTTTCATCATCCAGTAACTATCTAGCCTTGCCTGTATGAAGTTAATAAGTATTCCATGTTAAGATCTACTCAATGGCAGAATGTCCGGTAACATAACCCACTCCCCCGCTTCAAACATGGTGGCATGACCATGGGTTATATACTAAACAATTAGTGCTCAATCCTTGATTTCTGTTTTCATGTGTTAAAATTCAAATAGTTACTTCATATAATAAAATGTATTTAAATTCATGATGGTGTTAAGGATAATTTAGTCAAAATAGACTTTTGAATGTAACCTTTTTACAAATTGCATATCGTTTAATATTAGGATTTACTGTAATAACAAATAATTTTTTTCTCTTAAATTATTTAAGACAGAAGCTTTTCATTTTAACACCATCCCAAACATGTTTCAAGTCATATCTATGAATAATTTGAGATCACAATTACGCTTCGTTCAAATTTTATGCCTTCAAAACATAGTGACCCCTTGGAATATATGTGATATCAGGGGGGATAAATGACCAGTACTCTGTAAATATGAAATTTTAGGTAAGGAAAAAAAATAGACATGCTATTAAGGATATATAACAGGTTATACTAGATGGCTTGAGTTAAAGACTTTGCTCAAGATCATTTTAAAAAAATTCCTTAATTAAAAGGGTATTTCATAGGGGGCGCCACCTATACAAGGCTGTACAAAATTTTGCCCACCAGTGCCAAACCGGCACAGTTCTGATTTTGAAAGTCAATAACATATAGATGAAGAAAATACAAAGATATAGCATACATCCTAGAAAGCAACCAGCTCCATCGATTCCGCAGGACTATATACTATAGTTAGTGGTTAAATATTATTGCATCATCAAGCAAAACTCACTGAATATTTTGCCATCTTTAGACAGTCTTCAATACCAATCGGATATTTTACTATTCCCCATATTTCGAATGAAGCACAAATAAGGGCAATATTTGAAAAACCAAATGAAACCCATTTTGATACTTTGACCATGTATGTCAGGGCTAGGAAAGACAGGGCCGTAAGATATTCTCATGATGAACAAACGCTGATACAACTGTAGGTCTTTGGTCTGTCTTCCAGGATTAATTATGTGAATTACAATGGTACATATACGGTTTATACCCAAGAGATATTGTTGCTTAACTTTGGTGGTAAAAAAAATACAATACAATATGATACAATAGATAAGGACAATTTTAAAATGTTCATTATTTGTTATTTGTCTTCCAGGATTAATTATGTGAATTACAATGGTACATATACGGTTTATACCCAAGAGATATTGTTGCTTAACTTTGGTGGTAAACAAAATACAATACAATATGATACAATAGATAAGGACAATTTTAAAATGTTCAATATTTGTTAAGCAAACATATTAAAAATAAACTTCATAATGCAATCCAAACACGTAAACAAAACCGAATACCTGTATTTACTTGTAGTGGTAATATCCCTGGCAATGCAGTTCAAGATGGCGAGACTTTATGTGATTATCTCCAACCTTTCCCTCCTAAAGGTGTTGGCTACCAGAGGCTTGTCTTCATCCTTTACAAGCAGGAAAAAAAGCTTGATTTCAGCAATGAAAAACGACCAGACAGATGGTGAGTAGATAAAAACAATAGTCTAAATTTCATAACAGAAAATCGTCAGTGTACAATTAGCTTAAGAGTCAAAGCAGCAAAAGACGACCAGACAAACGGTGAGGAAAGAGAAGTAATATGAAATAGCCTAAATTCCATAATATGGTCAGTATACATTCGCTTAAAAATCAAAGCATTAAGTTTAACATGAAATAAAGGTAGAACTTTTGGCATTTTAAGAAATAAAGCAGAAACGCTTGTAAACGTGTATTTAAAATGTTATCTTCAGCTGAACTCTATCATTATAAATAAATATGTGATAAATAAAAAAATGCAGGTGTTAAATGAAAGTGCCTGTAATTTTCATTTTCATGAAAAACATCAATTAAATACTGTAACTCAAATTCTAGACACAAGTTGAATAACTCAAAATCTAGGCACAAGTTGGTGTTGCTAATTTAATTAACAAATGAAATAATTAGTTCTGTCGAGACCTTTTGCGTCATTCACTCATGTTTTTATTAACATCATAGTGTCAACAACTACCACTTAGTCTCCCATCTATCCTGTGCCTAGTGTTCCAAGATGAAGTTTCGAAAAGTTCATCAAAGTTATTATATCATCTCAACCCATGTACAGGTACATACTTTATTTTCTCAATATTTCCACACAAATCACCTTGATTTTCTTCATAGTAAAAAATTGCCCCCTTGCTTATTATTTCTTGGTTAAGTTTACATTTGATTCTAGCTACACCATTTGTATCTAATATTACCCGCACTCAGAGTCTAGTTATAAACTACCCTCTGCCTAGTACAGACTATATGACAGTTTAACAGCCCTGCCTGAACCACTGGTGCCATGACAGCCCAGGTCATAAATCAATTCAAACCTATCACGCTGACTGTTTCTCAACCAATCAGCTAGCTGGAAGGATCTTGTGCCAAATGCGTGCTCATTAACTATACGATAATGTCAGAGAAAATGACCATATATAGAGAGCCATTCGTATTTCGATAAGTAACTCTGATTGGCTCGATGAGTTCAGAGATTAGTTGTTAACTGAAAGAGTGAAGCGAAGTCCATATATAGAGAGCCATTCGTATTACGACGACTAACTCTGATTGAGTTCAGAGATTAGTTGTTAACTGAAAGAGTGAAGACGAAGCTCTCTTTTAAGAAGCGAAGTCGAATGTATGCAAAGGGTAATCTAACATTGTAATCCAACATTCTGTTTGATACTGACCATGTTCATTCCAAGAAGAACTTCCTATTTCATAAGACTGAATGGTAACTCATAAAATCAACAGACTAGGATAAAAAACTTATTATCTGTAATTATTGCAGCTTGAAAAAAGTGACTGATTTATTAAAATATGTTAAATTTGATGGGATGATGGAGACTATTTGCTAGCAATGTTTTTTTACAATTGAACTGCGAACGCAAAGTCCACGAACCAATAGAGTAGTGTATAGTGCGCATACAAAACAAGCGATAATTAGTCTACTTCAGATACTCGATCAGCTTTAGAGCTGTGTTTAGAACGGAAGATTTGCAATTTCACTTTGGTGGCAACAGGAATCATTATGGTCATGCCTTTTGAATACTATCCTGGCAATTTTGATTTTGATGCACAGTATTATACTTTCTGAAGAAAATGATGTACACATGTATGTCATCCATGTTTTAGCTGCAAATATCTTATGAAACGAGCATGTTTAAAATATGTATCATAGAAAACCAGCTGTATAACTATCAATGGCATAGTACACGATGATGTGTAGTCTAAGTAACGGACTAAGTAAACACTGTAACCGAATGATTGTTTTATGCGAGAAAACTACATGCATTTGTATAGGCAATTTACATGTACAGGTTTCCGTTTCAATTTTATATGCATTGCTTAAAGTCTCCATTAGTCATAAAACTACTCCTTGGATTTAAGATGTTTCTTGTGTTATTCTGATAAATAGATAAATGTTGCAGATAACAAGTTGATATAATTGTTTTACTAATGGAGCCTTGTTAAAAGAACAAAATCACCACACAAATTGGGCCTCATTGGCTGTCATATACAATTTTAATGGTCACAGACGGTCATAACATTAAAGACACTAAAAAGTGCATTGAAGTATAGCTAGTTCTAGTCCAAATTAATTGAGTTGTTTTCGAAAAATGAGAGACCTCCCCGAAGTTGCAGTAAGAGACACCAGTTCATAACAAGTAATAATTAAAGCAGTTTTTTATGTGGTTTTTATTGAAATATAATCATTGCATTGGGTTTTGGTAAACAAGACTCAGTGATTATCATTCACACTATTTTTAGACAACAGCATGAAAGTAAATTGAAAGATGATACTTTGTTCTCATCGAATTTTCATGCACATAGTAATTTTGATTCCTCTCTGAGTCCCATGCAATGTATAATCAAGATATGCTGTGAAATGATACTAAAACAGCAAATCTGTAAACCCGAACACCTAATCCAAACACCTCCCAATTTGAACACTTTTTTCTGGGACCATTATTTCGTTCCATTAATCCCATGGTTAAAGAAACTTTGAAATGTGAACACCTTCCAATGTGAGCATTGAACAGTCATATTTGAAAAATAACCTGTTTAAGCACTTTTCCCAAAATTCCTCAAATAATTTTTTCTAATAATCGCTGTAGATCAGATTATCACATAAAAAAACATTTTTTTAAAGTTATTCGAGAACTGATGTTAGTTAGCTTCTGATCTAGTTGTTCAGTCTGTGGACTTTTGTAGGGCCTATGATCTGATCTAGATGTTCTGTTTATGGTTCAAATACTGTAGATTGGGTTAATTTGGCGCCCGCTTTAATTTGGCGAATTTGGCGAAATTGAATAATTCGCCAATATAAATCTTCGCCAAAATTTTGAATAATCCCCGGGAATTATCTACGGTATTTCGTCCAGTGTATTGAGGTCACTCCAGGTTTAGTTTTTTCCAAAAATATGAAAAAATGTCTCTCATAAATTGGCTCAGAACTGGTCGGTCACTCATTAATACTCAGGGAAAAACTAGAAAGGAAAAGCGCGGTATAGAAGCAGCATCGATCAAGGTGCAAAATGTAAAGGATGATCTCACAAAAATGTACAAACGTGGTGAATATCGCCAGTGGTCCTCAAAAGAAAAAATGAACATAGCCAAACATGTCCATTTACATGGTAATTTGCAAACAGCGCGTAAGTTTAACATTGCATTAACATTTTTTTGCTTATCCGCCAAATTAAGTAGCCGCCAATATGCCAAAAATGGCAAAGTCGCCAAATTAAGTAGCGCCAAATTAACCCAATCTACAGTATACCTCATACATGTTTTGCTTCTTCAGCTTTTTCTTGTTGTCTAAAAGAAAGGACCTATTGTGCCCAGGACTTATAGATGATCGGGCTTAGATGTTTTGTTAATGGTATAGTTATACCTCCAGTATGTGTTGTCTTTCAGCATTAGCCTACAAGAGAGGACCTTTTGTACGCAGGACTTCTACAGGGCATATGAGGATGATTTGACTCCTGTTGGACTCAGCTTCTTTCAGACTCAATGGGAAAAGAATGTCACGGAGGTCTACCATAATATATTAGGTAGGACTTTTTCAACCTCTGTTATATAAAGACCTGTACCCGCATTCGAATTCCCCGACACCTCCCCCCCTTGACATAAATTCTTTCAAAATCATGCAGTTTTCACCATTCTGAGCACCTTCCAAGTGATTTTGGCCATTTTGGAGCCAAAATTGTTTAAATTGGACCCCCCTTAGATTTTTTTGAATTGAACCTCCTTGGCAAATCCTTGCTACAGCCCTGTATACTGTATAAGTGGTATTTAATCCGAGTGGTTAATTTTCCGAATGGTCTAATTTCATCATTTTCCTAATTTTAAATTTTCTTAATGACAAGAAACCTCCCATTGGATGACATTAAAAGAAAATATTTCCAACATTTAATTTTCCGAACCTGGCAAAAATTAGGAAAAAGGCAAATTAAATGATTAGGCAAAATGACCACTTATACAGTATATGTATGGTTAGGTGCGGTGGTTCAAACCATTTATTTAGTTAGTAGATCTATGGTTTGAACATAAAAATAAAAGAATAAAAGCTCTGAAGGTTTGATTATTATCCCATCGAACGAAGTTCGGAGGGATATAGGGAACGCCTCTGTCCGTCCGTCCGTCCGTACGTCCGTCGGTACCGTCCGTACGTACATCCGTCCGTCCGGGCAATAACTCAAATACCGTTGGCCCGATTTTGTTCATATTTTGTACACATATACCCTATGGGGGTAGAAGTTCTGCTCGAAAGCCAATTTTCAAAATGGCCGCTCATTTAAAAATGGCGGCCATTTCAGTGCCGATTTTACAGTAATTTAGGTGTAATACGTAAAACTGTAATAGCAATATGTTTTAAATGTAAAAAAATTATATAGGACATTAATAAAGCTAGAAATGTAGATATTAAAGAAGCACATGGCAGCCATCTTGAAAAATGGCGGCCTTTACTCGTTATTTTACGATTTTTGCTGTAACTCGAAAAGTAGTGGCGCGATTTTGTTCATATTTGGTGTGTGAATACTACAAGCATGGCACACTGTCTAATGACACTTTTGGTAGAAGGTGGCCATTTTGAAAAATGGCTGCCATTTTTGCTATATACTTTGTTTGTAAATATGCCAGCCATGGCTGTTCGATGGGATTTGCTACGCTTTGGCGTTGCTGCGGTCTAGTATTTACAAGAATTAAAGCTCAGATGTTTCATGAATGGAAGTTTTAACATTTGCTTTCATCTTTTGAGAGTATTATCTTTGAGTATACATGTATTTTTTTTGGATCAAAGCTCAAAACTCATAACTGAGTAATTTGTGCCGAATATAAGCTTTCACACGGTACTTACTCACTGGGGCGTATCGAAACCAAAACGCCCCGCAAAACCATTAAGAATTTCAAACCTACCCTTTCTTTGGAAAATCAATGATTGTGAGTCTCATAGTACACCGTTTTTCTTCAAAATTGTTCTATGAAAACCCTTACAGAAATACCTTTCAGCCGAGACATTGCTTTTGTGTACACTGTACAGAGTATAGAGAATATTTTTCCAGAAGGAAATTTGTAGCCTTGAATAACCTTTGAGTATACTTTCAGAAATGAAAGCCCCAGAGTTTGAGTATGACTGGCCTGTTGAGTACCATCCTAAACAAAAGAAATATCCACTGAGGGAACCTTTCAATAAGTGAGTATTTCACAATGTCTTTTAAAGATTTTTATCTCATGTTTAACAGCATTAAGATGTACATACAATGACGATACAACATAGCAAGGTTTTTAAATTACAATACAATACAATGCAATGCAATAATACAATACTTTACAGGTTTTGTGCCAAGGACACTTAATCCTACAAGTATACTGTAGAATATTTTGCCAACAATACCACAGTTTTCGTTTAACATCGGAGCCCTATTTTGCTTAGTGGATTGATTAAAAATTTTCAGGAAAATTTCTCAGTAAGAAAATCTAGAAGTGATTAATTCCTTTTTGGCATGGTGGGTAATATCGTCATTTTAAATGATTCTGGGTTCAAAAACAGTTTTGGTTCCTTCTCATTCATCAAAATTAGCACAAGTACGTATATCTTTAATGTGATGTTCTTTTTTCCCTGATGAACCTACAGTGATTGTCGACATTAGGGTCAAACATGACATCACAATCAGATTATCAGAACCTTAGATGCACTTGAAAATATTACTTCAATTTCAATTGCAGAATTAAGTCTGAATTTTCCTTTAGAAATCGAAACAATTCTAGAACTCTGTCTCTCGCTAGATCTGATTCTGCCTATGAATTGAATTTCTATAGAAAAAAGACCATAATTTATGTTATGTCAATTTAACAGTTTACATAATGATAACTGTTAAAGTGACATGACTTTTCGCTTTGGAAAAATCATTAAGATTTGTCAGTAGTAGATGATATTCCAGTTCGAATTCTTACAATCTATTTGAGGTTGAATGACTGAAATTGTGTAATGCAAAATATGATATCGCATCTTTAAATGATAATAATTAACTGATAAATACATAGCAATTAGAGATTTGTGACGTTTCATGCCTGCCATTTCGCCCACACATATAAATGCCCATATCATTTGCCTCTCATTATTAACAAATCCTCAGTGTAATTCATTTGTTATTTGCCACTATGGAGATTGAACGCTGATAATAATCATGTTCGAACTTTTATCAAACAATGGAGATATTGGTTTGCTGTTTCTTTTAATATGATCTCCTCACTTGTCAATAGAATAATTGTCTGCTGAAGACACAAAACATTTTTTACTTTCCTTTCTTTTTTTTCTTTTTTACTTTCCCGCCCTCCCCATACCCATGAACAAAACAATGACTGAACTGCGTGAATGATACTAAACTTATTTCAAGTAAATCAAAACAGGTCAAATACTTACTTTATGAAAATAACCTAACTACAGTATAGAGTTTCAGAAATCAGGCTTGTTATAAGTTTCAATCTCACTAGTATAACTCTTGATTGTATGTCAGCTAATGTGACAACCACCCCCCCCCCCCATCCTCTTCCCAAATTACCACCAATAGCCATCTATATGATCAATATAATTAATCCCCTAATGTAACTTTGCATGTAACTGCCTAGGCGATTGGTAGTAGATATTATGTGTATATTTGATTGCGGAAGAAAATAAATACTGTAATGCTCCTGTGCACGCTCGCCCGATGAGCTGTAGTACACAACAAGCCAGATACTAGACATGAAACATCAATGCCCCTTACAGGAATCCAACCTAAGTCCCCTCCACTCAGAGTCTGGCACTTTGGTCAGAGGAGTGAGCCAATACAGCTGAGACTGTAGTAGCGATTTGCGATTGAGGGTCATATGTTAAAAATTGTTGCCATGAATCAGCATTAAGCTAAAGATATTACCATTAACATCAAAGATCTTTTTGAAAAATCTAAAAAAAATTGTTTATATTTCATAACTATATACCTGATCAGTGACATTGCTTCTGTTTTGCTTTTAAATATTATCACCAATCATATTGCCACAGTTAGAATTGAAAATTACTTGGCTGTAATAGTGATTATAGATACCAGACTTTTATCAATTATCCTGCTCTTATATAAATCAGGGGGTTGTTAACAGAAACTTCGTAAAGGACCAGGTATAGTATGGCACGTGATTTTAGACAGTCATATCTTTTACCATGAGTACTTTTTCAATATATATATGACATTTCTCATTAACACAATACTGGTATGTTATCTTTCAAGTAAATTCTCAAGGATAATAAAAATATCAATCAGACAATTAGGAAAATTGTGAATAGGGACCCATGACATCATTTTTTCAAACTTATTAACACAAAAGAGGATCTTTTTTATTATTTTTATTGCATGAAAAGATTATTCAACAAGGGGTCTAAAACTTCTTCAAAAGTAGAATGGTATTGAAAATCTTGTTTTGAAGATATCAATTTCGATGACCAAAATTATGCTGAAAATAATTGATATCATGAGTTTTCCCTTTGGGGAAATAACATGGGAAATGTGGTTTATAACTTTCTTGCATTCTGAATACTCATTCCCTTTTCAGAAGTTTTTAATTGTAGATGAAATCTTTGATATATTAATTGAGAAAAAGAAGATCCTCTTTTTAGAAAAAAAGTCTAACATTTTTAAGTAAGTCACTAGGTTGGGTCGTAATCCATAATTTTTTTGATTGATATTTTTACTATCACAAGGACTTCACTTGAAAGTAAATATATTCTTTTAATAAAACCACTGAATTTATGGCCAGAATGTATTCATGGTGTAAGATAAGACTGTCCAAATCACTTGCCATACTATATTTGGTCCTTTATGAATTTGTAATCAATTGTTGTAACCATGGATACAATGAGGTGAAGTGAGAGAATAATTTCTGTTAATAGCCCTCAGATAATTATTTTGTTTTTCAAATGTATTTGAATTTCGATAATTGTTTTGTTTTTGATAACAAAAAAAGATGAGATAAAGTGAGTTATTTCATAACATAGTATATTTGAATTTCGATAATTATTTTGTTATGTCCCCACCACAAAGTGTGGGGCTATATTGTTGGCCTAGGCACGTTCGTATGTCTGTCCATCCACCTGTCTGTATGTCCGACAGTTCTCTCCAAAATCGCTACAGATATCACCTTTAAATTTCAGGGATAACTTATGAGTGGATACAGATGAGGTAGAAATTTTTTTGACACGATACCTACTTTCTGTTGACCATTTTGAAGTCAAATGCTATTTTGTCTGCCAACTTTAAAAAAGGCTTCACAGTTGCTTTAAAACTTTAACATCTTCTTTAACTCACTTCATTCTACATCTGATTAGTTATGGGACATGTCTTGAATGTCTTAAGAAAAGTCAGGGAACGATAATACTTTCTACAATATTACTGTAGATTGGGTTAATTTGGCGCTACTTAATTTGGCGATTTTGCCATTTTTGGCATATTGGCGGCTATTAAATTTGGCGGATATGCAAAAAAATGTTAATGGAATGTTAAACTTACGCGCTGTTTGCGAATTACCATGTAAATGGGCATGTTTGGCTATGTTCATTTTTTCTTTTGAGGACCACTGGCGATATTCACCACGTTTGTACATTTTTGTGAGATCCTTTACATTTTACACCTCAATCGATCCTGCTACTTTTCCCTGAGTATAAATGAGTGACTGACCAGTTCTGAGCCAATTTATGAGAGACATTTTTTTATATTTTTGGAAAAAATAAACCGGAAGTGACCTAAATACACTGGACGAAATACCCTAGATGATTCCCGGGGATTTATTCTAAATTTTGGCGGAGATTTATATTGGCGAATTTTTCAATTTCGCCAAATTAGCCAAATTAAAGCGGGCGCCAAATTAACCCAATCTACAGTAATAATAAGGTCAAAAAACGTGGAGATGTTGTCCCTTGCTCAAAGTGCTAGAACAAAAACATGAGAAAAAATATTTTAGTCTGGTTAAAGGTCATTCACTTGGAGTTCAAAATATTTTTTGTGTTATTATTTAGGCTTTTATTTTTTTATTAATTCTATTAACGATCATTCACTTCAGCCACAGTTAGATTTCTTCTTGTTATTTTTAGTTTTTTTATGAAGTTTAATAACAATCTTCCACCAGAAATAAAAATCATTTTCTTGTTATTATTAAGGTTTGTGTTCATTGTTGTAGAACAAAGCAATCTTAAACATCAATTTCCGCAGCCCACAAAGCTAAAAATACTCTCATTCAATTTCATAGTCTTTAACATTTGGTCATCTTGTGTTTTTGCGAATATTTTTTAAATGTGAATACATTTAAGCACAATGTATTCCCTTTATTGATATCTCGCTTAATTGAGTGATTCAATATGCCGGTTCTCTTAAAAATTGCAGCCATTATACAACTGTCACTTGGCACACCCCCAAAATGCAATCTGATTTTCGACGCCGTTTTCTTTGCCAAATTTGGTGCCAAATTTGGTTTCGGTGCCGGAATGTTGCAGAAACAGTGCCGGAACAGAGTTAAATTTTTTCGATGCCGAATCAGCGCCGAATTATATTGGCTGTGTATCTTCAATAGGATTTTGCTACACCTCTTACTGAATTTCATCATATTCTTTCTGAATGAGGGTTGATCCAAACTGCATTGTTTACTCTAAAGAATTATTTCTCTGTGTGATTTTGTGATGATTTTTGGTCACCTGTCTTAATCTTTCTCAGAAAAATATGTTCAAGGCAGAATCACAGATTCACAGATCATAGAGTATATAGGATGTGATACTACTCGTTCAATTGATCAACTAATTTATTTTCTGTATTCTTTACCCTCAAATATACCATCTTCCAAAATATTCATTGAACGAAGTTCGAGGGGATATAGGAAATACGTCCACAGCAATCAAATCAAGACAAAGAAAGAAGACAACGAGTGAAGACACTGATGCAGCAGCAACAAATGACGTCCGTCCGTCCATCCGTCCGTCCATTTGTCTCAAATACAGATTGACGGATTTGATTCAAATTTTATGGGCTTATGCCTTATGAGGGTAAAACCTCTGCTCATATTCTTTCATGCCGTATTCATCCTAATTAAACCACATTGATTTAAAACTAGTATCTCTCTTTCAGATATTTAGACCGCTACAGATGTAGAAAGGACATTCAAGATGAGGTGGCTAAAGAGAGACTACGAATGAACGATCCATTTCTTGGAGATAAAAAACAATACAAATATCCATTGGCAATTGATTCTGCAGGAGACCCCACTGCTCCCGATCATCCATTTTGGATTAGAGAGCGCGAGGCTTTGAAGAAATTAAGAAGAGGATATTGGAAGGATTTGGAGAAGAAATGATAAAAAGGGCAAATAGGCAAAATTGTTTTGAAAATATGACACCCTCCACACCAAGGTTTTTGCATTGAATTTCAACATTGGTTAATTTTATCATAGGGCTACTTTGTCAGTGAGGCTACTTTTTGAGTAGGCCATTTTTGTTTTAGAAATTAAATTTGAACATGGGCTTTTAACTAGAAAGCCCATGATTTGAATTAAGAATATAAAGTATCTAAATCCAAGATGGCTGACTTTTGATGTTTGGTGATAAAATCTCCAATCCGTACTACCAGGACGTTGTTTTATATACCGTATCCATCAGAAAATAATCATTTTTTTCTCTCCTTTGTTAGTATCGCATATTTACATGTAATGTGAACTTGTGAAGTTAGATATTATACATACACATGTATTTAAAAATTTACAATATTGTTCATATTCTTTAAGGTATGATAAAGGAAAACTAGAGCCCCCTCTCAATCCTGTGTTATAACTTTTTCTGTAAGTAGTGTATGATGCTCAGTTTCTAAATCTGAACATAGAGTGCACCATTATAGATATTTCAGAAAAACCTTATAACTTTCATCGAGGCTTTGATACAAGATTTTTTTTTACATGATACCTACTCCAAGGGGGGAATGGGACTGCGAGGGAATTTTTCAAAAAATGGGCTGTCAAATTCTCTATCCTGGGAGCAACGTTGTGAGTCGATTTCAAAGATTTCAAATTTTCAGATTTCAGATTTTAAAGTATGATGAAAAAATCCCCTCCTTGGACAATATTAAGTGTCGAATTCTCGAATTTAGTTTCCTGTTGAATGTGGAGTCTTGCATCATACAAATGTAATTTTAGGTAATCTGTCTGCACGGGATGTACAATTGTCCATTGTATTATGATATTCTATTTTTATTAAAGAACAACAGTGTGTGTATTACTGTGTATTACTGTGTAATATAGTGCATTTCATGGATATAATTATCTTCAGGATGTTACAGGTGGTTAATTGTCAGGCTTATAATTATCTCATCGAACGAAGTTCGGAGGGACATAGGGAACGCCTCCCGCCTGTCCCTACGTACGTCCGTCCGTCTGTCCGGGCAATAACTAATAAATATTTAACAAATTTTTCAAAGTGGCCACAACTTAAAGTTGTACTAAAACCAATTAAAGAATCTCTTATTATCTTGTTTTTAGCACAAATAGCATCCCTTTTGTTATGTTGCCTTTAAAGCTTGTGCTATTTCCCCACACAACACGATTTATTAAGATAAGACTGTCAACCTCTGAAATGTTGTTATTTTTGCGCACTTTTTGAGGTCACCTGACCATGACGTACCGTGTGCCAAGTTATTCTGGCGCTAAATCGAAAAGTTGTTCTTGCAAGCTACTACTAAGCCTGAACCAAAGTGGAAATAAGTTTCACATTCGCACGCATTCCAATAGCTAAATAAATATTTCTAATTGATTGAACTTCACAAAAGTTTATTTCGATTATTTTTTATATAACGCATGGAAACTAACTTTAAAAAGTGAGCAATGTCATTAGTATTGTGATAATAACGTCCCTTATACCTATTTATTACAGGTCGTGTAGACCATTGTTGCCCGATTTATAGCAAAAACATTGACTTTTGCACGTTGGTGGTGATGCGCCTTTCTTAATAGATCTCATATCTTAGAAGAGTATCAGTTCAAAAAAAATACTAGATGACCTAACATATTTTGACATGCACTGCGCCTATTCATTTGGCAATTCAGTTGTAAATTTTCTCTTGAAAAAATAAATCTTCCAAATTTGTTGAGTTTTCTTCCAGAAATCGTCTAATCCCCTACATCCCTTTTGTACGATCACCGGGTGTGAAAGTACTATTGCACTTTTAAGTACTTTAAGGTACATATATCCTGGATTGACTATACCAGTGATTGTTTCAAGGTTATATAATTTTAAATAATCAAGGTTAGTGACCTGACGATTATTGGCAACATGTACTAATGATCGAAAAGCAAATGTTATGATAATCACTTGCTGAGGAATTAAATTAATTTGAAAATAAACTTAAAGTAAATTGTTTTGAGGTTATAAAAATGACCATCTAAGCACTAAAGTGACAATATTATTATTATTGACTGATGTACTGATAATATAATACTGATATAATGTACTGATAATATGTACTGATAACCGAAAAACAATTGTTATGATAATCATTGGCCGAGGAATCGATTTAAAGTAGTTGTTCACCTGAAGTCCTAACAATTTCTCTATTTTAAAGTGTATATTTTTTTGAAATGACCATGATCTTTATCATTTTTTAGCCATAAGTATTTCATTTATTATAACATTCCATTTTTTAAAAAGCAAGTGCGATAAAACGGGAGAATGTACACGTTTAGAGCAGCGATTTATGCTTCATAATCAAACAAAAAAGTACCCTGCCCACAGAGTCTAATTATAAACTACCGAAGTCGAAGGAATGCAAAGGGTAACAAAAAAGTCGACTTTTTTATTTGAAGCTGGAAAACATTTTGATCACCCATATTAGGGAATTGGAGAGTATTTTATTAACAGACAGTATTATTTCCAAAACTGAAATACAGAATTGTGCAACAACTCATCAAAAATATTTATCAATAGGCTATGTTTAGTAAAAAAAATCAAAAATGCGATGTCACGAAATGTATATATCCCAACACTGAGCACTCGTAAAATCATTGCTCCTGTGACAGCCGTGAATGGGTAAACAACTACTTTAATATTATTAATAATGAAGATACCCCATAGTGAGACTCTCTGGTCAATTTACACTAGGCTGTCCTTATTTTGCTTAAATTAAGGTAGTTTTACGTAATGTTGATCGATACTATTAATAGTACATTTGGGTTCATTCACCACATTCAAATTTTCTCAGTTAAACAGGTAAACAAGGATTAAAATTCGATAAGATCAATGCACTTTTAGTTTTATCTACATATTGCTCAATAATTAAATTATACAATGACTTAGTTTAGTAACCTCAGTAAGTTCATTCACCCCCTGACAGCTTTGACCACATGATAAGATTGTACTGTATTGGATAATACACGATCTGAGACTATTTGTCGTATTGCTTCAAGCGCTGTATGTCAGCCTCTTGAAATTACCTGGTAGATTTTGTAAGCATTTTTTCAATTTTTTGCTCCCATTATTTTATGGCACGTCCATTTTTAAAAGAAAAACAAAAAAACATTTCTGACTTAATTTCAGAATAATATATGATATATATTATATATATTATCAGCTCTATTATGTGGTTATCTATATGATTATCTATAGCTCTAAAAAATCGAAATAAAAAATTCTATTGAATTTAGACATTTATATACGATATCTTCAGTAATACGATTGTGAATAGAAAGAGTGACATGATTTTTCCTTTCCTGTTAATGTCATTGAAACTGTATTTTTGAATTGTATCTGCACTCTCAAAACATGGAACCATCTTGCCAAAGCAAGAAATCATGTTTTAAAGAAACGTGTCCAGAGGGAATCAAATCCATTCAAACCAATTATACAAAAAACGATATTGTTTGTTGACAAAGTAACCATTGATGGTGTCGAATCTTCAATCCCATACTTGGACGTGTTTGGGGAACATAAGACACGAGGGACATTTGTAAAAATGTAGCCGCACGTCTCGGCAGAGAGGTAATTTTAGTCCAAGTATATCTGTCCGCCATGAGAAAATTTGAAAAACTGTTTTCGGAAAAAAAAATTTGATGAAAAATATACTTTCTTATAGTCTATTCAAGATATTTGTATCGTTCAATGGCCTCGGCAGCTTAGAGGTAGATACATAATTTTGACCTCGGGATAATCCCAATATCCTGAACCTCATATACTAGATAATCTATAAACGTCCCTTGGGCAAATAAAATATCGACTACCTATCCCACATATGGTTATTGTAAACATGAGGATTCGCTATCCTCTGATACTTATGGATATTAAAAACCTCTCGGTGTGATTTCGACAATCCCGAACACCAATTTACTCTTTCTGTTCCACGAATGGTATTGCTTTTTGAAACACCCTCGTACACATCAAAAGTACAACAGGAAATAAGCAAATATTATTGGTCTAATAATGTTTACGAGCTTGGATTGCATCGACAATCTATCATGCAGGTATACTACAGGTGGCTAGAACCAAGAGTATATAAAGACCCTCCGGAGCATCGGTATTCATTATGTTGTCTGCATGCAGCCGCATCAACCTACTCTCAGATAGCATACACATTACACAATGTCTGACGACAGCGCCGATCGCATTTTAAAGAAGCAAACATATGATACTGTTACAGATATTGGGAAAAATGAAAACATAAGACAAGATCTACTGACACCTTCTCGCGTGAAGATATACTTCGAATCCCCTACTGAGAATAGAAGGTACGTTCTGTTTGTGTTATTTTTATGATTATGCAATGTATAAAAAATGATTTGAAATGTCTACGTTCTGTATTCCTTGGAACATTTTCCAAAGAGCTATTTATCGAACAAAAACTTAAACAAAGAAATGTTGGGTTATTTATCAATTCATCACTTTTTAAATAAAAACTGACACATCACATTTTTGATGATTTTAAAAACAATTCTAAAATAAAAGTGAATGAGTTGTTAAGAAAAGATAAAATGTAGCTTATAAATAAAATACTTATGATAAAAAACAAAACAAATGTAGCGATTGGCCTCTATGAAAGCCCTTTTTCATGATAAGCCCATGCCTTAACACAACAAGCTAGGCAAAGTCACGAAGACCAGTACAAAATACCAAGAGTTCTTTGATCCCATGCCTAGTGAAGTTTCGGGTAAAAAAATTGTGTTTGAATCTACTGTCACTATCAATAAACTTCATCCTCCTAAGGTTTAGTTTTTAAGTTGTTTTTTAAGTTTAAAATAGTTTATTTTTGTGTCACTGATATTACAATATACATATAAAATACATAATGAAAATAACATTTTGTAACATCACCAGCCGGTGCCGACTTATGAGACACAGTATACATTACATCTGAGTGTCACCCATTACTACCCCCAATGGGCAGCTTGGGTCAACATTCATAAAGACAGAGAAGAAAATGTCTCTGGTAAAAATTTATACATTGATAACCAATGATATAAATTCACAACTCTGATTAATCAGTTTGGCATAAATAAGCAGTTCATGGAATCATATTGTCAATCATTATATTTAATTCATATATTGCACCTAATGTGTATGGATATTGCATAATAAATACATATATTGCACTAAATGAGAGTAGCATGTTGCATATGGTCAAAAATTACAATAAATACATATATTGCACTTTAGTCACCGGTTGGCTGATACATTAGTTATATGATGCTTGGTTCTGGATATGTAGTATATCCCCGGGGACAATACACTTCCTGTCGTCAGTAAGATATCAATATTTTTCCTCAGGATATACCACATATCCAAAACCTCCCATTCATAACCCTCATTTGTGTAATATCTCTACAACGTTCTTCGGATCGATTTAGAGTCAGTTTAATAAGCTACTACATTAGATCTTTTATTTGAATGAAGCTAATAGTCAAACTATTGGATTTTAGTGATAATTATTTTCTACTATAACATAAAATCAACAAAGCATTTTGTTGCCAATATTATTTCATGGTAAGTACTAATCCTTACATTTCCGTCGATATCTTATAACTTTGTCAATTATTTAGTATACTAAGTACTAAGGTACGTATTTACGGAGTAATTCGGAAAGGGAAAGAGTGGATCAACTTTGGGAACCAAACGAAATGTTATTCCAATGTCTACTCAGTTATAGAGTAGCATTTGAAACATTTATAATAAAAAAATAACGCAAAACATCACTCAGTTCGTTTTGGAACCGCGTTTAAAAAGCCATTGTTCATCTAAAAGTTGCAGTTGTTTTTTTATAGCGAGAAAATTACTATCATGTCAAGATATGTACGATTAGCATGAAGCTTCATTGAATTATACAGCAGTTAAGTTCTGAATTATTCAAACTTTCTATAAAGAAGCTGAGTAAACGAAGATAATGGAAGATGGTGATATTCTAATCCTAAAGTTATCGGGGCGTAGCACTTGGTGCGTTGGCGTTAGGGACGGGATATACCTTACTATCCTACACTTAGTGTATTAAATCTATGTAATAACATTGAAAAATAAATTTGATATTAAATGGCAAAATGAATAAACAAGAGGGGGTAAACCCCCAGTGTTCAGAGATGACATACGTCTATACAAATGTATATTTAGATGATATCTATATCGATGATATCGTTCGCTTCGCTCTCTCGTGCAGATCTTGATATCACCTCGTAGATAAATATGATATTCCTCAAAATCATAGGATTGTAATGACCCGAGGGCGCCCTACAGCCCTATGGGAATGACTCTAACGAGTATAGTGTAACAAGCCAGATAAAGAAATTGAAAGAAAGTGTGCTAAATTCAATGCCCAGCGTAGGAATCGAACCTAAGACGCTTGGACACAAAGTCTGATGCTCTACCGTCTGAGCTATAAAGGCTTAAGCCACTACAGCTGGACTGTAGTAGCAACTTGCTATCAAGGGTCGTTACAGGATATCTTACAATTTAGCTATCCATGAATCAGTGATACGGAATAACCTCTGAGTCTGATTCATATTGATTTGCATTTTGCTTAGTCTGTCTTGCATCTATAAATCTAAACAATAAATGTATACATAAACTTTATATTTTCAACTTCTGTAACAGAAGTCTGCGCCACAAAGTTTATAGGACGTCAATGATAACCATACAAGCTGATACTGCCCCAGTTATAAGAAAGTAGTTGAAATCTGAGGCAAGGTAATGAAGTAATAAAATGTTTAAAATCAATTTTTTGTTATATCCATCATTTACCCATCTTTTCAGCTTTATTCATATTTAAAGTATATGTAGATGTACTTAAGCAATTAAATTGAATCAGTTAAATAATTGGTTCCGTAGCCGGGTGGTCGAGGGGTTCGACCAAAATTTCCTACAAAATCATGCAGTTTTTCACCATTTTGAGCACTGTTTGAGTGTTTTTGACCCCTTTTGGGCCAAAGTAGTCTCAAGTGAACACCTCTGAATTTTTTTAAAAAGTGACCCCCCCCCCCCTCCTTGGCAAATCCGGGCTACGGGCCTGGGTTCCTATCCATAAAGTAAGCTATACAAATGAACAATTCAGTAGACAGAGCGACATTTTCAGCTATACCAGATTCCCAGGGCATTTTATTTTACGGAATGAAAACTGAGATTCTATGAATAATTTATGTAAGATGTAAGATTTAATTCTTCAATAATTCTTTAAGAATTGTATCTCCAGGGAGTGAATCACTTTTTTAATTATCCAATGAATTTGTACTTTACTTCAATGTTTTCATGAGCTAAAGAAGGTGCTATAATTGCTAGCTACTTGTTTAAGTACTGCACGAAACAAGGACTGAATATGTATATACTATATATATAGAAGTTATTCACCAGGAGGGATTTGATATTGGGAATATCAATATTTCCCGAGGGAAGCAAAATTTTGAAAACTGAAAACTTTTGAAAAAATGAATAAAATTTCAATAAATACCCGGATTGATATCCATATCATCCCTCTTATCCTGATATCATCCCTGTTATATACCTGAAATAACAACTACAGCAGCAACTACATGTATAGACTACAGATGGAGTTATACTCTTATTACAATTAAAATACGTCTTTTAATCAAACTTACTATGGCTTTTACTTCCTAGCACTGAGAACTATTTCATTTCACGCTACGGGATATTCTAATGAAACTTCTCCGTTCACGCTGCTAAGCCGATTCTTCTTGTAATCAAATGTGCCATACCAATTATTACTGCTGCGACAACTGTTAAACCTCGACACACCCTTTAGGCAAGGGCAGATTGGGACAACATTAGAAAAGAGGAGAGATAATTCACAGATGAATTCCGTTGTATTCCCATACTTCTCCTACAGCCATTCAAGGAGGATTGGCTCCCATGATTCCATCTCGATATTCTGCTATATATAGAGTCATGTCGTGATTAAAAAAAATTCGAAATCGAACAGCCGCCATTTTCGATGTTGTCGTCGAATATCAAGTTGGAGGTCTTGGAGCCAATACTCCTTGCAGTCATAGTAACGTGATTGCACATGACGTCATCGGGTAATTTTTGTTATTACCTGAACGTTTCTGTCTGCCACTTTCCCGGGGGCACTTCACTGTCAGATTATATGAAGCAAGCTAGACAAAAACAAAAAAGTAGGGTATGCCAAGTTCGATAACCTGTGAGGGATTCGAACCCGAGTCCCCCAATCTCTAGCCCCCGCTCTACTCCTGAGCTACTACTAAAACTAAGGCTATGGTAAATATTTTATTCATTCGTTAGACTTATAAAGACTGTTATTTTCAGATGCACACACCGTAACGTGACAGTTGGGATTCTTGCAACATTTGCTTTAATCGTCCTGGTATCATCTCTTGTTCTGCTATTTACATATGTTGGATGGAGCGAGGGACAGACAAACGCGATCGCATCGAAGAGGAATGAGACGAACGGCCATTCACTTATCAAAAATGGTAATTTTTCCCAATAAATTTAAGGTGTCGAATCGGAACAGTTTCTATGTACGAACAAAATAAAGAAGTAATTCTGATCTTTTATGTTATGATTCTGTCATGTATCGAGTCAAGAAAATTTATTATTTTGATAACTTTTTATTAATTAATGGCAATAAAATTAATGTGAAATTAATTAAATGACCTGGTGGCTTATCCCAACGTGCCCACCAATATGGCAATGTCATACGTGTCCCCTGGTGTCCTAAATAATCACACAAGTCCCATATATACCGCCTGGCTTACCGCTAAAGGTCCTGTGTATATAGTCGACCTTGTCCGACGACATCGGACCGACTTCCCCATGTCCTAAGAATGAGGCGAGGTTTTTGTCCCACTACTTCTATTAAGTCCCATGTAATACACGTTGGGCTTATTTTATTGAATATCACGGTGTCTCAAATGAACTCACATTTCTCATGTTTCTCCCATAATTATTTAATATGTGTTGCTATAATAATTGTCATATATTTACCCTAGTGTCAACCCTTCATCGTCTTCGAGAGGAACTGGGTGAACAAGTAAAATTTGAAATGAAATATTTGGACTCAAGAATGGACTTCTTCGAGACACAGTTCATCAACGAGACAATCCTAATACAGCCAAAGACCGTACCACAGATTCAGGCCGTCGTCAAAGCAGCCAACAGACTAGAGCTTAAGGTACGGGTTTCTGTTCAAATCACCGTATGGATCGTAAAAACTGTATTTTGTACCTCACTAGTGAATCACCTATATATTTTTTCTTGATTAAAGTAGAACCAATCTTATGAAATGGTATTAAAACTAAAAGTTACATGATCTCAATATATGGGGTATATAGTACTTAGTACTTTGGGAAATTAAGTTTTCAACCATAAAAAGTCATGTACAAAAACAGACTTTAAAAGCTACAAAGTTTTAACAACTTTGGCTCATAGTTTAGTCAATGTTACATATACGTACTAGTATCAAAATGTGATATGTGAAACTTTTTTAGTTTCTAAAAAGTGCTTTTTAAAGGAATTTTTTGCTTTAAAAATCGTTAGTTGATTTCTTAAATTACTAAATTACTTTTTAACTTGCCAACACATTTGAGTGACACATTCGATATGACATTTATTAATGAAATTTCCTTGGCTCAATATTCGCTATGATGTTTGAAATTTTCTCAAAAAAATTGTTTTCAAAAATCTCTAGAATAGCCTTTAAACTTCACATGGGGCCTTTAACACGTCCATAGTCCGATCGTGGAGGTTTTAGATCCAGTTTAATGGTGCGGTGGTATCATGCCAGTACCAAGGGATCAAAGTTTAGCTTGGTCGTTCTATGCTCATTCTATATTCCAACATCGGTACATTAATAACAGATTCACATTTTTCATTTTCAAATGATCATATTCTTAAACCAAATAGTAAATGAATGATAAAAAAACATCTTTTCAAGCTTCACATGGGGCCTTTAACACGTACATCAAATGATCATATTTCAAAAACAATCATCAAAAGGAAAGCCAGTATGTCAACGTAACTGAATATAACCTTATGAATAAGTCATTAAATATACAAACCATTTCTTTTTTTATTGATAGGAATCAAATAAAAGTTCACAGGAAATGAATATTTTATGGCTAATAGCTGAGGTGAAAGATCTAGAAATTACTAAATGCAGATTTATAGTTTTCTGTATATCCCGTAAAGCCGGATCAGAATTGAGCCATAGCCTTAGGGCACACAAGCTGTTATCTAGACACAGTATTATTTATAGTTAGGTGATTTTTTGTGTTTTGGATTGCCAGCCAAAAGCTTAATTTTCCAGATGTCTTCGTCGGACCTTCTGTCTTAATTAAAAAAGATGAAACATTTAGTATGCAATCTCGATATTGTTTCGTTCAGTACACATACTAAGCCCCGGGTATTAAACCCTTGAATAAGCTCGATCTTGAAGGATGACGTGATTACGATATTCAAAATTACTGTCGCCATTTTTTTCAGATTTTGAATCATGAGTTTTGGTCTTATTTACAAAAAATTCAAAGCATATAAGAAGTGATCAAGATGTAAGATAAAATCTTATGGATTGCTGATTATGAATTTATAGCCAGTTTAATGTCAGACATTAACGATAATTGGAAAATTGGAGAAGTTTGAAAATATCTAGATAGCATTCTGGGAGTCAATCATCCGTGGGCAGAATCAGAGGTATTGGGAACACTGTACTGAGGTGGCGTTGGTTTGTGACCTAGGCGTGTAAAGATAAGAAAATCAACATTTTAAACAATCGTTTCATTTTAGCATATATCGCGCTGTAATTCATTAGATTTCTTTTTTTAATGCTCAAATCATGAGAACTGAAAATGCACAATAAAACTATGACGAATACAAGACATTAATATGCA
Source organism: Owenia fusiformis (assembly GCA_903813345.2). Lineage (NCBI taxonomy): Eukaryota > Metazoa > Annelida > Polychaeta > Sabellida > Oweniidae > Owenia > Owenia fusiformis. The sequence continues at coordinate 17,155,100 of CAIIXF020000003.1, forward strand.
AAATGTCACCACCTGCCATTTGTTACAGATTCCGAACGCCAAACGCCAAACACACCGTCCACTAGAGAGTATAATAATATTTCAACGTGTCAATATTTCAATATGTGGAGATCGGGGTGGTGACATAATTAAATATTTTAATAACATCTGAAATTAAAGGGTTTACGATATAAACATTCATATTTTATTTGATCAATCCGCTAATATTACAGACGTTCCAGGTCACGTGTTATTCATGTTTTCGCGTACACTGGCCTTCCATCGGCGGTACCTTTTAAATTCATTCATCAAGGGAGGTAATGTTGCCGTGCCTTGTCATTGCGTGATACAACTTCCAATCTAGGTACTTATATTAGACCATGTCCTATAATCAGGTATTGATGTTCTAATGAAGCTGATGTCTTTTGACTTAGAACCAGGCACTTTAAACTAAATGTTAGATTTTATGTTCCTAGACAGCGGGATGAGACTATGTTGTTGACTATGGGAAGCGAAATACTAGAAATAGATATTATGCCAATTAAACGTAAAGACGTAATGTTTCAAAAAAGAGATATCTTATTAATTATGGAGGTCATAAGTGTATTGATGCAATGCGATTTTCCATAATCTTTTCTAGGGCTATCGTGACTTAACATGACACGAAGCAGGCTAGGCGTATAATAGTATTGCATCCTATCCAATTGTTATGGCCTTCAACTTTTTGTGGACGGTGTTCGGCGGTCGGCGTCTGTAACCACAACTGATTCTGTTTAGACTGAAATTTTAACGTGAACATATATGAACAATTGTCTTGAATTCCAACACATTTCTGCCATATCTATTACAATGGCAACAAATGAGTGGACTTGCAGAAGTAGTCTAAGAAGTATTATGATACGATCTGTAAAATGAAGCCCTTTGATTGGTCAGTTCATGTGCTGTACCAATCTGTATTGCTACTGAGATTGGCCATTGATCATCTCCGTATTGTCCGTATTCACCTCGGTATTCTGTATTGGCACTCGACTTCGTCTCATACCAAACAGAATTTCTCGAAAAGAATATATACTGTATTGCACTTCAAATCATTCAATAACTTACACTCCCCTCCATAAGTTTGGCAACCTTTTTTCCCCCATTGAACTACGTGTTAAAGCCTCTTTACCTTTGAATTTTTATTTACTTAACCTGCGATGAAAATACTTATACTATTGATGGAAACGTAATTTGACTTTAATTCCAATACCTCCAAATTTTCTCAATTTTTTTCCTCAATTACAATAGGTCGAAAATTGATGATAAATTTGATGAATTTTTGAAAATCGACATTCCCATGTTAACCAATGGGAAATGGTAGGTTTGCCGCAGGTCATATGACAGAGTATTGGAAATAAAGTCAAGTTACGTTTCCATCAATATTATAAGTTATTTCATCGCCGGTTAAGTAAATAAAAATTCAAACGTAAAGAGGCTTTAACACGTAGTTCAATGTGGGAAAAAGGTTGCCAAACTTATGGAGGGGAGTGTATACTATTTAGACTGATTCAAATTGTTACTGTAAACATATATATAATCAATCACGTTTCTGGCAATTCTGTTACCATGGCAACAAAGGAACGGACTTGTTACATTTTGTAACCATTTGCAATATTTTAAGAAGTAGTGTTCATAGGGACTTGATTTTTTGTTGTCAACACACATACCACTTTTATAACATTTTGTCAGTTTCAGTTACCATGACAATGAGTATAATGTTACCATGGAAAAATGCTATATGTCTTAAAACACTTCTCTTACATACTTTTACTTAAGAATGCATAGTCACATTGACATTGACTTGAAATGCTAACATGGCAACAAATAAGTAACATTTTGTAACCACTAGCTATAACTTACGAGCTCAAAGGTTGTGGTAACGATTTGTCATGTTAATGCCTTGTTGTTCTGTGCTACGCTCTGCCCAATCACTTAATAAAGACAAATGTTATTGTTTTCCTCATGATCAAACTTGCTTTATTGTAAAGCCGCAACATGGGTATGTAGCATTTATATTTTATGAAAATTGATTGCATCCATAAAATGTGAGTGTGGGGGTTTTGTGTACATAACGCTTTCATACATACGGAATCTTCTTGTTTATCTCGATGGAGCAAAAAGTAAGTCGTTCGTGATCAATATTATCCTTTGTAAAAAATTGACTTTGCACCCCAAAGAGGACTTCGTTTATGAAGTACTTTTTATTACTTAAAGCACAGATCAAAGATAAATAGAGTAGGCGTATATTTCCATTACTATCTTGTAATTAGCTAGTGTCATTCACAGTCTGCGTCAAGGTTTGAATTCTGTAGTTGTGAAATATGATTACTCCTTATTTAAAAATAGATTGCGATATATTATTGACTTGTGTCACTTAAATACCTGGTTCAATCACCAGACTGATTTGTTTTTATAATTGGTATTGGTTGCTATGTAGGTAAATTTGCTGCTAAGCGTCTCAAAATCTCGCCTACGCGTTCCCACGGCAAAAGGTTTCTTTTATATACACGTATGTCTAATGAGTCTACAAAAACTCGGTGCGGATGAGATTAGGAATCGGTGCGGAGTTTCATCATATCAGTCATTTTAGATTCGAGCTTGGGATAATTTTAGATCGCATGCTGTGAGCTATTGTAATCGTCCACTTGTCTGTACGTCTGCCTGTCTGTCATCACATCAGTGGCTCACAACAATTCAAATGGTTCACTTTTAAAATGCGTCAATAAAAAGTCTTTAACTTCCCATAAGTCGCGTCTCAAAGCTCACCTTGTTTCAAAATAGCGGCCATTTTTATTGCCAGGAAATTAGGCTTTATGTTATATATTTTGGTCATTAACAAGTATTTCAAAAATAATGTCGACTAACATGTTTCAGCAAAATATATAAAGACACTTTTATTGTTGAAATATCACTTTTTATGTTATAAACACAAAGTATGCATAGCGCATTAAAATTGTATAGACAGCTAAGTGTATACATGTAGGTTAACAAAATGTCTAGAAGTTTTTGCAAAATACATTTTGAAATTTTAAAAATGACCGCCACTTATGGCTGAAAATGTCTCTTTGATCATACATTGTAACTCAAAATTATTCTATTAATTTGCTTGAAATAGTACATTTCATTTTAAAGTTGACAGAAATGTCTCCAAATTTTAATAAAATATGTCGCAAAGATTCAAAACGAACAAGCCGTGTGAAATGCTCAATTATATCCACATGTATGTGGTCTTAGGGTTCTCTAATAGTGCAAGTGAATATAGCTTTGGGATATCACGGCCCATCTATGGATATAGATTTAGAACCATATTCACGAACTATTTAATTGATCTTAAAATCCCATGAGCTATTTATACACGAGGAAGTGATATCTGAACCATAGCCCCCTCCTTATACATCCTATACACACTGTGCTATGCGAAAACAACCGGTTCGGATATCATGAGCTCAAGGTGCGGATATTAACCGTCATTTTTTCATTTGCATTTTTGATATTTTATAAGCTAAGGGGTGTTGGGTACTCAATTAAAGTCATACATTTGTAGGGGATACCAATTGTGGGATCCACAGCCTTTAAAAGCGTTAGGTAAAGAGGGACTCTGATAAATCAGAATGGGGGATACCTAATAAAAGTGAAATTTTATAATTTGTCAATAGTCGTATTCTTCATTCTTGAACGTGCACTAAGCAATCATCTTTGCTCCATAGCAAAGAATTTGAAATTTTTGTTTATTACACAAGAGATGACCAATCGATATAATTATTTTTGCATTTTGAAAGTTATAAACATTCTTTGTGAATTGAAAGATTTATCGGATATGTGCTACCTCTAAACATGCGGTGCGGATATCGTCACTTTTCGGATGTCAGTACCGCTTGTTAAGAGATAGCACATTTTTGTTTAATGATTCCCATTTTGTATAAAATCAAACAGAAACTTTTCAACGTTTAAAATGCAAATATAATTTGTATTGATAGGTCATCTCGATCATCAATATTGAATGAATGCTGTTTAGGCTGTGAAACAGCTGCAATTTCAAATTATTTGCTTCAGGGAGAGTATTATTGTTTGATGTGCCGAGAAGAATGAACTACACACCTATTTACACAATTTCCTAAATTAGGGAACGTGTACACAGGAATGAATATACTTTAGTACCCAACCCAATGCCTTAGTTGGTGAAATATCACGAAATCAAATTCAAATATGACCGTTTATATCCGCACCTTGCGTATATGATATCCGCACCTTGCGTATATGATATCCGCACCGCTTGTTTTCGTATAGCACAGTCTGTATAGAGTGTTACATGCAGATCCATTTGCGTCTACAACTTTTGTGTTTTCCCTTATTACAGGTGCGAGTGATTGGCTTAGCAGGATCATGGTCCCCTCTTTGGTCAGAATATGGCCAGATACTAATTGATCTACAACATTTGCAGAGACCAGCTGGAGACAGAATGACATTTCACCCTGCAGTAAGTTTGAGCTCAGAAGAGTTATGAATATAGTCCAGAGTATGGATACAATAGTTAGAGATGCAGTTTTTGCGCAAATAAACCAATACGTTTGCGCTCCAAAGAGTTATAAGAGTTCTCCGTCTTTTTAATTTGTCTTAGAATGCGCATGCGTATTACAATGGTTGACTCAAACAACTGACACAAAAAAATAAAAATAATCAAACAAAATGCCATATTAAAGAGAGAATCAGATCTCGTGAGCAGCCTAACAAAAAATTGCTTCAATTTTAGAAAATTTCTGGCTTATGTCATTCCTTGTCATGTCTATTTTCTAAAAATCCCCAAAGTGCACACTTTATTTGAGAATGGTTACCATTCTTATCATTTGGGAGAATTTAAACATTTTCAGAAATTTTTGCACTTTGAATCCATTATAACTTCACCAATTTATATTATATCATGAGTATTTTGGGAGATATCGTATTTGAGATTGTAAGGAATAGATGGTAGGTCAAGTGTACATGATGCTTGTAATTTTGTCACCCCCATAGATCTGATTCTGCCTTAAGTTACTCTACAGACATTTTTGCTTGCAAATGGTTTGCATTTATGTATTTATATATGCCAATATTGTTGCATGAATGATGTCATCCACGAACTAAACTAAGTAAATTAAGAATTTAATTTTATACTCCAGGTCCAAGAAGATGAAGATGCGACTATTTCCTCCGTCGCCAGTGCCTTAGTATTTGAATTGTACGACTTCATGGAACGTCATAATGTCACGTGGCTCAGTGGAATCGGTTATAGTGGTGCTACCCTGGCGGGATTATTTTCCACAGCTTCACATGTAGGTTTACAAAATTGAATTAAAATAGTTTTTTAAATAAAGACTTATAGTATGATCGTAGAAATATTGTACTTTCAAAGACCCATGACAATTTTTTAAAAGTACCTACTGGCCTTCCACTGTTTCTGTATTCTCTAGCATATACTAGTACACTATGCTCCAAAAATCTGGTTACTTTTGAAAACCCTCGAGACCAAATTCAAATATTGTGGATATTACACAAGCGAGTCCCATTGAATTGTTTTCTTTGAGTACAAAGGGTTCTCCAACCAAAACCAAACAGTAATAATGTGAAGAAAAAATCAAATGGATACTAAATTAGAATTTATGATAGAAATGTTCTTAATGTACTGATTTAATCACTATTTCAGGGAGAAGGGATTAAAGAAACAACATTAAGTGAATACCTAGTCGGTGTGAAACTAGTTGACAGCAACGGCCAACTCAGGTCCTACAATATACATGAACATTCGAAACAAATGCAGGCGTTACAATGCTGCCTTGGGATGTGTGGTATATTCTACGATGTGACAGTTAAGGTATATAGCCATCTAGTTTTCAATAGCATTAGGACAAGTTCGTAGCCAGCTTTTTCCAAGGGGGTTGTCAGTTTTTGGCCTAAAATCAATCAAAAAGTGCTCAACATTTGAGTTATCCAAGTTTGAAAAATGAACTAACATAATGACGTCACTGACCAATTGACTGACCTTTAGTAGGGGAGCCAAGGGTCTCAAAGGTGCCAAAAAGTTGTTTCTATGACCACCCTAATAATAACTCATATACAAAATAAAAATTGATTATGCTAGAATATTCACTCAACCTTTCATTAGTCTCGTTCTAGGATCACCCTTAGGCATGACAACCAAAAAAAACAACATTGAATTTTGTTTTGCTTTAACAAGTACCTTAACGATATCTTTCGAATTCGTATTTGCATTACCTCCAATATAGAACGTTCGCACACTGGCTATACCAATGGAGCGTTTCTGTTAACGCACAGAGTACGGTCAACGCGAGGGTAACAGACGAACTTGTTGCCAAGGTTAACGTTGTATTGCAATTTTAATGGTATAAATATTTTGTATGCTGTAAAGTAGTAATAAAGTGTGACTAAAACCAACAACTTTGTCGATGAAATTAATTAAAATGCAATGCAAAAGAACTGCAATCTAAAGTGAATATAGAATTAAGTATGAAAAGTTAACTTCAATAATATTCTGTGTTTTTTCCAATATTTTCTCTCGTTGAACCGTACCCCATGCGTTTATCTACTTTGCGTTACTGGTACAACCACTATGGTATGACGTACGCAATATTATTATATAACATGCTGATCAAATTTACACTCCCCTCCATAAGTTTGGCAACTTGTTTCCCCATTGAACTACGTGTTAAAGCCTCTTTACGTTTGAATTTTTATTTTTTTATAATTTATTTACTTATAATATTGATGGAAACGTAACTTGACTTTATTTCCAATACCTCCAAATTTTCTCAATTTTTTTCTTCAATTACAATAGGTCGAAAATTGATGATAAAGTTGATGAATTTTTGAAAATCGTCATTCCCATGTAATCCAATCGGAAATGGAGGGTTCGGGGCAAATCAGAAATCAGGATATCTTTTCAGTAAAAGATTCAGCAAAAAATATTTTCATATAGAAAATTGAATTGTCTAACTTTTTTGAACACTATAAGTGATAAGTTTATTTGATGAATATTAAAGTTACAGCGCTTCAAAGTCATTTTTGAAAATAATTTTTCGTCTCCTGTGTTATTTCAATGGGAGAGGTTTTTTGAAAAACAATTTTGACTTTAAAGCCCTATAACTTTGTTGAACCTGAAGAAACATATCAATTTTTTTTTAAATAAAGTTAGCAAATTCAATTGCCTGCCTAACTCGTATTTTTTGCAAGGACTCGGATGGATGGATATTCTGTCATATGACTTGCGGCAAACCTACCATTTCCCATTGGTTAACATGGAAATGTCGATTTTCAAAAATTCATCAAATTTATCATCAATTTTCGACCTATTGTAATTGAGGAAAAAAATTGAGAAAATTTGGAGGTATTGGAATTAAAATCAAATTACGTTTCCATCAATAGTAGAAGTATTTTCATCGCAGGTTAAGTAAATAAAAATTCAAAGGTAAAGAGGCTTTAACACGTAGTTCAATGGGGGAAAAGGTTGCCAAACTTATGGAGGGGAGTGTATGTGTTTCATTTTATCCTTCACCGTGGCAGTAAAAGTGATGATAAATAATATTAAAACTGTACTTCTGAAGGATTAACCTTGGTAACATCACGTTTGTCATTAACGGCGCTTATCGTGCATTGCTCTCAGACAGTCGTGATCAATAATGCATGACGGGCATCCAGTATATCAATTAATCAAGCTGATACAATAACTAGGTTATTGTTTCACTAGAATACACAATACAATAGCTATATGAACAGCGCGACTACAAAAATTTTATCAACTTGTTGAAAATTGATAAATTCGTGGAACTGCTTAACTCATGATAAATACTGCCACTTATTAGAGTTTCGCACCTATTAATATCGTACAAATGTATCTCAAATAGCCTTTTGAGGTTTACAAAACGAAAATGAAGAGGAAATGAAGATTTTTTTGAGTTAAAATGATACAGAGTGTCCCAATATTGCGCACCAGGCTATCATTTTCTGTTACATGTACCTGGTGCTAAATGTTGAATGGAATTCCACAAAGGGTGTCTTTTTCAATTTGGATATCCTGAATCTCCATACTCTTGAATTTCAGGTATATCCTGCTGCTGTTACTAGACAAAGGCACCGCTTTTGGCGCGTGAGAGACTACATCCACAACCCAGAGAATCTGAATACGATCTTGCGGGACAATATCGGCGTACGTATGGGCTGGGCGCCCTATTCCGGGGCAACGACCTCAGAATGGAGATACGCTGGAATTCATTCGAAACTTCCCAAATCATGGAGGACAGACAATGATCTCATGTGGATAAAGTAATGTCCCTTAATATATCAAAGTCTTCATATGTTTTTGTACAATGACAGCCTCTCTTCGTAAATCAGGATATCTCCCATCAATGAAAACAGGATTTCAGAGATTTGTTAAATCATTTTATCTTCACTTTGAAAAAAAATTTTACTATCAAAGTACTGAACTCAATTCGTTGTGGCTAATTAAAAAATTTGAAGGCGTAAAAATTCAGCATTTTTTATTTGATTTTAATTTTGCCACACTCAGTCATAATAAAAGTTGAAGGATTTTGCAGTCTTGCATAACACGCTTTGTACCTTTCCAGGCTTACTGATGATTCTAAAGAGTACGAAGACTACACGTTAGATCCTCCTTACGCTTACCCACCGCCAAGGAGAAATAGTAGAGATGTTATCAAAAATATGACTTATCATGACACGACGCTCACTCGTGTTACTACAAACGCGGAGTCGGAATCTGGAGCGAATGCTACGAGCAAACCAAATGCCACACCAGCTCCTCCTCCGAAACATTGGCTTCAAGATGCAGCTGTACGTTTCCTTTCACATTGATATAGGAAGATAAAGAGACTTTAGTTAGCATTTGATACTTTGAAAGATTTCGCTGCTGAACTTAATGAAATATATAAAATACTGATTCATTACTATCTTCTAAAATTATTATTATTATTATTATTATTTATTTCCTTATATTGTATAATATTACAATTACATGAAGTGGAAGACCCCCTATTGGGGATATTATCCACAAAGTAGGAAATTACAAAATGAATTGATCAAATCGCCTGTACCTACCCCCTCTCCGAGGCCTGTTCGCTCATATGGTAAGGATATGTAAAATAAAATTTTGCTTTGTGCCAGAATGAAAGGTGATGTACCTAGATTAGATACTTGAAAATTGCAAGAAACAGTATATAATTTCACACTAAAATATATTGCTGAATGGTCAAAATAATAGTGTATTGGATTGAACATATACTTCATGACAACAATTTTAATTTCAATTTACTTTTAAATTTAGAAGGAGAGTTAATGTGTTGCAGGTCATCTGTGAGATTATTCCAGGAATCAGGTCCCTGTTTACTGATAGAAAATTGTCCAATATTAGTTCTAAATTTCGAAGGTCTCAGTTTTAATTGCTGTCTTGTCAGGTGTTCATGAATTTCTCTATTTGGGGTGAAGTAGTTATTAAATTGTCTCTCATAAGTTTTATTGATGCCTTTAACACATTTAAATACATAGAGAGCAGTGTTAAGTTCAACAATTTGGAAGATGTTTAGTATGCTGGCCTCTTTAAAATAAGGGGCTGTATTATCTCTAGGCTTACAGTTATTAAAAAGTATTCTTATGAATTGTTTTTGTAATCTATGGATTTTAAGTAGGTATGAAGGTGGAACATTCCCCCAGATTATAATATTGTAATTGATGTAAGAATAAATAAGAGAGTAGTATATCGTTTTTAGTGCTTTGTAATCTAAGTTTTGTTTGACTCTATGGAGTACTGCCAAAGTCTTTGATATTTTTGTTTCAACATGTCTTATGTGAGGCTTCCAGGAAAGATGTTCATCGATAAGCACCCCTAGGAAATTACTTACTTCAGTCCTACGTATGACAGTATTGTTCATGGATATTTGGATTTTGTCATAATCAATAACTTTTTGAGGTGATTTAAAAACAAGATAGTTAGTTTTAGCAGGATTTAAAGAAAGCTTGTTGCATTTGAACCATTCACTTATAGTAGAAAGCTCATGATTTATGGTCAAGTTAAGTTGTTCAAGATCCTTACCAGAAAATAACATGTTAGTGTCATCAGCATATAAAAACATTTCAGCAATGTCAGAGGATTTGTAGATGTCATTAATATAGATAATAAAGAGGAGGGGACCTAATATAGTTCCCTGTGGCACACCAAAAGACAAATTAGCAGTATTGGAGAGAGTACCCTCAATATCAACAACTTGTGACCTATTTGAAAGATAACTTTTGAACCAATCGGAGGCAGTTCCCCGAATACCATAGTGATCTAACTTTTGTAACAAAATGTCATGATTTAATGTATCGAACGCTTTGGAAAGATCACACATGATTCCAATACAGTATGATTTTTCTTCAATTGCCCTGCGCACAGTTTCGACAAATTTCAAGATTGCCATGAATGTGGAGTTGTCTTTTTTGAAGCCGTATTGGTGAGCATACAGGATGTTCTGTCTTTCCAAAAAATCAACAATTCTTGTGGCCATACATTTTTCATAAAGTTTCGAAAAAACAGATAAAAGAGAAATTGGTCTATAATGAGTAAAAGTGTCCATTCTGTCTTTCTTATGGATAGGTAGTACCTTGGCAAATTTTAAGTCTTCTGGGAAAATTCCATGAGTGAAAGATAGATTAATAAGATGAGTCAATGGTTGAGAAACTAGGTCACTATGTAGTTTAATAATTTTTGGCTTGAAATCATCAGGACCTGCAGCAGAGTCTTTTAGATTAAGTAGCAACTTAGTAACTTCTTCATTATCAACAGGATTAAGAAAAATAGAGTTAACAACCTTAGGTATCTTATTTAAAAATTCATCATAAGTTTTATCAGAGTGACCTATAGCATCAGAAGAGTTTTTTCCAATATTTGCAAAAAAATCATTGAACCCATTTGCTATATCTTTTTTACCTGAAAAAGACTGATTCCTATCAAAAAATCTATTTGGAAAAGGCTTATAATTTTTTTTCTTTCTTTGCATAATTTCATTAAGTATTTTCCAAGTATTTTTGATGTTAGAAGATGCCTCAGAAAATCTGGCTTGATAAAATCTTTTTTCTGCTATTCTTATAATATGTTTCAGGCGGTTTTTGTAATTTTTATATGAAGTATTATTTTCCGGCGTAGGGTTTTTCAAATAAATTGTGTAAAGTTTATTTTTATTTTTACAAGACGTTAAAATACCACTAGAAAGCCATGGTTTTTCATTATTTTGAAAATGTTTGATCTTTTTTGTCCTAATTGGAAATGATTTTTCATAAACTGATGACATTTTACTTGAAAACAAGGAGTATGCAGTATTTGGGTTATCACAATCATATACGTCACCCCAGTTAATGTCACTTAGCTGATTTTTAAAATTAGCAATTGTTTTTTCATTAATCTGTCTAAATTTTATTTCCTTATCTTGCTGAGATTTCACTTTCTGTTCGGCAATAGCAAAAATAGGTAAATGATCAGTTGTAGAGTCAACTATCATACCTGCTAAGGCTACATTTGGTACATTTGTATAAATGTTATCTATTAAAGTTGCTGTATGAGATGTAATTCGAGTGGGTTTGTATATAAGAGGGAGTAAATTATGAGAGAATAGCATGTTTATGTAGTCATTGGAAGAATTATTTTGTTCAACCTTAAGTAAATCAATATTCATATCACCCATAATATAGACAAGTTTGTTTTCGGAAGTAATTTTTCGAAGTAATGGTTCAAACCTTCTATTAAAAGCATTAATATTAATATCTGGGGGTTTATAAATGCAAGAAATGATGATGTTCCTTGAATTTGAGTTAACAATTTCAACTGTGACAGAATTACATTCATTGTGATCGAGTTGTAGGTCCGGTCTGTCCTTGCACTCAATGTCTTTACGTATGTATAAGCCTGCACCCCCACCACGATTATCTCTGTGATCAAAAAATGAATTATATTTATAATGATTACATAAAGGAGCAATGTTGTCATTCAGCCATGTTTCTGAAATTCCAATAACTGAGAAGTCTTTCTCAAACTGCGCCATTAAGCTAAAAATATTTAATTTATTGGAATTTAGACTTCTAGCATTGAAATGTAAAACACTGAAAGAGCTCATAGATTTGTTTAATTGAGTGTTAATGTCATTTAATGATTCATGGTATCTACAAGAGGTCATATTGTTATCTAGTTGTACATTTAATTGATTGAGGTCATCATTATCATTTTCTATTCTATTTAAGTCACGAGCATTAAATACAAAATTATTGCACTGATCATAAACTGAGATGTCTTCAATTAATGCATTGTGAAAAGGTAACTCATTCCACAACCCTGGCACATTAAGTAACACATTAGCCAGGATCAAAGATCCATAAAACCATATGAACAGACAGGCAGCAGGAGGGGAGAGGCACACCAGACGACATTAAAAAATTCATTCTGTAAACAGTGAGTTTACTGGCAATTGCTCTGCACTGGCATGAAAAAATTACAGTTATGCGTTAATACTCATTATAACTTGGTGTAAATGGTACCTCTGCAAAATTACATATAACGCAAAAATGACTATTAAACATATACTATGTGAATTTATGGAAATTTAAGCTGAGAAGAAGGAAATTCTGAGATACAGTAAATGAGCATCTTACTGTCAGGTTATACATATACAGGAAATCAAAAGGTCATGGAAAGTAATAATGAGTACACATGTACTAAGCTTACTAAATATCCATGTGTATGCAATGCACAGTTCAACGAAAAGCCTCAACAACTGACTAAGAACAAAAAATAAAACAATGTTTAGGATTATATTGAAAGAAACAGCATGAATTCAATATAAGCTCAGCATATGTTCAGTGTTGTGTAATGCTTCAAACAAAACAACAACAAAGTCTCATGTTAGACTAATAATCCACTAATAATATAATAATATGATAATAATCCACTATGTGTGAAATCATAATAAAAAAAACTGAGATGCCCATGTATCAATTAACAAATACGATCAACATAAGTTTAACTTTAACTCTGCAAACATTCAGATTAATTTTTGTTTTATTCCTAAAATACTCTTCCGTTCGCAATTTTAAGTAACCGAACATTGTGCATATTACTACGTTCTGAAGGCATCAAGGCCGCCAACACTTTCAATCTCATTTACTTTCTTGAAATCTTGCTATTTGCAAAAGCGGAAAGAAGTGTTAATTTTCAGAATAGCATTAATGTATTATTTAACATTCATTGTAGGCGGCTGCAAAGTCGGGAATAGAGAAGTATTTCATTCGCAAAAATGCAACTTATCATCGCTCTGCGTCTGCCCTGAAGTTGGGTAGTATTGAGAGAATACACAAGCCCATATATGGCATGGGCTTCATTTCCCCGGAGAACGAGAACTTTACAATGACTGACAAGATGGCCAAGGTACACATACAGATTATACCAAAAAATGAATTTAAATTTTTTATATCAAACGTATGGAAACTATAAAGTTCACAAACAGTGGCGGTTCCGGGGTGGGCATGGGGCCCGCCCCCTCCACTTTAGTGGGCCCAGAATTTTATTTTAGTTTTTGGGCCCCAATATTTTGCAGGGCATTAGAAAAATGGGCTTTTTGGCCAATTTATCAAATATTCTGGATTCGCCACTGAAGAACCCCTCCCCCCCCCCCCGTTATTATGCATTATCTCACTTCCTTTTGTGTTTTTAATTCAAGCTTCAGAAGGTATACACTTTTCCGATTTCAATTTCCGCCGTAGTTATCATGATGGCGTCATTTTAAGAATCCCCAAAAAACAATGCATTACGCGGTCAATAGTCGAAACTATTGAACGCTCTTTGACCAATCAAAATCGAGTATTTATATTGGAATACTTACAATAGCTAATATTTATGTTATTGTCTTTTCAGATTGTATTCTCTATTATTGAGGAAGAGATGCACCAAAAAGGAGTCATCTCTGTCATAGAAGTATTGTTCAGGTGGTTACGGACGAGTGACTCCAAGTGTTTTCTCTGCCCCAACAATTACCCGACTTCCTATGGCCCTTATGTCGTCGTTACCGAGATACTGGGGATGCCGGGATTTCCGTTTAACGATTTTTCGAAAAAAGTGAGTGTTATACGAGAGTACCGGATGATAAAAGTGAATCAAATAGAGTAGTCAAATAATTCCTCGATGAGAATGAGTCTTCTAATAAAACATTCAAATAGTCAAAACTCTGCTCGGGACGTCATTCATAGTCTATAAATGTACCATAACTTTTCATAGCTCTTAACAATTTTAGAATAGATTTATTTCACCTTAGTTATAGTGAGTCTTGCCTGAAGAGTGTAGCCCCCCCCCCCCATATTTCTTCACCTTCCCAATACAACAAAGTTGAATGTGTACACGAGAGGGTATACATATATATAACACTACAAGTATGATCCTCCTTGTCTCTGGGTTTCGTGCAGTGTAATACCCGGGTAATTCCAAGTCGGAAAGATGGGATGCATGACGATGGAGCGTAACTAATTCACTTGCTATATAATCACACCGGAATAGCCTGCTTACAACGGTAAAGTCCGATACCGTTGTCACAAATGGCGGACATAACCGTCGCTCTTATCGTCGCTAATTCTGTGCATGTATTAAGCTCATGTGATGATGTTTCATATGAAATCCCAATTTCGATCAAATTGGATCGTGAATCGCCACAATATAACGTCTTCCGTATCGTCAAGTACAACGGAATCTGAATTTGAGTAATTTAGAAAGACAACGACATATGGTAATTACAGTGTCCGTTGTCCCGTATCTCATTTTGATCGGTTAAATTAAGGACTTTATTTCGACGGTAGAACATTATTAACTGTACAATGAATATTAAGACACGATTGATTGTTGTTCCAAAGGAATTTAGTCTAGTCGCTCTATTAAACATACAGTTCATGAAAATCTAATTGAAGCGACGGTTATGTCCGCCATTTGTGACAACGGTATCTAACTTTACCGTAGTCAGGCTATTTCGGGGTGATAATAAACTTCAATATACTTAATTTATACTCCAACAATTTATGTTACTTTCGTAAATTACATAACAGAATATTGAAACGAACTTTTATATCTAGCCTTGCCCAAGTCGGTATTTTTTACTTATCTGATCTTGAATTATTACCGCCTTGTACAATCCAATACATCTCCGCTGTTATAATGCTGAAATATTCAACGGTTTCGAGATTTCCATAATACCTACGCTATCAGGGGTATCGCGAAACCTTATTGATTGACAGATATCGCGTGGACACGACGTGTGACTTCAGGCTGAATGACCAATCAAAATGTTATCAGGTTGAGCAGCATAAACAAAACAAACTTCCCATCTACGACTTGAAATTCAATGATCTGATCGAGTGTTTCGTTAGAGTTACAATATATTATATAATTAAATGTACATTGGAAGGTAAGAGTCATTAATATAAATTAAATCATGCGATTCAATGTTGATTTAAAACTGATTTCGCGATGAAAATGCACGAAGACCTAGTCCAATCAAGGGCGTTACAATACCCGGGAATTTATCGGTTCGTGCAGTACTTGTTTGTGATAGCGCCCTCTGTAGGTCACTGTGCTTATAGCCTACAGTAATACGGGGTAGGATATCGGGAATTCGGTCAGTTTCTATCCGTCGATTTCGCTATGAATTGAAGCAAGTGTGACCACTTTATCCACTTAAACAATTTGATAATTGATTAAATATTTAAACAAAATCGATAAACACGTTATACACTTCCTATCTCCTTAGAAATTAGCATGTATTTATGGATTGTGTTTTCGAACAAGGCTCGACCCAAACCAAGTGGGAAATCCTTATGCTAATTAGTATGACGTCATATTTTCCTGGGGAATCCTAGATTTCAAAGCCTCAGTCTGTTATTGTGTCAAATGTAAACGCTCTTTTGCAGACAGAAAATTGACAGATTAGCTTTTAACTTTCAGCTTTGATGTTTAAATATTCTGTATTTCTACCGGACTTCTTGCTGAATATCATATAATGTTATAACTTGATTTGGACCATTGCCTGATTGCTCATTCTGAAATTTTGATTGTGATTCATGATTGATTGGCAAGAAAAATAATTCCTATTGTTTTCCAGCGAAGTCAAAATGTTACAGCATGAGTTATAATGTCGAGTTTGCATCATGTTAAATTCTGCTAGTGATTAGAAGTCCATGCACAACGGGATGCACAAGCATACACATAAGAGACAAACACACCCAGGCTCCAGGCCGTGGATGGAAATATAAAACTATTTAAGGCACAAACTGGTATTAATAGACCGATATGTAGTGTCTGCCATGTATTGAAGGTAAACCAATCTGCATTATTAATGTTTCTTCTATCAATACATGGATTGTGCAATGGAAAAGCAATGACACAATCAAAAATGTGCATATCAATCGTGAATATCTCTCGGTTCAAAGCTTATTTCCAACAGAATCGTGTCAAAATATGTGTCTGAGTAACAGTTATACATTATAAGATCGCAAACTCTTACCAATTATCAGCCGAATGGCTCATTTTCAACGAAATGTCCTTAAGACAACAGCCCTGGGTCGCGCCTGAGACCAAAAACTACTTCAAATAGCCCTCCCCTAATTATCAAGGAGGATTGGCTCCCAGAGTGCACCACCGATATTCTGTCCCATATATGGGTATGTCGTAATACAAAATTCGAATTCAAACAGCCGCCATTTTGTTCACTTCAACATTTAAATCGTGAATTTTGGTCTTATTTCCAAACGAAAAATTCCAAAACTCACAAGAAATGATCGAAATATTGGTTCGAATCTTTTGAACTGTTTATTTTGAATTTATAGTCGGTTTTAATTTCAGAAAATAACGACATTTCGACGTTTTCATTGTTGGAAAATATCGAGTTTCGATCCTGGGAGCCAATCCTCCTTGCTAATTATATTGGATAATCACATTTATGCGTGCGCGCGCAGCTCATCCACTGAACGAAACGCCACTTCCCGCTGAAATCACCGGGTATTGATCTTTCCCTTGGTCCAATCACTCCAATGTAGCGGGTCATGTTGTCGTCGATCGGTGATTGAATCTCAGCCTACATGTTTAGCGATCGTTTCAACGTTTATTGTTGAAATCTTCTCACCTTTGGTTATCCGATCGATACCCCGGCATCCACTAAACTCTCACTGATATTTATCTGATAAAATATTTGTATTTTCATGATGAATTCGTGCTCAGATTCGTGCAAGATTTGTTCGTGGAAAGTCCTGGTGAAAAGTGTACTTGTTTTAGACCGTGCATAATAATGAGCTAACGCTACAGGGCCGTCGTTGATTGGTCAAATTTTACCGACATCAACAAACTGTCGGTAAGGCACATGGCTTTCTCTTTGGTACAAGGCGGTCATAATAGAAATCAAGATAAGTAAAAGAGACCGATTTTGGCAAGGCTATTTTATATCCTGCATCTGATATCCTGTATTTATTCCTAATTTCCTATGTTATTTATACCCTGTATACAATAATTTTATATGAAGAAGCAAGAAATTTATTTTGAGGTCCGCCTTTTTTGTCATCATGACAGGAAATCGATTCATTTTACCTGAAAAATGTCATCCAATGATATTGAAAATGGTTTCAAATATGTAACAATTTGTTAAACACCGACCACCAACCAAAAATCTCGAACGATGGTCAATCGGTCATCGGTCGCAAAATTATGTCTGCTACTAATAGATACAACTAATATTACTAATAAATTGTTTGGTTTACACTAATCATGACATTCATATTTCAGTTCGCTCTTGAGACGATGAGGGAAGTTCCAGACGCAAGACCTCATTGGGCGAAAATGTATTCCAAAGTTCCGGGGATCATTCCACATATACGAAAAACATATCATGACAACCTAGAACAATTTAAAAGGGTACGTCAAAATGAGCGATGGGATCCCAATGATATGTTTACAAATAAATTGACAAGGGATATCATGTATGGCGATAGATGATGCTAAAGCTTATGACAGCATATGCTTTTGCATCTTGATTTACAAGGTTTCACATTGGACCCTCTTTGAAGTCGAAGGTGGTGATTTTAGGAGATGGTTCTCCTGCCATTTCAACATCGCTTTCATTCCATGAAATTATCCACTCGGAAAGTGTAACTCAAAATGAAAATGAAAATGAAAGCTTCGGAAGCATGCAGAATGATCATGCGCTCCGGTTCGCATATTTACGTTCCCATCAAATTCGCAAGACTACGTGGATTTGTTCATATGTGAGGGGGGGCTTTGCATTTGGTTCAATGGGTGATACATGTGATATGTAGTTGCCATCACATTTACGTGGAAGTGTGTGTCACATTTGTGAGAAGCGAATGAATGATGCTAGTCACTTTCATAGAAAGTTATTTATTTTTGAAAACTATTTTTACTTGATAGAACAATTAGAAAAGCATATATAGACAAACAATTCCTGATAGGAAATAAGTGCTTTGTTAGAAACATCTAATAGATCTAAGCATATTGGATCTAAGCATATATTTAAGCAGATCAGATCTTTAGCATATTGGATCTAAGAACATCCACATAGTGAGAATATAGATCTAAGCATATTGGATTTAAGCAGATCAGATCTTTAGCATATTGGATCTAAGAACATCAGCTTAGAAAGAATATAGATCTAAGCATATTGGATTTAAGCAGATCAGATCTTTAGCATATTGGATCTAAGAATATCTGATCTAAGCATATCAAATCTAAACATATCAGATCAAAGCATATCACATCTTAGCATATTAGACTGTCGTGGATGTTATATATATATCTTTTATTGACTGGGAAATGAATGAATGAGGCTAGTCTCTCAGTCATGATACAATAAAGCCTGTAAGTGGAACTCACTTGGGACACACAAATACAGGGTGTTCAAAAAAAAACGCAACCCAAAGAAATCGCTATATCTTGGAAAATACTTATCCAATTGTGTTCATTTTTTACTAACTTTCTAACCATGGTGTTTTGGCACTTCAGATTCACCACAAATTATCTTCATATAATGTGTAGTGAATTAGGGGAGTTTCATTAAAATCACTCCAGGGACTTTACAGTCATGGTCAAAATGCCTTCTTAAGTCTGACTGAACCAGGGTGTTTGACTGGGTTTTGAAAGCATTTCAACCAAAACTGTAAAGTCCCTGGAGTGATTTTGATTTCACTTTACAGATTTATCATACATTGAATGAAGATGATTTGTGCCAAATTTGAATAGCCAAAACACTATGGTTAGAAAGTTATTTGGTTTTATTGCTGTGGCAGTAGTCTCTGACTGCGTTTTTCGTATCTTTCCAATACTGATGTCTTTTGAGCATTTGTCCAAGGCATCATGTTTTACAACTAACTAACAACATGAGCTATACATACCCAGTCTCTTCTTTCCTTCCTGAAAAAATGAACACAATTGGACTAGTATTTTCCAAGATATAGCGATTTCTTTGGGTTGCGTTTTTTTTAACACCCTGTATATTCCATTTTTGAGGTATTCCATAAAGGTTCATCAATAAAATCATTACAATCACGATGTGTTTAGTTTAAGAGGTGTTCCACTCATAGGGTGTTCCAGGTACAGTTACAGTGTTCCACTTACAGAGTTGTTCCACTTACAGAGTTGTTCCAATTACAGCATTCCACTTACAGAGGTGTTCTAAGTATAGTGTTCCACTTACAGAGGTGTTCCACTTCCAGGTTTTCCTGTACCATCAATTTCAATGAGAGATTACAATGAGCTTAATGTCCGTTGTAAGAAAAACAATACAAGCGATGCGTATCATGATGTATCATTTCCTTTTCGCATTGAGATGATGATTTGCAACACAGAATAATAGGACGGATACAAGAATGGCTATCATTCATTTTTTCTTGGTCTACAAAGAAAATATTTTCAAATACGACATCTATTTACAAATACCTACGCTTATAACTTCAGTGCGGTTCAGCCTAAGCCATAAACAAAATATGTTAATGAAAAGATGGCAGCGTATCCAACATGTGCCGTCACATTATGGCTGTTGTCATAAATATAGATACAGGGTGACCCAAAACAACAGATCCCACAAATACTTGAATAGGGGGCTAGCTAGGGTTCTGCTTCTTTGGGTCATCCTGTACTAATGTCCTCTAGTCAAATTGATTATCAAACAGTCGCTAGTCCGAGGCTGACGAGATGATCCATAATTGAATGATTATGTACATATTTTACCAGTATTTTACATACTATGTACGAGGGCCGATCAGAATGTAATGGACCGTTGGCTCTAACTTTGCCAATATTTAGTCTTATTTCTGATCGCCCCTCTTATACCAATTTTGTAAAAATTTACGCCTAATCTCATGAAAGTGTAGTATTGTATTGTAAATAATTTGTATCGTATTGTACAAAGATCTAGAAATGTATATAAATATTAAATATGTCTGCCAATTTACTGGTGTATATTTTGGAAATATATGTAAATACTCAATGATCCACAGATAGTATAATGTAAGCAGGGTCGTTTAACTTGGATATTATTTTTTATGAAAACAATATGAACGCTGATTGCATCGTAATTAGTCAAAATGCTGAAATTGACTGTGAATGTAAATAAAGTATGTATGAGTAAATACAAATGTAAGTAATATAATACTCATTATGTTGGTTTTAATCTTTACTTTATGATATTATACACCGAAAGACACAGTAAAATCGATAGAAACGAATTATTTCAAATATATGAAGAAGTCACTATGCCACAGAACGAAATCTATGACATTTTTTCAATAAAATGTTTGATGGTAACGCTCCAAATCCTGTGCTATGCTAAAATGTATATACATAGGCTAAGGTCGATAAAAATAATTTTTAAATAAAGATGGCATGGTAATCGATCTGTGTTTATTTATTCTCTAGCTAATAATACTGGATCTGTTGGTGCTGCCATCTTTATATCGGCCCAGAACCTATGGTTATATACATATAAGCACTCTTCTGATAGAACATATGCGAGCGCACATTGTTTGGCCCACCCTGTATATGGTGAGTGTAACTCTGGAATATGACTACGTGTTAAAGGAATCAGAATGGAGAGACATTGCAAATGTGGGAAACCATCCTTTCATCGTGCCAGGAATGCGTCCTCTAACTTAACACTCCTTAGTTTAGCATCTGAAAAGGAATTGAGAACGCTGATATAAACAAAATTCAAATTACGTAAATTAATGATGTAAGTCGATGAAAAACGCAGAAATTTAATGCGCAGATTTAATGTGTCAGAAACGTTATTCAAGATCCAAAATGCAGAAATACCCCAAATTCAGTAACTGAAAAGGGGAATAGATTATTTTACCGTTTCTTTGACAGATAATCCTTAAAATTGAGGATTATCATCAGAACTTGTCTTAAATTTTACAAATTAGGCATAGACGAATCAAACATTTAATGTTGATTGAGAGCAGAAAAATATTGTAAAAATTGAAGCATTTTCTTCATAATTTCGTCCTTACTCGTTTCTCTCTCCTGCTCATTTGCAATTGTAAGTACAGCATCCTATATCGTGACCCTAGCGTACATATAAGTGCATGACTCGCTATTCGCTGGAAATATTCCCAATTATTATTTAATAATCAGATTACGATGTTTCATACAATGTCTTGGCCATTCGTGACCCATGTCACATGTTTTACATAACATCTGACTTTGATTCCCATAAACGGATCGTTAAATTGCTTTATACGAATTCATCGTCATGTGACTCTTTGTTATTGAATGAGATCGAATGATGACTGGCCACCAATTTCCTCAGATTCACATGATCCAATGCATCGTTTCGGTATTATAATCCCACGCATAAAACTCTTAACCCGGACACTGACTTTCTGTGTGCTTTTTAATGACTGACATAAACCAGCCATCATGATCGAGGATATTTCTCAGAACTTAAGGAGTTCACTAATTTAATATACAATCAACCTCGGAAAGCTATAAAGAAATTGTTTCGGTCCCATTTCCTCCCATTGACTTCCATGTTAAAAGAACTTGACAAGTGATCACATCCCTATTCAAGTTAAACAGTGAACAATAATACATGGAAAATTAACCTGTCTCATCTGAACATTTTTCATAGGAATATCACATGCTCCATACGCAATTGCAATAGTTGATATACGCGAATGCAAAAAACTCAAAATGTGAACACCTAATCTAAACGCTTTTAAGTCAATACCAATTACGTTCGGATTAGACAGGTTTCCCTGTAGTTGAATTACGCTAGCTTAATATCAAATTGAAGTTTTCGTTACATAATCAATCGATATATGATGCGTAGTATGAGCAATATATTGCTTCTAAATTAAACATGGATATTCATCTATTTCAATTACAACCGATTGAATGAATCAGTCCAATGCGGAAGTTGCTGATGCCTCATAGGCAAAGTAAGGTTACTTAGTCCCTTTCATTGACTTTAATACAAATAGACCATATTTTAATCACGTTTTATAGAGGAGACTAAAAGCAATAAACATACATGTATATACACATACTTATAGATACGGGTCACAAGGTATAAGGAATATAAATATAAGTTTGTTAATAGTTCACGTACAATGCTTTAAAAGTTCACATACAATGCAAGGTTAAACTTTCTAAGAATTTTAACCAACAAAAGTAATTTCTATAATCTGATACTAACATTGTATGATCGACAAAATGAAAGACAGATTTTTTCAACGAAACACAGTATACGGAAATAACAGGCTCGTGAGTCGAGGCTCGAGTTACTAATTATAATACATCAACTTAAGTTAAAGGCCTGACAAAAACTCAAACGGTGAAAAAAAGTCAATTCGAGAGGAAAACAGTGAGAGACTGAACCCAAGGAAATGTTGAAGAGACTGAAAAATTTGTAAGTATATTTCTTATAACAAGTTAAGTTACAGAGGATACCTTGAGTATCAGAGCCTAGTAATGCAACCAACAAGGGGGGGGGGCAAATTTCAGGAAAACATTTATGATCCCCTAAAACAATTTCTTACCCTCCCACCCCCTCCCCCGGCTCTTATTTACCTCCTTCAAAATTCAGAAAATAATAATGCAGCAGTGGCGGATCCGGGGGGGGGGGCATGGACCAAAAAAATTTGGGCCAAAAAAGGCCTTTAAACCCCAAAAAGTGGGCCTTTTAGGTCATTACTTGGCCTTCTAATGCCTTATTTTTTAATTACAGGCCAAACTTTGAAGAAAATGGGCCTCAAAATTTCAAAATTTGGGCCCGCTTTTCGGTTTTAGGGGCCCAATTTTTTTTCTATGACCGGAAATTTGCCCCCCCCCCCCCCTTGTTGATTCCTGGATCCGCCACTGTGCCGGGTTACACGGGGCTTACTTGTACAGGTTAAAGTGGGTAATTCACATTGAATATAGTATCTGAAGTGATATATCACAAGTTGTACAGCTTACGCCCAACATATTCCCGATTACCGTAATGTTTCCAAAGTAAATAGAACCAATGGTCAATGTGGCCGAATTAAACTATTGAATGCGGTCGAGTACTAAGTTCACAATCCAAACACATATACTTGGCAAGATGCCTCTAATCCATGTATTATAGTAATCTCTTAGCTGGTTTGAACGGACAAGAAATGGACAAGCATTCGTTGTATCGATCAAAATACGGTTTATTCTTCATTCTTCGACCTCCAATAGCAGAATAGAGCCTAAGACAATGACTAAATGACTGTATTTGCAGGTCAAGTTCTTATATATAAAAGAGTTTGAGACCATAACAATATGTCACCACCAGAAGTGGTGACATGAACATATTAGTGACTGTGGTCTTAATAGCCTTTACTGATTTGGAATAGCTAGACTTGCATTTTATTCATAAATACAGTCATCAACTGTTGAAGATTTTGCTGGCATTCATAAATTCATCATGACATTAATATCACTTTGTGATATCTACTCTATATTTATTCACAGTGATAATACTATTTGCTTATGTCGTAGTAAATTGAGCAAAACAAGCTAATCCCGATAAAAGTCAATCGCTTCAACATTGTACATTTTGTATGGTATTAAAAGACAAGATTAAAAATGAAAAACACCCAATTCAAAAAAAGTTTGCAGATATTTAACAATTGTTATATTTTTGGACCAACCTGTAACCCTAAAGATCACCCCCATTCAATGTTACATTCTTTCTAAAAATGTCAAGTCAAATCCTCTTTATTTTATAATCATCATTTTTTGTTGAATATCAACTTAACATTGTTTGTACCGAGTCTCGATGATATTTACTGATTAATGCACGCTGACATTTTTTTGTCAAACCACGATGTAATGACTTTTTCTATTTTACAGCTTCAAAGATGTCACTGGGAGTGATGGCCAACAACGAAATTCAACGTTTTATCCTGACTCTAATGCTGCGAACCTTCAACCAGGCAAAGCGTCCAATGTTAAAATTGAAATTAAAACCAAGGTAACACATGGCCATAATGAGAAAACCAACGTTAGAGTTAAGACAGATGGCGCTAACGGCAATGGGAAACTATTCTCAACAGGTGGCGCTGGTATCCAGTCACCAGGCGGAGTTAGGAGTGCTATCCGCAGTTTCGAAAGGGGGTCGGTTGATGATTATAATCCGTCTTCACAATCGCCAATAATCAAACCAAAGCGTTACCCCCTTCCAAACAATCAAGGGGAACGAAAGTCCAGCCCCGTTACATCTCCATCAAGTGTTAGTAACTCTGATACGTCATATCGTTCAGAGGTCAAACTAAATATAACTGGTGGTAAGGTGAATGAAACGCCTAAGTATAAACCAGTGAACTTCAATATCAGTACAAATCCAACCCCTTCTCCGACGCCCTTGTCCACAGGAGGGCATAAAGGAAAAATGACCGTTAATTTAAAATCAACAGACTTCAAGAATATTCACTTCAGCTCGGATTCGGGATTAAGTAGTACGGGAAGTCCGTTGAATAATGTCATCCCTACATCGCCAAAGGTGACGAAAAAGCCAAGAGCAGTTTCCAAAAAATGGAAAACCAAGCCCAGAGAAAATTACAAGCTTGACACAAAAAGTAATATAACTACAATCACCTTAGAGCCACCTATTACCACAAACCAGCCTATTGCTCCCAAATTAAACATTTTAAATCGTCCATTGCCGAATCCCCCTAAACCACCACGCAGCAACCTACTCCTTACAAGGAAAAAGTCGGAGAAAAAGAAAGTGTCTCATGCACATGGAAAAGGTGTTACAACCGCTATGAATAAACCATCTCCCCAATTTAAGCAGATGAAGACTATGACGACAACAATAGCACCAGATATCGCGCCTACTCCCCCTCCGAGACCGATGTCCACATTGGCGGGACTGAAGAACTTGGTTCAACAGCCAAAGAAAGAAGAGTTTGGTAAATTTCGCCCTAGGATGAGCAGATACCGCCCAAACCAGAGACAGAGGTAAGAGTGCGTTTTGCATTGCTATGAAATTGATCAATCCAACTTTTTATTAGGCCTATCACTTTCTCATTGAACGGTATTGCTTTTCAAATTGTAAATCCACACTAGAACAACTTCACAAACAATGGCTTGATATGAAAATGAAAATGACTATACCAGTTCTTAAAACTGTAATGTTTTGTACTTTGCAGAACTCTGGAGCGTCCAGTAAATGACATCCTTGATGGGACAACATCCCCCACACAGAAGCTTTCCACTCTTACAAGAAGAGGACAGAACAAACTGAACGCTTTGTTCAGCTTTAAACACGGTGGGGTCGCTCAAAACAAGACCAAATCCCTTGGCAAATCCAAAGGACATGTCCCATACAAAAGAGCCACGCGCAAAAACAAAATGAAGAAATCTTTGGATAAGAGAAAGATGAAAGGGGCGTTCGAAAAATCTGAATTGGAAGAGAAGAAACGCATCGCTGAATCAAAATGGAACAATATTGTTAAGTCAGAGAGCACTTGTGCCAATTGCACAGATCAAATAGGATATTCTTCATTCTTACAATACAACCCTGGTATTGTGTTCCACAGTGATTGCTTCAAGTGTTTTGCGTGTGGCGGTGGGTTGCAGTCCCAAACTGGGAACTTTTCTTACGTAGCTTACAAAGGATCTATTCCCGTCTGTAAACCATGTGCCCACGATATGCACGCAGTGCGCTGTGTGATATGCGATCAGGGAATCGGTAACTCTAAGTCAAGTGAAAAAACAAAATATAGACTAACTGCTGATGGGAAGCCAATGTGTAGCGATTGTGAACACAAATGTGTAGTTTGTGATAAACGATTGCCACAAAAATACAAAAGCGATCCATTTTGGGACGAGTCGTACTGCCCGCACCATGACCACGGGAATCATCGCTGTGAGGGATGTAACAGGATGGGTGGTCTTCCACTGAAAACAGAGACCCTTATGGACGGGAGAATCATATGTTTCGACTGTGGCCTAACTGCTGTCCGAAATGAACCAAAGGTGCAACAGCTATGGCAAGAAATAGTAAAGTTCTACGAAGAGGACTACACGCTAGTACTGCCACAAAAGGGTGGCTTCCCAGTGAGGACCGTGACACGCCAAGAGATGAAGGCATTAAAGAAAGACCGCGGGGACGGGAAATGTACAACACGTGGCCTGACTATAAGTGAAATAACCGTCTCACATGGCCCACGAGGGACATCAAAATCTGGCCTTGTAAGAGAAATTGTAGTATTAAGTGGTCTACCCGAGATTATCACAGCTGGCATACTTGCTCATGAATTCATCCACGCGTGGTTTACCCTACAAGATTTATCAGTGGGCAAAGAATTGAGTCCCGAAACTCGTGAAGGTACAGCTGAACTGGGAGCATACCTTTGGTTGAGGACTAAAATGACTGATAATTACGCAAGACCCGGTGATGAAGATCTCTTAGATAGAGCTGTATATGATATTGAGAATAATCAAAACAAAACGTATAGTGACGGTTTTAAGATGATCAAATTGGCTTATGATAAATGGACTCGTCATAGAGTGGATGACTTAAAGGGATGTCTGCTGTATATACACAAAGTAGGAAGAATATAATGATATTGTATCGTCATTATCTAACTTTACGTATAGATTTCGCATTTCATAGCACTAATATTTTTTATAAAATAAAATACACATTATTTAATGTTTAAAGTTATACTATAGTTATTATGTCACCATCAGAAGTGGTGACATATTGTTATAGTCGCCAACTTTTCTGTGGATGGTGCTTGTCGGTTGGTATTCGGCGTCTGTAACAGCGGCCCGGGAACAGCGGTTGGCATCTGAAAAAATGGCAGGTGGTGAAAATGTTGCATGTTAATGCCTTGTAATTTT
Source organism: Owenia fusiformis (assembly GCA_903813345.2). Lineage (NCBI taxonomy): Eukaryota > Metazoa > Annelida > Polychaeta > Sabellida > Oweniidae > Owenia > Owenia fusiformis. The sequence continues at coordinate 17,182,548 of CAIIXF020000003.1, forward strand.
CTATTCATCATGAAACTAACGCAGTAGACATTTACAGTGTAATCTTTCCATACAGATAGAATCCTCGAATATTAATAACACTGTCAAAAATGAAAATTAAAGTAATGATTCTAGCTTGATCAAGACTCCATACTGTCCTATATTTATTCATCTTCATATCAAGTCCAATATTCATTTCATGAAAAATACAAAACATGGGTTTTAGGCTGATATAAAGATGGCAGCATTGTCCAATGATGACTCGTTTATAATTCTCTGAAAGAAGATATATTCGAGCTTTTTCTTTTACTTTTCTAAGTTACATCTTATATTTGTTTGGAACTTGGTCAGATTAAATCTTTTGTTGAAATTGACAAATTGGGTAAACATGTCAAAACACTATGTAGCAGAGAAATAAAATGAAAATCACAGTGGGGTTATGAAATTATATTGATCTTTCAGTACTCAAAACATGGGGTCTGGAAAAAAGTTACGATCGAAATTAACTGATATGGATATATTAACAAATTCGGTTGGTGCATTAAAATTCCAAGAATGCAATACTATAGGGGTCAATTAAGGGATAGGTGATATATGTGCCAAAGAGCTGAACAATCATAATCTTACCAAAGGGTACTGATAAAATTATTCATTTACAATTTATGACACACTTCTAGTTCTACAGATAAGATTTACCTATATTACTGTATTATATTAATTTGCGACAGGCAGTGATCATCTACATGTAGGCTATAGGAAATTGAAACGCATTGATGTATTTAAGATTGTCTAACTTCGGCGGACAAGAATTGCAGATGAACCGATGAGTGAAATACTGAGTTGACTTCTTCAAATCTTCTGAATCTCGGTTGGATCATTTAACGACAATTCATTATTGACCCGTCATTTTTGAGGATTAAATCCATGAGAGGGTAGTTGCAATATTCCTCTAGTGTTTAGTAAGCTAAATCGCCAATTCCCTATCGATACCACTATGTCTGAATCAACTGAGAAGCAACCGCCACCAGAAAGCTCCAATCCAAATGGCCCGTCTGCTGAGGATATATCAAGAGTTATGAACATTGACTGGTTAAAAACTATCCCAGGAATTCTCAAAGCTTGGCAAGTGGTAAATAGCATCATGGTATACCATGGCCTTCTCTTTTACAACTTTATAGTCGTTCTATTCCGTGAAGTGATGAGTACCAGAATGGGTGAATCGATGTTTTAACAATACAGCTTACTAGTCTTAGACTATGGGATATATGTCACCATGCGATACGATGTCATGTAACAACCACAACACGATCGCTAGTTGTAATGTCACAAGTCACGGTCGATACGATTGCGAGTTGTCATGAATCACGATACGATTTCCAGTTGTAATCTTACATGTCACAATACGATTGCGAGATGTCATGTTACACGTCACAATACAATTGCGAGTTGTCATTTTACATGTCACAATACGATTTTCAGTTGTCATCTTACATGTCACGATACGATTGCGAGTTGTCATGAATCACGATACGATTTCCAGTTGTCATCGTACATGTCACAATACGATTGCGAGTTTTCATTTTACATGTCACAATACGATTGCGAGCTGTCATGTTACATGTAACAATACGATTGCGAGTTGTCATTTTACATGTCACAATACGATTTTCAGTTGTCATCTTACATGTCACGATACGATTGCGAGTTGCCATGAATCACGATACAATTTCCAATTGTCATCTTACATGTCACAATACGATTGCGAGTTGTCATTTTACATGTCACGATACGATGGTGAGTTGCCATTCTACATGTCACAATAGCGAGTTGTCATGTTACATGTCACAATACGATTGCGAGTTGTCATTTTACATGTCACGATACGATGGCGAGTTGTCATTTGCAAGTCATGATACGATGGCGAGTTGTCATTTCACATGTCACAATCGCAAGTTGTCATGTCACATGTCACAATACGATTGCGAGTTGTTATTTAACATGTCACAAAACGATTTTCAGTTGGCATGTACATGAAATGTCACAAACCAAGCGAGGTATAGGGAAACTTAAATATAAATAGGTTATTTACTTGAAGGGATTGAATATGACTTTTATTCCAAGGGTCAATATCATATTGTCCGAGAATAAAATACCATCCACAACGAACCTGTATACCAAATTCATGTATCATTCCAATCAGAGAGCCTGTTTCTTCCTTAAATGAGACATAAAATGTAATATTTTACAAGCCAATACCATTTTTCATTCCATAAATTTTTTGGGGGAAAATTTAGTATTTGTGAAATAAAATGGTCTGTTGGTGCATTTTCATATTATTAATTTAAATTGAATCTCTTGTCGAGCGGGAAATTATTTCTACTTGCCTTAATCGCGGACCTATACGTAGCTACTAGCTAAGTACACCCACACTTTTGCTTTAAGTTCTTAAATTCTCAAAACCCTTTTATACGAATTTGCATAATACCTTTGTTGAATAATACAATATCGGATTATCGTGGGTTCTAGTACTCGGAACATTAGAATTCAAATCCTTTTAGGCGTCGGTAGTTGGTGATAGCGTTCTAAACGACAGGGCCGGTAAAATATTGAGGATAATCAAAAAACCAACCTAGGATAGACGCTTGAGAGGAGACACTCTATAAGGATACTTCGCAATATTTAATAACACTCAAAATTTGGGAAAACGTAGATATGAGCGATACAGAAACTACCAACGCTCCGTCATCGAGCAATAATGATGGATGCATGAATGGCGCGTATGTCAGAAGCCTCGTTGGAATATTCAAAATTCTCCAAATTGTAATTATAATTTTTGGAACTTTTAGTTTCGTTTTTACATAAAGCCTTAAATTAAATACTGGTGTTAATAAATTTATCATTTTGATCCATTCTATAGCAACATCGTAAGCACAGATTGCTTTTGTGACTATCCGTTTTTGTTTTGGGGCCAATTTCGTACTGCTTCATTTGATGTTTGACAAATATGGCCCCAAATGTAGCTGTCATCATGAATACCCTTAGCCATGAATTTAGAAATTGTAAATAAATGAATCGTTTAAGAGACTATGTTACCCGAATGCAAAAGATACCCACTTACATATGAATGTGTAACGACCCTCACTCTGCATGGTAAGTGCAAAAGGTATTGGTAGCGTCAAAGGGTTTATGAGTGAGTGGAAGAATCGTCACATTATTACCGGGTCCGTGTTGTGATTGTATATGCTCTCGAGGGTTTTACAGACATGACTGGTTGAATGGCAAAATGGCTGAATATGTCGCACTGCGACATAAAACATACACCTAACTGACAAAACAGATGATTTAGTTTAAATATAAATGAAAACATGATTATGGGTTTATTTACAATGTGATTATATATTGAGTATAGTAATTATGACAATTACACACATAGTGTGGAAATATATGTATATGAATAAAAGTTCTGATATTGTGACACATGGATGATATATGGTGCAGCGCTACTCAATGGCAACGGGTACCCATATTCAAGGATTACGCACAAAGGTGGATCGTTATGCAACTAAGATCCCTGAAATGTGGTTACGATAATATACATAGTATTTCCTATCAAGTACAATTCATACTTAAGTAAGATTACATAATTACCAAGAAGCTGATACTGCAATTACACATTATTGAGCTCATATTCATAAATCTTACATTAAACATATAACATACAATACTTTCATCTGGGAGAGTGTATGACACAACTGGTGACCAAGTAAACATACATAGTAATATGTATTACCATGACTTTGCAACAACCTATGACAATGAGAACAACAACTGGCACCTTGGAGTGTACGACATGACGTAAAGAACCTAATTACAACCACTGACAAAATGTAAGACCGACTAGATATATCAACGTAACATTACGTATTCACAAGCTTGGGTGAAACATACCAAATAATGACTATAACAATAACTTGTACAACATTTGATTCAACATACCAATTAGTGATAACAATGTATACATGACTGCTCATTATGTAACATGCTAGGAAAATTAATGTCATATAACATGTGGGTGCAATCACATGACATGGATATACATGTCACGTAACTAGTGGGCGCCTGCTATGAAACATGCCGACGCGTGCTACATGACATATGGGTGCGATTACACATCATGTGGGTACATGCTATGTAACAAGTGGGTGCATGTTATGTAGTAAGTGATCAATCATGAACATAAGTGAACCTGTAGACCCAAGTTGGTAGTAGTACATCACCAACTTATAATATTCCATGACACAACATAGGGGTGGGTGCAACAACTTGTATTCCCTTTGGTAATATTGGGTGCAACAAATTGTATCTCCCTAGGGTGGCTTTGGGGAAAGCCATACATACATACAGTATATAAATTATAGTATGACCTTAATGCAACAATACAATAAAACCGACACTCCAACCATCGATAAACAATAGAACAGTTCAAGTTCAAAACTAGTATCAGGCTAGACCATAAACTAGGGTTCCATCAGGGTTTAACTCAACACCATCATCTATCTGACACTAACTGTTGCCCAACAGTAAGACTTGAACTCCATAAGCCGACTTTATACAAGCGAGACATTACGTAACATACAACTGCACAGGGTAGTTTGCAGTGTACCAAAACATGATCAATTTGGGTATTGATCATCAACAATGAAGCAAACTGACATGATCAAACTGGGTATGTTGATCATCAACCATGTAAACCAAATATGGGTCAAATAATTCCAATGTGCTTTTGCATTAACAAGTCAAATCCAAATCCAAATGTAATACTTGCCAATTTCACCACACTCAGTATACATAGAGTGCTTACAGCTTGAAATGAGGTGTAGGGTGTCCATCCACATGAGGTATTTGCATCAGCATATGAGTGGTTGGTTGTTGGTGGTATGTAGTTCGCCATTTGACAGACATGCTGACAATTGCAAGTCATGCGGGAGGGGTGAACCTCAAACTTCAAGCCTGATTTGGGGGTCAGACTTCGTGCAGATCCTGTTGTAATCACCTCATGTGGACGGACGACTTACTGGTGTAAATCGTGAGACAGTTTAGACACCTCGACGGTCAACAATAGCGACATTTTGAGTGAAGATAGCGGAGCAAATCACGAATGATTTACTCGAAAAACATAAGATGGCTACCTGTCTTCTGCGCACGCGCAGCGCCCTACATAAATTACGAACTTATGTAAATCCACAAAAACGGCCATAACTTCGCCAATACAGGACCGATTGCAAAGTTTAAACTACCTATAGAGAGCTTAATTTACGTATTATGTGCATATCCTACTAGATTAATGATAAAACATAGTAAACAGGGTGAAATTTAGACCAGAAAACTACGACAGTAACCTTGACCTTTTTACGTCAAAAGTACGAACGGAACTAAGAATAGTTCGAGAATTACGCTAAAAGTACGAACGTAATTAACAATATCCACAAATTACTAGAATAGGACACTTTAGTGGATAATAACGATCTAAACATGTATGTGAGTATATAAACATCATTAAGTGAAACCCAACAGTGGTGAGACATCGAGCTGACATTACTGAATAGCGGCAAACAAGAAAGTAAATCTGTTGGGTTATCACACTACTCCCCCTTTTGAAAAGTGTTCGTCCTCGAACATGAGGCTGAATAATAAAGGAGTCCCAACTGATATATTTATGTTAAATACCACTTTACAATACATTAATACTAAATTGTCCATCAGCAAAGGTGCTGGTTGATTATCACTAAAGTTGGGGACTCCGCTGTGTCCGCTGCTCCATCTGACATCGTTAGAGTTGGGGACTTCGCTGTGTCCGGGACAATCAATTCCTTTATCAAACTCAGCATCATAAGTTTATCACATGTGACAGACACATAGTGAGATTGTCTTGATTCAGCTACTGCAGCACACTGAATAGATATACGCATAGAATAAAGTCTCAGTCCATTGATAGAAACATGAAGGCTCACCACAAACCCACATGACTACTGGAATAAGAACATTCTTACAACATGGGTGTACATCATTACAAGTCATGAAGCCTCGCAAATAACATAGTCCATCTTCTAGAAGACTTCATGTGCTACAGGGTTATCTCTTTTTCCAGGTCATCTAGGGTTATGACTCAACCATAAAACATGAAATCATGAAAACAGATAAGTTGGTTAGGGGCAACAAACCAACAAACTGTGATCATAACAGTGGTCAGATATGCGGCCAGAATATGAGACCATAAGAGTCGTAACCCTACAACCTTATCCAGCTTATTAGGTTGTCCATTTAAATATCACACTTCATCTCACCTAATCACTCAAGCCCAACTCTATTTTTGGTGGTAACATACATACAGTAGGCATCTTTTTACTTTTTATACTCAATCTGATGACCTGAGACCCCTGGCCATTGCTGGAGTAGACTAGTTATGTCGCCAAAAGGCATATCGGACACAACCAGTGCTACCAACACCGGATCCATTGGCTCAAGCAACATGTTGCAAAAAGTTAGCTGCTTACTTTTTACAAATTTCTTCTAGGCTAACTGGAACCATTTTAGAGACATTATGAGTTGCCTGTCGAGCATGACAACACTAACTTCTCTACTACCAATGACAATGACTGCTCAGAACTCAAACCGTGAACTAAACCAGTCAAGTGGTGAGATGCAATGAGGTGAATGACAACTGTGTGAGGAAACTCTTCAGCTGGTTTGCAGAAGAAGTTACCTGTAAATACAGCTTACTCCACTAGGTAGGAACACTGGTCTGTGACCCACCGTTGGAGTTGTCACTCTTGGTCCATATGTGCACTATGACCAGGACATCACAACTAACCACATGTCCAGAAAAGAACACATTAAGAGCACAGAGAAGACATTGTCACAATTAGGAGATTGGTATTTCTCCTTAAACACATTTACGGGTCACACACCTCCCAGTTGAACTAAGTCGCAAAAGTTATCAATATGACAACCTTAAGAGTGGTTTTGGGTAACGTAACTGTCAGCTTTATTCCTGACATAATAAATGAGTGTCCAAATGCATTTTTGAGTTTATGCACTGAGGAACACATTTTTGCACAATTTCTTGGAAACTGTTACGTAACACATATATTGCCATATACATAGTTTCTGCCGTTACGGGTCACAGCATTGAAAGAGAGCCAATCACAACTGATTATATCCCACCGCTGCCACCAAAATGTAACGACCCTCACTCTGCATGGTAAGTGCAAAAGGTATTGGTAGCGTCAAAGGGTTTATGAGTGAGTGGAAGAATCGTCACATTATTACCGGGTCCGTGTTGTGATTGTATATGCTCTCGAGGGTTTTACAGACATGACTGGTTGAATGGCAAAATGGCTGAATATGTCGCACTGCGACATAAAACATACACCTAACTGACAAAACAGATGATTTAGTTTAAATATAAATGAAAACATGATTATGGGTTTATTTACAATGTGATTATATATTGAGTATAGTAATTATGACAATTACACACATAGTGTGGAAATATATGTATATGAATAAAAGTTCTGATATTGTGACACATGGATGATATATGGTGCAGCGCTACTCAATGGCAACGGGTACCCATATTCAAGGATTACGCACAAAGGTGGATCGTTATGCAACTAAGATCCCTGAAATGTGGTTACGATAATATACATAGTATTTCCTATCAAGTACAATTCATACTTAAGTAAGATTACATAATTACCAAGAAGCTGATACTGCAATTACACATTATTGAGCTCATATTCATAAATCTTACATTAAACATATAACATACAATACTTTCATCTGGGAGAGTGTGTGACACAACTGGTGACCAAGTAAACATACATAGTAATATGTATTACCATGACTTTGCAACAACCTATGACAATGAGAACAACAACTGGCACCTTGGAGTGTACGACATGACGTAAAGAACCTAATTACAACCACTGACAAAATGTAAGACCGACTAGATATATCAACGTAACATTACGTATTCACAAGCTTGGGTGAAACATACCAAATAATGACTATAACAATAACTTGTACAACATTTGATTCAACATACCAATTAGTGATAACAATGTATACATGACTGCTCATTATGTAACATGCTAGGAAAATTAATGTCATATAACATGTGGGTGCAATCACATGACATGGATATACATGTCACGTAACTAGTGGGCGCCTGCTATGAAACATGCCGACGCGTGCTACATGACATATGGGTGCGATTACACATCATGTGGGTACATGCTATGTAACAAGTGGGTGCATGTTATGTAGTAAGTGATCAATCATGAACATAAGTGAACCTGTAGACCCAAGTTGGTAGTAGTACATCACCAACTTATAATATTCCATGACACAACATAGGGGTGGGTGCAACAACTTGTATTCCCTTTGGTAATATTGGGTGCAACAAATTGTATCTCCCTAGGGTGGCTTTGGGGAAAGCCATACATACATACAGTATATAAATTATAGTATGACCTTAATGCAACAATACAATAAAACCGACACTCCAACCATCGATAAACAATAGAACAGTTCAAGTTCAAAACTAGTATCAGGCTAGACCATAAACTAGGGTTCCATCAGGGTTTAACTCAACACCATCATCTATCTGACACTAACTGTTGCCCAACAGTAAGACTTGAACTCCATAAGCCGACTTTATACAAGCGAGACATTACGTAACATACAACTGCACAGGGTAGTTTGCAGTGTACCAAAACATGATCAATTTGGGTATTGATCATCAACAATGAAGCAAACTGACATGATCAAACTGGGTATGTTGATCATCAACCATGTAAACCAAATATGGGTCAAATAATTCCAATGTGCTTTTGCATTAACAAGTCAAATCCAAATCCAAATGTAATACTTGCCAATTTCACCACACTCAGTATACATAGAGTGCTTACAGCTTGAAATGAGGTGTAGGGTGTCCATCCACATGAGGTATTTGCATCAGCATATGAGTGGTTGGTTGTTGGTGGTATGTAGTTCGCCATTTGACAGACATGCTGACAATTGCAAGTCATGCGGGAGGGGTGAACCTCAAACTTCAAGCCTGATTTGGGGGTCAGACTTCGTGCAGATCCTGTTGTAATCACCTCATGTGGACGGACGACTTACTGGTGTAAATCGTGAGACAGTTTAGACACCTCGACGGTCAACAATAGCGACATTTTGAGTGAAGATAGCGGAGCAAATCACGAATGATTTACTCGAAAAACATAAGATGGCTACCTGTCTTCTGCGCACGCGCAGCGCCCTACATAAATTACGAACTTATGTAAATCCACAAAAACGGCCATAACTTCGCCAATACGGGACCGATTGCAAAGTTTAAACTACCTATAGAGAGCTTAATTTACGTATTATGTGCATATCCTACTAGATTAATGATAAAACATAGTAAACAGGGTGAAATTTAGACCAGAAAACTACGACAGTAACCTTGACCTTTTTACGTCAAAAGTACGAACGGAACTAAGAATAGTTCGAGAATTACGCTAAAAGTACGAACGTAATTAACAATATCCACAAATTACTAGAATAGGACACTTTAGTGGATAATAACGATCTAAACATGTATGTGAGTATATAAACATCATTAAGTGAAACCCAACAGTGGTGAGACATCGAGCTGACATTACTGAATAGCGGCAAACAAGAAAGTAAATCTGTTGGGTTATCACAAATGCATACAATTCTGTGACTGCAATTCAAATTTTGCTAACTCAATTTTCGATCTTATCTGATTGATTGGTAGGCATCAAAACAATATACCATATTATATTTATATTGTCAAAATCAGAGGGTCGATCAATAGGCTCAATAGTGCTATTAGCTCCTCTGGAAATTAACGCAGCTTTGATAAAATTCCCAGAAGCTTCAATTATCCCACATCTTACATTTTCAGGTGCTCGGCATTATCGTCTTAGCGTGTGTTGGCTCTAGGTACTTCGTCGGCGGCCATCAGTTCTTCCTGTTCGTCGCCAGCGTCTGTTTCATAGGCTCCACTTTACTGTTCCTCTTCTATCTGTTCCGCATCACGGAGAAGCTGACATTGCCATGGACCTTCATTGTAAGTATCTTCAAACTAGCATTTCAATTGACTGGGAGCTTTATCAAAGGCAGTACTAGTAATTCCTATTATCTTCTATGTCCAAGGGTATTTATCCCAGGGATTCAGACAGTATCCAATTAAGGGATGGTATCCAATTGATAACAGTTGTGGATCAGTGGAGGGGGTGAATGATTATTCAATGATCTTTTTAAAAATCCAAGTAAAAGATGGGGGTTAAACCATACAAAAATTAACTTCATTTTTCCGATTTATGTCAACATCATCATCATCATCATTTTCCTCCGATCGACAGTTACATGTCCTGAACATTTCAGTGAACCGAATCCTTGGAAAATGAGACAAGGTGGGCCATATGAAATAAAGACAATAATCCCTTGGAAGAAAATTCTATTTACACAACATTAACTTGATGAGGTGCCATGTTAATTCTTCAAAAGCTTTATTTGAGTCTCAATTTTATCGAAATGTCTTATTTATTCCAGGACCTAATCTACAGTGCCGGTGGAACCCTCCTCTACTTCATCGCCTCAATCGTACTCGCTGTGTTCACCTATGGTTTGGGAAACCTCATTGCAGGAACAGTAAGTAATATTAAATTATTTGTAAAATAACTTCATTCGGCTATATAGCAACCCCCTTCAGGGGCGGATCTGGGAACCAGCAAGGGGGGGGGGCAAATTTCAGGTGCAAGAAAATAATTTCCGCTAAAATTTTGGGGCCCTAAAACAAAAAATATGGGCCAAAATGAGGCCTTTTAAAGGCCCAGTAATGACCAAAATGGCAAACTTTTTTGGGCCTTAAGGCCTTTTTTGGCACAATTTTTTTTGGGTCCAATCTTTTTCTGGCCCTGCTCCCCCAGATCCGCCAGTACCCTTATTGTCTATAAGTATCACAATGGCACTTATTTCCATGCCTATAGGCGGCCATATATTCACATTTTTTCCTATTGAATTCCCTATAAAAGGCCAGGAAAATGCGCAACCACGTGTACCTGATAAATGTTAAGCCTTAAGTATAAAAATACTATCTTTCATACTACAGTCATTCCAATACATGTAGAGGAACATTGGAACAACAAAAAATTAATTATACTTGAACATCAAAGGATAGGCCTACTACAAGTAGTACCCATGCCCGATGGAGCATTCAGTCTCAAGTTGAAAAAAACATTTGAGATCCTTAAGATGGTCAACATCATTGTAAATGTACTAAACTGTATTACTAAACCCAATATTACTTTTCAGGTATTTTCCTTCATGCAACTTGGCTGCTTTGGAATATCCACATTTTTCCTTTTCCAAGACTGGAGGGCGAACTCAGAGGCATCAAACAAACCAAATGTATAGACGTAAAAATAGTCTCGCACGTACCCGGTGTCATGAGAAGTATTTCCCCTTGAAGATTATACAGTATCCCCCTCTGCTGTGCTGCCCAATAAGCCCCTGATTGATTATAAAATAAATGAAAAAATATTGTAATTGGATCATCTAAAAGTAATTAAATGAGAGGACAATGTTTAGACTAGGATCCAAAATACATTTACACTGTGTGTGACAGTGATAAATGTCCGTAGTGCTAACTGTCCCCTCTCTCTATTGGACTGATTACAACGGTTTCCAAGTTAGTTTATTTTTAATCTGAGCCAGTTGGGGGACCCGGTGTAAAAGAAATTTATGTCCTCTGGGGGTTATGGTCCCCTTTCCTTATGGCCCTTACTGGCCCTGACTGTGTTTAAATAATAAGGAAAATAATTGTAATTAGGTCACCATATAAATCAATAGAAAGGAGGACCAAAATTTAAAAGGACTACCTACCCTTTTACACCGGATTTCTGTACGATGCATGCTTCCGTCTTGTCGCTAGAGCAAATCTAGGAAAATCTTAGAACAAAGATGATGACCAAATATAAAAAGGTACAATGTTAAAACATGGTCCAGCTGATATTGGGGTTGTCACACTTTTAAAGGGTAGTATACTACAATGACATCTGCTTGAGAGTAACAGCGAGGGACTAATATGAACATTTTAAATAGTATTAAAATGTGGAATTCAGAGTTCTAAACGTTGAGACAATGTAAACAAGGGAAACACCATAACACTTGCCATTTACTATTCTAGTATAACGTTAACGTGATCCAAAAACATAATTTTGAAACATAGGTAACTCATAGATTTCGAAGTTCAACATTTGTTTTTTGGATACACGGGTAAATTACCTGAATTTATTTTGTACATTTTTGTTGTATTTTTGTACTGTTCTTTAATTAGATCAAAATATGTGTAAATTTATGAATATGAATTTAAAGTTTGAAGAGCACTATAGACTAAGCACAAATGTACCTAGATCTAAGATATCAAATTGTAATGAACAGCTACATGTATTTATAAAAAATAAATCGATGAATAAATGATTTGAACAAAACAGTGTGTTCTTAGAATTGAAACTTAATGAACTGGGTAATGTTTTATATGTCTCTGAGTTAAGGTAAGACCTGATAGGACTAATTTTGAATTTGAACCAATGTACACAAGTTTACATGTAAAATGTATATACAGTTGACTGTACATCATATCCTGCAAGTCTTCTTTTGTCATGCTAATATGTACAGAAAACCATAATCCTGATACAATACTACACCATCTTTGCGGAACAGAATTGGTATTAAATCAAATTGTCTTAACTTGTTTACTATAGTATAGAAAATCCTAATCTTAATTTCTTGCATAACAAAACAATGGATAAATCTTAGAAAATATGAATATGTGTTATATTCAATAATCAATAAAATTCTATACAAAAGTATGATATAATGCTAAACCAATGGAAGTATTGACTTTATATTTCCTTTAAATTGATTTCCACTGTTCCTAAGCTGGACTACATGGATTTAACTTTGAACTGAGATTATCCTATACGATGCAGATCATTGTCAATAGACATATATTGGGATACTGGTATATATAATAGCATAGAATAAATGCATATGCCTTGCTAAAATTTGTTTCACTTAAAACTTATTTTAGTTGAAGATTAAAAATTTGGTAACACTTGTTACACTTTTCAGACACTGTCACAAAAATGCTGGCTTAATAAAAATTGTCACCACTTGTTGGTTCTGACATAAAAACATGGTTTCAGAACAGAAGATATTTGATTCCAGAAACTTGATATTTTTGTCCTATTTTCAAATAGTCATGCCTTGTTTGACCCCCCCCAAAAAAAATCAAATGATCTCCCCCTTAAATGAACAAACAAGATTTCCACATACAGTTCTAATATAAATGATTATTGCACTAAAAACAAGTATTCTACATGGTAAAATCCACATAACCATTGCACAATTAATAATACTGAAGTAGCTTACTTTAAAATACTGGTTACACTTTGGTTTCTCTTTCAGGAGTCAATGTGTTCACTATGTGACACTGTCATGGCAACAAACATACAACAAATATGAATATATAACAAAAATTATTCCAATGTACATATTTAAGGTACATTAATAGATACAGTACATTAAAATATACATGGGTGTTTCAGAAATAGTTTTAAACAGTGTAAATTAGTGAAATTAGAGAAAAGCTTTAAAATTCCCTAAAAGTTGCCCAAAATCAAATAAAAAGTTGCCTCAAATAATTCATAGATAATTTTGAGGCAGATGAAATTCCAAACACACAATTTTACATATTTCCATCCACCCCAAATGAGATCATTATCATATCATATTTTTGTACATTTGATATTACTCTAATGAAGTGATGCAGTATGTCAAGCAATAGTTTCGAAATCATTTTGCATAAAATCATGATCAAGATTCACATTATTAAGATACATCATTACCAGAATTTCACAAATGAGACCCATTCGTTTTAGTGCACACAGGCCTGATACCAGAAGAGCTTTCCTGGGTACGTTTATGGGTTTCATGACACCTATAGGCACTATAAAATTCTAATACCCTATTTCCACATATGGTACCTATAAATCCTTGGTCTCATTCGAAAAATCTCTGGTAGTTAAAATATGTTGCACTATAGTATATACGTACGATATATACGATGTATATATAGATACTAATAGATATCACACATCTACTGCATCTACCGTATTACATGTACATGGCAAAACATCAGGCCATAAAAAATATTTTTGATTGCTGTCACTGAGCCTTTGAATTTAAGACCAGTCTATTTTTGGTTTATTTTTTAAATGCACCATGCCTAGTAATCTCTTTTTCTTAAAAATATGCAAAAAAACATTCTGATACCCATCTCACCTTTCCGTTTCTCTAGAAACATATCATGAGAAGTGAGATGTCCACAATCAATCACAGTGACAAGAAACAAAACTATTTTCCTTGGCCTTACATCAATATATGATCCTACATATTTGTCAAAACTAATCCCTTATGGTACATATTACTACATTAATATATTGCACAATAAATATTGTCTTCCAATAAGGGATTTTGTCCAAATGTTAACAGTTGGAGATAATGAAATTAATTTCATCAGGGGAGGGAGATAATGCTAATTTCATTGAATAATCTTGATATTTTGAGAATTCAAGTGATAGACAAATCAACATTTTCATATTTTGTTACAAGGAGGAAGTGAAGGGGTTAAATCATAGTGAAACAAACTTTCTTTTTTTCCCAAAACTGTCAACATTTGGGTATCAATCTTACAACATCGGGAATTCAGTTATTTTAAGCTAAGTAATACAGTAAAGCAAATTATTATTTTGAAAATGAGATCATAAGAAAATACTATGTAATTATATTACCATAAACCACTAATAATCCGTTGTGTATGTCATTTTGGCAAATGGGAACCTCATTTCCAGAATATTTACTTCTTATTTACAGCTTATTTACTCGTGACTTTTTGTTTGAATTGAGTCATTTGAGTCAAACTATTTGATTTGAACATGTAACCCTTTTATCCAGGGACTTACTAATTCTGTAAGTACTAATAAATATAAATAAGGAAGAAGGAATTGCATACATTTTTATGCATGCAATACACATGAAAAAAGTCCCAAGAAAATAGTACCATCAGTCAAACTCTGAGCCAATCACAATGCTTATTTCATTTCCGAGGACTTCTGTCCCATGGAACCATACATTTGTGTCTGCTACAACTGAAATGAAGATAAGACTTACTTAAATATATATAAATATAAATACCTTATCTTATTCTTGTAGCTAATTTTCTCTCTAATGTGCATATTACCAGCACAATAGAACAAACAAGACAATATGCACCACCAAACACCAACCACCAAACACTGACCACCGAATACTTTCCACAAAAAGTGGTGACATAAAAACAATCACAGTATCACTAACAAATTAACTCAAAATAGTAATTTGCTTCAAAATCTTATTTCTCTCACAAACTTACTTATCTCGCCAGGGTTCACGATGACCTCGAATCTCCTTGCACATTCCAGGTAACACTCGGGTGGGGGCTCAAATATCCACTTCTTTTCTCCCGTTATCTGGGCCTGCCATGAGGGGTTGCCAACATTGTCAATCTAGAATAAGGGAAAATGCTTGAATATCTTCATACTTTGGGAGGCGGCAATGGGGGAAAGGGAATGGGACAAAAAATATTTCACTTTTTATCTAGAGTTACCTGTATTTTGCATAAAAATAGATGGGTTAAATGTCTACATATTGCAGAGGGAATGGGGCAAATGTAAACGTTAATATATATACGTGAGCAATCTTTTATAAAATTAAGGGAAATATAATAAAGATCATTATTTGGGATGCTGGGGATTTGTCTCCTTATAACCAGTTAAATGTGATCTTCAATTTTTATGGTATTTTGCTTTTTGATACTTATTCTTACATACATTTATCTGATCAAAATTATGTAATAAGTGTTGTGTAATAGTCTTGCTTAAAGTCTCTGCCCCCCCCTCCCCCTATCTATTTCACCACCATTGTAGGGAAATGTATAGTTTGGGGGGGGGGGCTTGTAGCTAGATTTTTAGTTTGACAATATAAATCTTACGTGTATTGGTGCCCCATATCCAGGTACTCCCATAAAGATCCAATCAGTCTTGCTAGATTCTGAGACACCAGGAAGGAAGTAAGGTTTCTGGTAGTGCTCTCTAAGTATATTAGCTGCTGCTGCATCACAGTTACTCCTAGAATCACAATATTAATACAGGGTGTAATGTGTATTAGCTGCTGCTGCATCAAAGTTACTCCTAGAATCACAATATTAATACAGGGTGTAATGTATATTTGCTGCTGCTATATCACACTTACTCCAAAATCACAATATTAATACAGGGTGTAATGTACATTAGCTGCTGCTGCATCACAATTACTCCTAGAATCACAATATTAATACAGGGTGTAATGTATATTAGCTGCTGTTGCATCACAGTTACTCTTAGAATCGCAATATTAATACAGGGTGTAATATATATAAACTGTTGGTGTATCACAGTTACTCCTAGAATCACAATATTAATACAGGGTGTAATATATATAAACTGTTGGTGTATCACAGTTACTCCTATAATCACAATAGTAATACAGGGTGTAATGTGTATTAGCTGCTGCTGCATCACAATTACTCCTAAAATCACAATATTAATACAGGGTGTAATGTATATTAGCTGCTGTTGCATCACAGTTACTCTTAGAATCGCAATATTAATACAGGGTGTAATATATATAAACTGTTTGTGTATCACAGTTACTCCTAGAATCACAATATTAATACAGGGTGTAATATATATAAACTGTTGGTGTATCACAGTTACTCCTAGAATCACAATATTAATACAGGGTGTAATCTATATTAGCTACTGCTGATGCATCACAATTACTCCTAGAATCACAATATTAATACAGGGTGTAATTTATATTAGCTGGTACTGCATCACAATTACTCCTAGAATCACAATATGAATACAGGGTGTAATGTATATTAGCTGCTGCTGCATCACAATTACTCCTAGAATCACAATATTAATACAGGGTGTAACGTATATTAGCTGCTGCTGCATCACAATTACTCCTAAAATCACAATATTAATACAGGGTGTAATGTATATTAGCTGCTGTTGCATTGAGGTTACTCCTAGAACCACAATATTAATACAGGGTGTAATGTATATTAGCTGCTGCTGCATCACAATTACTCCTAGAATCACAATATTAATACAGGGTGTAATGTATATTAGCTGCTGCTGCATCACAATTACTCCTAAAATCACAATATTAATACAGGGTGTAATGTATATTACCTGCTGCTGCATCAGATTTACTCCTAGAGGAATCTCAAATTCGAACACCTTTAGAAGTGTAACACCTCTGTTTGTGGAACACTTTTCAAAGTCCCAAGACCAACTGACTTAATTTTAAATGAACCTCTATGAGTGGAACACTTTTTAGAGGTACCAAATGTGTTCCACTTGAACAGGTTTCACCGTATTTATACTTTACTGACCAATCCAAAGACAACCTTCATCCTGCTAAATATAGAAGTATTAAAGAAAATGCTGATAGTTTTAATTTCATGCTTAAGATTAAGAACCTTACAACCGAATCATTATCCTGAAAAGAATCAAAAACTTTTTGACTGTTGTTTTTTTCATTTCATTTTTCCATTTCATCATTCTATTCCATTTCACATTTATTGGAATGCACAGACAATATAAACAATAAAATCTTTAAGCCTAATGATATTATTTACAGATTGTGAAATTGAATATTCTGCTTCAAGAGGTCCCATTATTAACCATGTGGAAGATTTTTAAGTGATGTGATTACAAAGAGGATAAGACATAATCCCAAAAACAAAATATAACAATATTTTTTGTTTACCTTAATATTTATCTGGTACTTGCAAAGCATTAATATTCAATTAAAATTTGAAGCACCTGGTTAAATAAACTGCTGGTGTTGTTAATTTTTTTTTCATTCATTTATATAAATGCAGGAAATAAAGGTAATTGAGAAGAATTAGTATTTGCAACTTTGCTATAATGCTTATCTGGATAAATATAGTATAGTAAAACCTGTCTTAGTGAACACCTCTCTCTAGTGAACACCTGTCTCTAGTGAACACCTATCTCTATTGAACACCTGTCTCTAGTGGACACCCTTCCTCTGCACATACTCTACTGACTTCTGTATAAATTACCCTCTCTGAAGTAAACACCTACCAACAGTGAACACATCTTTGTGGCTCCATAGGTGTTCACAGGGTTTACTGTATTCATACTGGTTAAAGTGTTAACCTGATAAGTTTTCATTTTATTCCTTGCTGATTCCACTCTTTTCCACTCTATTTGTTATTTCAAACCATGTCTAACATGAAGATAATCAACATTTTCTATGCAAAAATTTAATATCGATTTAATACTTAATATGCTTTATAGGGCTTTAATATGCTTTTTATATTTTTAAATGTTTCCCTTTGTGCCCTTTTGAGGAATGGTAAAAAGAAATCATAAACCAGATTGGAATTTTATGCACAGGCAAGATCATTGGATGAATAAGATGCTACCTTGCTTGATTAAACTTTAATTAACAGAGAGTTACAGATTGCAGATCAGCCATTGAGTCACAAATATTCTATCTACTATGCCACAGAAAGTGATACATGGACAATTAATACATGTAGGTGCAAAATTCTGTTCAAAGTTGGTCAAAATATGCCAATTTTTCAGGAATTTTCTCATTTTCAATTGGGTGAAAAAAGGTTTAATGTGAGTGCTAGCTCACTTTCAATATCTCAATATCTTCTGTAAGATCCGGCTTCATCATATGATTTTATGGGTCTTATACTTTACATCAATGACACATTTTTGGAGGAAAATCATTTACCTTATTTAACAAAATTAGGTTTTGCTTTGGAGACTCTTTTACCTTTTCTCATCATATCACCCCCCCCCCCTCCCTTATATAGATAACGAGGGTTGACTGTAAATGAAAAGTGTGTGTTAGGTGTAAACATATCTTGCAATAAAAAAAAGATAATTCCAAGATCTAAATGAACCAATTTAGAGTATAAATTAGAATCTTTATCATATCTTTCCACTTGCTTGGATTTCAATTGTAGATTCCAGTAAAGTGTGTAATGTGATTGATGAAGACTTTTGTGAGATAAGATGTGCTAGTATGGTAGATGTGAGTTCCTGTAGGTAAACTCTATGAGGCTACCAAAGGGGAATCTGTCATATCACATTATTGAGTTCCTGTAGGTATACTGTATGGGGCTCCAAAGGGGGAACCTATCATTTCACATTATCTCATTGACATCTCATTATCAATTGACTCATAATTAAATATTTCAATTTGATCCCAAAATACAATTATCTGTAATAATATTTTGGACTGATTTTGGATTAATATATTGACCTTGTCCAGTTTGTACCTAATGATGGAAGATTTTATTAGTTTTTCACTGGCTCATTTTTTTAAATAATCAAATCTCAACATCTCGTTTGATACAGAATAACATGCATAGTGCATAACCATAAAATAAATGGTGAGATTTACCCCAGTTCAATTTTTAATTTGTTTTATTAAAAGCAAAATTTTATTATATTTTTATTAAGTAAAAACTTATTTAGTAAAATAAATCTCTTATCTAGTTAAATTCAAAAAAGCACAAAATGTCAAATGGGTCAACATTTGAAAAACTGGTGGTCAAAAAAGCACAAAATGTCAAATGGGGCAACATTTGAATATCTGATGGGCGAAAAAGCACAAAATGAGGCAACATTAATATTTGGAAACTTGGTGGTCTAAAAACACAAAATGTCAAATAGGGTAACATTTAAAAAATGATTGGCTAAAAAGCACAAAATGAGGCAACATTAATATTTGAAACCTGGTGGTCTAAAAGCATAAAATGAGGCAACATTAATATTTGAAACCTGGTGGTCTAAAAGCATAAAATGAGGCAACATTAATATTTGAAAACCTGGAAAATGAGGCAACATTAATATCTGAAAACCTTGTTGTCTAAAAGCACAAAATGAGGCAGCATTAATATTTGAAAAAAGTGGTGGTCTAAAAGCACAAAATGAGACAACATTAATATTTGAAAACCTGGAAAATGAGGCAACATTAATATCTGAAAGTCTTGTTGTCTAAAAGCACAAAATGAGGCAACATTAATATCTGAAAACCGTGTTGTCTAAAAGCACAAAATGAGGCAGCATAAATATTTGAAAACCTTGTGGTCTAAAAGCACAAAATGAAGCAATATTAATATTTGATAACCTGGTGGTCTAAAATGACAAAATGAGACAACATTAATATTTGAAGATCTGATGGTCTAAAAGCACAAAATGAGGCAAAATTACTATTTGAAAATCTGATGGTCTAAAAAGTCCAAATGATGATATCTGAAAACCTGGCATGGTGGTCTCAGGAGGTGCATGATGAGGCATCAAACAGAACTATTATTCTTGAGCATACGCCCCTCTGGGTTTATGATAATCTAGAATATACATTATTCAACATTCAGGCAAGTTTTAAATATTTTATGTGGTCAGAAATACCTCTGTTATTCAAGATCAACCTGTGTTTAGTCTAGATACATGTATGCCATGAGACATGTACAGATGTTTATGATAACAAATGTTCTCAGTTATCTTAAGTTGGCTTATCAGAATAGATATTAGTAAATTAAAATCAAGATAGCTGGTGAAATGAAATTCTAGCCACATACTAACAGAACAGGGAAATTAATTCCCATATCCAATATTCCATATTGGAGCTTTACATTTACAGAAATTATGATTTGTAGTACTTAGTTTATTAATGGTACAAGAAACCAGACTTTTATGAATTAAAAACATTTGGGTTTTGTTCAAGATCACACTGTTCTTTCACTCTTTGGTCTTCTCTTAATATCCCTTGTACACATGAAGGGGGTGAGAATAATGTACAGTAGAGTGGGGGCCATTCAAGACTACATAACAGACTTGTAACTAGACTAAGAATTAAGCATGAGGAATGATACAGTGTATAAATACAGTAAATATACTGCAGATAATAAATTAAAAGTTACAAATAAATTATGCATACAACATGTATTTGTTTTTGAAAAGCAGGCACTTTTTCTGAAAAGGAGGCAAGGGATGATCGGTGCAAGAAATATTGTATTTTGCCAATTTTTCGAAACTTACTCTCAGCTAGCTCTAGTTCTTCTTACAACTATTCACAACATACATCTGGATATGTATTCAACTGAAGCAATACAACAGACTGACAATAATAAATACATACAATTACGTGTAACTTACCATCCAATATACCACGGTTTTGAGTTGGATCCCTTCATATATGCCTCTTCAGATGACATCTTGAACACATCGCTCAAGTTATGAAAATTGGTTTTATATGGAAAGAATTGACAATTATCCTCAAAGTTCTCCAAAGCTGGACTATCCTCATTGTAAAGTTCTTTGAAAAATTGAAAGTTGAAAACTCCCGGAGCTGTCCAATTATCAGTGGCGTTTAGAATGACAACTGGCCTTCCGGTATAGGCATATTTTTGTTCAAATATATCTGCTGTGATTTTGTTGACTTTGTCAATATTTGTTACGCCATGGCATATTGTACAATCTGTCGGTGGACGTGTCACCTCATAGACAACATCCGGCATTTCTATGGCACATAACTCACTGTCAATATCGACATCCCACCATTCGTCAAAATAAAAGTCTGCCAATGCTTTATTAGAAATCGGCCACTCAGATTTCCAAACTCCAATAGCTACTGCCACAAGAACAGTTGCAATCGCACTTGCAATAAATAAATATCTTTTTGAGAATATCCTAAAAAATGAGGAAGTGATAACGTTTGGGCCGTCAAGAAGATGAAGCGATTTTACCTCAGATAGCTGCTTAGTTGAAAGTTTGAACTTTTTCAATTTGAATTGTAATTTTCGGAAACTTTCCTCAATGTCTACTTCTTTTTCCGTCATCTTGAAGAAATGAGTAACTTTGACATTTCTTTCTCATTTTGTGTTTGCCGCTTTTACATTAACAAATATATATAAGTTAAAGTTGAATTAAAAATGAATTTGGAAGTTTTAGTCACTTATATTTTCCTGAGTGTACCTACGGATTACTATACATATATGTTATAAGTTTTAAGATGATCTGCTGCCAAAAAATAGAGAATATTTAGAAGTTTTAAGCGGTAATCATGCGACCTTGAACTTTGACCAAAATGGCGCTCTCCGCAAAATGGATTTTCTCTGCAATTTTAGGGATTATTGCCGTTATTCTCGGTAATTTGTATATATTTACACTAGATAAGAATACAAGAGCAAAACTTCTTCGTGGACAATTTGTAATAGTGATACAAACACTGATGTTTGTGGGCTCAAAATACATTTATAAGCACTTGTTTATAAAAATTGTGAAAAATCAAAAACCCGGAAGTGATCATCAAGGGAAAAAAGATCATGAACGTGCAATGAATGAACAACAATATAAACCAAGTAAAGGCATACGAATATGGAGATTTATAGTTTTAACATTCCTGATCTTATCACACCTAAGTTATTTTACAAACTTATTCCTAATCGGAACAGAGCCCCATTGGTTCGCAATGCTGTGTTATACGTGTCTCGGTACATTCATACAATTGCTATGGTGTTTATTTTTACTTGGAATCATACAGAAAATAGCTATATTTCTCAATAGATACAATTCTGTTATACTTAAACCAAAAGTTAGGGCATCAATCGCAATAGTCATGGCACTTTGTCTGGCATCAATTGGAATATATACAGTTTCTGGAATGCCCAAAGTGAAGAAAGTAACAATTCCCTTGAAGAACTGGCCTCAATCACTGGAAGGATTTAGAATTGTACAGTTGACAGATATCCATCTTGGGCCGACAGTTGGCAAAACAATGCTTGAGGGACTGATATTGAGAGTCAATGAGTTAGACCCAGGTAATCCGAAATAGTTAATAATCTAGACTCTTAATTGATAAATGTATGTCATTGGTGCATATTACAAGAAATACTGAATTCGAGTGTCTCAGTCATTTCTGAGTGCATATTTGTAGTTGTCATGAATATACTTGATGTGACAAGTATAGAACATATGTACCCTCCCTTGAAACCAGTGTAATGTACATGTAACTGTATCTTTAGACCTGCAAAATTTCCTGTTTTTATAGATCTTGTTGTCTTGACTGGAGATTTAACTGATGCAACTGTAGAGAGACTTAATGGTGCAGCAGATCCATTACAGCATCTACATGGCAGATATGGTCGATTCTTTGTGACAGGTATACGTCCTATATACATTACCTAATTTTTATGTCACCACCAGAAGTGATGACACAGTGTTACACATGTTGTAGTCTCCAACTTTTTATTTGTTAACAGATGTCAGTGTCTGGAACAAATTATAGCATCTGCCACAAATGGCAGGCGGTGACATTTTGTGTGTTAATGCATTGTATTTCTATATACGTCATATACTTTGTAGAATCACGTTCATTCAGACTTGTTCAACTATTTTACATTCATCCTGAATATTTACCTTCAGTGATTATAAATAATACATCGACTTATTATATCACCTCACTGTAGGTAACCATGAGTATTACACAGGGGATGTCGACCATTGGTTTAGACATCTGAAATCCTTGGACTTCACTGTACTTCACAATGATTGTGTGGAAATCAGGAGCAAAAATAACCCCAAAGAACATTTCTGTCTTGCTGGTACAGATGACAGGGAGGCTGTAAGATTTCAGTGAGTTGCATAAGATATTGTAATTTTCTGGGAATATGTGATATCTGTATATTGAAGGAAATTCAGGACTATCCACTGTTTTTTTAAATGCAGATTATTCCAACTACTGTACGCCTGGTATTATTCGAGTGCGATTAACTTTGGCGCTTTTCGCGAGGGTGTTAAAATCGTGAAAAATTATCGTCGCGAAATTGCCAATTAAATCCCCGGGAATTTGTTTTTACCCGGGGCTCTGATGCATTTCCTTTTGTCTACTAGTTTGGATCGAGTTATAGTACTTCAATAGTACTGTGCAACTCCATGACTTTACTATGCGCATGTGCGGCAATGAAAGAGCACGTGCGCACGATTGCTCACGTGATCGTAGCCTGCAATTTGATTGGACATCATATACTGGGGAATCCCCGAACACGATAAAATACAGTATTCGCGAAATTTAATAGCCGCGAAACCGTGTTTTCGCAAAATTCGCGAAATTAAAGCTCGCGAATAATACCGGGTGTACAGTACCATTCAGAAGCATGTATTTTAACATATCATTCAGATGACCATGATCATAAAATATCATTCATATTAGGCCTCACATTAATATTAACTTAGATTAACATGCATGTATTTTAACAGATACATGTATTTTAACATGTAATTTATATGACCATATATGAGCTTAAGATACAATTCATATATCCATAATGTTAACTGCCATTCATATTACCAGATGTATTTTATTTCAACTCATATTTCAGATATGGAGATCACCGCATGGATCTACCCAAAGCTGTCAAAGACTGTGAGGAAAGATCACCTATTATTCTATTGGCTCATCAGCCAAAATCTGCTAAGGAAGCTTTACAATCAAATCCAAATATTAGTCTAGTCTTATCAGGTTGGTCTGTTTTACAATAATCCTTCTAATCTAAAGTATCAAACTTAAGTTTTGAACACACACTGCTAAATTCTGGTCAACATTCTTGAAGTAGGGAAAGTTGTATGCGCTTGTAGGGAGCATTGTGTGATTTAAGTCCCGCTTTCAATTTCATGTACCAATATAGTCCTATATATACATGTAGATGTTTGCTCTATTTACTTACAGGTCATACCCATGGTGGCCAAATGTTTCCCATAAGTATAGGGGCCTGGTTGGTGAATCCAAGGTCTTTATCAATATAGTCCTATATGTAGATGTTTGCTCTATTTACTTACAGGTCATACCCATGGTGGCCAAATGTTCCCCATCAGTATAGGGGCCTTGTTGCTGAATCCAAGGTCTTTATCAATATAGTCCTATATGTAGATGTTTGCTCTATTTACTTACAGGTCATACCCATGGTGGCCAAATGTTCCCCATCAGTATAGGGGCCTTGTTGCTGAATCCAAGGTCTTTATCAATATAGTCCTATATGTAGATGTTTGCTCTATTTACTTACAGGTCATACCCATGGTGGCCAAATGTTCCCCATCAGTATAGGGGCCTTGTTGCTGAATCCAAGGTCTTTATCAATATAGTCCTATATGTAGATGTTTGCTCTATTTACTTACAGGTCATACCCATGGTGGCCAAATGTTCCCCATCAGTATAGGGGCCTTGTTGCTGAATCCAAGGTCTTTATCAATATAGTCCTATATGTAGATGTTTGCTCTATTTACTTACAGGTCATACCCATGGTGGCCAAATGTTCCCCATCAGTATAGGGGCCTGGTTGGTGAATCCATATTACCAAGGCCTTTACCAATATAGTCCCCACCAATACGTTTATGTCTCACCAGGAACGTTCTATTTTGGAATCCCAATGAGGATTTTTACTTCAATGGAACTGACAGAGATTACAATTATGTCAGAAACAAAGTGGAAACAATCATTAGAGAAGAAAAGACCTAAACCAATAACTGCGAAGCCTGCTAAAAATTAACCACTTCATGCTCGTCTTATATAGGAAAAGAGGCGTCACAGCAAGCTATAATAATTCTAATCCATGGCAGTCCTTCTGCAAATACAGGGTGGCCAAAAAAAAGCAAAACTCAGAACCTTAATTCAAAGATTTGTGGGTTGTTTTTTGGGTCACCCTGCACCATTTCATTGTACTTGTCAAACAGAAGAGAGGGCTGAGACAATGCAAATCATCTCAAAATCACCCATAGTGGAGGTCCATGGACTTTGTAAATGATATTAAGCTGGTTTAGAACCCTATTTAACTTCTTAAATACCAGACTTTGATTCCACATCAAATATTGAAGTTACATTTATATACATGTATATCATTTGTTATTTTGCAGTGAAAGTTTTGAGGAATTAATTTCATTCAGGGTTCATTATTTGATTAAATCCATTAAATGTAGAAGGGAAACTAGGTAAAGTTAAGAATTCGTAAAATCCATTGTTCTCTAACGTCATTCTATCCATATTTACAACAATCGATTTATGAATTTGTAACTTTACAGAGTTTCTGTTAATGACGCCCTGGTGATCATTCCATATACTGTAGTTGGATGCCTGCTAAAGCAAAACATAATTTGTAAATATAATCGATTGGAACAATCAGTTATAATGGATTAGAACATGCATGATTGCAACAGGGTACAACTGCATGTGCACAATGTATTTTTAACATATTGTATTCTCTCTAATGAGCGGACAGTTCCAATGACTGCACATGCAACTTTTATTTTGAGTATGAACTCAGGAAAACACAAAGTTTAATGCATTAGTTTAGATTATTTACACAACATGATAATATCGATTGATGATTATATTTAATGCAGCGAAAGAAATGCAGGAGTTGTAGAGAATGTAAACCTAAGTGATAACAACTAAAAATGATTATCAATAGTATTTTTTCTAAATTTTTTGTATGTATGCTTATTGGAATCTCTCAATATCTTACTCTTTTAAATTTCAATTTTGAAACTGTACTGCGCTCTTTAGAGAGAATATGGTAACTTAATTGTTTGAAACATTCCTTGAAAATTAAAATCTTACTATCATAAATATGGCTTGTACATCATTATGTAATTTTGTCATTCCAAAACTTACCTACTATTTTTAGTTCTAGTATTTAGTCTAGTGCTATTTTTAGTTTGACAGAGTTTTTAGAACATTCCTTTATAAGTGATCAAATATGACTTGTACTTTATGAAGTACAGTAGAACCTGCTAAGTGGAACATCTCCGTAAGCGGAACACCTCGCAAGTGGAACACTTTTTTGAAGTCCCATTTTAAAAACCCATTGACTTAATGTTAATTGAACCTCTGTAAGTGGAACACCTCCAAACTTGAACAGTGAACACCCCATATTGAAAAATTAACCTGCTAAGTGGAACAGTCAATTTCCATAAATTTCAATATTGATACTTATGTAAACAAAATTAACCTCCAACAGTGATACCTGGGTATGAAAACGTGATAATTGGCAAATTAGGATTTTAATGGATTACCATATAGTCAATTGGATTAACCTCCTGTAGAGATCAACATGTGATGCTACCACTAATTAATTTGATAATTAGCAAATTAGAATTTCATAAGATAATCATTCAGCAAATTGGATTAAGAGATGGACATGTGATGCTCTTGCCTCTTGCTATTTGTTTCATACTTAATAAGTAAGCTTAAGAATGTCAGTTAAAAAACAAATGAATTATTAGCATTAGGAGCAAGTCTTTGAAACTTAATTGCCTTATCTTAGTGTCTGAGACTGGCAGAATGAGGAGGATTGAGAATGTCAGAAAACATTTTTGGCAGAATGAGGAGGATTAAGAATGTCAGATACCTTTTTGAGTAAAACAAATAGATAATTAATGCTATATAGCTGCCTTGCAATGGTCGGAGAATCTTATTTTCAGTGATACATATCAACTCTATATTTAATCTTGTATGTTCGTCAAATCCCCGCGAACCCAAAACCTCCGTAAGTGGAACACCTCCTAAGTGGAACGCTTTTTGGAAGAACGGAGAGTGTTCCACTTACACAGGTTCTACTGTAGATATTCCATGACATGCTATTTGCAAAATGTATATTGAGTGTCATCAAAATATTATTTGGCTGAATGCATGAAGCATGGGCTTTCAAGAAACCCCATTAACTTCACATGCAATTCAACTAGTGTGAAATGTAATTCTTAAAAGGACTTATCTTACTAGATAAATTTTCATTCGAATTTATTGAAAAATAAAGAAATTAGAGAGATATTATGAGAACTTTACGATCAATCCTCGTATAGTATATGTTACATCATAAATACTTCGAAATAGACTAATTTCTACTTTGTTACAGTTGCAGCAACTTAAAATAGAAATCAGACCAGAGACCACAAGTTTGAGTTGAAGTTGCAGCAACTGAAGTGAGTCGGTTATTCATCAATTTAGAAAATTGAGACCTAATAAATTCTGACCTCTTTTGTGAACCAAAGGCACTAGGATATATCCCTATTGCCTAGATCTCTGATGTCATACTTTGTAGGCTGCAATCAAGGAGGATTGGCTCCAAGGGTTCCATCTCGATATTCTACCAAATATGGTGTAATGACCTTGACCTTATCACCCAGAGTCATGTCATGATTACAAAATTCAAAATTAAACAGCCACCATTTTATCACTTGAGAATTTGAATCATGAGTTCAAAACACTATTAATATCAAGTTGGAATCCTGGGAGCCAATCTTCTTTGGCAGCAATCTTTGTAAACACTTTTGAAAATAAACTATAATTTCAACTTGATTCTTTGCTGAAACTGTCAGAATAACATCATTGCCAATATTTCTCATGAAATATGGAATTTATGTACTGCAGAATTATGGGGCTATCAGGAATTTACCAATAAAATATTGCCAATGAGACCAAGTGTAAAAAACACCCCATTCCACCAATTTGGAAAATTTGGTAAATGATAGAGAAATACAGATATCCTAACTGTTAGCCTATTGTGTTAGGACTGGCTGGTCAACCTGGCCATTATAAATACAGTACTAGTAATAGAAACTATTATTATAGAATTCTGTTCTATGTATTTGATTCCAGGGTAAATTGATATTTATTGTATGAGAGTCTTTATATTTAATTCTACTTATTAATATGTTAGGCTGTTTAGTTTAATTTCAAAATCATAAAGTTAATATTCTGAAAACTGCCAAATTGAATATCACAGTGAGAAATCCTCATTGAAATTCTACAACGTTTGTTATACATTGTAAGTTTCACACAATGATTCATTGTAAAAAGTTAGCAATATTTATGTGAATGTGCACATACACTCTTAGATTGTTATGTAGATTTGTTACATGTTTTGTTTACTTAGATACTAATAAATTAATAATTGATGAATAATTATGTTGAATAAATAAAAGATCAATTAATGTCATTGATTATAAACAAGGTTAATGCATTTGTTTCATATTGGTGTACAAACACAAAAATAGTATGCATCCAAAAGGATCCGTACCCATTAGTGTACCTATAAGGACTAAGAAATTTTTTCGAAAGGGTAAATTGGAATTCTAGGAATATTCTTATATAATATGAATCTTTAAGAAGTATATTTTCAACAAATCATTAAAATAATCTTTAGAATATGGTAAAAAGTTGTTTTTTACAGTGATCCTTAACACATGTCATTCTGACTCTTAAAATGAGTAATTTTCACAAAACCTTCATAAAATCTTGATTTTTGTAGATACACTTAAATTGACTTGTCAGTATAAAACTACATTGTGTCTGAGTATAATAACCTTCACTAACCCTACTATCACACCAAACTAGTTCTCACTACGTTCTCGAAAACGGGCTTCAACTGTGTACGAACGGACTGGACGTACTAAGAACCGTTTGGGATCTATTTACAAACTTCATCGAACGTACTCGAACGGGTAGGTCCTCTAGAACTTAGACAATGCTCAAAATGTTCTCGTAGTCGTCACGTTCTACAATTAGAACGAGTGACAACGTACTAACGACGAGCTGGACGTACTACGAACGGAACCGTCGTACTTCAATCCTACTAGGGACGTTTTAACAACGAGTTGAACTGTCTGAGGACGTGTTGAGAACGAGGTAGAACTCATTGCAAACGGGTTTAAACTGATTAAGAACGTATTTAACACTGCTTATGAACAAGTTAGCAAAAATATAGCTATCACACCAAACAAGTTGCCACTGCGTTCTTCAAAACTGGTTCTAAACTGTGTGCGAACGGAATGAACGTAGCTGCAACTTTCTAAGGTCTATTTACGAACTTTATGAACGTTCTCAGACGGGAATGTGATTTTAGAATTTTGAATCGATTAAAAATTTGATTGCGACCATACCGTTCTGTTATCAGGTCATGATGACCTTCTAGACTAAGGGACGCGTTCTACGGCGTTGCACACCGACGTGGTGCGACCTGAACGAACTGCGAACGAGATGGACGTATTGAAGACTGTTTAAGAACGAAGAAGCTAATTATTTCAGACATATTTCCCGACCACAGCCAGATTGAGCCCGTTTTACGACGTTTTCGTAGGACTGGCAAGAACGGGTAAGAACGAGTTTGGTGTGATAGGGGGGTTAGCAGATCAACTATGCATAGATACTTTGTAATATATTGTATTGTATTGTATTTTGTTTACCACCAATGAAGGTGATCGAATCCGGGACCTATTGCGTAAGAGGTACCTGCGCTACCACTGAGCTACACGGGTGGACTATCCTATTGTTTTGAAAGGCACCCTATTGTGTTTTTGTTTTTAAGAATGGATGACCTTCTACAATCACTGACAGATTGAGGTGCTTCCGCAGGTCAGACCCCCTCTGATTTCACCTTTATTGTTTAGTATTGACATTATTGCATAGTTCAAACATGAAATGAGAGAGGGTCCTGGCTGCGGAAGATATACAATGTGAAAGTATGCAAAAAATTTAGTTTCAAAAAGGAGGGCATATTGGATCTGCCAGACACCAAGGCAACAAGCTATCAGACAAGTATCAAATGGGTCGATTTATTTTTGATTTATCAGTCATGCATGCCTCTGAAGAGGAAACGTTGCAGAGTGACTGAATTGATATCCATTTAGTCATTAAAGGGACACTGTTTCTAAGGTAGTTCTCATGCTAATGAACACTAAAATGTTTTAAACAAAAAATCAAATGGGTCAATCTTCTTTTGATTCATCAGTCATGTCTATCTCTTGAGATGATATGTTGAAGAGACACTAAATTAATATCCATTTAGCCATTAAAGGGACACTCCTTGTAAGGTAGTTCTCACCCAAAGAAACAAATAGGCCAATCGATTATTCATGCATGCCCCTGAAGATGATTTATTGCAGAGGGACTGAGTCATTATCCATTCAGCCATTTAAAGGGACATTGCTTGTAAGATAGTTTTAACAAAGATTCAAAGGGTAAATATACTTTTGATTCATCAGTCATCCCTGCCCCTGAATGTGATATATTGCGGAGGGACTGAATCAGTATCCATTTACCCATTTAAAGAGACAATGCTTGTAAAGTAGTTCTCAACTAATGGGTCAATCTATATTTGATTCCTCATTCAATTGCCTACCCCTGAAGATGATATATTGCTGAGGGACTAAATCAATATCCATGTAGCTGTTTAAAGGGACACTGCTTGCAAGGTAGTTCTCACAAAAAGAAACAAAAGATTTTGATGCTTGTCCCAAAAGATGATATATTGCTGAAAGACGGAATCAATATCGATTTAGCCATTAAAGGGACACTGCTTGTAAGATATTTCTCATCCTAAGTCAAACTAAAATATTTTACCTCATAATAATTATATGTTATACAATGGATAGATTAAAATACCTCCACTTGTTTGATAGCAAAACAATGGGTTTCAAACTGACGAAAAACTCTCCTACATGCACCTTTTCAATTTTAAAAAGCAACCATTTGACTTTATACCTTTAGCTTCAATTGAATTATTCTTTGAAAATGCCAAATAAATATATCATATATTGGAAAGTCACAACTAGATTTTTAATATTAGAGTTGAATACCTAGGTTTTGTGTTTTCAATATGTTGCCCTTTGTGTCCTACCTTTGATAATGGTGTTGTTTAATATGTCCTCTAAATTGAATATCCTAGGTTAAACCTTCTACATACCAACTGAGGTCATACTTTTGCTGAGATTCAAGATTAAGATTCATAGATATACTACATTTTAGGGGTTGTTTTATGATTTGTGTTTTCAATATATTGCCCTACCTTAATGATATTTTGATATATCGATTGATTGAATGGTCAATATACTTAAAATAGTCACGAGTGAAGACTAAAATACCCGTAACATGATATTTAGAATGATTTGCATAGTCAAACTTAAATGCACTAAATGACCTTAGTTTTAATCCCTATGACCTAATTTTGTTTTGGATGTGTTCATAATTTATAAAAGTAACTATTTCCATGTTACATTCAATGAAACCTTTGGGGGCACCTTTAGGTACATTGGGTAACGGATCCTTTCCATCATAAGTTGAAATATTGCAGGACTACCTGTATTAATTCCCCTCTCATTGCCATTTAGAGAATAGCTCTCGGGTTTTATACAAGAATTCAAAAATCCCAGATTCCTCCAGCATTTTCATGAAATTGTTCACGAATGGTAATTAACCTCTTGACTACCCTAAGTGACATTTTTGCAATACCCCAGAAATGACCTTGAAACCCAGGGTGACGAGATAATCTGTCACAAAATTGTTCGCTAAAATTGCTCTTATTTGAATAATTTTCATCCAATTTTCAAAAAAATTGTTTTAAAATGTGTAGAAATGATCTTTACTGTCTAATTATACTAAAATGAGCATTGACTGTTTTATATGTATGTAGAAAACTGGCAAAAATGAAAAATTCTCTGGTTTGAACCGATTTTAGAGCCTGGGATCCCAGAGGTGAACCTATGGACTTAACTTCTACCCAGATTGACAATTCTTGTCTAGTCAGGCCAAAACACCCCAATCAAACCCATATTCCCTGTCCTTTGGGTTTACTTGTTGTTTTAAAAAAATCATTGCATGGTTCATTATTGCAACTGTTATGGATGGTGTTCAATTATCAACAGTTACAGAATAATGAAGTTGGTTTTGTTTGAAAAATTGATGGTTTTGGTAACGAATAATGTTGATTTTTTTGTATTCAAGTAACACAAATCATTAAATTTTAAGATTCATCAGGTGATGGGAGGGGGATCAAACCTTAACAAAATAAACTTCTTTTCCACGACTGTTGATACTGGACACCATAGACAATCAACCTCCAAGGGCCTTATATTACACATGGTGTCATGTAACACATTGTGTCATGTTACACATTGTCTCATGTTACACATTGTGTCATGTTACACATTGTGTCATGTTACTGACTATATCAAAACTTATCACAAACAAAAATACCAGAATTATCAATAAATAATTTGCCTATATATTTTTTATAACATTTTACACATATTCTTCATAAAACTTTTCTTGTTTTCTAAGTTTTCGTTTTTCTATTGTCCTTTCTATACATTTTTTAATCTCTGACAGCCAGAACACACTTGATGTCAGGGCTATAAGTAACAGGAAATCTGAAAATAGAAAAAAGACAAGAATTAGGGCATTAATGTGACATAATGCCCTCACCTACAAAGTGTTAACAATTGTTAAAGGAACAGACACAGTTTGCCACTCAATAAACAAGACATAACATGCAAAATGTTACTACCTGCCATTTGTTACAGACGCCACCAATCAATCATCAACCACCACCACAAAAAATGTTGGAGACTATTACAGTGTCATCACTTCTGGTGGTGACATAAAAATAGTAGCTATGACAAAGTGTCACCACATCTTGGTGGTGGTGACATAAAAGACATAGTGACATAGGGAGACACTTCACAAAAAAGTTATTTACAAAGTTTATTTTTAATTCAATTTATTTAACTCTTTTGCGCGGTATTTAATTATTTTTAAAAGCTACTGAGCGGTAATTAATTTTCTAAAAATTAGGATTTTCATGCCTGCCAATTTGAAAGTGACATAAAACCTAAACCAACAGAGATAACACCACCACATTTTTACTCATAATTGGAAACATATGGATAAATCATATGTTAACGTATGAACTCATCACAATTAGAGGCACTGATGATAAAAAATCCTAAACATTATGTATTGCAAAAAAACATAAGACCCCTACTAAATATTACCTTGGTGTACCCCAGCAGCTTCCATTGCCTGTCCCCCAGCAACAGAGTTGTCAGGCCCATCATCGTTTTGAAATTTCATTTTCTGAGGCTTCAAATATTAGGCTTCACTACAAGAATCGCTGAATATAGCAGCGATTTGATCATCTTTACCCAGTCTAAATCAAGCGCTTTTTAAATACCACAATGTCTAATCACTTCCAGATTCGTTTTTGTTACAAAATAAATCAATAAGTGACCAAAATATTTTTTTCAGAAACTTTGCTTCGCCAAATTAATTTTAAATCACTTCCTGTCAATGTGAGTACCAAACATTGGCACTGCAATACAAGGGTGACATCTTTTGAAGTCTGCTAAAACTTTCCTATAGCGTGTCGACCTGGAGTCGACATACGCCATATAGCGTAGTGGCGACAAAACTCGCCTGACCGCGCAAAAGAGTTAAAGAGCTCATAAATTAATCACAAAATGTTTTCTATGTACCTTGTGCATATAGTGCCTCTGTTTGGAATATAGATTGTAGAGGGGGAAAGTATATTACAAGCAGCTGGCCAATAATGGAGCCACCTACAGCAATGATGAACATACGATTGGTCAAGAACCCTATTGTAAAGATAGACTTTGTCTGAAAAAAGAACAAAAAAATATTGAGTTTCTGCTGAAATAAGCATCAAATAATCTTTCTGTACAATAAAATGTTATTTTTTAAAGATAAATGCAGACTATATAAAAAGAACTGGATAAATTTCTTAATCAGGGAAATGCTGACTGCTTATCACAGGGGGTAAAAAGAAAGAATATATTCTGGATTTTGAAGCCCTGTGATCGGAGGATGAAATTGACCAGATGTATCAAACATGTTGGTTCATATTGTTTGAGAATGGCCAAATCATTGGGATGAGTAACCTAGATGTATTGAACATATCCAAGATCTGCAGCTTTGTATATCAAACATAACGTAACTGTATCTTAGTAGATGTGCAGATAAGTAAACATAACTGAGATCTGCAGCTAAGATTAAACCTACCTGAAATCTGAAACTAAGTGCAATGAACATACTGGAGATCTGAAGCTAAGTGCATTGAACATACTTGAGATCTGCAGCTAAGTGCATTGAACATACCTGAGATCTGCAGCTAAGTTCATTGAACATAACTAAAATATGCACTTAAGTGCATTGGAAATATGCGAGATCTGCAGCTAAGTGCATTGAACATACCTGAGATCTGCAGCTAAGTGCATTGAACATGTCAAAGAAGACAAAACATGTGAAGGTCATGGTTGTATCCCTGGGAGTTATTTTGTTGTCCAACATCTGAAACAAAAATGTTGAGGTTTTAATTCAAATATAACAATGAGTAAAAATACTCTGACTTATTGTATTTGTAAGATAATTGAATACACTAAGAGTGAACAGAGTGTTTTGAAATTGAATACTGTCAAGGCCTAATTTAATTGAAATTGATTAATATTTGATGAACTAATTACCTCGAAAACAAAATAAATAATTTTTATTTTACAGTCAAACATAGACACAAACTTTGTACCATGCATAAAACAATTTAAGACCCACCTCTCGCCAGAACACCCACAGTGTTCCAGAAACAATGATAAAAGCAGAGATGATGACATTAAGTAGCAGTTTTCTAGTTATAATGGGGTCTTTAACCCTGCGTGGAGGTTGGTGAATGATGTCATGGTCTACTGGCTCTACTCCAAGACTGAAAAAGAGTAAGATGTTTTAACATTGCAATTTTGAAAAAAATATTCCATATTATCTCATAAAATGAAATAAAGCAGCATTTGGGACTTTCAATGTGTTAGATGATTGAATTATCAAATGGTCACATGACGTGATCTGACCAATCAAAGTCCATTATTTTAGTTTGGGATGTGATAATAAAGTTTAACATTATTCTCTGGTCATTTAAATAAAGGAACCATAAAAACTAATTCTCTGGCACAATGGAAATGCAATGTATCATCCACAGCCTTAGAGTTCATGTCCAATTCTAAAAGTGTGTGCAATTCATTCTAATAAAATAACCTAACTAGATAACGGCAACTCCTCAGAGTAGCAAATCCCAACGAACAAAATATCAATTACCGAATTCCAATCAATTATACTCATTACTTTGGTTGAAAATGAAAAAATTAGATTTTAGAATTGCGAATTCCTGCAAAGCAGCCTTTTTGAATTTTCTGAGGTACAAATCTTAAAAATAATACCATAATTGTGATCTACTCCAAAATTCCTTCAATTTGAGTATAATATAGCCATACTTTGAAGGGATCGAAAAATTATTGCGAAATCGTACATTAGACGGCCATTTTGAATTTTACGAGGCTCGAATCAGAAAAAAGATACAATATTTGCAATCTACTCTTAATTGCCTTTCATTTGAGTATAATAAAGCTATACTTCAGAAAGATTTAAAAATTAGCAAAAATTTCTGTTTTCCTGTCCCCCCATACATGGCCCCTGGGGGTCAGGATGAACAACACGGAGTATATGTGAAAAAGATAAATGTTGGGAATACACTACCAAAATTTCAAACAATAATATTAATTACTTTGGTTTAGAATGAAAAATTTATGATTTTTGCGAAAAAGTCCCGTCATTTTTAAAGCGGCGGCCATCTTGAAAAATTTTTTTTTTGCGTAAAACTATTCACCAATATACATCTTTCCACTAAATATGAAGAAAATCTGTCAACTAGTATTTGAGTTATCTTCCGGACAGACGGACAGACTGACTGACTGACTGACGGACAGACGGACGGACGGACGGACGGACGGAAGGCTTCACTATATCCCTAACGAACTTCGTTCGTTGGGATAATTACAGTGAAACCTGTCAAATGGAACACCTCTATAAGTGGAACACCTCTATAAGTTGAACACCTAAGTGAAATGGAACAGCATATTTTCCATTCAATCGAGGTTGGGCCATGCAGCCGAAGGTAAGCCATACAAACGAATAGGGGTGAGACGAGTCGAAAAAATCCGATTCGAGTCGAATCCGATTCGAGTCAGAAAATGATGATTCGAGTTTCGAATCCGTTTCGAGTCGCGCGAAGTGCGAACAACATCACTTTTGACCGTTCGTATTTTTAATGCGTCAATGGTGGAAAGCCGGAAATATAAACAAACACAATTCGTCGTAAGTTTATTCTGATTTTATTACATATATTCTTTCATACAATATAATAATTTAATACAAGCATATCCAAGTCATTGAAACTTATATATTCAACGCAATATCGAGTAAAAACATGCATATTGACAGTATTTTTCTGAATTTTTTTATATGATTCGATTCATCAACTTCGACTCGATTCGACTCGACTCGAAGACCCAAACCCGCGAGTCCTCGACTCATCGGGTTGTCGTCTCACCCCTACAAACGAAGGTAAGCCATACAACCAAATTTTGCCGATTCCATCTAGCCTCTCTTTTTGACCAATTAGAGACGTCCTCTTCACATTTTTGGTACCCTCGCCCAACTTCGTTTGCAAAGAAAATCTTCGGCAATCCCCGGCTTTTCTTGAGCTATCTTCGGTTGCAAGCCGAAAGTCGTCACCCTAAGTGAAACACTTTTTAGTGGAACCGAGGGTATTCCACTTACACAGGTTTTACTATATAATATGTGTACCTTTGAGCTGGAGGTCCATCCATTATAATGTTAATCCAGAGTATTTGCATGGCATTAAGAGGATTGGGTAACCTCATTATAGTGGAGAGTGTTATCAGAGTTAAAGCTGCTATTGATCTGCAACATATCAAAAGTAATTTATAAGTAGGAGTCTGATTTTCTTTGATAGTATGCCAAAATTGCCCATGGTATATGAATAGATTTTATGAGGTCCATATTGGATGTGCAACATGGCCATACATTGGTCAACAAAAGTCACATGAATTATGTACTATATCAATAGATCACTATTCAATCAAGATTTTTAAATAGAAATATGTGTAATTGAATGCCAAAAGTTTGAAACAATCTATGAAAGCATTTGATAACATGGCATCACAAACATCCTCCAAGTTACCTTTGAAGAAAATACCACTGTTGAGTTTTTTGAGTGAAAATAGGAGGAAACTTAAAATTAATGCACATGTTTATTGAAATATCAAGTCATAAATTTTGGATATGACATCATTTTATTTGTTGGAATATCTTCAGATAAGCTTTATTAGACATACAGTATAAAATAATTCTTAGGGATAAAAACCATATCCAATGAGGTTATACACTTACGTGCTGAGTTGAAATCTGACAAAATTTTTGATATTGTAAAATATTCCCTTCCCTTCTTCTATTGCACTCCTGAAAACAGAAAACAAATCAATATAGAGTTATAGTAATAGTCAAAGAATAGTTATACTTATAGAGTAAAGCAAAATATCAATCAGACATGCAATAAATGCACTTTTTATCAAATAATTCAAAATGGCCACCAAGTAATTTACCAACATTCCCAAAACCTAATATATTGGTACCTAGTATATATTGGTATTAGTTTTCTCCTCCATGCATAAAAATTAGTACCGTGGGTACTGGGCTCACATGGTGACAGAAAAAAACGGATATAATTTTTTGCTGATTTTTTGTAACAAAATTATTTCAAGCCACTTGCCACTATTTTGGACTGAGAGAGAGACAGATGGACAAATCGATGTTAAGTAAAATTGCTGAAAAAAAAACGGATATAATTTTTTTTCAATTATTTGGAACAAAATTATTCTATACAACTACTCTTTACAGTGACATGGCTTTAAATGCAATGCAAGACACCTGAACTTATTTGTAAAGCTAGGAAATGGGCCAAAATTGAATTTCGCGAGACAAAAATGACGACCATTTTGAAATCAGGCAAGCTTTTGAACCAGGAGTCAAAGGGGAGTTTTTTGTATTGATGTTGAACAAAATTAACTTAAAACGGGAATCCTATCGACAGAGGGTTTAAAGTAAAGAGGACTTCGCGAGACAGATGAACAAATCAATGTTAACTAAAATGGCTGAAAATAAAAAAACAGATATAATATTTTGCCGATTTTTTGTAACAAAATTATTTCATACAACTACTCTTTACAGTGACATGGCTTTTTACAATGCAGGACAGCTGAAATTATTTGTAAAGCTAGGAAATGGGCAAAAAGTGAATTTCGCGAAACAAGAATGGCGACCATTTTGAAAATAGGCGAGCTTTTGAACCAAGAGTCATAGGAGAGTTTTTTGTATTGATGTTGAACAAAATTAACTTAAAACGGGAATCCTATCGACAGAGGGTTTAAAGTAAATGGTCCAAAAGTGGATTTTGCGAGACAGATGGACAAATCAATGTTAACTAAAATGGCTGAAAATAAAAAAATGGATATAATTTTTCGCTGATTTCTCGTAACAAAATTATTTTATACATCTTCTCATTACATTGACATGGATTTTTACAATGTAGGACACTTGAAATTATTTGTAAAGCTAGGAAATGGGTCAAAAGTGAATTTCGCGAGACAAAAATGGTGGCCATTTTGAAAGTAGGCGAGCTTTTGAACCAGGAGTCATAGGGGAGTTTTCTGTATTGATGTTGAACAGAAATAACTTAAAACAGGAATCCTATCGACAGAGGTTTTAAAACGTGCCACTGTTATTGACGAAAAGTGGATTTCGCGACTCAGATAGACAAATCAATGTTAACTAAAATGGCTGAAAATAAAAAAATGGATATAATTTTTCGCTGATTTTATGTAACAATATTATAACATATATTTACCCTTTACATTGACATGGATTTTTACAGTGTAGGACACTTGAAATTATTTGTAAAGCTAGGAAATGGGTCAAAAGTGAATTTCGCGAGACAAAAGTGACGGCCATTTTTTAAATAGGCGAGCTTTTGAACCAGGAGTCATAGGGGAGTTTTCTGTATTGATCTTGAACAGAAATAACTTAAAACAGGAATCCTATCGACAGAGGTTTTAAAACGTGCCACTATTGTTGACAGACAGACAGACAGACGGACGGACGGACGGACGGACGGACGGACGGACGGACGGACGGACAAGTGAAATTTCAAAAAATAAAAGAGGTTAGCAATTTTCCTGGAATTTTGATGACAAGATTTATGTTGCGCCAGCCCGTCTGCCGAGGCAAACACTGACAGACACACACATCCATCAATAAACAACAATAACAATATAGTCTAAGGTGCAATAAAAGAAATTATTTCAGCCCTTTCATTTGCATGTTATTATGGGACTTTTTACTGCCTTACATATATAATGTACAATTGGCAGAATATTTCATTGAAAAGAGACACAATTGATTCCTAAATGAAAGCTTACATGATTGTATAGAAGTCATCTTCTACCAGGATCATATCAGAGGCCTCCTTACACACATCAGTGCCTCCCTTCCCCATTGCAATCCCTATATCTGCACTCCTCAGTGCTACTGCATCATTAACTCCATCCCCCGTCATCCCCACTATGCTACCATTTGCCTGGAGGGCCTGAAATTGAAAATGATTTTATCAATAATTATGATGAACTTGAGATTTGAGCTTCCAAATTATAGTTCAAGAAGCTGATTATAAATTGAGACACAATAATTATGTTAAAAGTACATAAAATTTTATTTTCATAACAAAAACATATAACTGTTATTTACCTTGACAATCTTGTGTTTATGCCTAGGACTGGCCCTCTATATGACTGTTATTTACCTTGACAATCTTGTGTTTATGTATAGGACTGGCCCTATATATGACAGTTATTTACCTTGACAATCTTGTGTTTATGCCTAGGACTGGCCCTATATATGACAGTTATTTACCTTGACAATCTTGTGTTTATGCCTAGGACTGGCCCTATATATGACAGTTATTTACCTTGACAATCTTGTGTTTATGCCTAGGACTGGCCCCATATATGACAGTTATTTACCTTGACAATCTTGTGTTTATGTATAGGACTGGCCCTCTATATGACAGTTATTTACCTTGACAATCTTGTGTTTATGCCTAGGACTGGCCCTATATATGACAGTTATTGGTATAATGGCCCTCTGTAGATCAGCAATGTCCATATTATCAATCTCCTCTCCTGACATTGTGTGACCCCCTGCTGCATGTAAACCTAGTCTACCACCTGTAATAGTAACATGTGAAAAATAGTAACAAATGACAAATAATATCATTTAAATCGTAACATATGACAAATAGTAACATATGACAAATAACATTTAAATTGTAACATATGACAATTAGTGACAAATGACAAATAGCTATCTATGAAAAATAGTAACACATGACAAAAAGTAGCGTATGACAAAATGTGACATCTGATATTTAACATTAACATTCAATCAACCATTAATCTTCTAGAAATATTGAAAACAGTAACCTTACCTATAGCACATGCAGTTTCTTCAGAGTCCCCTGTAACCATTTTGATACTAACTCCACTCCCTATCAGCGTTGTGATGGATTCCCGCACTTGGGGTCGGGGTGGGTCAAGTATTCCCACCATACCCAGGAAGGACAATTCTGACATACTGGGTCCTCGTGCTAGTCCCAATACTGAAATACCAAGTCTGAATATTGAAATAATGAGTCCCAATAATGAAATAAACACAAATGCCCCATTCTTAAACATGTTCTTCAGGTTGGATTATCAAATCAAAAAAAACCAGGATGTTTCCGATCGTGTCTGTCTGTTTTTATACAGTTGAAAAGGGATCCAGACAGGATCTGAAATGTTCTGTTAAGTAAAATAAAGGTTGTGAAAAGAACAAGAAAAGGAGAAGAAAAGAAGAAAAAAATATTTTTGTGAAATGCCCCATTGTTTTTCAAAGTGGCAATCAAAAAAATTCAGATGAAGAGATTGATTGACTTGATACCAATGACGTATAAAAAATGAATACTATACCCCGTAATCCAGCTCTGCCCATCAGAGAGGCCTCGTGATATATTTCCTTTTGTACATTTTGGCTTATATGCAGCGCATCATCCAGCACGCTGTATGTATTACATTGCTGTAGGACCCTCTCAATGGCGCCTTTCACAAAAAACACCTCATTCTGCAACAAAAATGCAACAAAATAAACAGAATATACAAGTGAATATGTAAAATAAAATTTAATTAAACAATATTTAATGTTCTGAGGTCCATTTTTGCAACTGTCGCAACTTACAATTTGGTTGCAAGACATTGTTTATCAAAAAGTAGACAGTTTTCACAGAATTGTAAGTTAGGATCATACCACTTGAAAATGAACCCCTGTATCATATCTACAATAAATTCTGTCAGAATTTTTCTCAGTTTGTCTCATGATTTATTCTAAAATTTGTAGCAAAGAAAAACACAAAAAACACATTTTAATAGCATTTTTAGTAGGTAGAACATAAATAAATATAAATTCAAGACATTGCACAAAAACTGAACAAATTGAAAGTGGTTACAATTCAGGAACAATGTGTTTCACTCAACTTTACTTTCCTCTACTGATTGATGAAATTAAAAAAAAATGAGTTCAACAAAATACAGTTAACCTGTCTAAGTGAACACGTGTGTCTAGTTAACACCCCTTCTCACCACTGACTCCTGTATAAAATTGCCTCTGTGTAGTGAACACCTACAGTTACCACATTTTTGTGGCTCCATGGGTATTCACTATACACAGGTTTTACAGCACTCAAAATGGAGTATTGGAGTTCTCCCCAATCAAAATACACATACAAATAGCGGCTGTATCGTGATAAATCATGACTTCGTTCATCTTATGATAAATCTGAAAAGTTTGTATGTAGGTTTCTATGAAGCTAAATCATTTTTTAAAACCATCAGTCTTTAAATGATAATTCTTGGGATAGAAAGATGTTACAAAAATCACGATCCAAAAAGTAGAATGAAAATCACAAGCTGAATTCAGATTCTTAACCCACCAACTGGGTTATATATCACCACCTTCACCATTCACCTATCTATCCACAAATAAAATCTATTGTTTTATTTCTGTCAAAAACATCTGCTCAGATTTATGTAAAAAAACTCTTAGTATTTCTAACAATTTCAAATCAATATTGAATCAATTTTAAAACAGAGAAATTACTCATTTTTGGGTGTTTTAGTTGGGTTGGTTCAGAAGGATACCTTTACTATTATAATGTAAATATAATCGCAGTGTCAAACCCAAATGCTCTTACATGCACGACGGAAACTAAACGCTCCGCCGTGCATGTAAGAGCGTTTGGGTTGGACACCGTGATAATGAGTATATATGAAAAACAGAACGTGTGAAGCACAGAGACAAAAGGTGATTAAAAAACAATTTTGAGGTTAGTCTTTACTCAAATTTGGATGATGGCCTGTAACCATATTAAACATTACATGGACATTCAACCCAACCCCTCACAAACTTACCGGGCTAGATATACCATTGAAAGAATTCTGAGGCACATAGGATAACTTTATATGAAGCCATTTCCATTTTCTGTGACAATAAGAATTAGTCAGAGAAGAAAGAGATGGTATATGAAGTCACAACGAAAAATTATAACTCTATCAAAAATACATATAAAAATATACTATGGTGCTTTGCGACTTTGCGACTTGAGGTAAATATAGGTGCAGAGTAACCTAGTTCATAATGTGAGCCACAACAAAAATCACATCTAAATGCATAAAATAATAAATACAAAGGTGCAAAATATGTACCCTACCTGGTAAACTTTATGCAGGCAT
Organism: Owenia fusiformis; assembly: GCA_903813345.2. Lineage (NCBI taxonomy): Eukaryota > Metazoa > Annelida > Polychaeta > Sabellida > Oweniidae > Owenia > Owenia fusiformis. The sequence goes on from CAIIXF020000003.1 coordinate 17,226,365, forward strand.
TTGACAGCCATTAATTTGGTCTCTGAATTGAAAGGCCACTCTTGGAGGCGGATGTATTCTGACCTACTATCGTGGAGATTCAACTGAAATTCAAAATGTAAATATAAAGTCTAAAATTGTAGTAAATATGATATCTGAACAGGGGTATGTTCAACACATGCTGGGCACTAAAATTAATCCAAAATTAACTGGCCAGCTCTTAAATAATTCAAATGTGTACCAGTCACAATAGTTCATGTCTGCATAACACATAAAATCCAAAATGAAGCCATACATATAGCAATAATACGAAACCTTCTTACCTACTTGTTTCAACTAAAATAGCATCATAGCAATAAATTTTTAGTTTTAACAAATGGTTATAAATTTAAGCAACAGTACCTTCATGGCTAAGGCTACCAGAGCACCCTCTGTTGGCTGTCCTAGTAAAGTGCCATCTCTAATTTGGGCATTGTTGCATACAAGGCCAGCCTGGATAAAACAATATGTTGAAAAGTTTACAATATGTATACATTGAGAGGTGAATTATCCAAAGAATGCATGACTCATGAGCCAATTTAAATCCAAAATGTTTTGTTTGAATAATATAAATATATTTTTTTAGACTATTTATTTCATCATAAAAAGTTTATCATACAGTTTTAATGGCTTGCCAATCGCCTTTATGGCATTACAGGCTAAACTGAACAAAATAATATTAAAGTACAAAATGTGAATGTACAACATGGAAGCATGAAGGCAAAACATATGTAGAAAGTGGGAAATTGGACAGGCTGGGATCATGTGTCATGGTCTCAATGAGGAAGTAGTAGGAATGGGTTATACTTGCTTGGAGGGTCCTCTAGAGAAATATGATTTTGATGTTATGTGTTCTTTATTAAAAAGATGGCAACAAGAGCAAAAAGTTTGTTATTTTAGTCCGTTTGTCATTTTCTGAACGTAGAAATATGTAAAAGTACGATGTTTTATTGTGTATTCACTATCATAAGGGTTTTATGAAGTGATTTAGCTGGGTTGGACAAAAGGCAACTTTGGGGAAAAAATTATATATGCAAATGAAGGTGGCCATTATCTAAAACGGGATTTTCTTCAATATTCTGAAAACTAAGTACAGAAACATCACAATATTGGTATCTAACCCCAGGTTTTCAGGGTCAGGGAATAAGATGAAATTACAATAATCAAGATTAGAACAATTATTTTATTATTTTGCAAAGTAAAGGCAGCCATTATTGAAAAAGTGATTACCTTCAATATTTCGAAGACAAAGTATAGTAGTATCACAATATTGGTCCTTAAACCTAGGGTTTCAGGGTCAAAGAATACAATAAATTGAGCCTTATCAGAAAAAGATTATTGATTATGATTATGCAAATTAGGGCGGCCATTATCGAATTATTGATTATCCCTAACATTTCAAAAACTAAGCACACAAAACTCACAATGCGGGTGTCTAAACCCAGTTTTTAGGGTCAAATAATAAGATAGATAATAAAATAACTTAAACAACAATAATGATTATGATTATGCAAATTAAGGTGGCCTGGCATGGCCATTATCAAATTATTGATTATCTTCAAAATGTCTGAGACTGAGGAAAGTAGCATAACAAAACTGGTGTCTAAACCCAGGTTTTCTGGGTCAAAGAATCAGATAAAATGATAATAACAAGAACACAAATGTGTACAATATATCCCCACCAATGGGTGATCCTGTCAAATGGTTATCCTGAAAATGAGTGGACAAGACTTTACCGTTACAATTTTGGGATGGAAAATGCAAATGGCCACCTTAAAATTTACCCAGAATGCCAAAAAATTAGTCAGCTCTAGATTTTCATACTAAGAACCATCCCTGAAATTGATCCGTCAAACAGTAAACCAGAAAACATGTAAACAAGACTTTACAGACAAGATTTTAGGACGGAAAAATCCAAAATGGCTGCCTTGACATTTGCCCAGAATGCCTAAAAAACTAATAAGTTCTAGATTTCCATACTAAGAATCATCCCTGAAAATTTGAAATTGATCTACCAAATGGTTCACCTGAGAACGCGTAGACAAGACTTTACAGACAAGATTTTAGGACGTAAAATCCAAAATGGCTGCCCTGACATTTATCCAGAATGCCAAAAAACTAATCAGTTCTAGATTTTAATACAAGGAATCATCCCTGAAAATTTGAAATTGATCTACCAAACAGTTCACCTGAAAACACATAGACAAGACTTTACAGGCAAGATTTTAAGACGGAAAATCCAAAATGGCTGCCTTGACATTTACCCAGAATGCCAAAAAAAATCAGATCTAGATTTTAATAATAAGAATCATCCCTGAAAATTTGAAATTGATCTACCAAATGGTTCACCTGAAAACGCGTAGACAAGACTTTACAGACAAGATTTTAGGACGGAAAATCCAAAATGGCTGCCTTGACATTTACCCAGAATGCCAAAAAACTAATCAGATCTAGATTTTTATACTAAGAATCATCCCTAAAAATTTGAAATTGATCTACCAAACGATTCACCTGAAAACGCGTAGACAAGACTTAACATACAAGTCTTACTTTATAAACGAAATATTTTGAATAAATGTGATATTTCGATTATAAAATATGCTAATTTGCATATTCATAATGAGTTATTCTTGTATCTTGTTACATTATCTTATTCATTGACCCTGAAAACATGGGTAAGGACACAGTATTTGTGGTGCTATCATTATTACTTTTAAAAGAATGTAAAAAAATCAATGCTTCAATAATGGCCGCCTTAATTTGCATATATGATTTTCCCCAAAGGTTATTTATTTAATTTTCCCCAAATTAATCACTAAGGAAACCCTTGATTAGTCAGTTATATTCATTGTTTTGTAATCTTGACATAACATACAAAATATCTTTAATAAATGCGATATTTCAAGCATAAAACGTGCTTATTTGCATATATGCACAATATCTCATTAGCTGTTCTTGTATATTTTAACATTATCTTATTCATTAACCCTGAAAACATAGGTTTAGACAAAAAATTATTATGCTGCTTCCATTGTTACTTTTCAAGGTATTGAAAAAAATCAATGTTTCAATAATGGCCTCCTTAATTAGCCTATATTATTTTTTCCCCAAACTAACTTTTTGTCCAACCCAGTTAAACCACTTCAAAAACCCTTATTATCATAAATTGACCATAATACTTTGTACTTTTAATAATTTCTAGGTTCACTATAGGATGTATAGGGGTGACAAATGGACTATTTTGTGCTAGTGATAGTATGTTACTGCCATATTTCAGAAAATCTATAAATTGATTTTTATTCTTTATAGCTATAGGCTTATAAGTCTCTACAAGTGCAAATAAAGTATTTCTATTTTGTGCTATGTTTGGAAATAGAAGAATAAACATTTAGATGTTTCAGGTGCTCTACAACTACAGTTAGGCATTTAAGTTAGTTAGTTTTAAATAAGGCATTTCTTTTTTGTAAATGATTAAAGCTGACGCATGTTTTACTTTCTCAATTTTTCTTACGTAGCTTATTCCAATAGGAGACAGCATAAAGGACTAAGGAATCTCTAAATTTGGTTGAGCATTTGGTAGGTATTTAAAAGCAGGTTTTCAAGGGTTTTGAATTCTCAGAGGTTCAACAATATCTGTCACAGCTTGGGTTGAGATTATTATTAACTCTAAACATAAATTGATTTATTTGCATTGACTACCTTGTTTCGAGAGCAAGCCATGTGAGAGTATTCTTTACCTTAATTGGCTACTAACATGCAAGCACCCACTGCCCACATATATATTACGTATTGAAAATTTAGTGAATATTTCACAGATCAAAGTCAAAATACAATCTATCAATACCTCATAAATATATGTATGAATGATAATATTAACTGAAATATACCATTTGAAAGCTAATGAATGTGTTCATGCTAGAAATACAGATTAACAATTTAGACACCATATGGTAAGGCATTCTACATGATGAAGTATATAGACCCATATAAAACATGCTTCTTGATGAGGTCCGAAGACCAAGGGTTTAATGTTAGAATAACAAACTCTTGGTCGCCACACTTGACCTTTTAGTCTTTGACCAACTCTCCATTTGGTATTACACTGTCTTTGACAAACCCTCCATATGGTAAAACACTTCTTCATTTGGTATAACACTGTACATATTATTCATATTTAACCAAAATCTATTCTGAACTCAATGTCTCAACTATTTTAACAAAACAGAACGTTTTTTGGTTTACTCAAGTTCTCGGTCAAGGTGACATTATATAAAAAATAAGTAGCGTGAATAGAGTCTATGCATACAGTGTGCTTTTATTGATGCAGGATCAGAACATGAGGTTTCAGTTTCTTTTTGATAGATAACTGATCTAAACACTCACTGGTCAGTATCAAGCGAAGGTTACGGCCGTCACCTTCTTATTTAAGATGGCAGACAGGAAGTGCTGATTTCAATATTTTTAGTTTTTATCAAATTAAGCCACTTTATAGTTGACATAATGCTTTACATTCATATAATTGTCATTTTTATTCATTTCGACCTTTGTACCATGGTTGATCATTTGATTTCATTGTTTTGTATGATTTGGAATTTTCTCATATATCATCATGATATTGATCATGTAAATCAAAATATCAATTGTTTTCATTAGACACAAATAGAAGATACCGAAACTTCACCAATAAAAGGTGATATTGATTTGTCAAAATAAAAATTTCCCTTTATAAATGTGTGAAGATCTAGACTACATTTCTGCTACATAAACTGGCAGACATCTTTACACATTGACCTCAACCTGTGAACCCTTGAGTATTTTTCCAGGATCACGCCTTTTATACTCAACGGTGAGCAACACCAACAATGTGTGTTCAATTTGTTAAACATTTTGCGATACCCTTTCACTGCAAAATCCTGAAGAATGTTTTAAACCATTCAAAACATGTCATATTTTTCTTGATTTCTATTTTGCCATGTTAAGCAATCCCCACCATGTTATTGATGTTTATTATTTGAAAGTACATTAATAGATATTTTTATGTTATGAATAACCTAGGATAAATAATAGCTGAGGGCCTTGACCTTTTTAGTGGCCTTATCAGACCCAGTACGAATAATTTATCTTACTGAAACCCAATATTGACTCTTATGAAAGGTAAATAACCCATGATCCAATTTTAAGGAAATTTGATTTTTTTAATGACTATGAGTCAATCGTCTTTTGTACGGTTTTGAATTGCTTGCCAAGTGCAAATTCTTTAAAAACAATAGAAAAATAATGCACTCTTCTTTGTTACAACTGTCCATTCCTTAAAATAAACTACATTTCATTCTATCGAGGTGCTACCTAAGTGGGGTTCAATTGTGTTTAAATCAGGATGAATCAGGAATACTGACATGCTACTTAAACCTCATAGAATTCATCTTTGTGGTTGATGATTTTAACTGAAAAAAAGTGTTAGAAAAGACTTACCTCAACAACTTTACTGAAAGATGAATGGGTTGTAGGATGTATCAGCTCATTGTTACAATAGATGTCTCCCTCTGCATTGTAGCCCACTCCTGACACCTATTGAGCAAAATTAAAACTATAAGATATATAAACTATAAGATATATAAAGTATAAGATATATTAACATTGTACTCCCCAGACTCCATCAATCAGTTTGGTTTACACATGTTAAGATCAGCTCAGTATGGGCCCCACTTGCATATATGTGTAGCATTTTGCATTACTATGATTGCATGGACAAAGGCTTATTCTCTGGATGGTGCCTATAATAAAATTCTGACCATTGAAAAAATGAGAAAAATCTTCCAAAACACATTTGATTGAAAAAATGCAGACCACAGCTGCAAATAAAGTAAAATGGTTAAGTGAGATCAATTCAAACTTTTACATCAGATAAAATGTAAAGATGAAAACCACGAAATATGCACAATAGGCCTCTGTTATTAGACCTGAAATTGTTTAAACTTATTTTAAAGCCTGGAATTTATATTGCACTCTTGACTGTACATTTAACTATCATATGTCTGGGTTCTCACCAGGAAATTTTTAGACACAGGTTTTTCGCAGCATCGCGACTACTCCTCACCAATGTGAGATCAGAGATATCCAAATAGTATACTTTTCAAAATACTACTTACTTAAATCTTCCTAACTTAATCACAATACACATTTCTAAAAGGGTTCTGACTTCTTATTCCTTGTTTGTATTTAGTTTTATGTATTTTTTGAGAGTTTTACCCAAAATAATGTGACAAAAATGTAAAATTAAACTCCGGAAAAAACACTATAGACTCCTGAAAAACTATTAGACTCTGGAGCAAGAGGGTCTAAAAACATTAGACTCCAGAGATTCTCCGAAATCTAAAAGCCTAGTGAGAACCCTGTATGTCATCAATTATGAGAGACATGTGTTTGGCTCCAGCTGACAGTTAACATGAACCACATAAAACAAATGAAGATGCAACTAACATTTCTACATAAAAACGTTATCATAGTTTTTGATATTTCTTTGATGTAATGGAAATCACAAGAATTCAAGATAGCTCCTATTCAACATCTATTTGTTTTATTTATGTATGTATTCAATTTCAATTTTCAATTTCAATTTGTTTATTTCATTCAACTATTATAAATCTGTATTCAGTGATATCCATTCAAATTGTGGATGCAACTAAAGCCTCTGTCACATTTGCTCTAAGGTCACTGAAGGTCAAGTAAAGGTCAAATCCTAAAATTAATGTCAGATTTAAACTCCTGGTAACTTGTAGCCGTAGCTTCACAAAATCGATATGGAAAATCTACATCGTTCTACTTATCCCTATATTTTAGACTATATTTACATTCTGCATATTTTTCTCGATTTTGGGAAGCTATGGCCGCCGTACAGGTTCTGTAGATCAAAAGTAACTGAGGCAATAAGTGATATAACTGCACGGCAACACTCAATTGAACAATAAGTCGTATTCCAATACACAGTATCTACATTCATTTTCTAGTGAAATTAGTATGTTACCATGTGTTCAAATTTACAAGCGTTAAATACAACATGTCACAACATAACTCCTCACCATGTATGGCTCCCTCTATGTTTTAATATCAATAATAAAATACATAAGAAAAAGAATGTTTGTAATAATGGTGTACTTATGAAGAATACATGTATTGATGGTGAAGAATACATCTATTAATGGTGTACTTATGATGAAGAATACAACTATTAATGGTGTACTTATGATGAAGAATACAACTATTAATGGTGTACTTATGATGAAGAATACAACTATTAATGGTGTACTTATGATGAAGAATACAACTATTAATGGTGTACTTATGATAATGAATATATGTATTAATGGTGTACTTATGATGAAGAATACAAGTATTAATGGTGTACTTATGATAATGAATATATGTATTAATGGTGTACTTATGAAAATGGAAATATGTATTAATGGTGTACTTATGATGAAGAATACAAGTATTAAAGCATGAGCACTCTAACGGTAAACAGAACTGTAAAACACGCTTGATAAATTCACACACGCAATTTTCAATTCTGAATCTTTAATCAGTAGGTTAGAATTTTGTGTTGAAATCAATTCACTCTTCCAAAATTATCTTTATCGATACTAATGGTAAATATATCAATTTGAAAGATGTAAAACACTTGAACTATACCACATGTTTTACAGAAATGAATCTTCAATGTTTCTTTTACCTCTGCATATTGGCCATCTGGGGTGTGAATCTGGGTCACTGTCATTTCATTCTTGGTAAGTGTCCCTGTTTTGTCTGAGCATACCACATTCACACAACCTAAGATATAGGTAATTTTCTAACATGATTTTTGTATATGAATATTTCTATATAGAATTCCTTGAAATAAAATACGAATAAATGTTTTTCAGTCTTGCATATATAAACATTTTATGATATAAGGTAATTTTCTAACATAATTTTTGTCAGATATAATCTGTATTTTTCATATACAATAAAACCTGACTTAGTGAACAACGCTCTCTAGCGAACACCGGTGTTTACCGAACACCACTTCAAAAAACATTTTACATTAACTCCTGCATAAAAAACTCTCTCTGTAGTGAACACCTAGCTACATATTGTGGCTCCATACATGTTCACTATATACAGGTTTTACAGTATATTTATAGAAGACACTCAAATACAGATCACAATTATGGCAAAATTGTCCAAAACATCACGTCTCACATTCACTGTTATGTAATTGCGCACATATATGTATGAAGTGAAGGAAATAATACAGCTTATGTCATTGTTATTACTATTCTATATAGAATTCCTTGAAATAAAATACAAATAAATGTTTTTCAGTCTTTGGAATGCCACTTACCTAATGTTTCAACGATTGGCAATTTCTTGACGATGGCTCGTTTCTTGGCCATGCGCATGACCCCCAGAGCCAGAGTGACTGTCACTACAATTGGAAGGCCCTCGGGTATAGCAGCTACCGCCAGGCTGTAAAACAACACAAACATTTGTTAGCACTTTCCAGTTTGGACCAGAAATCAAAGTGGAATATTCAAATGTAAATAACAATGACAGTCTATAAATATCATAATATGAGTGATAATGTAGCATATTTCAAGCAAAACTCTTAGAATATATCTTTTTATTCATATTTCTTTGTGATTTATATTATTTTTCCATTTATGACCAAATAGTACAATATGAGTCGGATAATATTGGAACTTTATCACCTTTTGGATTCTGCATATGCAACTAGTCCCTTGTTGTTCCTACTGTTTACCACAAAAAAGTTTATACTGACCTGACACCTATTGTGAACATCTCCAACATAGCTCTTCCTTGCACCCAACCAAGGAACATTATTACACCTGAAATGCAAATATTTGAAATAGGATGGTGCAACTTCATGCAATATCAATATTCCATATAAAGAAGTTATTCACCAGGAGGGATTTGATATGGGGAATATCACAAGGATGATATCAATATTTCCCGAGGGAACACATTGACAGAGGGAGAGTATAATTTACACAGTGCATTGATCTCAATTTCCTTTTGATTAAACCGCATAGAAATTTTATTTATCTATTCCAATCTTCCAAATATGATTCAATGACAGCAAAAAGCTCAATTGATTGCATACAACAGGGTGATTTTTCCATACCGAGGATATTGCTGTGATATGTATCTGTATTCTGTTTTCCTTGACAAATGAGAACTCAACTCACCTATTATGCAAAAAGAGTAAAAGGAAAGCTGTTTCCCAAGGATCCCCATACTGATTTGTAGTGGGGTTTTGGGGGGGTCTTCGGCTTGCATCATTTTAAATACCTCGCCAAACTCTGAATTTTCTCCAGTTCCAACGACAATACCCTAAGAATATAAATAACAAAGATCTTAGTTATAAATCAAGATTATTTTGTTTCATTGAATATTCTCTATCTGGCCCGGGTGGGACAATATTTGGACTGGTTTGGGTCAGTATGTAAAAGTTTGAATTTAAAAGATTTAATTCATCCTAAACAATAGTTATATTCATATGGACTGTTTATAGAATATCTGTACTGTGATAGAATCTTTTTTATCTTCCTATCTTATCTCATAAAAAGAAAATAAGCAACTTTCAGTTTGATTCAAGACAAATCGACAAATAATATGAAAAATTCAGTCATTTTAGAATTATTTTTATAAGATGTACCTTCCCATTGCCACATCGCACAAGTGTTCCCATGAAAGCAATGTTTTTCCTATGTGTGATCCCGTTATTTTTCTTTATTTTGAGATGGTCTGTTATCTTTGACGCTGGCTCTGTCTCACCAGTAAAACTTGACTCGTCTATAGCAAGGTCAAAGGCCTATAAATTTAAGTTTTCAAATTTATTAGCTAGAACGATCAATCACCTAAGTTCATCAGTTTAAAATGATATTAGAAATAAAGTTTACAAATGGCTTAAAGCCAGGTCAAATGTCTAAATTAAGAAGATTCTAATTAAAGAATAAAATACAACTCTAGATTTCCAAGTAGTTTCATAATTACTTTTCACTTCTTCTCTAAAAAAAATCAAAGCCATTACCTCAAATAGTCTCAGGTCAGCTGGTACCCTATCCCCAATACTCAAATACACTATATCACCGGGTACTAACTCTCTGGCTAGGAAAGTTGACAATTTACCATCACGTAAACTGGAAAATAAATAATATGACATATGCTTATTCTACAAAAAAAGGATATATGACATAGTCTACTCTCATGCAGTCAAGGTTTAATCTATTATAATGTTCCTATTGATGTAGATTTTCTATATTATCGATTTTTTGTATTATTGATATGTAATTTTTCAGCAAAAAGTTGCATTTCTGGCCAAGTGGCTCTGATGCAAAAACATTAATTGCATCAAATCATCAAAAGGTCTATTCTCACAACAATATCAAATCAAATACCCTGATTTTCCTAATCCAAACAGGAAATCCCCTGACCATTGTTATTTTTCCCTGGCCATGTTAACCCTGATTCTCTATAATTCTGAGCCAGAGTGAGGCTTTCAAACCCTTTCTACCCCAATGCTGATGGGTCTAAATGTTGATGAAGTGTCTATACATTATACATACCAATGACACTTAGGAGGGACAAGCTTAGTGAGAGCCTCCAGTGATTTCTCAGATCTATACTCCTGGATAAAAGCCACTGTTACCACTATTACGATTGCCTGGAAAATATAAAAATCAATTTAGTTATTTGGCTGAACAGAAATCTGACCCAAATACAAGACTCTGTTAGGCTTATCAGAAGGTTATCTTATAATACTAGGTACAGGGCTCTCGCCAGGCTTTTTGACTGTGGCGCAGCACCACACTCTATTTAGCTCCCTCCACACCCTAATGGCAAATCATGACTGTTTCCAGTCAAAACTTGACTGAATATACAATAATAGCATGTAAAAAGGATAAAACATAACATAAATATGATTTATCACGATTGAACAGTTATTCTGAAGATGTTAGCACCACACCCTAAATATTTCCTAGTGAGAGCCCTGAGGTAATTAGATGGTCCATTCGAATGAAAGCTAATGAGGCATCATTATTAGAATAGCCTGGGAAATACAACCATCTATTTATTCGACTTGACAGCAATTTTCTCCCTCAGATTTTTATTAATTATAGGGGTGCTTTCTGCAATTTGAATCAAACCTAGTCTGTCACCACTATAACAAATGCCTGAATATTTAAACATAATTTTACTTATTTTATATTGCTGGACATCAAGTATATCCTCTTATGCGTATTAGAATTCATCAAGCTTATCATATCCAGGGGTTTTGTTAGCAGCAGGCAACAGGCGATTTTCACCAGTTGTTTTCACAAAATTGTCTTGTTTTTAGGGACTTTTCAACTTTTACATGTTAAATTCACGATTTCCATTAATTTTGCCAGTTGCTTTCATTTATTTAGCCTGTTGTGAGAAATTCTAGTGAAACCCCTGTATATCCCAAATATGAGTCTTAGACTTATATCCATGTTCATATTATTATAGTGGATACTTTTTGCAGTTTGAATTAAAGTCAGTCTGTCATTTGTATTATTATAACAATTGTCTGGAACATTTAACAATTCCCCCAATATTTAAGAGGGAAATTGCAGCTATTATGACCTGTTAATTGTTAAATTGCAGCTATTATGACCTTTAAATGAATATACAGCAGCAATAATAAAATATGAATGGATATACAATTAAACCTGCAAACAAGGAACACTTTCCTGACTGACCAAAATTGTTCCTTGAAGACAGGTGTTCCCTACAGAGAGGCTCCATGTTTCGAGCCAGAATAAGCATTTAATTATTGAATATGATGAATAACTGGTGTGATAGTAAACCAATGCTGATATATTCAACTTTCATCAACCCCATTTTGTAGCATTTACAATCTGTAAGTTTGGATCATTATAAGATTAAAGAGTTCTATGAATGTTCATCTCTCTGGTAGTAATGTACTATTAATGTTGATTTTCTTTCTCAGAGATATTTATTTTTTCTTTTTGACGTTTCGTAGGATGTCCATCCTTCTTCTTCTTCATAGTAACGGTTGCTATTTGTCTCATTGTTATGTAATAATTAATAATTTCAGTTTGATTCAAATATAATTTTATTTCTGAAGAAGTAGGATGGACATCCTACGAAACGTCAAAAAGAAAAAATCTCTGAGAAAGAAAATCAACATTAATAGTAAGATTAAAGAGATTTGGCTCAATATCACAAAAACACATTTCTAGTATCTCCTAAAACAGATGTGTCAGTGCCTAGAATAATTCAACTTGCAGGATGAAATCAATATCTGTTGCCATTTGGCAGTTTATAAGAAATAGATTCACTATAAAAATATTAGGGCAATAAGATAGTTTCTAAATAGTTGAAAATTGAATGAAAACCAGTGCTGCTATCTTTTATTCAGATTTTTTCTTTGGCCAAAGTTCCATTGACCTCCATATTAAAGTCCCCGATAAATCGGGCTACTAGACCGCCGTGTTTACATTAGGGGATTAGAAGAGTTTATTTTTATTTAGGTATGCAATCTACACATATTAAGATCTTTGAAAAGTGACTTTATTTCATGATATATCAAAAAGTGTTGGTTGAATCTGTTTAAAACTTGTTTGATATAACATGTGATGACCCTTTTAACATACTTATTGTGGTTTATCATCAAAATTTTGGGTTGTTAAAACTAATAAACCAAGGTTTTTAGAGAATTTAAACATAGCCAATGGAGATTTGGCCAAAGTTTTTTTAAAAAGTCATGGAAAATGATTTAAATAACATAACTGTTTCTTGTAGAAAACAGTTCACTGATTTCAAAAATGCCATTTAAAAGAAGGCAAAGTAAGTAGATTAGAGGTTTTATATGCAAATCTCTTAAAATCTTACGATAAACGAGATTTAGTGAGATTTTAAAAGCTATATGGAAACTGTACTATTGACAGTGGTAGGGATGTCGCAGCTTGTCGACAATCCTCTTATCCTAATCTCTCATATAAATCTAAGCTTTTTAGAATCAGATATTGACTTAAAAGCCATTCACACCTCTGAAAAATGGGATGCAGTTTAACAAATTTTCTATTCCATGTTTCTTGTGAACAGGTGAATTTTCAAAATTTGCCCCGAAATACCGTTCCTTGTTCCCAGTAGACAGGTGTTCCCTTCAGAGGGTGTCTGTTAATATGTAAGTGTATCACTAATCAACTAAACTGCATAGCAGTCACTAAGAGTATAATCCGAAACAAAAACACATATATGAAAACTGTTTACTATAAATATGCTTAAAAATGGTGATTTTCATTGTGATTTATTAGAGCCCCTCTTTAATCTAATGCTTGAGATCTGTATTCCAACGGATAATACAAGCTATGCATCACAATGGGTTTTATCCTTGAATACACCCTCAGAAATATATACAGATATCCAACTCTACATTATTCAATATTTGTATTTATCATGTAAATGCAAAGTTATGGTATGATTATTATTTATTTTAATAAGTATGCATCTGATAAAATGCAACACTATCACCATAGCAACCACCTAATCTGCAGTTTATATATTAATTGTTTTCAGTTATCAAGGTGACATTGATTTTTGCGATCTTTCTTTACTGTTAATCATAAGATTATGTATTTGCTGAGCATATCTTGATTGTACACTTTTGCCAAATCAAAGTCTGAATCAACTAAAAAAGTCTGTGAATCAACTAAAAAGTCTGAATCAACTAAGTTAAACCCAAGAGTTTCAGAAACCCTCAATTGGAATACATTTCAATGTGAAAACTAGGAGCAGTAAAATTGTGATAATTCTAAAACTTGTTTCTATCCAACCTACACCCTTAAAATAAATGAGATTTATTCTTGATTTTTTCATTCTCGACTACATGACTTGGTAAACAAATACACGCAACTAATATCATAGTAGTAGAAGCAGTATTACAGAATCAGACATCATTTATGTGTTATATCCATCTAATAATCGATAACATTATTTGCAGAATAAATATCACATTTTCAATTACATTTTTATTGTGCACTTTGCATTACTGTCATTCAGCTTCATTACCCTAAAGGGGAGGTGACTAAATGTCAACAATTGGGGATGAGGGAAGTTAATTCCATAAGAGGGGAATGTAAAGTATAACATCCTTTGTAACATGTCTCATATCAGATAAGAATTATTGTTTAATTGAGAAATTTCACACTATGTTTTTTAGGATACAGTGAGTAGTGATAGTGCAGAAATGAATTACTGAATTTCCAACTTAAAGAGGCTCTATGCCATAGGATAAGGATTCCCCTTGCTAGCCGAGGAATTGATTGTGTTTAATTCTGGAGTTTGGTTGTTCTGTAGATTATTTCCGATATTTCGGCAATAATATACCCAAAACAAACAAAAAAGTTATTCTCAAGATATACATGGTATGTGAGATATTATATGAGTATAACAATAGGACATCATTGATTGTCTGGGGGAGAAATGATGCATAATGCATCTTTAACTGTAACTGTACTGATTCTTGACTTTACAGGCATGAGTTCATCATAGTTTGTAAAACACATTGGTTGGGGGTCAACCATAATTAAATTAACTTCATTTTCCAAAAATTGTCAACACATGTACACAATCTATAACTTTGCATTTTGCACAATAAAAAGATGTACTTACGACTGTTATGGATACAGCGTCGTCATATTGTCTCATTATAACACTCACAAGGGCAGAGGCAAGTAGCAGCATAATCAGTGGGTCTTTGAACTGAAACAATACAACTACAATTACATGTCTTTAAAAAGTCATCAGATGGCCTATGTAACTTGACAACAGCAACGCCAAAGCGTAGCAAATCCCATCGAACAGCCATGGCTGGCATTTTTACAAACAAAGTATATAGCAAAAATGGCGGCCATTTTTCAAAATGGTCACCTTCTACCAAAAGTGTCATTAGACAGTGTGCCATGCTTATAGTATTCACATACCAAATATGAACAAAATCGCTCCACTACTTTTCAAGTTACAGCAAAAATTGTAAAATAACAAGTAAAGGTCGCCATTTTTCAAGATGGCTGCGATGTGCTTCTAGAATATCTACATTTCTAGCTTAATTAATGTCCTATATAATTTTTTACATTGCAAAAATATTGCTATTACCGTTTTACATATTGGACCTAAATTACTGTAAAATCGGCACTAAAATGGCCGCCATGAGCAGCCATTTTGAAAATCGGCTTTCGGGCAGAACTTCTACTCCCATAGGGTAAATTTGTACAAAATATGAACAAAATCGGGCCAACAGTATTTGAGTTATTGCCCGGACAGACGGATGGATGGACGTACGTACGTACGGAGGTGTTCCCTTTATCACTCCGAACTTTGTTCGCTGGGATAATAATATTACATAAACACTGTCATGTATTTATTATGAAAACAGCTTCTATACAACAACTAGGCATTACATGATAGCTCAAAATACGGTTATAATCTCTAAAACTAACATTCAATTCGATTCATCAATATTTATTGTTAATTTTCGATAATCAAGTTAACGCATAACTCAAGTTGACTAAAAAACATTGTTGCCTATTATCATTCATTTTGCCTGTGCTGAGAAATTCTAATGAAACATCTGGGTATATTGAATAAAAGCCCGAGTTGATGAAAAAACAATTCAGATTATCATTCAGAAGACCCCTCTGGCAAATGAATCTTAAAGTCCTAGCATTTGAGATCCACTACTAGAATACAAACCTGAAGACCTGAAAACTAAAGACCTTACACAAACAAACATACCTGATCTATATACTTTCTCCACAATGGTTCTTCTCCGTTGATCTCAAACTCATTGAATCCATTAATCTTACGTCGTCGCTCAGATTCTGACCCATTCAAGCCATTCTGTAGATCTGTGTTCATGATATGGCTGATCTGTAACCAAAGGGATAAGAGGGGCTTTGATTTATATTCTTTACAAGGTGAGCAAATAAATGTGTCATTTTTTTAAACTCACTCTCTATTTAATTTGTTTAATAATAGTCCCTGTTTTATTGTCATAACAAATATATGAGCCTCGCCATAGGAAAACTGGTCTTATCACAAATATTTAAATTGTGCTACAGAACCAAAAATGTGCCCAAGATTAAGAGGAAAATGTGCTAAATTCAAATCCATCTTTTTGGTCTATATCTGCAAGGAAAAATTGTTAAGACATACATGTAAGACATGGCTCATTTGTGCTTTTTAATAAAAACAAAAAATCAAAACATTGAAAAAATCTTTGATAAGACCCCTTTTCCTGTGGCCTGGCTCATATATATATATTCACAGTACATGTTTTTTAATTCAGTTTGTGAAATTACAGAGATTTCAGAAATAATATTTTATTTTAACATTTAAAATCATAATTTTCGATTTTTTCTTTTACCTCCATATAAGAGAGCTCAGACGCTCGGTCAGATTTCATGTGCATCATCATATTGTCAGCGTCCCTTCTGTTTCCTTCTTCTGGTGTCTGCAAAACAAAAGATATTTCATCCACTGATGATTAACTTTACATTATAGATTTATAAAGGAGATATGTCTACCCAAACTCCTGGTATTAAAACGATAACATAATCAATTTTGAACTCTCCTTCAAGAATTTAACATGGTTAACCCTCGTTACTTCAGAAGCTTTTTGTATGAAGACATGGGAAATTGGACTGCAACCAGAGAGAACCCCCAAAATTATGAAGGCAATCTCAAACCCAATGTCTTATTAATCATCTTCAGCTTAAATTATCAAAACTGGCAAATTTGAACATGAATTGAAAATATTTGAAGCAAGAGCATGATGAAGGATAAATTCAAAATGGAGGATTTTCATGAGATGAAACGAGATGCATGAAAATATTCTTATCCTTGGAGTACACAGCAGATCAGGGAGCTAGTCTGATCGCAACTTGAAACAAGGCATTAACATGCAAAATGTTACCACCTGCCATTTGCTACAGATGCCAATCATCAACCACCACCAAATGCTGACCACCAACCACCGAACAACCTCCACAAAAACGTTGGAGACTGTCTGTAACAATATGTCACCAGTGCTGGTGTTGAAATAAAAATCAATGTTTAGGGCTCTCAGATTCAGACCCCACTGCCCTGACTTCAGCAGCACATATCTTTAAATTTTTGATTGACCCATGAAAGCAAAGCCATTCAATGTGTATTATTAAACCTGATAAATCTAAGCCATGATAAAATAAATATGAAATATATTGCCCTGAGATGTTATAAGGTTAATATAGATAAAACAGAGCCAGCATAGACAATTAATTTCTAACGCAATAAAGACATATTGCTACATACATGTGTATTATTATCCTTTTATGATAGAATATTACATGCGGGAACAATCTTGAAATCTGTGTGAGATGTATTAAATTGATAAATAGAAACACCAAACTCAAGACAAGAGAAGTAGAAGAAAATAAAACACCTCTGGTGCCTCAATTAAGTGTTCTATTTTGGAAGTACTCAACTGACTAAGGGTCATATTATATTCTAATGAGGGATTTGAAATAAATCTTCTAATTGTAAAGCTGTGTTCCAATTTATTGTGTTCACTATGGCATGTCCGAGTTTAGCTTTTTGAGTAGAGAATATTTTCAATTTAGTTTCACACGCCTTACCATCGCGTAAGCAGGCGTCACCGTACAGCGTCAAAAAATAGCGGAGTACAGTTTTCTGTACGGTAACGCAAATTAACTGCTTTGAAGCAAAAACTATGACAAGGGTTTAAAAAAATTAATTTGATGAAAACTAATACGATTTCATGTGAAATAAAAACAGCATTCTCTTAGAAATCGTTTTAACTAACTGATTATGATAAACGTTTTACGAGCACTGTTCGGATTTTTTCTGAGTGAATCGGCCCACATAATCGACCCAAGTGATAAAAGGTTGTTTTTTCACATTTCGTTTGGTTATTATTTTCCCTGCCCTCTGAGAGTATGGATTATTTTTTTGAGAAAATGTATTTATTGACTACACATTTTAGAACGGGCGAAGATTCAGCAAACAACCATGCATTATGTATATTTAAAAAAGATCAAATTTGAACGGTGACGCACCAGCTGTACGGTGACGCCATGCTTTGATGAACTAAATGAGACTAAGATTGTATGAAATGGAAACTCTGGAGTATGATCATTTGTTCATATATAGCGCCGTTACATACATAATGGAAGGTTACTGGAAATGTATGATACGGTAAAGATCATGAAACCAAAAACTCTCTTGTTGCTATGTTATTGATGTTTTAAAACAAGGGATGTCACAAGTAAATCTCATCTTGCACGTGTGACTTTTTAGAATGAAAGATGCAATATATTGCATGGGGTAAAGATGGCTGTGTAGGCTATCTTTGTTAGTCATATGAGAAAAGTCTGGTTTAGTTCAAATGATACCAAAGCATTACGTCAACTTTCAAATAGTTAATTCCATGAAAACTAAAAATATCGAAATTGATACTTCCTGTCCGCCATCTTAAATGCGAAGGTGACGGCTGTAACCTTCGCTTGATACTTACCAGTGATAATGTACATGTAGATCTGACGCTTCTTTACCTCTTGTTCGAACAGT
The DNA here is from genome assembly GCA_903813345.2 of Owenia fusiformis. Taxonomy (NCBI): domain Eukaryota; kingdom Metazoa; phylum Annelida; class Polychaeta; order Sabellida; family Oweniidae; genus Owenia; species Owenia fusiformis. The sequence goes on from CAIIXF020000003.1 coordinate 17,245,058, forward strand.
AAGCTTAGAGCTCTTCATAAAATCTAAGGAAGCGTCACCGTACAGCTGATGCGTCACCGTACAGTTCTGATCTTTTTTGAATAAATACACTGAATGATTTTTTGCCGAATATTCATCTGTTCTAAAATGTGTAGATAACAAATACATATTCTCATAAAAATAATCCATACTCTCAGACGACAGGGAAAATAATAACCAAACGAAAAGTGAAAAAAACAACATTTTTCTCTCGAGTCGATTATGTGGGCCGATCCAGTCAGAAAAAATCCGAGCAGTGCTCGAAAAACTTTTGTCATAATTAGAAAGTTAAAACCATTCTTAAGAGAATGCTGTTTTTATTACACCCGAAATCGTATTTATTTACGTCTAATTAATCTTTTTAAAACCCTCATTATAGTTTTTCCTTCAACTAAGTTAAATTTCGTCACCGTACAGAAAACTGTACTACTGTATTTTTTGACGCTGTACGGTGACGCCTGCTTACGCGATGGTTAGGCGTGTTTCAAATAAATGTGGAATATGCTAATTCAAAATACATGAATATAATGTCCTTCATATATGCCAGTACTTTTACAGCTAATTCCTTTATATATAATGCAGTTTACATTTCGCAGGAAACTTCAAAATACATATTTTCAGGGAACACATCACGATCATGAATTTGAAGAGCCTGGATAACTCCCTTCAGATCAAACAATCTCAACAACCATGATATATATCTCTTCTGATAGGTTCCACTTCAATGGTTTATTTCATTATTTTTTTCTCGAAAACAATTAAATATCATTCGTGACTCTTAACACATCAAAGGAATCTTTTATATGGTTGTCTACTAAAATACACAATAATCAATCTCACCTGTTCATAGCGTTTAGAGAATTCGCAAATATCGTTGCTTGCCATTGAAACTCCAGTTGATATCAAGAAATCAAAAGAAATTCTGAAATATTTTGATCAACTGGGAAAAATACTTATTCATATAAGGATGCTCCACAATAATGTTTCACCTATGTTCTATGGAAGAGCTTACTGAAAAGTGTTGTATTAATTTACATGCAGATAAAGACCAGTGTTTGAGCTACTTTCCGACCTGTATAAATATTGGGAGTGGTTTCTATTGTTTCACGTACATGTAGTTATATTTTGATTGGTTTCTATTGTTTTAGAAACGTTTTGGGAGTGTCTATATTGTTTAGAAATTGTATTGAAAGTTTAGACAAACAATTGATACTGAGATACATTTTTCACTGAAGAAAATGTATATATGCAAGTAAAAGACTGAAGAGGGTAAAGATCAAGAACTATGGAAAACTAACCCCAAATCCCCCCCCCCCCTTTCAAGAGCCAATATCTTAATCAAAAGACCTCAAGTTGCTTTATATAGTATTGCTGGATAATTCTTTTTTTATTTTCATACATAATTGCATTGTTTATATCATATAACCAAATTTATTCAGTTGATATAACCTGATTAAATGATCTTTATATGAATAAATTATTGAAAAAATCATTTATATGGCTGGATTTACATAAACAATCCATTTACCGTAAACATCTCCTTGACAACAAAACACGACATAAACATTGCATAAATCATGTATCATCAGTCACAATTTCAAGGAACTGCAAGCACAAATACTGACTTGAATTACATGAACTGTATCAATATACTTATCGAGAAAATGAATTTCAGACTTACTAGATTCTAGTGCATATATGCATAGGTTATAAAGTAGCAATGCAGTATATATTAAAGCTATTAGCTATGATTGCTTATCGAGTAGTAAATTCATATTTCTCGATGATTTGATAATTAATTATAACATGTATAATGTAAGCGGCAGCTTCAGTGAATAAGGAGAAGTCCAAAGCACAAGGCCTCCTTACAAGCAAATAGATTGTTGTGCTAATAATTAAAATCATGAATGAATCGTCTCTAATATTTCATTTTATTTAGGTGAATACCACACAAGTGACAGTCCCCTTTCAAGGAATTTGTCACATTCAATATGCCAAACCACCGAAAACTGCTTTCCAAATCATTCACATTACAGTGTTCTCCCCAAAAAAAATTTCAACTGGGTGCAAGATTTCAAGTCTGAAAAAATCAGCACTCGCTACGCTCACAATATCTCAGTGTAGGTGCTTACTTCACTCATTTTTCAAATCAGAAGTTGAAGTGCAGATTCCAACTGGGTGCCAACTGGGGGGCCTTTGGTTTCAAGTAGGGGGAGCCCCCGGTATAAGTGACATGGGGAGATCCCTGCATTATGTGATTCATTTGACCAAATAGCACACAATGTATCAGTCAGTTTATATTAAATTTGCAATATTTGAATTCATCTGGAAAATCACAGGCTGCACTAATATTTCTTTATCAATTTGATATTCAAACATTTTGTCCGGTGTGAAACACTATACCCTGCGTGCAGAGTCTAGTTAAACTACACTCTGCCTAATAGAGACCATATTACAGTTTAGTAGCCCCGCCCCAACGATGGGTACCGGTGACAGTTTGGGTAATAAATCACTTTTGACAGTTCACAGGTTTATTTTAGTTTGATAGAGTGAAGACGAAGCTCTCTTTTAAGAAATGAAGTCAAACGAATGCAAAGGGTAGAAATACTAATGCTTGAAAGAAATTCCTTGCCTAGAGTAAGCAGCGGTAGTTTGTCCGAACTGATTAGAGTTAGATATTAGAGCGCTTTCAAACTTACCTTTAGACCCAGGGTTCTTAGACATGTAGTATACACCCAGGCCCGTAGCCAGGATTTGCCAAGGGGGATTCGTTCAAAAATTTCCAGGGGATGTTCACATTTGACAGTTTTGGCCCAAATATGGCTAAAATCACTTGAGAAGGGCTCAAAATGGTGAAAAACTGCATGATTTTGAAAGAATTTTTGGCTACGGGCCTGACACCATATCATTTTAAAGAATAAATTCAATTGCTTGATGAAAAAATTGTTGAAAAATTGTAATATTTACATATTTATTGATGACTGATGAAAGTTGGAAGAATTTTGGTGTATTATAGCATCTGAGGGTTAGGTACTTGTGTCTGTGACAGCCCGGGTCATAAATCACTTCAATCCTACTGTGCTGACCTTTTCTCAACCAATTAGCAAGCTGGATGAAACAAATGCTAAATGTGTGTAACTATGCGATGACTTCAGAGGTAGGCTAATGACCATGTATAGAAAGTCATCCATATTTAGATGACAAATTCTGATTAGTTCGGTGAGTTTAGAGATTTATTTATTGGAAGAGTAAAGACGAAGCTCTCTTTTATGAAGCAAAGTTGAACGAATGCAAAGTGTAGTGATTTTTGAATATAAAACTAATATTCACCATTGAATTATTTTGAAGCTTCCTATTCAAGTGGTCAAGCTGGAATAAAACTAATAACATCATATGACAGATATTAATATTTTGCTCTATCCTCTAAAACCAATACAAATAGTTATACATAAAAGTCAATCAGATCAATTACTACACACTATACATAGATTTACCTATGATCATTCAGTAAAAAACATATGAATTAAAAATCAAAAATTGAGTGCGTAAAACTGGCAAGGATATTGTAAAAATAATTCCTTCTCCAGTTTTTACCTGTCATACTAAGTGCCCTTCAAATTAAAATGTCAAATAATATGATTCATATTAATGAAATAAGTTATCAATCGGTAGTGTGACCTTGTAGTAGTATAATTACATTTTGAAGAACAGAAGATTAGATTCATTTATAAATAAGAGGATTTTTCTCATTGAAAACATTCAAAATTCTTATCTTCTAACCTTGTAAGGGCTTCCCAAGAGGGGGTAGTGGGGTCGCTTTTGTCACTTTTAAGATTTAAAAATATTTCTTTATCACATTTAAAATTTACTTGTCATATTTTGTCAGATTCGTTCCTTTTTAGTCAGTCAAAGTATTTAATGCACTAAATAGTCTGTTATGTTCCATTGTTTGATTGCTGGTTAGAATAAGTCATCTTAACTAGCATCAATTTACATTCAGAACAAATTATCTATTTTTGTCACTCTCAAAATACTTGTCAGTCCATTGTTTGATTGCTGGTTAGAATAAGTCATCTTAACTAGCATCAATTTACATTCAGAACAAATTATCTATTTTTGTCACTCTCAAAATACTTGTCAGTCCATTGTTTGATTGCTGGTTAGAATAAGTCATCTTAACTAGCATCAATTTACATTCAGAACAAAATATCTATTTTTGTCACTCTCAAAATACTTGTCAGTCCATTGTTTGATTGCTGGTTAGAATAAGTCATCTTAACTAGCATCAATTTACATTCAGAACGAATTATCTATTTTTGTCACTCTCAAAACACTTGTCAGTCCGATAAATGTGCAAAATTGTCACTTGCAAGGATTGATTTGTCACATTTGTTCGTTTTTAAGTACCCCAAAGTCCCATTTAGTCCCATTTTTAGAGGCCAGGTCGCCTTATCACATACCCCTTGGGGAGCCCCCTTATGTTATTATAACCACTTGCAATTTGAAGATGGGGTCTGAATGATACCAAATTAAATCTTCCGTTACAAATATATTGAGGTATGCTATTTTAGTCTATAGTGTGTGCCAAAAACTATCGGCTGATAAACATCTAGGAAATATCATTTAAATATTATATGACTGGACGTCTAGAAGTATATGATTTGATAAAGAAACAAAAGCAGTAAATATTCACAGAGTCACTTTATTCAATGTCAATATCACAACTATTGTTAAAGTTTGTTTTAAGCCGCTATTAGGGAATGCATAGCAACAATTTGATCAAAATTTCCAAAAACTTCAACTTAATAGATAGCACTGATTATAAGCTACATCTTCAAAACTGACACACTTTACATAAACATTTATTATTAAAAAAAAAGAACATTTATTCTTTCCATGATTGATTTGGTCTGAAAGCTGTGAATCTTGTCTACTCTGTTATTTTTCTAGGTGACTTTGAGCAACCAGGATGTTGATTTTCAAAGCTGTGCAGTAAGACAGAAAAATGCTTTATGAATATTGTAAATATTTCTCTGTCCCTCAATCCTATTACATCCTCCGAGTCACTGTTCTCTGATTTCTAAATGTTTTCAAATTTGTGTATGAATATGATCAGTTTTAAGTTTCAAAAACATATATTACATGAACAAAGACTCCCTTAATAATATATTAACATTGATTTAAGAAGCTCTTTTGATGTTATAATATGTTTCTTGTTCATAGCTCAAATATTCTTTAATTCAAATTATAAAGATTATTTTTTCACAACATTTACAGATGAAGTTACTTAAGTTCATGTGATGGGTCTGTGCATCGGTCTGTCTCCCCCCCCCCCCTATAAATAAATAAATAAACTAAACTATTTTTTTGTCATGAAATATTGCGTTATGGAATATAAGGATAAGAGATGAGAGTTTTACTGGCACCATTTGACTGATATTTGTTGAAGGACCATGCTGATATCAAATAAGTACTTTCATAATTTTGTATCAATAAAGTGAAAAATAATATTTTGAATGAGAAATACTTTACAATTTAGCTCCATGAGGATGAGTTGTCCAGGGGATGAGTTGTCTAGGGGATGAGTTGTCCAATGGATGAGTTGTCTAGGGGATGATTTGTTCAGGGGATGGGTTGTCTGTAAGCCCCCTGGTACTTACCCCAATATTTTTCATATCATTCCCACGACTACAGTGCTGATATATAATAATAAAGGGTACTTTTTCAAACTTAATAGAGTGCTCCACCAAAATGAATTTGCCTACATACCCCTGAGACTCGTATCTGATAGATAGAATGCACAAATAAAACAAAAGTTTTGCTATTATAGGTAAAAAGTTCTCTTGAAATTTCGAAGTGATTTTACTTGTTAATTCTGTCCATGGTCCGCCATTTTTGCAGAAGTTACACTGAAACGCAAACTCCATGAAACGAAATCACTAGAAAAAACCATGGCAGACATTGTGCGCATGTGCAGCAAAGTTTAAACCAATAAGATTATTTGATTATTTTGCGCACATGAATTATTTGCTTCTGAGCACTTACAAGCTTACCACAATAAACAAACCTGGCAGAGACTACCCTTAACCTACTTCATTTTGGCAAAATTTCAGCTCAAACTCGTGACAAATGCATTATGCATACGCTGGTGTCACGTGAAGCCTTGGAGACACTCATTTTGGTAAATATGATTTATGGTGTATACTTTTCTGCAGTTTGTGGGAGTTTGGGACATTAAATGTTAAAATTCAAGAAAATATGCCAATTATACGACTTATCAATTATATACAGTTTGGACCATAAATAAATGACAGGTGTATTTGCTGAAGTGAGGATTTCACATGTTAAAAACAAGAGAATTTTCAAGAGGCCATACATCAGTGGATGAGATTATACAAAATGTAAAATATACAAATTTTAAGGGATATGTATCTAGACAATATTGGAAATTATGGGCTTTCAGACGACCATGATTAGGAAATGGTGATCGAAAATCGACCTGTCATTTATTTTTGTCCCCAACTGTACCAGCACTACAGTGCTGATATATAATAATATAGGGTGCGTTTTCAAACTAAAAAGAGTGTTCCTACCCAAAATGAATTTGCCTACATACCCCTGAAACTCTTATCTGATAGATAGAATGCACAAATAAAACAAAAGTTTTGCAATTATAGGTAAAAAGTTCTCTTGAAATTTCGAAGTGATTTTACCTGTTAGTTCTGTCCATGGTCGGCCATTTTTGCGGAAGTTACACTGAAACGCAAACTCCATGAAACGAAATCACTAGAAAAAAACATGGCACACATTGTGCGCATGTGCAGCAAAGTTTAGACCAATTAGATTATTTGATTATTTTGCGCACGTGAATTATTTGCTTCCGAGCACTTACAAGCTTGCCACAATAAACAAACCTGGCAGAGACTACCCTTAGCCTACTTCATTTTGGCGAAATTTCAGCTCAAACTCGTGAAAAATGCATTATGCATACGCTGGTGTGAAGCCTTGTAGACACTCATTTTGGTAAATATGATTTATGGGGAATACTTTTCTGCAGTTTGTGGGAGTTTGGGACATTAAATGTTAGAATTCAAGAAAATATGCCAATTAAACGACTGATCAATTAATATATACCAGCACTGTATACTTGTGTATTGAAATCCTGCGCAGAAATATACTGTCAATAGTTGACACAAAGCTATAATTTATCTAAACAACAACTAATTCAGCTTATTTACAATTTTGAAAAATCAACCCCATATTCTATGGGGGTACCTGTAGATCTAGCCTACCTAGGCTGGGCTAAAAAATCATAAAAAGAAAATGAAAATTATTTGTAGAATTCACTAAGTTGTTCACCTTACCTCGTTTAGATCTACGTTGTTTTCTTCCTTTGACACTTGATGATACTCAACATTGCTAGTGGACTTCCAAATACTCAAAAGTTGCCCCATTTAGCCGGTTTATTTGGACAAAATCTGCCCATTTCTGTACAACAAATTTTCCACCGAGACAGCCTCGTTTTAAAGTAGGTCAACATGTAAAACACAGTCTAAATCGAATGAAAGATAAAGCTATTAATCAGATTAGATGTTTACAATTTTATGAGCTACATGTAAAAGTTATTCTCATGTCTAAAATTCTAATATGTCATATCAAGATATGCATTTCTTCTTTTTGCATTCTTCTTATGAGTTCAAATATATTTGCGTAAAATAAAAATATGGACTGTGTAATAACACCCGGAAATTGAATTTTTCTTTTATTTTGTCTAACTAATTTTTCCTCATATCTTGTTAATTTCAAAAGGCAACAACATAAAAGCAAGCCAGGTATGTTAACATTATCCTTCCATATCATAAACACATTCATAGTTTCCCACATTTCCAGAGCTGTCAAGTGTCCCGCGAATGGCGGGATTATCCCGCGAATTTGACCAAAATTTGGCTTATTCGCGTGTCCCGCAATGTCCCGCGAATTCCCGCAAATGACGGCTTTGACCTCCGCGAATTTTCAAAATTGTAACAATCCCCGAGGCTAAATAATTGTGATTATATTGTGATATAAGAAGCTAAGCTTTTTGCACTTTTGAGGAGTCAAGTTTACCTAATTTGAAAAGTGCTGCCGAACTCCCAGTGCATCAGATCATCGAAGACTGCTTTTGGAAGGAGCATATAGTACACTTATAAAACTATGATTTTGATCCAAATAACACCATAGTTGGCTTCTAGCATGCCGTTTGGTATCAAAATAAAGAGGAAGAGTGCAAATTTCATTTTAATTACGGAAATAGGGATGTATGTCACGATTAGTTCCAACGTTGGCCTTTTTACTACGCGTGTCACGGCCTTCATCTCAGAACAGAACAAATGTTAGCAAACGCGAGTTCCAATAAATGGACACTGATATCTCGAAAAGAAACCTGACTCCCCATAATTTGATGTAGAATAATCGAACCCCTATACGAATAGGTACATTTTGATATATAACACTATGGGGGTAAATGTTTCATAGTTGGTCACGAACGCCATAAGTGCAAAGTATTCACAAGAATTTTTGAATTTCGTGTCGGATTACGGTACTCACACCTAAAGCGTGGTTTTTGATAGTTCAATAATAGTTCTATGCGTATTGTGTGGAATTGTGTTGACGTTTACTTAAGTTAAGTGCATTATATTTGATAAATCAGTATCTGAAAGTTTGATTCAAGAGTACTTTTACATTAAAAATCCCTTGAATGTCCTGCGACATCCCGCAAAAGGTGGATGTCCCGCAAAATCCCGCGAATTTAGGGCACTTTGTCTAGAAAAATTATCCCTCTCTGAAGTCTTTGGTGGTTACCCTGTTAATTGTCCCGCAAGTAGCGTGTTTGTCCCTCGAATGGTCCCGCGAAATCCCGCGAATTTGATCAAAATTTGACCTTTTAGCGTAATCACGCAAATCCCTTAAATGTCCCGCGAAATCCCGCGAATTTAGGTGGATGTCCCGCAAAATTCCGCGAATTTTTGGAACTGGGTCTAAAAAATCTGTCCCGCGAGAAAATCTTTGGGAGTTGACAGTACTGCATTTCAGGCCTGTCAACTGTCACAATTTGTGTACAGTGGTGGACAAAAATAAACCTCAACTATCAAAAGTTGTCACAATGAGCTAAATTCCAAGTTTCGTGTCTCAAACTCTCCCATGTGCTAGAAAAATAATTCCCGTTCACTCTAAGTGGCACAATAAATTAATCTAAAGCTTCATACCTGCAAATGATGCCAACCAAATCGAACAAATGTTTTCATGAATCACCATGTTTGTGATCCAAGGAGGATTGACTCCCAGAATGCAACATCAGTTAAGGTGACTGTTAACTTAATCGATTTTCAGAAAAAATTGAAAATTTCACAATCTTGAAAATTTCAAACTCTTCCTGAGAAGTCGTTTTTATTATTTCACATATGCTTGTGCACTGTAATCATTACAAAGACATCAAAGAACAAAACTTTAGTTTGAGAAAAAAAAGTGCCGTTTAAAGAATTTGAGAAGATTTTTTTCTAGGAGTAGCCCGTGAAAAACCACTGATTCAAAATATCTGAACATTTCAGAAAATATACTTCAAACATATATCAAAAACGAAGGAGCAACGGAAATTTAAAAAAAAACGATAAAAAAATTGGGATCAAAATAAGGAAAAAAGCACACTTCTCAAATTGTTTTTTTCTATTTTTTTTTAATTTGTATGAGAGATTTCAAAATTCTAAAGCTCCTTCCATTTTGGGCTATATTAAAGGGATGTTTCAAAAAAATTAGAAAAAAAAATGTTCAGGGACCTTTGCCGTGCTACTCTTTTTGTCAATTTTTCTGTCACATTTTCAGAGGACTCAAATTCCCATTCCAAAATGTTTACTGTTTCTATTTGCATTACCACAGTGAGCCTGGTTATATAAATGATAAGTGGAACTAAAAAATTGAGAGAAAATCCAACCAAAAGACAGTTAATCTTGATGGTCAGATTATACTCAAATGCCATGTGCTTCCTGATTTCGGCCATCTTGGATTTTTTGATTATCCCATCGAACGAAGTTCGGAGGGATATAGGGAACGCCTCCGTCCGTCCGTCCGTCCGTCCGTACGTACGTACGTCCGTCCGTCCGTCCGGGCAATAACTCAAATACCGTTGGCCTGATTTTGTTCATATTTTGTACACATATACCCTATGGGGGTAGAAGTTCTGCTCGAAAGCCGATTTTCAAAATGGCCGCTCATTTCAAAATGGCGGCCATTTTAGTGCCGATTTTACAGTAATTTAGGTGCAATATGTAAAACTGTAATAGCAATATGTTTTTAGTGTAAAAAAATTATAAAGGACATTAATAAAGCTACAAATGTAGATATTAAAAAAGCACATGGCAGCCATCTTGAAAAATGGCGGCCTTTACTCGTTATTTTATGATTTTTGCTGTAACTCTAAAAGTAGTGGAGCGATTTTGTTCATATTTGGTATGTGAATACTATAAACATTGCACACTGTCTAAAGACACTTTTTCAAAATGGCCGCCATTTTAACATATTTTACTATAACTCGAAAAGTAGTGGAGCGATTTTGTTCATATTTGGTATGTGAATACTATAAGCATGGCACACTGTCCTATGACACTTTTTGTACAAGGCGGCCATTTTGAAAATTTTTTTTGAAAAATGGCCGCCATTTTAACGTAGTTTACTATAACTCGAAAAGTAGTGGAGCGATTTTGTTCATATTTGGTATGTGAATACTATAAGCATGGCACACTGTCCTATAACACTTTTGGTAGAAGGTGGCCATTTTGAAAAATGGCCGCCTTTTTAACATATTTTACTATAACTCGAAAAGTAGTGGAGCGATTTTGTTTATATTTAGTATGTGAATACTAAAAGCATGGCACACTGTCTATTGACACTTTAGGTAGTAGGCGGCCATTTTGAAAAATGGCCACCATTTTTACATTTTTTACTATAACTCGAAAAGTAGTGGAGCGAATTTGTTCATATTTGATATGTGAATACTCTAAGCATGGCACATTGTCTAATAAAACTTTGGGGAGTAGTCGGCCATTTTGAAAAATGGCCACCATTTTTATGTGTGTTATTTTACAAGTACATGTGTGCGAATTTTCAAAAATTTTATAGGTGGCTACTTAAAAGCATATCATATTTCTTTAGATGACAACTTGGCTAGTGAGCAACCATTTTGAAAATGGTGGCCTTTCTTGTGTGTTTTTATGATATTTGCTATATATTTCGTTTGTAAAAATGCCAGCCATTTCTGTTCGATGGGATTCGCTACGCTTTGGCGTTGCCGTTGTTCTGGTTAAGTTATAAGTTACCTTAACCTTATTTACTCGTGACAGGTTTACCGTTCCGCCATTTCGAAAGCTGGCACATGTCATGTTGCATTCTGGGAGCCAATCCTCTTTTGCAGCGTAATCGGGCTACAAAATAACCTCAACATTTGAAGAATCGGCATGTGAACATGTGAATATCCACTTCAACTTTCTTAGTTCTTATTTGTCATTATGGACACAAATTCCACTATATTTGGATCTACTAGGATGGAGAAAATAGAGCACTGAATACACTGAGGTAAGAATTGATTACATGTGCGACAGCATGTAATTTTCATAGCTATAGTAATTCTTTATGTTCCCCACTGTATTTGTCACATACTGAAGAAACTGAAGTCACGCCAGTTTTTTTGCGCATTTTATCTGATTATTCAGTCAAGCAAAAATATTTCCTGAGAACAACATCAAAAAATCAAATGCTGAAATATAAAAAATATGCCAAAAAAACCGACAGTCGGTATGCAGCTGATGTGGGGCAAGTCAGAATCATGATCTATACTTCTTCTCTCCAGGTTCAATAACGAAAATCGGGAAAAAATCTAATGATGGCGTTTACACACTGAAAAACAGATCGGTGTTACCAGAACTTGGCCATGAATTGAGAACAAATATAATTGATACAATGACACTGCAATCTGTGTAATTGCTGCACTTACCAGTGAAAAAATCGCAGAAAACTTGGATCACTAACTTGTCGGACAGCTAACCCCTAGCATTCGTTCAGTGCAATCGTGGCTCCTTGTGGGAGCATGGCTACCTGTACTAAACTGTCTAGGCAGAGGGTAGTTTGTAACTAGACTCTGCGCACAGGGTAAAATATCAAGTCTCTGATATGGACTCCATGGAAGTAGATACAAGTGATCCTGGAGGAACTAAAACCCCATCCATTATTTGGAAGGGCACGCATCATTTTATTTCAATATACAGCAACCTAAACAGCTCTTGTGAAAGTAAGACAGGTAAACCTATTAAACTCATTTTCTGTTTGTTTCAGTTTCAAAAGTGTTCTGAAAAATTGAGCCCAGATAAATGAACAATGGATAGATGGCAGACTTGTTGGATCGCACTGGTGCTGCTAAGAATCTTCTGGACTCTTCTACCCCAATCAGGTTACATCCATCCCGATGAGTTCTTCCAAAACTCAGAAGTTGTAGCAGGTAATGTACTGAAAAACAGTTATTGCATTTTACAAGTGATCAAGAGATCCAGGAAGGCTCTTGTATGTAGGGTGACTAGAAATAAATGTTATGCCTGGGTCTCTTGGTCACTTGTAAAATACAGGTAACCCTGAGAAACACTTGAGGTTGAATTAATGTTTCAGAAACTAGTTTCATAACCCACATCAATAGTTGATTTCAGCTTTGAACAGGGCATAAATATCAGGTCAGATAAATACATGTAAAACATTTTCATTTGATTTCCATCTTAGAGTTAAAAGTAAGAGCCCCATAAATTAATTAATGACAGTGATATTTTGCTCTGAAAGTGACAATGAATATCACCTCCCCTGTGACTTATCACATCCAATTGGCTTCACCCTCTATTTAAATAACTTTTATGAAAATTGACTTCACCCCTAAACTTGACAAAATATATTTTCAGGTGATGTACTCAACCTGCGTGTGCGGCGAACATGGGAGTTCAACAAAACACAACCAATCAGGAGCATGCTCTTCCCCTACATAACAACTGGCATTCCATTATTTGCATTGAAATCTATTCAAGGCTTGCTCAATAAATACACTGTGCAGTTAGACGTTATTACCACAATGAACATGGTACGAGCTTCAAGAATCATGACGCTATTCCTGAGCTTCCTCTGTGACATCATGCTGTATAAAATAGCGAAGATGTTAAGCTTACCTGCTGCTAAATGCATAGTTTTGTTCGCTAGCTCTTACGTAACATTGATTTACTATACACATACATTTTCAAACACGATTGAAGCATTCCTCTATACCGCATTCCTATATTTTGTGATATCATCGTTGAAACTCAGAGAAGCATCAAAAGCAAAGGATAAGAAGGAGAACACTGAAGATGATAAAGCAGGTGAAGAAAAAGTGAACACAATTGCTTTATCTTCAATCATTGTGTTTGGGATATTCAACCGACCGACATTTATAGTGTTTGCCATTGTTCCCTTCCTATACTGGATGTGTTGTGATTTATTGCCTTGGAGACGAGAAAGCATTTTTAAGATGTTACACCGTTGCTGGCAATGCTTCCCAGGTGTTCTCTATGCCACAATGACTGTCATTCTCTTTGATTCATATTATTATGGAACCTTTCATGGAATCCCAGCAAAGGGGATCCTCCATGTTAAAATGACTGATTTTACAATAACACCCCTCAACTTCCTGAAATATAACCTCGATGCAAAAAATCTAGCAAAGCATGGAATTCATCCTAGATGGTCACACCTTGTGATTAATTTAGTGCTTCTGTTTGGCACAATGGATTTAACCATCAAATTTTGCTTCTTCTATGACAAAATGAAGAGCGTATTTGGATCCCAGAGTGATGAAGCAAACGCAGAGAAGCCTGATTTTGCATCGAGAATAACAAGCGTGTTATTCTATTGTTACTTCACCCCTGTTGTTTTGCTGTCATTTTTCCCGCACCAAGAGCCAAGATTTCTTATTCCACTACTCGTTCCAGCCATACTGGTTTTCCTATACAGAGCTCAACATTGGGGACATTTGCTGCATTTTCTCCTTACATCCTGGTTCTTCTGGAACACCCTGGGTTGCATCCTATATGGGGTACTCCACCAAGGGGGTGTTATACCTGCTATAGGGCACCTCCAGGGTATCCTGGCAAATTCAGGTTTCAGCCACACGACTCACATTGTATTATACCATACATATATGCCCCCTGAGCACTTGTTCGCAATCCCTGCAGGCAACCAGCGTACACTCGCTCGGTCCCGGATCCCGAACGTCGTCATCCACGATCTAGCTGGAGCTAAGGAGGATGTACTCAAGGGAACAATAAACAAAATAAAGTTTAGTATTCAGAATAATGCTCATCATGAAGTATATGTAGTGGCACCATGGACTCTTGATTACATGTTCAATGTTGAAAAGTATGATCTGGTTGATTCTAAAAGTGGCCATTTCAGTGCAGAAGATTTTGTGGACTTTGAAGATTTTTTCTGTATTTCACCACAATTTTACAAATCTCGATTTTGTGATAATTTTTCATTTATAGAACGATTGAGGATGGCTTTCTCATTGAATATTTATCAGCTTATTAGAAATAAAAAGTGAAATCACTTTGTGCTTTAATTACACATTTTATACATTTTTATTGTCAATTTTTACTATTTGCTATATTTTTTGCATGTAGTGTTTTTTGCTTTTGTTTTTATAATCACCAATATACAATAGAAGTTGTGAATCAAAACTTTTAAAATCATGTACTGTAATTTTTATGATTTTTGTCTCTTTAAACCTCGTAATTTTTATGATGATGCATCTGGTAAGCCTCTATCCCCTCCCCGATCCCCTTCATTATTTTATCAATAAGTATCACAATTAACCTTTGAGAGTAATAGAGTAGCTGAAGTGAAAGGTGTTACATCTTTTAAGATAGATGTGTATAAATGGTGTATGTTCACTCGAACATTACATATAGGACAGATCAATTCTTGTTGAATGTCACTTGATAAGAGCCTCAATATGACAAAAGTCAATGACTGAATACAAACTATTTTTATTATTGACTGTTGAAAGGTATATATTACTGCTTTGGCAATTTGAAAGGTCAATAAGTGAGGTTACAGGTACTTGCACCTATCATTACAGTATGTTAACATATTAGGGCCATTGGTGTCCCATTTGAACTTGAAGTAATTGGTTACAAGTACAGTAAAACCTGTCTTAGTGAACACCTTTCTCTAGTGAATGCCTGTCTCTAATGGACACCCTTCCTCATCATATTCTCAGACAATGTCAGAACTGACTTCTATATAAATGACCCTCTCTTTAATGAACACCTATCTACAGTGAACACATTTTTGTGGCTCGATAGGTGTTCTCTGTACACAGGTTTCACTGTATATGAATACTGAATAAATGAAAATAAAGTACTTTTTTAATACAATATCATATACATATTTTTTTGTTTGTCTCTGTGAGACAATTATGTACATGGACGTTATAACTGTGACAGGAGTTTCCATACTCCGATCACAGGGCTTCAAAATCCAGAATATATTCTTTCTTTTTACCCCTGCGATAAGCAGGCAGTTAGCATTTCCCCGAATAAGAACTCGCAATCTGATTGGCTGTCGCAACACTGTGACAGAAATCATGTATAAGTCATTGCGCATAATTAGATCAGTGATTCAGTTTAATCGGGCGCTTCCAAATTGCTTATAGCAGGGGGAAGGAAGAAGGAGGTACGGATTCTGGATACCTGCTTAGGAAGATGGGAGTTTCCAGCAAACAGACCAGGTGCTACTACCAATTTTAGTGTCACAAATAATAATGTTATTTCCCCTCTTAGGCCCAGTTAATCTTGCATTAGGGGCAATACCAGTTAAAGTAATATGAAATGACCTCTGGGGAAAATGTGCATTGTTCATTTGATTAAGACATCTGGAACTTAAAATACTCAACACAAACTCAATGGACTCCATTTGAATCGAATCATTTTTGTTGGAGATATCTTGTCCACCATCCCCTGTCGAAGACTGTGAATGAATGACGAGATTATGAACCCACTCAGTATCTCAAATTCTAGTAGTAGTATTATTAGTAAGGTGTGCTGCCTAACAAGACGTGGTGCCTATTACCCCACTGCTTAGCAGTTTCTATATATAGTGTAATTTGTTTATAAAATCTATCTCAAATGGAAATAAGCATCAATAGCATTTAGCATCTTAACATGGCGTGGTTTCTTTAGCAGTAGCAGTCTCTTTTGCAGCCAGTTCTTTTGCCCTAATAAGCGCTTCATCCTTCCCATCCAGGGCAAAGTACATTGGATTCTCCCTTGTTCCCATACCGTCGGTGCTGTCATATACACTGTTCCTTTTAGAGCCTGCGCCATACAAACTCTCATCCTCCAGCGGTTGCGCTCCTTTTGGACTGGAATATGTAATTGATGGATAATAAATATAGCATCGCACCCATTTGAGATTATTGTCAAGTTACATCTATCTTTATTTTGTCCAGTTAATCATTGGCTGTTTGGGCACCTTTTATGACTCGCTCTTTTACATGTAATGTGCATACCTTTTGTTCCTCCTTCGTTTATAGAGTGCTATCACTGATATTAGTAAAGTCAGAAGACAGACGCCAACTACGCCGACGATTACGTATACAGTACCTGGAAATATCAAATCAAGCAAATTTCTTTACGCTTCAGATTATAAATTCAAGCATTATTTTGAAATATTCAAACATGAATGGACTGCTTCAAATGACTTTGGTTGTGATAGTAAGGGTCGGAACAAAGTATTTGTCTGCTAAATAGTGCAAACGGACCAAAAAGACAATGTTCAAAGTGTATAATAAAACGTTTGCATTGATATAAACGTACTTGTGGACTCCTCAGCACTAGTCTTCTCAGTGGCAGATGGACTATCGGTTACCAGAAGTTTCGTTGTTTCTATGTCATCAGATGTTGTCCGCACAAACTGCGATGTACTTTTTCGCACGACCCTTGGTGTAGTTGGGCGTGGCGATGTTGATGTAGTTGGGTTTATGCTGCTCGGTAATGGTAATTTTGAAGTACAATTAGACACAGGTGAAGACGTTGGTGATTTGGAGCTTGTTGTTTCGGTAGTTTTTGGAACTGTTGGGGTGGTTACACTGGATATTGCTGTAGTAGGTCTAGAAGATGTTCTTATCGTCGGGGCCATTGTTGTTATTTCATTTTTGTCAAGTTTGCAGATATAACGCCTTTGATTATTGCACTTGGCTGAATTCCACATTACAATTCTTCGTGGATTAAAGATTACACACTGATTGGGTCTACCATCAAAGCCAGCTTCTTTCCTACATGCAAAGTAAATCATCTGAATTAGAACAAAACTTCGACCTATAGACGAAAAGATCTTTATCCTAGGTTTCAAATTAAGCCATGCAGAGTATTTAATATTGATATATAGGTTGGACATTTGTATCCACAATACTTTTAAATCATAAGATATCAACACTTTACGCCACATCGTCATTCCAAGGCTCTCCATCCGACCAAACATAATCTGTCATTCCAGGAAGAATGGAGCCTTGGTCACGACCCCCTATCCAAAAAGCTCGTTTTTTGTCAATCACAATCTCATCCAGCCAATCCTAGAACAAAAACAGACATATTTTGGACAAAAAAGTATGATTGATGCGAAATAACTTGTTTTTCTATATCCAATGACAATAAAAAATAAATGTGTTGCAAGTTTTTAAACTAAAAACTGGCTGTTGATAAAGTTAGATCCATAGTTAACAACTTCCTTATAATATATTGCAGACTTACAAGTTCCTTTATATTTGGAACACTAGCGAGGAAAGAGTCTGATTGCTTCAGTTTACATGCATTGTCTCCCTGAGTCCATTTAACAGGCGTATTACTGAAGTAGTAACAGAACTGAGTAGACGCTCGCCAGCCGTTTGGACAATTTCCCCCTCTTACTGAAATATCAGGTGTCCAAAAAATGAGCCACTTTTTTACAACTATTATCTCGGCAACTGATGAACCCGAATTCACTGAAAAGGATAGGTATCGATATGGTGAACTGAATTCAACAATGTTTTTCTCTTAAACCAATTATTGAAAACATTCTGTCAAAAACACGCGGTACGGTCCTTTATGTAATGTTGACTGATTGGCAACAATTTAATGCAAAAATTATTTATATATATTTTATATAACTGTTTCGTTAACTTTTTTTTTTAGTGCAATCGTTTCTTGTTCCTTTCTACCATTTCTTGAGAATGAAATAAAATGTCTTTCCGAACCTTGTTGGAACAAAATAACATATACAACATTTTCTTAGACCTCTCAATATTACAGTTATACAAAGGAAATTTTGATTGATTTTACCAAAAAGTACGCAAAAAATAAACATTTCATTTCATTAACAAGATACTTTTTTAAAATCAACCAAACTTTCCTTTATACAATTACAATATTGAGAGACCTAAACACTTATCGCATCCTACGACCCCTTTAGATTGTGGTTGTACACCCGTATCATTAGTAAGCCTGTCTTTCTTTAATGTCGGAGAATGAACTACGCATTGCACTATTAAATGACCTACCTCGATACATTCCAGAGTATTTTAGAATTCTTTTTATGTTGTTAGCTCGCCAATTGTATGGGTTTATCGGCAGAACGAAGATATTTTAGTTTTTACATCGGAAATAAGTCAGCAATTTTCAAAATGTCGGAAGGGGAATTCCCCAGGGATTTCCCTTACTGGTGCATGCCGGGAACTGAATGGAGGAATTTGATGGTTGAAATAAGTTAAATATTACACGCAAATATTGCTATCAAAAACGAAAATATCTTCGTTCTGCCGATAAACCCATACAATTGGCGATCTAACAACATAAAAAGAATTCTAAAATACTCTGGAATGTATCGAGGTAGGTAATTTAATAGTGCAATGCGTAGTTCATTCTCCGACATTGTAGAAAGACAGGCTTATTAATGATACAGGCGTACGACCACAATCTAAAGGGGTCGTAGGATGCGATAACTAAACACATTGTGTTTATGTCGTTTTGTTCCAACAAGGTTCGGATAGATGTGCATTTCATTCCGAACATATGATACCAAGAACAAAAGAAGAGTCTGACGTGTTTTCTAAAACAATTTAGAGAAAATGATTGATATATATATATTTCAAATTATAATGTTACCATCCAAAAGATGACCATTAAATTGACGATGTGTAAAATTTTCAGAATGTTTTGATGACTGGTTTAAGAGAAACGCGTGTTAAAAAAGTTCACCATATCGATACCACTCCTTTGTACAAAGTAGCCGAAGAGTATTATTAGCAAGTTGTAAAAATAAAAAAAAGATCAAGTACAGGGTGTTCAAAAAAAAACGCAACCCAAAGAAATCGCTATATCTTGGAAAATACTAGTCCAATTGTGTTCATTTTTTCAGGAAAGAAAGAAGAGACTGTGTATGTATAGCTCATGTTGTTAGTTAGTTGTAAAACATGATGCCTTGAACAAATGCTCAAAAGACATTAGTATTGGAAAGATACGAAAAACGCAGTCAGAGACTACTGCCACAGCAATAAAACCAAATAACTTTCTAACCATAGTGTTTTGGCTATTCAAATTTGGCACAAATCATCTTCATTCAATGTATGATAAATCTGTAGAGTGAAATCAAAATCACTCCAGGGACTTTACAGTTTTGGTCGAAATGCTTTCAAAACCCAGTCAAACACCCTGGTTCAGCCAGACTTAAGAAGGCATTCTGACCATGACTGTAAAGTCCCTGGAGTGATTTTAATGAAACTCCCCCAATTCACTACACATTATATGAAGATAATTTGTGGTGAATCTGAAGTGCCAAAACACCATGGTTAGAAAGTTATTAGGGTTTATTGCTCTGGCAGTCACCTCTGGTTGCGTTTTTCGTATCTTTCCAATACTAATGTCTTTTGAGAAGGTGTCCAAAACATCATGTTTTACAACTAACTAACAGCAGGAGCTACACACGCATAGTCTCTTCTTTCTTTCCTGAAAAAATGAACACAATTGGATAAGTATTTTCCAAGATATAGCGATTTCTTTGGGTTGCGTTTTTTTTTGAACACCCTGTACATATTCTGCGAGTACTAAGAAATTCAAAATAGCATGTCAAGAATTCCCATACTGGAGCTCTGATATGAGACTTCTATAGTTTATTATGTTATCATCTTCGTATGCTTGGTCTTCCCTGGGTTCTATGGGAGCCGATCGCGAGTGATGTCTGATTAATTCTTTTCAATCATCCCAATATAAAGTGACTTTCACATTGATATTGGTTATTTTGACATACTGTCTTTAATTCTAAAATACTCACATACTATGAGACCAATCTCTTACATATTCATGGCACTAGCAGAAGATACCCTAAAGTGCCTCTGGTAAAGTTCTAAACGAACTTTGCACATCGATTACAAAAAAATTACTTGTCAAATTGGTTCTCATTTTCGGTAGAAACGCTATAAAGTTCTCATTGCGTTGCTCCGGTATGGGCTATTATGACACGCTATCTTGAATTTCTTATTAGTCATATAACATTTACATTATCTTTCATATATTTTTATATCTTGCTACTGATACTCTTGGGCTACTTTGTACAAATTTTCAGTGAATTTGTTTTATTAGTTGCCGAGATAATACTTGTCAAAAAGTGGCTCATTTTTGGGACACTCGATATGTGAAATAATACAATCAAAAATCAAAAGCCTTCCATATTTGTACCTGCCACCACCGTTTTATCATTTTAAATAATAAATCAGTGCATACAATTAGTCACTGCAAGTTTCCATTGGATATTAGTATCAGAAATATATAAATGTTCTTGATGGTTGGATTATTTTGGTTGAAAATATATAATGTTACATAACTCAAGATCTATTGTTCGAAAGGCCGTTAAAGGTAGAGTCGAGTTGAAGATCACTTTTGAAAAATCATCACAGTTTCACAATATTGTTACATTTTTAACATTAAATTTTAATCATTCAAGCTATTTTGCATCATTTTTATTTCATAGTTCACATTTTGAATTTTAAAAAATTGATATTTTTCCATTCCACAACTGTAATTTCTAATTTGGAATTTTGGAATCGCGTTGATGCCCCCGAGCTCGCACCTATTGTAGTAGGTGTTGCAGCTACTGTGGTAGGTCCAGCCATTGTGCTGCTGATTGTTGGGATGGTAGTTGTTGTCACTGTTGTTGTTTTCAATGGCGTCGTGGTAGATGGAGCCTCCGTTGTTGTTGTGATGGGATAGCGTTTCATTTTACATAGGAAACTGTACCAATTTACAGAACAAACCTTGAGAAACCATTTTCCATTTTTTAAGAACACTCCACATTTGGATCGACTAGGATCGTTGCCTGGTTCTAAAGCATTGTTCCTATGTAAAAATAAAACATTATTTAAGATGATAAATGCCTAAATGGATATTATAAAAAACAGGAAGGAATGGAAAAGGGTATGACATACCAAACATTTTGGTTCCATGATGTACCATCCGTCCATTTGTATTTTGATTTGGAATTTGAATCATATTCCATTCCTAGCCAAAATCCACTATTATTTCTGGAACCAATTTCTGCTCTTAACAAATTCTAAAAACAAATAAGTACAGGTTGTTGAAAAGGTAGTACACCAGCGGCTTCGAATTGGAATTAGGAAGTACAAGCAAGAATGTACACTTCCCTCAAAAAGTTTGGCAACCTTAGCTACCTCATTGAACTATAATATTGCTGGACATGTAACTTGACTACATTTCCAATTCCTCCAAATTTTTGTCCTCAATTACAATAGGTCGAATTTTTGAAAATCGACATTCCCATACCAAGGGAAGGCCAATATAATATTTTTAAGAGGAAAAATTTATATTCCATCACGACCATCAAAAACCTATTTAATCCATAATATGTTTTCTAAAACATTAATTTTCAAATTAAACGAAAAAATGTAAAAATTAAGAAAAAACGGGAAATAATTCTGAT
This sequence comes from Owenia fusiformis, assembly GCA_903813345.2. Classification (NCBI taxonomy): domain Eukaryota; kingdom Metazoa; phylum Annelida; class Polychaeta; order Sabellida; family Oweniidae; genus Owenia; species Owenia fusiformis. The sequence goes on from CAIIXF020000003.1 coordinate 17,267,138, forward strand.
TTGGGCTTTTTTCAATATCAATTTTATTCCCGTTTATTTCACAGGAAAAACATGTTATTATGGAATAAATGGAGGTTATTTACAGGGAGGAATTCAATATGGGTTTTGTTCCGAGGGGAATTTTATATTTTCCGAGGGCCCGGAATCCGAATTTAATCCCGACCAGTAGCTTTTTATCCCATGATTACTGACCCTCTTCATAAAATCATGAGTTCAAAATATCTGATTTTCGTATGAAACAAAACCAGACTATATATAGTCTACAAAATAGACTAAATAGACCGGGAGGTGAATACCATTTTCATGAGCGGGATTGGGAGGTGAATATGATTTTCGTGAGCGGGATTGGGCGGGAAAATATTCCCGGGTATTATTCATCGGGAAGTGATAGTATTAAGGGTTAAAATGGTAATACTAACTTCTAGCTTTATACATGATATGACAAAGTCACATACTAGTTAATATGACCACACATCTCAACTCTTTCAGAATTAACGATGTCATTTCAAATCTCAGTCTGTCTTTTTGTTCACTGAGATTCAGTATTGAGGAGAGTGTCATTTCCACTTACTAGCTCAACTAGGTTTGCTACACTGACTAAGTAAGAGCCTCGTTGTTTTGACTCGCATTCTCTTTCAGCAGTACTCTTAATATATAAATCATCAGCTTCACCAAACAAGTAACAGGTTTTTGAAGTGTCGGTCCAACCAGCTGGACATTCAATCAAAGAAGGCTCTGAAATACAATCGAGTGGAATTCTATTAATCTAGGTATGATATACGGACAAAATAAATTCAGGTGAAATTGAGGTAAGAAATGGACTAAAGAGCGTATCATAGTTTGTGACATCCAGTAAAACCAAATAACAAATGAATTCAACTATGCAATTAAACTGAACCTTTTTTGATGCCGTGAAACGCCGAGACACATTAAAAGTAAAACCTACCCGTCGTCGTTTGTATTTGTAGTTGTTGTTGAGATTCAAAAGAATTTTCTGTGTCTGAAAATCAATTTAAAATAAAAATCCATCATTTTACAGTATTTGCTTAAATTACAAAAGTTTTCTTGAGCATTTAATTGTAATACTACGTGTAATAGGAAAGATGATTATAGATATCTACCTGCGTTGATGGTTCCATAACAAAGGTATGTTAACACCAGGGTAACAATCTTTCGATTCATCCTTATGTTCTTCAAAATATTTCATTCATAAGATTTATATTTACACCTCTTATGCCATTCTTTTAATGGTCTAAAAGCTCGTTTCTCAATAATCAGAAATGTTTTGAAGTTCAAATTTTTGAAAATGTTTAAGAAATCCGCTGTATTGAATTGAATTACTTCCCTTTTCGTATTATTTGTTGAATGCATTGTTCTCAGTTCTTAGTTATCATTCAAGTTCATGGTTGTATGATATTGACTATTATTCTAAATCAATTTATTCTTGTGAAGTGCCATTAGTGTTCACTACAGATTAAAGGGGTTGATAATCAGTTTAGTCTCATTGTTTGCTTGACCTGAGTTAGAGAAATAATATTTATTTTAAAAGTTATTGTTATTAATTATTGTAAAACAATAAGCAGAAGCGTAGCCAGGGTTTAAAATAGGCTAGACGAATTTAGTATAAAATAGGAATAAATGGACATCATTTTTACAGTTTCATTAAAAAGAGGTCTAGGTTTTACTTTATTTCGTAAAATGTCGGTGAGGCATTTGCCTCGCCTGCTTCATGCCTGACAACGCCCGTGATTGGCCTAGTAATATGAAGAGCTGTGGCATTGTCTTCGTGCCTCTCTGTCTACTTCCAATTGCTTATATATATAATATTCATATCCAATTGTATACACTGTATAAAATGAAGAATATTGCTTGCAAATAACGAGTTATTCTAGTGTTTATTTGCTTTGAATTGCATGTTATAAGCAATGATAATCACTAACAGAACGCAAACAATAACTGCTTATATGGAACACTGATATAATATGCAGCTGCATATAGCAAACATACACATCTCGTACATATGTCTGTTTGCAATTGTATATGTTCACTGGCGGATCTTGGGGGACAGGGGCATGTAAAATTTGAATGATATTTTGTATATTGCAAAGAAGATATATTTATAATTTTATTTACATGCAGTCATGTTTTATGCGCCATTATTACATGATCAGTTTGTATAATGATGCTATAGTAGTTGGATATGACAAACATAGGCTATACTATCTTTCCTTAATGTTTTTCTGAAGACCTGTTGTCAAATATAACAACATTGCAAATCTGAAAATTTATACTAAAAAAATATGTACATAAATATAAAACAGTATTATTGAAGAACGATGCGTAGATCTATATCTACGTTAAATCTATTCTGGCCGCCTACTATCAATCTTTCACTCGGCCGAACACATTTTCAAAATTTGATAGAGTTAGAGAGAATAAGCATTTTGTAATGAATCATATTGTAGTTGGGTCATACGCATATTTCTTAGGCTTCATTCGTTCATTGTTATTCAATTCAAGATGAGTTTTCTGACTGGCCTCCTTGTTACCATCGCCTGCTGATAAACTTTGTATCTTAGAATACTTGTCCTCTTGCGCAAAAAGTAGAGCTCCTATTGCTCCCAAATAACCACCATGTTTGACAAACCCGTAGTCTAGTTTAAGATTCACCTGAAAATAAAGTTGAAATCATAACTACTACTTTACGGTAATCTTGTACGCGAAAATGTCCAAGATGAAATGTTTTGAATGTATTTTGTAGTAGTTTGATAGAAAGACTTTTAGCCTACTGTAAAAATCGGACACTTTGATCATTATCAAAACCATAGCAGCATTACATTAAAAATGGTTTATATTGATGAAAACACAGAATGAAATTCTGCGCTAAGGACTGATGTGAAAAAGTCAGTTAGGAGGTTGGTTTCAAAGTTTTTTCAATCAATTTCAAATTAGAGAAGGCATCATGTCTCATTTTATCAAACGTTTTCGAAAAATCTATAACTATTATGCAATATGTATCTCTTGCGTCGGATCCAGACGTAACAATCAACAATGATATTAGTAACGAGACTTTCTAAACCATTTTTAAAAAACTTACTCATTGTACTTGGTCAACAAGAAGTATGCTGATAAATATAAGAGTCTATATTAATTGAACAGTCCTCGTATGTTACCTGTGGATTTAACATAGCTCGATGGCTGATGGCTTTGGACATTTCCCTTATCACAAGTTCGTGTCCAATGAAACTCCCACAAAAATAGATGTGTTTGAGTCCATTGCCTGCCGCGCCACTTTGAGCTGTTTGTGTCAAAATCTGGCACATATTGGCTAAAAGACAGCGGGCGATGTCCTCTTTCTTGAAATCTCCTAGAATATATAGCAAAAGATTAGGTAAACAATAGGTTTATTTCAGTGGAACATTTCTCATGACAGTTCATAATCATGGAACAATATACTTCACGTCTTTAATGTTGATTTTTGAAATAAACCTCATTGTCTAAGTCTTACTTCTTCGCCCCCCCCCCCTCCCCACATGAAGTAATGTATGGCCTCTTGTGCACATTTATAGCATACTGTAAGTATATAATTATCATATTATAGGTTACCCAAATCCTTATTGGTGCTCTTTCCAAAAGAATAAAGTAGAACGTCCATAGAGTGTGTGAAAGCGGAATATATATCGCTGTCTGTTTCTTCACTACGAAGATCTGAGGTCATGATGTCAACATTCTCAGATGAGCCATTCTCAGCTAAACTGATTAGTTCCTCAAATGTCTGGAAAAATACTATGTACTTATCCCTTTTGCTGAAATACTATATTCATTGGATTACATTAATAGCTATCAGCAAATACAAAATGTTTTCCTTATCACTTTTGAACTCCTGCTTGTATTTTAAACTTACAATCAATTAAATTGAATATGTTTTTTTCCTTGTAGGCCTATCTCTAAATAGGCTTTTATCAAATTTAAAAAGACGGACAAAAGCTTGTCTTAGAAATGCCTTCGCATTTACCTTCGCCCCTGTTAATAGTGATCCAAGCCCCAGAAATGTCTTCCCTGCTAAATTAGTCATATCAACCATAGAATAAGTGCCATCTTCCTCGAGCTATATAAATGCGAAAATATATTTATACAATAATATTATAATATATGTACTCTTCAATGGCCTGTCCCGAAAAAGTGTAACTAGCCTAGGGTGGAAAATATTTTTATGGTCTCGTTAAATTAAATAACCTTGATTGGAAATGCAGTTGAGATAAAAGTCCTGAAGTACGTCTCCCTATTCTTAATTAAAACTCACTTTTAGCACCGCAGCCCCCGATCCTATCATACATACAGCACATGGATAATGAACTGCAAGGTCATCTGCACTCGCACCAGTTCCTTTCTGAGTATCGCTCACAAGCTGTTCATCTATCGGGAACTAGTAGGTCAATTTTACGTTAATATATATCTGATTGTAAAACGTTACCCACTTTAACTTTTAATATCTTTATCTTAATTTGATCTTTTCTATTCCATTGAAACGTATCTTCAATGTGATGTAATATTGTGGCGAAAATAAGAGAGATATAGGTCAATGGTCCGCTGCAATCTCACCAGTATGGAACAAATATGACGGAACTGAGCAGTGATATCAAAAGCAAACCTCACTAATAACAACTGGAACCAAAGAGCAAGTCTATTTTTGAAAGCTACTGTAACACCTTTCTATTACTTGGCGACTGATAACGTGTCAGAGGACAATACTTTACTCGTGAGTTTATATTAGTTTATATTTGGTTAATAAAGTACCAGTCAGCATTACCTCCATTCCTTCTTTTAACTGACCAGATGCTTTCAGATCTTCCATCATTTTAAACATCATTTCAACAAGTTTTTTCATTTGTTCCTGAGCCTCTTCGTCAACATCGTTCATCAATTCAGCTCGTGGGACTGTTCTGCCAAGCAACTGCAACGTTTTAATGAAGCAGTCGGTTTCAACCATGTTCTCAATGTTCCTAAAATAAATAAGTGGAAGATCGGATAATCGTAGTGTTCGAAGCATTTCAGAGAATGTAAGATCGCCAAGAACAGTAAAAGCTTTATAAACTTAATGTTGAATAAAATGATGATTATAGGTTTTCTTCCTTCTTACAGTATCTCTGGGCTTTGTATTAAAGTTGATAGGATCATAAATTGATGAAATTGAGGCCATAATGAAAGACGGGTTATTATTATAAAAGAAATTATAAATTGTTTGAGACTAGTATGGTAGTGAGTGTTTAGCTGACTTCCTTTAGCGCATTGTACACCACTCCATGGGTATGGATATCTGGGATAACCCTTACTCTGTTTCAACTTTGAGGGCCTCACTGAGTTTCTTCTTGTACTGGTAGGCACCTATACCAGTTGTTGTTATCTTCTCATCCCGCCAATCCCCCATTGTCACACGAGTTGTAAAACATTTGTTAATATACGACAGTCCATCGTCGATTCTGTCCTTCGGAAACGACACTAGATTCAACGTCGTTTTACCATCATCCTGAAATACAGAAATATTAGCTTAAAAGGAGCGATTTATTCACAATTATTGTTTATAAACCGTAATGAAAAATACGTTTCATAAGTGTAAACGTGATAATCGCTAAAGTAGAAGATGAATGAAAATTCACATTTATACAAATTAAGATATTAGCTTAAAAGAAGGCGAGCTATTTTCAGTTATTGTTCAAGATGGTATAGCTTTTACACCTCAATTTTATGTACGTTTCTTTATTCTTAAAGTGATAATTGTTAAGTGAAAACAAAATAATGAAAATTCACATTGGTTTTTAGAATACTAGTAATACTTAGTAGAAAGTAATGGTAATTCGCCCTCTAACGAGCCAAATGCTAACTAAAAATTCTGGCCTTTGGTGACCGATTATAAATTCCATTGATTGTTCTGTATTCTTACCCCAGTCTTTTGATCCTCATTGGAGAAGTAGACAAATTTAGCCAAGCTGCCGCCTAAAATCAAATCATTAAAGCACAACTCATTTTGGAGGGGAGGTGTATGCAGGGGAGGTTTATGCAGAGGTCGACAAGGGCTTCGAGTAAGATTAATTAACTGTCACAAAGGATCATCTTTACATGTACAAAGGGCATATTAGATTGTTATTCCAATAAAGTAGAACTGAGGGAGAGAAAACAATTGACATATTTGATCAGATATAAGTGTTATCTAAGGTTCAAGATCGTCTCCCTTTCAACACTTTTGCCAGATGACCTAAAATTGGTTTATTTTGACTGTTGTCTCATGTCTCATCTTCATCACAGTATAAAAGCGTTAGTACTGAGAGTTGCTTTATTCATCTTCAGTATAGGATTTATATTCAATATTTACATAATTGACCTTTTTGTACTCGATGTTTCATGAAAGTAAACAAGTTCAATTAAATGAATCATTGATCTCTGACCTTCTAGAAAGTTCTTTAACTTTCCAGTAAATGTTCTAGAAGTTCCAGAAAACACCAATATATAAAAGACTACAGCCTTGACCCAAAAGGAGCTATAAACACATCATTTTCATTTTCATTTATCATAACAGCATCTTGTTATCAGGACATTTTTAGATTATCACGCTTTCGGACTAATTATTAAAGGTCCCCATCGTCACCAATGACGTGGATATCCAGGTATCCAGGTAATCAACACACCGCTTGGAAACCTCACTGATTAGACACCTCACAGTTTGACAATTACTTAGTATTAAACCACCTTTAAACTACTGTCAGTTTTTTTGTGTTGAATTGTTAATAGATTTATAGAAAATCATGTTTTTATGTATGTCACATTTTGTTATTAACCATGACACAAAGAATAGATAAAGCTACAATTTCACAAGAATCAATTTATTTTTAAATTTCCTTCTAATGCTATGAGCCTAATCAACAATGTTAATTTACATACCGATGTCACAAGAGATTCCTGAAGATTTTCTTAAAACTTTGCTTGGTACTGTAATTGTTCCTATCAAAGGAGGGGTATATTCCGAATCTTCCAGTGTCGAGGCCATGTTTCTTAATCCATTCAACTACAGATTGAAGATAGGTTTACACATGCTTATGATATCTGGCTATTGAAATCAATAAAATGTAGTAGTGGTTAATAAATTACTTTAATTTTTGATCAAGTGTTCTAATACACATACTTGTGCTCTGCTTCAAACTTTGGAACCTGTATTTTAACACTTTATGTCTACATGCGTTGGATATCTAGTTATTGACTTGTTATGTGAAGTGATACATGGTTCAGTACTACTTTAGGATTTAAGCCCTTGAATCAGTACAATGTGGAATGACCATTACTTGAAGATGTTGCTTTCCAAAGTTGGCACGAGATGCGGAGCATCGAGTGTTAATTTTAGGAAACAACGCCTGAAAGGAATGGTCACACCACAGTGCATAGAGTCTTGGCCTTAAATTATTTTAACACATTGCAAACTATTTTCTACCATGTCACTTATGAGACACGAGATTATTGATTGAATATATTTTCAATGAAACTTTTTGCAAGGGTCTAGTTGGAAAAGTAACAATTTCAATCTGTAAAGTCAACTTGCCACCTTTATAACCATACAACAAATGCGTTATTGGTTATACCGATATAATGTAGCGCAGTAATATGATATGCTTTGTTCGGATTGGCTCGGATCGGACACACCTTGCATAGCCTCGTGTGAACACTTATTAATTACTTCCCCGTGTGTAGCTCAGTAGCAAAGCGGAACTCACTTAAGTTAATTTAGGAGACAGATTAGACACTACCCTTTCAAGCAATACATGACTGAAAATGCAACACAATCTGACATTTATTTCCCTCAGTCCAGGATCATGTGAACCATGGTATAACCATGCTATAACTGTATTCAAAAAAGGATAAATCCCGGGGGATAAATACATTCCAGACTCGATGTTTTATGTTTGCGTTAATAGAAAAACATACTGTTGCGACATATTAGTCACAAAAGAATGTAAAGAAGAGACTAAGCATAGCTTACCTTGGAATATTTAAATATTTTGGACTTGGGGTCAAGGTCAATTCGGGGCCATAGACTAGACATAGAAAAAATAGAATACCTCATTTCATGGGATATCGATAGTGAAATCTATAGATCCAAATCTAGATATACTATATAATATGTTACCCAGGAGATGAACTGGACAAGAAGAGTTAGTTGGCCATAAAACATTCAAAAAGCACATACCTGCCCATTTTACAACTTTTTGATTGGTTGATTCTTGAGACAAGCAGATTACAGAAAACTGCTTCTAACAGAGTGCGAGGTCAGCGGGGCCTGGATAGCTCCCGTGTTTACCCACATTTTCACATTTGTATATGTTAGAAAATTCAATTACACTGCACTCAGTTGTAACTGAAGGATGTAATAAATATGCCATTGCTCAGTCAATATAAAGGCATGGACCTTTCAAGTACATCCCATACTTGACTTTGGCCTATTTGCAATTACAAGGCCAATTGGAAGATCATGATCTCTATTTGATCAAAGGGATCTACATGACACTTGAAGGGAAGTCTCTACGATTCATTTCCCTAAAATCATTTTAATTCATAATAATCTTTAACTTGCATCATTTTTCAACTTTTTTTTCAAAGCGGGGAGATATGCCCTGGAGCGGGAGATATGGAGGTTCTGGATATGGAAACCTCAAAATCAGGATACGGGATATATCTTACCAACTTATCTCCCTAAAACTCTACTGGCCGTGGGATAAATACCCTTACTACACAAACAGTTATTGCAAGATACAGATACATAAGTAGTATCATCCAAATGGTCGAACGTTATTTTACTTCTCGAATTGAGGAATAAATGAAGCCCTTTGAATGAAAGATGGGGTAATATCATCTTCGCACGCTCGGTCTTTACTGAAAGCCACTGAGTACAGACGGGAGGAGCTGAGTGAACAAAGATGGGGTAATACACACGTAGATTCAGAACTACAGATACTGTACAAAGCTATACCCAGCATATGAGTACATCCTCTTTCAGCACCTGGTGTACATGTAAACAAAATTATAGTAAAATGTAAATAATTTATTCATCACAAATAGAAGAAAATGTGTATCTACATTCCTAATATCAGAGAGGAGTAGGAGTAAAAACTTACTCAAGCAATGCCAGCTTTGAAAGTAAAGGTAAATTGATATTCTTAAAATTTTATTTTGACCTTTGCACCAAATATTCAAAAGTTTTCTCATATTTTGCAGTAGCCTCTGTTGCCTGACTGCAACCATGATGTACATTTGAAGGACATTACTTATCTTCAATCTTCATTTTGAATATTTATCCCAAGCTTCTGCTGAAATTTATCCCTCTGTTTGCTATAATTCTCAACCTTTGTGTAGATTAATCTAGCAAATTCCACACAGGAAGAATCCAAATCAGGATACCTGTACCTATACCCCGACAGTGAAATATGAAAAAAATAGCCAATTATCTTTCCTTTAGTGTTTCATTGTTCTGTTACAGTTTCGTTCATTGTTATTCCATTCAAGATGAGTTTTCTAACTGGCCTTGTTACTCTGGTCTACTGTTTTTTGTATCTTAGAATATTTCTCTTCTTGCGCAAACAGCAGAGCTCCTATTGCTCCTAAATAACCACCATATTTGACGAACCCGTAATTGAGTTTAAGATAAACCTGAAATTAAATTTAAAATGATGAGGATAATACTATTTTATGGTATTCTAATATCGTTTACGTAAAGATGTCAAAGATGAGATATCTCGAATGCATTCTGGTTAGATTGATGGAAAGACATTTACTGTGCAAAAGCGGACGATGTGATCATCATACAACAAAAGCCAGAATTGCATTACATTAAAATCGTTTCTGAATTCATATATTTCATAAAATAAAGCTGGACCTAAAGCTCATCCTTGATTTACACCATATATATGTAAATTCGATATGAGAAGTAGTTGAGCTATACTGTCTTTCAGCCTTCTTTTGAAGAGGTTGCTTTTCAACGTTTCTCGATCAATATGACTTATATTAAGTTAGTTATGGCATCATGTTTCACTTTGTCAAAGGCTTTCGGAAAATCTATGACTTTTACTGAAGCTCCACAATGCAATTTGAACCCAATTTTTTCAAACCATTTGAGAAAAATATTAGAACTTAAACCTTGATACCTATAAATAGCATTTATGTGAAAGATCTTAAGGGTTAATTGGCCGTATTACTTGTTCTACTTGGTCAACAAGAAGCACTGGAGAACATAGAAGAACATATAAATTGAGCAGTCCTCGTACGTTACCTGTGGATTTGACATAGCTCGATTGCTGATGGCTTTCGACATTTCCCTTCTCACAAGTTCATGTCCAATGAAACTCCCACAAAAATAGATGTGTTTGAGTCCATTGACTGCCGCGCCACTTTGAGCTGTTTGTGTCAAAATCTGGCACATATTGGCTAAAAGACAGCGGGCGATGTCCTCCTTCTTGAAATCTCCTAGAATGTATAGCCAGAATATGTAAAAATGTTATTAGTTTTAATGAAATGAATAAAAAAAATTATATATCAGATCTTTAAGGCCTACTCACATATAAACGAATCCACCAAACGCAGTCTTGCGATGTCAATACGTACACATACATGTACTAATGAGTACAAATTGTACTCGGCTCCTATTCGCAAGGGTGCGTTTAATGGATCTCGTTCATTTGTGAGGGGGGAAGGCGAATCTAAAATCCTAGGCCTTCCTTCGATTCTCCGCTATGGTTAATGAACACCAAGTCAAATAGGGCTCTTATACATATTAATAACACACTGTAGTCTTGCTTGAAGACCCTGGACCATATGCTCTAACAATCACTTTGTTAGAATAGACAGTCAAGGATATTGAAGCAAGACTACATACTGAAAATATATGATTATCATATTATAGGTTACAAACCCAAATCCTTATTGGTGCTCTTTCCAAAAGAATAAAGTAGAACGTCCATAGAGTGTGTGAGAGCGGAATATGCATCGTTGTTTGTGTCTTCACTACGAAGATCTGAACTCATCGTGTCAACATTCTCAGATGAGCCATTCTCAGCTAAACTGATTAGTTCCTCAAATGTCTAGAAAAAACAGTGTGTTATTATCGAATTGAGCTCCTTAATTTTTATCATTATTTTTATGTATTTACTGGATGTAAAGGGATTAACAATGAGCCTCGGGGTATTATGTGAGATATAGCCAAGCCCCGACAAGCCCGCGGCTATTATTTCACATAATACCTAAGGTGAATTGTTCATCTGACTTAAACCCCACACTGGCTCTTATGAAGGGTAAATAATTAGTTCACCATTAGTGCGCTGCATGTAACAGGCCAGACACGGTGTAAATTTTGATTTTGTTCGCACTTAATACTATTTAACAATCCAGATGTCAACATTGAGTTTGAATAGGGGGTGAACATCGGTAAGTAAGCTTAGGTTAATAATGTAGATAGCTTTAGCAACACTCCTTGGGCTTTTATTAAATTTGGAACCAAAAGCAATGAGCTAATCTGAGAAACACGATTACCTTCGCCCCTGTTAATAGTGCTCCAAGCCCCAGAAATGTCTTCCCTGCTAAATTAGACATCTCTAGCATAGAATAAGTGCCATCTTCCTCGAGCTATAAATGCGAAATATTATGATGATGAAATATATATGTCTATGAAATACGCCAGATAACGTCCTGTTTTCTGAAGTGAGAAATTCTATCTCGATTAACTGTAGCTGTTGGATATATTTGCCCGCGACTAACTACCTTTTCAGTAACTGGATGTCACCATTTACATACTGGTAAAATATTCAGATACTCATTCTGATACTCATAGCATCTTTCTGTTTCACCTGAAACATGCTCTGATATTATGAGGCATATTCTGTGATCTGAGCACATCAGATGGAAAGAGTTATAACTGTCAATAAGTGTGATGGTTATCATGTAATCATTTACCTAATGTCAATACATTACATAATAGGCATTGTATTTTAACAGCAGATATTAGCACAGGTACGTGTACACAAGTTTAATGACCCCAATTAAATGAAATATGAGCTGGGATGAAAGATCTCAAAAATCCTCAATTTTGGGCTCTCCTGGATCGCCAAATCAAGCTCATTATATCATGGCATCTCAGGGCTGAGAAGAAATGAGATGTCATGGTATATCATGATGTCAGATACTAATCAACCGCATTGTTAGTGAAAATGATGAAAATGAAAATTTTCTACGATGGATCAAGTTCACCAACTTTGTTATAAAGACGTAACGTCTTTATAACCGGATGGAGATCAATGATTAATACTCACTTTTAACACTGCGGCTCCCGACCCTATCACACACACAGCACATGGATAATGAATAGCTAAGTCATCTGCACTCGCAACAATTCCTTTCTGAGTCTCGCTCACAAGCTGTTCATCTAACGGGGACTAATAAGTCAATTTAATATATTTGATTGTTAATTTGATTGTAAAATGTAACCCATCTTTTAAATACCTCTATCTTTTGGTCTTATTTATTCCGCTGAAAGTTATCATGATCATCAGTTCGGTCTCGTTGTAAATGTGATATAATATTGTTGCGGGAATTATCATTGACCAATTCAATCTCACCAGTATGGAACCAATTTGACGAGACTGAACAATTATATCAAAAGAAAATCTCACCAGTAAGCAACACTAATATGAGGGATGAGCAATGATATCTAAAGCAAATATTGCCAATAATTATTGGAAGCAAAGAGCAAGTCTATGTATTTTTTGAAACCTGCACCCTTTTTCTTACTTAGTGTCTGATAACGTGCCCGGGGAATTACCTCCATGCCTTCTTTTAACTGGCCAGATGCTTTCAGATCTTCCATCATTTTAAACATTAGTCCAACAAGTTTTTTTATCTGTTCCTGAGCTTCCTCGTCAACATCGTTCACCAGCTCAGCTCGTGGGACGGTTCTGCCAAGCAACTGCAACGTTTTCATGAAGCAATTGCTTTCCATCAGGTTGTCCATTTTGCTAAAATTATATAAATGGAAGTTCGGACAATCGTACTCTTCGAACCATCTTCGAGAATACATGATCGACAAAAACAGCAAAAGTCTACTCTCCGTTTCCTTCTTAGTATTTCTGGGGCGATGCCTTATAATTGATAAAATCATAAATTGATGAAGTGGGGCCATAATGAAAAATGAATTATTCTTTCACTATTCTAAATTGTTTGAGATTTGAAGTGAATGTGTAGCTAACTTCCTTTAGCGCATTGTACATCACTCCATGGGTATGGGTATCTGGGACTACTCTTACTCTGTTTCAACTTTGAGGGCCTCACTGAGTTTCTTCTTGTACTGGTAGGCACCTATACCAGTTGTAGTTATCTTCTCATCCCGCCAATCCCCCATTGTCACTCGAGATGTAAAACATTTGTTAATATACGACAGTCCATCGTCGATTCTGTCCCTCGGAAACGACACTAGATTCAACGTCGTTTTACCATCATCCTGAAATACGGAAATATTAGCTTTAAAGGAGCGATTTATTCACAATTATTGTTTATACACCGTAATTAAAAGTACGTTTCATACGTTTCATTCGTACGTTGTAAAAGTGATAATTGTTATAGTAAAAATATGAATGAAAATTCTCATTGAGTCGAATGCTAACTAAAATGCATTTTCATTTGGAGCCCAATAATACGTTTCTGAGTTCTTACCCCAGTCGCTTGATCCTCCTTGGAGAAGTAGACAAACTTAGCCAACGAACCGCCTAAAATCAAAACATTAAAAAAAATACCATTATGGAGATGAGGTGTAAGTTGGGTGATGGTCGGCAATTCAAAGGTTTCAAGTTGAAAGATTAGTTAGTTGTCATCATTACATGTACAGAGGGCATATGAAATCATTATTTCAATGAAATAGAAGGAGTGGAAAGTGTGAAAAGCACGTCAATGTTCCCCTTAAAATACCAATCTAATTTTACGTAAAAAGAGATTTGATCAGATAAAGAAGATATCCAAGATTTAAGATTGGGAAATGTCAGGGGACCCCTCCCCCCTCTACCTTCAAAACCTTTGCCAGATAACCCAAAGTCGGTTTATATTGACTGTTGTCTCAGAAACCAAAGGATAGTCTGATAGTTAAATTAAAAAATTATCCTTAAATCTTACTCCCGATTTATCTTAAATCTTTCTCCCGAACCCACCATTTGCCATTGGTTTACATTGGAATTACGATTTTCAATAAATCATCTTTGTCATCAATTTTCAACCTATTGTAATTGAGGGGAAAAATTAGAATAGAAAATGAGGTATAGGAAATAAAGTCTAATTACATCTCCTTTTGCATCATTAGTTTTGTCTGCACGTCATGAAAATAAAAATTCAAACATGCATAGAGACTTTAACACGTAAACCTTTGGAGAAAAAGGGTTGCCAAACTTATGAATGAATTTACTTGTTGTGAAACAATTTCACAAGTAATAATCAACTTTTATCAGGGTTCTCACTAGGCTTTTAGTCTCCGGAGATTCTCCAGAGTCTCAGGTCTTAAGACCCTCTTGCTCCAGAGTCGTATAGCTTTTCCGGAGTCAAGTTTTTTCGGATTTTATTTTTTTGTCACATTATTTGTGGTAAAACTCTTAAGAAAATATACAAAACTGGATACATACAAGGAATAGGAGTTCAGAAACCTTTTAGAAATGTATATTGTAATTAAAATAGGGAGATAATCTTAAGTAGCATTTTGAAAAGTACACTTAAATAGGATATCTCTCATCTCACATGGGAAAGGAGTAGTCGCGATACCGTGAAAAATCCGGGGTCTAAAAAGGATGAGTCTGGGAATGAGTCTGGGTATCGACTTAGAAAATATTGAAAATTGTAATGTCTGAAAAACCAACTCAATCACACATATTATTAAACTTCAATATCTTAGCCTTCTTCTGAGAGTACAAAAATATCAATTTGTATCACAATTAATGAAGAATATTGGCATCAAAGACAGTGCATATCACTTTGTCAGAATTGAAAAAAATCAATGGCAAATATTAAATGAATTATTTATACAAAAGGTTTGAAACATATCCTCCAAAACATTGCTTACTTTCTTTGTATAGACATTGAATGGCATTTCTGGATAAGTGAATTGGTGTTTATCTGGGTAATCAAGGGATTATAGTCACTCAAAGTTACTGAGCATCCAGTTTTGAGACTTCAATTGTGTTGGTGAAGTTACACACATTTCAGTCAAATTCATGCTGAGCACAACATTCCGGTTTCAATTTTATAATCTCTATACATGACCCTGGTGATGAAGAGTCAGAATCAGTCAAAAAACCTAAACCGGAAAACTGTGCTCATTGTGAAAACTAAAAGTGAAGCAACTTTTTTTCTGATATTTCTTACATCAAATGGCAGCCATCTTGTTTTTCCCCCTTCAAATTAAACTGGCGGGAAATTCAAAAATTTGAAAAAAATTTGAATCCTTAAATATATTTCAAAAATATGATTTTCTTTTAAATTCTTCATGGGTCTTAAGTTATTTCTTCTTTACAAGTCATACATGTTGCCATTGAGGTTTTTATTCTATGATAATGACTATTTTTTTTTGGTTAAGATACTTATTCTGACTCTCAGCAGGGGGTTAATTTTGCATCAAAACTCGTGAAAAAGTAAATATACTTATCAAATATAACTAGGACAGTAATAAAAAACATATTTAACATACATTTGACTGAGGGACCAAAAGGGCATATACCCGGACACATCCTTTCCCAGTGAGAACCTTGATTATGTAGAGTAAACGATGATCGAGAGAAAGGTGTTATCAGGGTCGGATATTCCATTAGAAAGGGAAATAAAGTTATAACAATATAACATAAGTATGTTTGTTTAAAATTTGATTAGTTAGTACTTGCACGGACAGAGTGCATTATCAATTTTTTAATGATTCACCAAGTAGAATCATATAAAGATGTGACGGACGAGATGACCAAAAAGACAGATATCAATATCTATCTATTAAGTTTGACACTTCATCCAAAGGCTCTTTCATTATATCAAGATAAATCTAAATGAAACTTAAGTTTTAACTAAAATTGTAGTTCACTGAATTGATGTCTTGGTGGTGAATGTTCAGATAACTTTGTACCCAAGCAGGCCGGATCTTAAAAACTGACACTCTCATCTTTCAAATGGAACACTGATTTTCATTTCGTAGCGACTTAAACATATTTAAAGCTCTCATTTATTCGGCTATTAGTCTACTATTCTGGTGTATTTCATGTTTACATATAGGCTTTAAGTAAAGTCAAACTTTGCTAAGTTCAAACTTATCTAGATTGAAAAATAGTTTACATAAACACCAAGACCCTATAGTTAACAATATTGAGATAACTTTTAATACAGTTCTAAAGTTCCATCTAAAGCTAGCCGAATCAAAAATGTTCATTTACTTACCGATGTCACACGAAATTCCAGAAGATTTTCTCAAAACTTTGCTTGGAACTTTGATTGTTTCCGTCAAAGTAGGAGTATATGCAGACTCTCCCATTGCTGATGCCATGTTTCTTAATTCATTCAACTGCGACCAATGAAGATAAATACGTGCTTGTGATTTTGAAATCAACAAAATGTGATGGAAGTGTAAATCACGCCGTCAATAATTTATAAATGAATCACTAAAGTTTGGTCAGGTGTCCGAATATAATTGTGATTCTCATTCTCGTACACTGCTTCAAAACCTTGGAACCTGTTAACAGGTTAATACTTAATGTCAACAAGCGTTGAATATCTAGTTATTGATTTATTATGTAAAGTGATAATATATCACAGAGGTACATGGCACAGTATACCAACTTATAAACCTATTTTCCGACTGTAGTTCAGTAATAGAGCCGAACTCTTATGACACTGACACACAGTGCTGACAGAGCATTGGTATGGTAACCGGACAACTCATCCCCTAGACAACTCATCCCTGGACAACTCATCCCCTAGACAACTCATCCCCTAGACAACTCATCCCCTTGACAACTCATCCCCTAGACAACTCATCCCCTGGACAACTCATCCCCTGGACGACTCATCCTTTGGCATGTTTGAGTAATTTAATGTAATATTATTAATTCATATATTATTCAAATGATTAACATGATCCTCCATTTAATACCTCACTTTTGTTACGTAAACAGAACTTCAAATGAATAAACACTAGGAGCACATGTGTCTCGAACTCGCGACCTCGTGGTTACGGTGCCTAATCGCCTAGCCTGAACGTGAAAGAATGGTTAAGAGCTGCACTCTTTGCAGGTTCTTTTCATTAACATAGCAAAAGTAAGGTATTAAAGCGACAATTCTGTTGTCTTCTGACTGACAAGTGAACAAAGATTTTCTTGAGGGGAAATCTGGAAAATTGTTTAAAAAACTATGATATACCATGGTACTACTATGGTATTGTCAAGGAGATTATCAACCAATTAATCTGTAATTTGTTTTGTAAATATTCACTTTTAATTTTACTTTTAATATACAGTTTCAATATTATGTTAACATTGATTGAAGAAGCTCCTTTGATGTCCTAAGCTCCTTTTATGTCATTATAATGTGTGTTGTTCATAGTTCAAATATTCTTTAATCCAAAGATAATTTTTTCACAGCAGTCGCAGATGAAGTTATTGAAGTTCGTGTTTCAAAATTATGCAGAGAGAAAACTTTATTTTTTGTCATGAAATATTAAGTCATGTAATATAAGGACAAAATATGAACGTTTTATTGGCACCGTTTGACCATTTCATTTGTGTCAATAAAGTGAAAAATAATATTTAGAATGATTCAAGGTGTATTTAATAAATATTAATTTTCCGAAAAAAAACGTAACAAATTGGCTTCATGTGATAAAGGATGAGTTGTCTAGGGGATGAGTTGTCCAGGGGATGAGTTGTCTAGGGGATGAGATGTCCAGGGGATGAGATGTCCAGGGGATGAGTTGTCTAGGGGATGAGTTGTCCAGGGATGAGTTGTCTAGGGGATGAGTTGTCCGTAAGCCGCATTGGCAGTCTCCAAATCAGGGACACTGCCTTGGGAGTTCGTAGTAAAGCCGATCATCTCTGTTACAGTGTCCCCGGAATCGATTGCCGGTGTAACAGAAATAATAGTCCCCTAGGAATGAATATCCCCCGGACCTATATCCTACGGACCGGGGTTCCTAGGGATTTAGGTCCAAGGTAGACCATTATTGAAATGCAGTACTAGGACCTTTATCCCTAGTATTCATTGTCCTATGTTATATATAGTGTCCCTAGGACAATTCGCACTGAGGGGACAACCTAGGGTAAATGGTCCAGGGACCAAAATCTCTAAATGAAAATGGTCCGGGGACATTATTAGGGGGGACCTACATTACTTCTACACCGGTTCAGGAAAGATCAACTTGCTTGTTGGATTACCTAATAGCTGTAATTCTTATCTTAAACTGAAATAACTCCTAAAATTATTTTAATTTATATGATTCTTTAACTTGCACCATACAAAAATCAAATCTTGTCTTTTTAAAATATTGAAGACGAAAATTGTTCACCTATTTATCAACATATCACATTACAAAGTACCCTTATCAAGCTAAAAAGAATATTGATGATTCAAGTTATGAGATCATTGTGAATCATGAACATACTACAGTAAAACTTGTCATAGAAAACATCTCTCTCTATTGAACATCTGTCTGTTGTGAACACCTCTCTCTAGTGAACACCAATTTGTTGTGAACACCTCTCTCGAGTGAACGCCTGTCTGTTGTGAACACCTCTCTCGAGTGAGCACATGTCTGTTCTGAACACCTCTCTCGAGTGAACACCTGTCTGTTGTGAACACCTCTATCTAGTGAAGACCTGTCTGTTGTGAACACCTCTCTCTAGTGAACACCTGTCTGTTGTGAACACCCTCTCCAGTGAACATATGTCTGTTGTGAACACCTCTCTCTAGTGAACACCTCTCTCTAGTGAACGCCTGTCTGTTGTGAACACCTCTCGAGTGAACGCCTGTCTGTTGTGAACACCTCTCTCTAGTGAACACCTGTCTATTGTGAACACCTCTCTCGAGTGAACAACTGTCTGTTGTGAACACCTCTCTCGAGTGAACATCCGTCTGTTGTGAACACCTCTCTCTAGTGAACACCTGTCTATTGTGAACACCTTTCTCAAATGAACACATGTCTGTTGTGAACACCTTTCTCTAGTGAACACCTGTCTGTTGTGAACAACTTCCTCTTGTGAACACCAGTCTGTTGTGAACACCTCTCTCTAGTGAACACCTGTGTGTTGGGAATACCCCTCTCTAGTGAACACCTGTCTGTTATGAACACCTCTGTCAAATGAACACCTGTCTGTTGTGAACACCTCTCTCTAGTGAACACCTGTCTGTTGTGAACACCTCTCTCGAGTGAACACCTGTCTGTTGTGAATACCTCTCTCTAGTGAACACTTGTCTATTGTGAACACCTCTCTCGAGTGAACATCCGTCTGTTGTGAACACCTCTCTCTAGTGAACAACTGTCTATTGTGAACACCTTTCTCAAATGAACACATGTCTGTTGTTAACACCTTTCTCTAGTGAACACCTGTCTGTTGTGAACAACTTCCTCTTGTGAACACCTGTCTGTTGTGAACACCTCCCTCTCTCTAATGATCCTGTGTCTTATGTGAACACCTCTCTTTAGTGAACATCTGTCTGTTGTGAACACCTCTCTTTAGTGAACACCTGTCTGTTGTGAACACCTCTCTTTAGTGAACACCTGTCTGTTGTGAACACCTCTCTTTAGTGAACATCTGTCTGTTGTGAACACCTCTCTTTAGTGAACACATGTCTGTTGTGAACACCTCTCTTTAGTGAAAACCTGTCTGTTGTGAACACCTCTCTCTAGTGAACACCTGTGTGTTGGGAATACCCCTCTCTAGTGAACACCCGTCTGTTATGAACACCTCTGTCAAGTGAACACCTGTCTGTTGTGAACACCTCTCTCTTGTGAACACCCCTCTCAAATGAACACCTGTTTGTTGTGAACACCTCTCTCTAGTGAACATCTGTCTGTTTGGAAAACCTCTCTCTAGTGAACACATGTGTCTGTTGTGAACACCTCTCTCTAGTGATCATGAGTCCATGTGTCTGTTGTGAACACCTCTCTTTAGTGAACATCTGTCTGTTGTGAACACCTCTCTTTAATGAACACATGTCTGTTGTGAACACCTCTCTCTAGTGAACACCTGTCTGTTGTGAACACCTCTCTTTAGTGAACACCTGTCTGTTGTGAACACCTCTCTCTAGTGAACACCTGTCTGTTGCGAACACCTCTATCTAGTGAACACCTGTCTGTTGTGAACACCTCTCTTTAATGAACATCTGTCTGTTGTGACCACCTCTCTCTAGTGAACACCTGTCTCTAGTGGACACCCTTCCTCCGTACATAATCTACTGACTTCAGTATAAAATACCCTATCTGTAGTGAACAGCTACCAAGTACCAACACTGGATGTATTTTTCTCAGCAAAAAAGTTTCAATATACACAGGTTTTACTGTATTTGGGTAATGTAAGAACAGAATTACTGTCACTGTACAAAGCGATTAAATCTTTTCACTTTTACATCACATATAATTGAAGATTAAGATAAGTAAAAGAATATACCAACTTAGGCAAGGCTAGATTCACCTTTCAGCACTTATTTACATACACACAAAATCATAGATTCTATTAATTTCTGAAATTAATAATTTATTCATCTCAAATAGAAGAAAATGTCTACCTACATTCCTAATATCATATGGTTGCTAGGAGTTCAAGCTAACTCAAGCAATGCCAGTTTTCAAAACAAAAGTACATGTAAATTGATATTCTTAATCTTTTATCTTTTTCCATGTACACTATCCTTAAGTTGCTTGACTTCAACCCTGATGTACATTTGAAGGATGTAAGTGTTCTTCATTTTGAATATTTATCCTTAATCTTCTGCATAGATTCATCCCTCTGTCTGTTATAATTCTCCTTAAATTCGTCCTTTTTGTAGATTAATTTAGCAAATTCTGCACAGGCAGAATCCAAATCAGGGTATATGTACTCGTACCCAGACTCCAAGGTTCGTTTTGGTATCACCTTTTGTCCTTCCAAAAGAATCTTCCCACGTTCCCTGCCAAATATTGTATCAACGACAAATCCTGGGAGAGGAAAAAAGGCTGGCCTCCAGAGGGCGCTAGCGAAAGCTTGTGTAAATTCATTGTTTGTGTTCGTTGAAGGTGCAACACCGTTTAGTACTCCTGTGACATTTTTGTTTTCAATAGCATGGGTTATGATTCCAGCCATATCATGGACGTGTATCCATGGAAACCATTGTGTGCCACAACCGATACGACCCCCAACACCAGCATAGAATGGTAAAAACATCTGCTGTATGGCGCCACCATCACGTCCTAAAACTACTCCTAGGAATAAAAAAATAAATAATGTTAAAAAAACTGCCTAGCCTTAAAATGAAAATGTCGGCACCAGCAAGAAATGAAGTAATGCAATCGACATTTCATCTAGTCTAGCTACAAGCCCCTTTGACCCCCCTCGGCACCAGCAAGAAATGAAGTAATGTAATTGACATTCCATCTAGTCTAGCTACAAGCTCCTTAGACCCCCCTTGGCACCAGCAAGAAATGAAGTAATGCAATTGACATTCCATCTAGTCTAGCTACAAGCTCCTTAGACCCCCCTTGGCACCAGTAAGAAATGAAGTAATGCAATTGACATTCCGTCTAGTCTAGCTACAAGCTCCTTAGACCCCCCCTTGGCACCAGCAAGAAATGAAGTAATGCAATTGACATTCCATCTAGTCTAGCTACAAGCTCCTTAGACCCCCCTTGGCACCAGCAAGAAATGAAGTAATGCAATTGACATTCCATCTAGTCTAGCTACAAGCTCCTTAGACCCCCCTTGGCACCAGCAAGAAATGAAGTAATGCAATTGACATTCCATCTAGTCTAGCTACAAGCCCCTTTGACCCCCCACCTCCCACTACGTATACTTGACTACACAAGTATGGAAAATTCTCACACAGGGAGGTGTGTAAGGGGGCTTGCATACAGGCTTGTACATAGAGTACATTCCTGCTTGTAATGAGATGCAAGAGGATCAAATTTTTGTCAAATTGAATTGTTAGTCAAAAACATTTTCCTGGTACCTTTATTTTGGAAAATTAGTTCCATGAGTTCATGTTCAGTATGTATTATATACCAAATTAAAGCTTGCAAGAAAGCTATGGAAAATATTTCAAAAAAATAAATAAAAATAGATCAACTCTACGCATAATTTCTTTATTGCAAGATATGGTGATTCTCTGTACCTGATCTAATGATGACCTGTCTGACAGGTACGTCATCTGGTAACTGTGCTTCCTTCTCCCAGTCAGTACCTAGACGAGACAGGAAGTCAAAGTCACCCCCTGGGCTATCCTCGGTGTATTCAGTCTGAGGGTCAGGCTTGTAATATCCTGAAATATATATCACAGTAGACTTCGATGGTACCTTATAAGACAAGACAAACATGATTATGGTGATTTCTAAAGCTGCAAAACCTATTCTCATGAAATGCATTATATTCTAAAATACTCATACATTCAGAAATTTCAAAAATTGGTGTGTTAAGAAAGACTTGCGCATGTCTCGAGATATATAGTTCTTAATTGAATGGTATGTTCATTGATACATACCTACACCTGAAAGGGAGACAAACACATCAGGTTTAGTCTTTGCATCTATGATAGCTTGTGCAAGTGCTTTAGTTGTCTTAATACGGCTGTCTCTAACATCTTTCTTATAGTCTTCATTCCACCTAAAAATGAGCAATACATTATGTGTAGACAGTGAAATACTATGTAAATACTAAAATATACAGGCTTTCATATCTCATATCTCCCATATCATTGTATTTATCGTATGATCTGTAAAATGAAGCCTTCTGATTGGTCAGTTCTTGTGCTGTACCAATCTGTGTTGCTACTGAGACTTATAATATCAGGCCCTAAAAAATTATTTTGAAAGCCATTAACCATATAAACTAATGCACAAAGACATTTTTAAAAAATCATCGATTTCATAGATGTTGGTGCGCTTCAATGTACATGTAGCTGTTAAAGATATTTTGAGCTATTGGATGCTGTACCTTCTTAATGGGTTAAGTATATTCTCCCCAGCCATACTGACTACTGCACCACAATCATCAGGTAGGCCATCTTTTTCAAGATCATACTGTAACACAACAAGCATTAAATAGTGATATAGACATATGCAGGTAGTGTGTTTAAAATGCAACCGAAAGAAGTAGCTATATCTTGTTTTGCATTTTGAAGTATTTATCTATTATGAATGTATTTTGAGCAGGTCTCTTAGGTGTTATGTTTTCAACTAACTAACTCAAGGAGCTATTCATTTAAGGTCTCTGTTTTCTTTCCTGAAAAAATGAACACAATTGGATTGATATTTTCCAAGATTTCTTTCAATTGCATTTTTTTTTTAATTTTAAAATGTAGATAATCCTCCACAATTTAAGTGCCAGTGTACAGCAGCCAGTTTTAAACATTTCTTTGTGAGAATAATTATGTTAGATCAACTATATCTATCGTATGATCTGTAAAATAGAGCCCTCTGATTGGTCAGTTTTTGTGCTGTATCAATCTGTATTGCTACTGAGATTGTCCCCATTGATCATCTCCATAGCAATACAGAAAATATTGGTACGGAGGCGGGGACAATCTCAGTAGCAAAACAGAGAATACATTAGGGATTATCTCCTGAGTAAAATATATTGGCCTAAGATCACACGATAAAAACGTTATTAAATGATTTTAAGTGCAATACAGGATGTATTCTGTCTTGATATTCTGTATTGGCACTCGACTTCCTCTCGTTCCAATAAGGAATTTCTCGAGCAGAATATATCCCGTATTGCACTTCAAATCATTCAATAACTTATAGTATTGATTCATTTTATGCAGCCCAAGCCCAAGATACATTTCCCTTCAATGATTACAACCGCAATAAGGATAATCACCTCTCCAAGGTTAAGTACATGTTCAGGGGTTTCATTAGCAGCAGGCGTTGTTGTTTTAGGAACTTTTTCAACTTTTCCATGTTAATTTTATGATTTCCATTAATTTATCCTGTTGTTTTCATTTATTTAGCCTGTTGTGGGAAATTCTAGTGAAACCACTGATTTTCATGGATGAAAAGCTCTGTGAGAGAAAATAGTGTATAGATACCCATGATATCTGTTGCTGACCAGAGGAACGTGATATTGTTGTGACATCATAACCCTTACTGCGCAACATGCGGGTCAAGTTGCGACCAATAAATCCTGTACCCCCTCCTAAAAATGTCATAAAACAAATAAATAGATGAGAATAGGCTAAAATTTGTAGTCTTCCTTATGCCATGGTCACATATCAGTGATCGCCCTAGGATTTTTTCTCGGGTGGGTGCAAAATTCTCATTTTCACAATTCAGACCATGATTGGTCAAAATATGCCAATTTATCATGATTTTTCTCATTTCCAAGTGGGTGGAAATGGATTTTCAGGTGGGTGCAAGCCTATTTTCAAAATCTCAGGTGGGTGCTGCCACTTGCTTTAATGCTGGGGAGATCACTGAATATGCTCTGATTTTCAGCACCGGCGCCCGGCCGATGAGCATTTTGTTCAAAACTGAATACAATTTAGAACATAATACTCTATCAGCCAGGCGCCGTAGTAAAAATCGGAGCAAATGTGACCACGACATTACATAGGACGACCCTTAAAATAAAAAGTGAATAACACTGATTTTATGGAGTTGGGGTAATCTACACGAATTCAAATTCTACAAATTCAAAGCCAGAAGATATTCTGCCACTACACTTCTGTTGGATGTCTGTGTTTTATGGCGACTACACTCTTATTATCCAGGTAGCACATATGTCTGTCAAAAACGGAGCTAAATCAAAAAAGTTATAAATTTAATAATGGGCGATAATTGGTGAAACTCCGTTTTAAAAAGAATTTAGGACATTAGCACCTACGAAATCGTATAAAAATAACCCTACATGTCATTTTAGTGTTTATGTTCATGCACTTACCCACCACAACTCGCATTGTGCCTTATTTTTGTAGAAAATGTCACTTTTTACAGTAAATAATGTTTACGAAACACAGACCGGAAATGTAAGAAATTTCCAGAAAATTGACACTCGTTAGATTGCAGAAGAAGTCTTCCTTGATGTTTCTTTTCAAATATTATACTGATATTCACCCTAATACTAGGCGTTTCACATTATGATTGTCATATATTAATTTTGGGACAATATTCTAGGTAGGTGTAATCGAAATAATGACTGACATTTGATAAATAGTCATTTCTCAACATTTTTATAATAAAATAAACACACCCCTTTTTGTTTACATTCCAATATTTACAATGTCTACAGAATTCCAGACATTTAAACTACATTTGGTGTGTGAGCGTTAAACCTTGACCCTCCAGTCAGATTGGCTGAAGAAGAAACCTTTTTGGGGTTGTTGAGTTGGTCGATCAGTCTAGAGCGGCAACCTGCAGGGCTGTCAACTTGGGACCACCTAATATGAGTGACTTACAAATGTTGGACACCGAAGTCCAAATCTGAACACTTTTGTCCAAATTTTGAACACCTTTGGCCAACTTTTAAACACCTTTGGCCAAAGTTTGAGCACCTTTGCTAAACTTTTATAACCTCAAATTTTTCGCGCTCGCTACGCTCGCGTTATCGTCAACGGGGGGGGGGGGGGGGGGGGGGGGGGGGGTAGGTACGAAAATTTCCTTTGAACATGCGTGACATATACGGGATTCGCGTGACAAATCCGAACAAATTGCGTTCGTTTTTTTCCGACGTTCGTATTTTTACCGTATCATAAACATATTTTGCAAAAATATTTTACAGAAACATATTTGCATGACAATTACCAGGTAAAATGCGTATTTGCGTGACATTTTGTGTCACGCAAAAAAAACGGGCGTGACTTCAAATTCTTCAGCAAATGCGTGACAAATACGCAAATTGCGGGACAGTTGACAGGCCTGAACCTGCTTAGCTGTCGCCTAGATCTAACCATTCTGTCATGTTGATGTCATGAGATGTTTAAGTTCCCTACGTTTATTCATGTATTTTGTCATCTTTTTTAGGAAACATGGCACAAACTAATGATGTCAAAATCACCATTGCGATATTTGGCATGGGACGAATGGGGAAAATTCACTTCCAGAATGCCTTGATAAATGCACAGATAGTTGTGAAATACATTGTTGAGGCTATCCCTGAAGTTGCTGAGAAAGTCACAAAGATGTATCAACTAGAAGACAAAATTCAAGTGGTCTCACTAGATGATGCTGATATTGTGTACAAAGACAAATGGTCTGTACACCTCAATACATGTAGAGCACAGAGGGTCAGTAGACCTCATTAGATGTTAGACATATATTACTGCATGATACCTCATTGGGCTCAATTTGATTTTGATAGGGACATTTTTGGCACATAAATTGAGGTGGGACTGGATAAGAATTTATGGTCCAATGGTGTGCAGTTGAATTGGCTTTTATAATCCTAACATGCTGACAAATGATTGATATCAAGAATGATAATTTAACCTAAAGAGTAATCAATTTGGGAAGTCTTTGGGACACCCAGTAGTCTTTTACCTTAAAATTACAATGTGTAAATACAACTCTGTGTTACATATGCCTCATATAAATTGTTCCAAAATTGTCTTCTTTTATGAAAAATCTTAATGAAGTATTACAATGTTGTACAATTAAATGTAGAAGTTCTATTTTTGCACTGCAATGTCAATATAATCCTGAGATATCACTGGCGGATTAGGGGGGGGGGCCTGGGGGCCCGGCCCCCCCCCCCCTTGGGTGGGCCCAGAAAAAAAAATTGGGCCCAAAAAAATTTTGGGCCAAAAAAGGCCTTAAGGCCCCCAAAAGTGGGCCTTTTTGGTCAAAATTGGGCCTTTTGAGGCCTTATTTTATAATTTCAGGCCAAATTTAGAAGAAAATGGGCCTCAAAATTTCAAAATTTGGGCCCACTTTTGGGTTTTAGGGGCCCAAAATTTTTTTCTGCGCAAGCGCGGACGATTTTTTCTCTGACCTGAAATTTGGGCCCCCCCCCTTGTTGCTTCCCAGATCCGCCCCTGGATATATATTGCAGTGCTAAATGCTGATTACAGTTTGTGCCATGTACCAGTATTGCAATTCTGAGTCAAGTCCTTCTTACAGCTTTATTGACATTGATGTCACTGTCACAAGTGGTGTGATATTGTTAGTGTCCAACTTTTTTGTGGTTGGTGTTCGATGGTTAGTGTTTGGGGGTTGGAGTACGGTAATAGGTGTCTGTAAAAAATGGCAGGTGGTGACATTTTGCATGTTAATGCCTTGTCTCTGTAATATATTTCAATTCTAATACAAGTCTGAACTCAGCTGTGCAGTATTGATATAGCTCGCTCTGATACTTTATGGAATATATTGCAGTGTTGATACATTTCTTTGGTCTTCATTGCAGTGTTGATACATTTCTTGGGTCTATATTGCAGTGTTGATACATTCCTTTGGTCTACATTGCTATGTTGATACATTTCATTGGTCTACATTGCAGTGTTGATACATTTGTCGGGTTTATATTGCAGTGTTGATACATTTCTTTGGTCTATATTGCAGTGTTAATACATTTCTTGGGTCTATATTGCAGTGTTGATACATTTATTGGGTCTATATTGCAGTGTTGATTCATTTCTTTGGTCCACATTGCTATGTTTATATATTTCTTTGGTCTACATTGCAGTTTTGATACATTTCTTTGGTCTATATTGCAGTGTTGATACATTTCTTTGGTCTACATTGCGGTGTTGATATAGTTCACTCTTATACTCTATTGAATATATTGCTATGTTGATACATTTCTTTGGTCTATATCGCAGTGTTGATAGCTCGCACTTAAACTCTATGGTATATATTGCTATGTTGATACATTTCTTTGGTCCACATTGCAGTGTTGATATAGCTCACTCGTATACTCTATTGAATATATTGCAGTGTTGATACATTTCTTTGGTCTATATCGCAGTGTTGATAGCTCGCACTTAAACTCTATGGTATATATTGCTATGTTGATACATTTCTTTGGTCCACATTGCAGTGTTGATATAGCTCACTCGTATACTCTATTGAATATATTGCAGTGTTGATCCATTTCTTTGGTCTATATCGCAGTGTTGATAGCTCGCACTTAAACTCTATGGTATATATTGCTATGTTGATACATTTCTTTGGTCCACATTGCAGTGTTGATATAGCTCACTCGTATACTCTATTGAATATATTGCAGTGTTGATACATTTCTTTGATCCACATTGCAGTGTTGATACAGCTCACTCTTATACTCTATTGAATATATTGCAGTGTTGATACATTTCTTTGGTCTATATCGCAGTGTTGATACATTTCTTTGGTCTATATTGCAGTGTTGATACATTTCTTGGGTCTATATTGCAGTGTTGATACATTTCTTTGGTCTACATTGCTATGATGATACATTTCTTTGGTCTTTATTACAGTGTTGATATAGCTCACTCTTATACTCTATTGAATATATTGCTATGTTGATACATTTCTTTGGTCTACATTGCAGTGTTGATACATTTCTTTAGTCTATATTGTAGTGTTGATACATTTCTTTGGTCTATATTGTAGTGTTGATACATTTCTTTGGTCTACATTGCAGTGTTGATACATTTCTTTGGTCTTTATTGCAGTGTTGATAGCTCGCTATTATACTCTATTGAATATATTGCTATGTTGATACATTTCTTTGGTCTGTATTGCATTGTTGATAGCTTAATCTTAGACTCTATGGAATATATTGCTATGTTGATATATTTATTTGGTCTTTATTGCAGTGTTGATAGCTCGCTCTTATACTCTATTGAATATATTGCTATGTTGATACATTTCTTTGGTCTATATTGCAGTGTTGATGCAGTAATGGTGATAACTCCTGCTTTTACTCATCATGACATCATAGAGAAAGCTCTAAAAGCAGGTAATATTGAGCTTTTAACAATTGACATTGACAACACAAAGGGCAATACAGTAAAACCTGTCTTAGTGAACACCTGTCTCTAGTGGACACTTTTCCTCCAAACATATTCAACTAACTTCTGTATAAATTACCCTCTCTGTATAGTGAACACCTACCAATACTGCATATTTTTGGGCAAAAATGTTCAATATAGATATGTTTACTGTATATTAATGCCACAAACACAACAGACCAAATCAAACAGAGAACAGATCTGATAAAAGGGCAATTCAAAAACATCTTTACCAACAAGTAAAGTGAAATATGAAATTTTGATTTGATTTTGTGTCTTTTTGATATTTTTCTCGACAATAACAAATTGTCATGAATTATAAATCATGAATTGTGAATGATTTTATCACCTTTGAATTTAAAACTATAACCTATAAATATCCACATACCATTTAGAAAAATATTTCCCATTTCATTAATATTAATCATGTTGAAAATCATTCTTAACAATCCTTATTTTCAAAAAAATCTTTACCAACAAGTAGGTTGGAATCTGAAATTTGGATTTGATTTTGTGTCTTTCTTAACCTGGAGATTCAACCCGACTTCAAGTTCTTATATTTAGTTCTCATGTACCAGGTATATCTATATCTTTTTTCAGGTAAGGCAGTGTTTTCTGAGAAGCCCTTGGCTCCAACACTTGCTGCAGTGGAGGCACTATATGAGCTTGCAGACTCAGCCAATAAACCTCTATTCTGTGCATTTAATAGGTAAGTGCATCAGATTAAAGAGTAGAGGCACTATATGACCTTGCAGACTCTGCCAATAAACCTCTATTCTGTGCATTTAATAGGTAAGTGCATCAGATTAAAGAGTAGAGGCACTATATGAGCTTGCAGACTCTGCCAATAAACCTCTATTCTGTGCATTTAATAGGTAAGTGCATCAGATTAAAGAGTGGAGGCACTATATGACCTTGCAGACTCTGCCAATAAACCTCTATTCTGTGCATTTAATAGGTAAGTGCATCAGATTAAAGAGTAGAGGCACTATATGACCTTGCAGACTCTGCCAATAAACCTCTATTCTGTGCATTTAATAGGTAAGTGCATCAGATTAAAGAGTAGAGGCACTATATGAGCTTGCAGACTCAGCCAATAAACCTCTATTCTGTGCATTTAATAGGTAAGTGCATCAGATTAAAGAGTAGAGGCAATATATGAGCTTGCAGACTCAGCCAATAAACCTCTATTCTGTGCATTTAATAGGTAAGTGCATCAGATTAAAGAGTGGAGGCACTATATGACCTTGCAGACTCTGCCAATAAACCTCTATTCTGTGCATTTAATAGGTAAGTGCATCAGATTAAAGAGTGGAGGCACTATATGAGTTTGCAGACTCAGCCAATAAACCTCTATTCTGTGCATTTAATAGGTAGGTGCATCAGATTAAAGAGTGGAGGCACTATATGAGCTTGCAGACTCAGCCAATAAACCTCTATTCTGTGCATTTAATAGGTAAGTGCATCAGATTTTAGAGTGGATGGATGCTATGCATGTATCATGTTGACAAGTCCCTACACCAATTGTACAAGTCCTTACCATAATTATACATTGACTTTATACAGAAGGTGGGATCCGCAGTTGAGGTCAATCCATAACAGCATTAAGGGAGGAGACATAGGAAATATACGCATGGTGAAGTCATGTAGCAGGGACCCCCCTGGTCTCTCTAGTATGGAATACCACAGAACATCAGGTATGTTATGCATGCATTCATATAGGATAAGCCCTGAAAGAATTGTTGCTTTGAAAATGTCAAAACTTAGTATCTACATGTAGGTCAGAGACCAAGTCAGTGCAGTATGGGAATCTCATATTGAAGGTCCCATATAGCCTTGCCCAAGTCAGTATTTTTTACTAATCTGATCTTGAATAATAGAAATCAAGATAAGTAAAAGAGACCCTCTTGGGCAAGGCTAGGTCCCATATATAACGTTTACACATTTTGATTGTCTCAATGTCACATAAGAAGGTCATCTAAGAGGTCAATGTATTCAAATATCAAATATCTGATAGTTGTAATTCTAAATAATATCCTACTTAAAATACTTACCCAATCAATAGATTTAGACATGAACCCTTTTTCTGAAAATATCAAAGGTTGAAAAAGATCCGGGGTCAACCCAGTTGTCCGAAACCCAGTTGTCCGAAACCCAATTCTCCGAAACCCAGTTGTCCGAAACCCAGTTCTCCGAAAATTAGGGGATCTTATAAAAAAACAATTTCTTAAAACGAATCTTGTCGCAACCTCTGCGAATCACGACAGCATAACATTTGAATCACGTTGACATCATTGCAAAATTAGGCTAAATATGCTAAGTCAAGACGTTAATTAGCCCACGAAAGTTCATGGGTAACTTGAGAACTACAAAATACAACCAAATCACTGGTGATCCACTCGATTACGCTGGTTACCAAAACGGTTCGTTTTGGTAACAAAATGTCGGAACATCCGGAAGGTACGATTTTTCTCGTTTCCTTATTTTACACGTTGTAGGCAGAATTCCCACGACATTTTTTAACACAAACGTGTTTCAGTATCATATGTTTAAGAAATTGTACATATTTGCGAACAAATAGTTCAGAAGACAACAGAATCGTCGATTTACTTCCTCACTTAAGTTACATAAACGGTTTGGGTTAAAAGTGCAGATCTTAACTGTTTTTCGAAAAACCGTTTATGTAACTTAAGTGAGGAAGTAAATCGACGGTTCTGTTGTCCCCTGAGCTATTTTTTCGCAAACATGTACATTTTCTAAAACATATGATACTGATGTACGTTGTGAGAAAAAACGTCGTGGGGATTCTGCCTACAACGCGTGAAATAAGGAAAAAAGAAAAATCGTGCCGTTCGTTTTGGTAACCAGCGTAATCGAGTGGATCACCAGTACAATAGCAATATTTCTCACCTAACGTCTTCATAGTTTTAGGAACGTATTTTAAACGCATGATAGCCAAATATATCAAAATACTATATCTGCCTAAATGAAGTTATCTAGTGTTTACAAAGTTTTGAAATATATATCCAGATCCATCAGAAATTAACTTATCCAATACATTACTTTACTAGTTCTAGTATCTTGCCTGACTCGTTCATAAGAATTCTTTAATTCTACCTCGTTCCCACGCCAATACGTCCTCAGACACACAAGAAATTGAAGTCACACCCGTTTGTTTGCGTGGCATATTTATACGTATAAGCACTTTCTCTGATTATTGTCAAACAAATACATTTCAGGAGATGAACATAAAAAACAAATGCCTGAAACGAATGCCGAAACATAAATCCCAAGTGATTAAGTTTAGAATGTTTTATTCTTTTACGATTTGATAAGAGACCGAGACTAAGAAATTAAATGCGACGAAATATATTGACAACGTAATTTGTATACTGTTTTATTCTTAAAGTTCTATGCGATAACTTATTTTATCTGTTTCAAAATGTTTCATTTTATTTTGCCTATATAAAAGAGATTGAAGAAGATAAGATAAACTGTTCCGTAATATATATTGTGTTTTAATAACCTTTTTTAGAATCACAATGTAAAATAAATCTCCCGTTCCTGCCATTCTGGTAACGCCATGCAATGGATGCAATTCAAAGTGAGAGAGAGATCTATGAATATCAGAATGCGTCCATGCCATTAATTTGGCCAAATACATGGCATGAAACTGACGTAAGCTTAAGTAAGCTACTCCCCCTCCCTTTCTCTTGTAAATTATGACTTTACTTTTCGGAGTAATGGGTTTCGGACAACTGGGTTTCGGGGAATTGGGTTTCGGACAACTGGGTTTCGGAGAATTGGGTTTCGGACAACTGGGTTTCGGAGAACTGGGCTTCGGACAACTGGGTTTCGGAGAACGGGGTGTACCTAGTAAACATTACAAGTTCAAAATGGAAATAAGGCATGCAGAATGTCATCACCTGCCATTTGTTACAAATGATGACCACCGAAAAATCAACTGCCAACTGCCAAACACTGTTCACAAAAAGTTGGAGACATCTGGTGATGACATCTGGCAAACTACTTGCCCTTTCTTCAGTTTTAAAATCAATTTATACATTTTCTAAATCAACATGATAACAGGAGAGAAGATTGATGTCCAAGTCTGTTGATTGATTAAGTAACCTATCATAAATTTAAATATTTTGGGGTGATTTAGCATGAGAATTAGAGCGTTTAATGATTTCACCATCCCCCTTGTCAAAAATTCTTTCAGAATCATGAATTTTTTCACAATTTTGAGCACATGATTTTGGCCATTTTTGGACCAAAGTAGTAAAAGATAAACCCCCCAGAATTTTTCAAAAGTGAACCCCTAAAAGCTGTTCTACGGGCCTGTATTTTGTTCAATGGGTTTTCCACTCCTTTTCTTCGATTTTCAGGTGGTATTTTCCTTGATATGGTGATACATGATATTGACATGGTGTGCTGGTTGGCAGGTGAGACCCCTACAACATTGACCTGTACAGCTCATGCTCACGATGACAGCTTTAAAGAGATAGGAGACTATGACACTGTGGCTATCATGATGAACTTTCCCAGTGGTTGTACAGGCTTGATTGACACTAGTCGGTGCTGTAACTATGGTTACGACCAGAGAGTAGAAGTGAGTGTAAACTTAATTTTTTATGTAGTCTATGACTATTTCTTTTATTTGATACTCAGTCTGCTTCTACCTTTAAATTGATACTCATGTCTGATTCTACCTTTAATCTTATACTCATGTCTGATTCTACCTTTAATCTTATACTCATGTCTGATTCTACCTTTAATCTTATACTCTTTGAGTGACACAGTTCTATCTTTCATTAAATACCCTGTCAGGACCTCATTTTAATTTTATACTTTATGTCTGATTCTCCCTTTTAGTTTAATGCTCTATGACTATGACTAAGTCACTGAATTAACTTTTAATTCCTTTTGAAAGAGTTCCGTCTAAAGTCTGATTGCCTTCAATTCTCTTATCCAGATACATGGTCCAGGAGGAATGCTACAGTCCGAAAACCTGAGAGAGACAGCCCTTCATACCTGGACAGGTGAGGGCATGAGGGTGGGGCAAATTCCATTTCTTGCACCCATACGCTACAAGGAAGCATACAAGCTAGAGTTGGACCATTTTGTAAATGTTGTTTTAGGTAGGTGTGGTTACATTTAGGCATGCTCATATCAAGGCTATTTATTATGTATAGGGTCGAAAAATAATTTCACATATCAGATTGCTGGTTAATTATAGAACCATTACCTAACAAAGTAGAAAACTTCGAAGAAAAAAATCTCTGTGAAGCTTTAATTAATTGTAGCTAATGTTAATTAAATGTAGGTGATGTGCCTGGTAGGATACGACATAGCCAAAAACGAATTGTTAGGGGAAGTTTCAAAGAAGTTTGACAATTGTGCTTTTCTATATATTTACAGGCAAAGAAACTAGTGAAGTAACCTCCAAATGTACCATTAATGCAATAAAGATTGCTCTGGCGTGCGATGAGTCAGCTAAAACCAACCAACCAGTGACTCTACAATATTAACATCTGAGTATTCAGATACAATAATATCAATGCCATTAAAGACCTAATATCAATGCCATTTAAGACCATTTCTCTTCATTCATGGAGGTGTTGAAGTACAAGGTGAGCCAAAAAAAGGTAACCCAAACATCGTTCAGCATTTTTAAAGTCACATTTTGCTCAATTTAACCTTGTTAAATGTTCTTTCAGTCTACCAAGTTTTATTGGTCTATTATTATTTATATCCCCATTGGTGAAGATTGTATGGCATTTTACAAAACATTCTATAAAATGCTGGTATTGTGTCTGGAGGCAAACTTGAATGTTGAAATTGTTCACTACACTAGCACAGAAATCTTGTATAATGTCTCTCATCTTCTCTTGTTTCAATGTTTCAATTGTTGTTAGTGTAGACATAAGCCCCACAGTTATAAGTCTGGGCGGATTTATGCGGCACACTTCGGCATTTGGAGCATGTTTTGTAAATGGCCATGAAATTGTGACCAACAAGGATAGATCAATGAAACTTGGTAGAATGAAACAACATTGAACAATCTTATATTGTGCGAGATGACATTAAACCCATGCTGTATGACTGAGAGATTAAAATTGTTTGGTTACCTTTTTGGCTCACCCCGTACATGTATATTACACTTCCAACAATTCCAGTGGCATTCCAGTAGTTCTGGAGCGGAACTGGCCCGTAGCCAGGGGGGATTCCATGGATTCGAGCGAACCCCCCTGGCCAAAACATCTTTCAAAATCATGCAGTTTTTCACCATTCTGAGCACTTTTTAAGTGATTTTGGCCATTTTTGGACCAAAATTGTCATAAGTAAACCCCCTCCCTGGAATTTTTCAAAAAGTGAACCCCCTTGGCAAATCCTGGCTACGGGCCTGCTGAATGTAGAAATAGGTTGAACTAGCAGTAAATATTGGTGCCAAAACTAACCAAAGGGCCCCAAAGGATAATGCAAATGGTTTCAGACTGTTATATTTTGGATATTTTCTGACCCTGAAGTCAAAAATTGTGCAGTAATTACAATTATGGCACCCTTTTGTGTGTGCATGGAATAACGAACGTTACAAAAAGTTCAGATTCTTTATTTAGTATCAATCATGTATCGTTGGTCGACTCATTTAAATTTCAATGTACTAAGTATCAGAAGAGTGAGGGAACATCTTCCGATGTTCAAAGAAAAACTATTAAGAAAAAACTATTGAGGGTGTCATAATTAAGGGTTCACTAATTCCTGATTCTGTTGTCTGAAATTTTACTTTTTTGAAATTTTTTATTTTACTAATACATTCCCACATACACAGTGCATAGGGACCTAGTCAACAATAAATGTGTCATTTTTGCCAATTTTAAATTTTCAGGGAATTTTTTAGTATTAAAATCTAGAATTAGTTGTTTGATTAGGTATAATGTTGTGAACTCTATGGATTTTATATTATTTTTGTTAAACGCATTAATATGCATGTATTGACATTGCTTCTAGGACAGTTGTATTTTACCAAATGTAAAATATCATTAATAGTGATAGAAAAGAAACATGAACATGTCTGTAAAAACATAGTATATATTTTTTTGAATATTTATACATCATAATTTACATTGATTTTCCATGTTGTATATCAAAATGCATTTAAAAATTATTATCTACATAATGCTTTTTACTTACTCAAATATTGAGTAATATACTCATATATTGAGTAATATAACTTCCTCTATTGTACAAAGGACAGTCAATCAGTGATTGCACTAAAATTAGTATTAAATGATCCATTTTACATCATTTTTAACAATAAAATATTATAGTAAAATATAGTAATATAACAGTGTTTGTTTGATCACAAACAGAATGAGCCAAAAATAGTAGTAAAAAAAACAACATATAAACATCTAAGAGCCATCCAGTAATTAGATTATGCAACATTTGTGTCCTAGATCCCATAAAATCTTAACGACTATCCTGAAATCTGTATTTGTTTTTTCTAGGATAAAGAAAAACTTCATCAGAGGTATCTGAGGTATACTAGATTAAGTATAGTATCAGGCCTTCAAAAATATGAATATTTAGAACAAAGACCCATTAAAGGGCCATTTTTGAAATGAACAGAGATGCCAGGTGCTCCATAATGTCATTTTTGAATATGCTCTCAAATTCTGTCCTTTCATTCACTACGTATGTTCATCCAGAAATTTTGAGACAAGGGTGTTGAACTCGTCAGCGTATCTCAGATGTATGTTGTGTTTGCCATCAGGAAAATAGTGCACCCTGAAACAAGAATTTATGCATGTATATCACAGAAGGAAAATAGTGCACCCTGAAACAAGTATTTATGCATGTATATCATAGAAGGAAAATAGTGCACCCTGAAACAAGAATTTATGCATGTATATCACAGAAGGAAAATAGTGCACCCTGAAACAAGAATTTATGCATGTATATCAAAGAAGGAAAATAGTGCACCTTGAAACAAGAATTTATGCATGTATATCAAAGAAGGAAAATAGTGCACCTTGAAACAAGTGTTTATGCATGTATATCATAGAAGGAAAATAGTGCACCCTGAAACAAGAATTTATGCATGTATATCACAGAAGGAAAATAGTGCACCTTGAAACAAGTGTTTATGCATGTATATCATAGAAGGAAAATAGTGCACCCTGAAACAAGAATTTATGCATGTATATCACAGAAGGAAAATAGTGCACCTTGAAACAAGTGTTTATGCATGTATATCATAGAAGGAAAATAGTGCACCCTGAAACAAGAATTTATGCATGTATATCACAGAAGGAAAATAGTGCACCCTGAAACAAGAATTTATGCATGTATATCACAGAAGGAAAATAGTGCACCCTGAAACAAGAATTTATGCATGTATATCATAGAAGGAAAATAGTGCACCCTGAAACAAGAATATATGCATGTATATCATAGAAGGAAAATAGTGCGCCCTGAAACAAGTATTTATGCATGTATATCATAGAAGGAAAATAGTGCACCCTGAAACAAGAATTTATGCATGTATATCATACTGTAGAAGGTAAATAGTGCACCCTGAAACAAGAATTTATGCATGTATATCATACTGTAGATGGTAAATAGTGCACTCTGAAACAAGAATTTATGCATGTATATCATAGAATTAAGTAAATATAATCACAGTAATTGACACCCCAAATATAAAAGTATTAACTCATGCAGTTTCAACTATAACTAATGTCACCACCTGCCATTTGTTACAAACACAAATGCTGAAAGTCAAAGCCACCTGCCGAACATTGTCCACCAAAAATTGGAGACTATAACAATACATAATGTATGTCACCACTTCTGGTGAAGCCATAAAAAGTTACAAAACAGCTAAGAGGCAGAGATAAGAGTATGTTATTTCCAACTTAGTCAGAAACCCATGCCTCTCTATCGTTTCAAAAAATTTACCCAACGTATCGGTCTCTGTTAATTTATGGCATCCATACTTTTTTGAAAGGTAACATTTTGAGGTTCAATTTTCTGCCGGATGCCCTTGCAAACCCTCATTGGTTGCTCTGTATTGTAGCATTCCGTTACCATGGTTACGCATCTATAGACATCTTACCTTGGAATCTTAAATCATTTGTAGCTTTGTCATTATTTTGCCTATAGAAATGATATTGGTATCAAATTAAACCTAAATAAATTTCCCATATAATTATAATATTTAATTATGCAAATTAGCTCATTTGCATAAATTGTGACATCATGAATCTATTTTTGGTTCAGAATTTTCAAGTATAGCAATGTATCTTTAAGAACTGAAGCCATACGGTAGAATTTCCTCAATGTTATGACTTTTATTCTATGAGCAGAAGGTTTAAACAACATAAAAGTGAAAACAGATTCAAAATTGGATCAGAACTAACAAAGTTATTAAGCTTTCTAGGCAGCTACCATGAACGTTATCACTGAACAATTAACTTTAAACATCTTACCTAAGAATTGATATGTTTGGTAGCTTTGTCATTATTTGGTCTATTAAAAGGAGATCTTGGTATCGAATTGATCCTAATTGAATAATCGGTATGGAAACGATATTCAATTATGCAAATTAGCTAATTTGCATAAATTATGATGTCATCAACCTATCTTTGGTTCAGAACTTCCAAGTATAGCAACATATTTATTAGATCCAAGGTTGTATGGCGTAGTTTCTGCATGTTTGTCATTTATTCTATGAGTGGAAGAGGTATGAGCAACATAAAAATGATTCAAAATTGAATTAGTATTAGTTAAGTAATTCAGCTTTTGAGGCAGCTACTATGAATGTTACTATTTGACAATCAAAAATAAAACACTGAAATAACAAAAATGAAACAAAGCTGATTCAAGCTTATTGAGTGAAATCTATATATTTTTCATGTCACTGAATTAGTTGGTGTATAGAATTGATACAAGTATTTATAATTTTGACTATCATTGACAGGGGTCAAAACAGTTTTTTTGATTTTGTAACATGATTTATTGTTTGTGAGAAAGTTATGGATTAATCAGTTAGTGAATGGGTGAATGGTATTGTGAAATCTGTTATGTAATCTATAAATTTTTAAACTGATTTGCTTCATAGGCGTCAATCTATTTAAAGAGATGAAACATTATGCCTGGTCAAACATCAATATTTGTTCTGCGATTCAAGCAGTGAACATCTACATGAATTTTTAAACATTATATTATATTATTATAGATTATATCATTGCTGTTTTTCATGTCATCACCAAAAGCGGTGACATATTGTTATGACGATGACTGCTGATGACGTTTCGCCATTCTAACACCGAACTGATTTTACCATACTATATGCTATATATATACTATATATATGCCTGCATCCTTACTGCTACATTGTTTATCATATATGATAATGTTTCTGGTGGAATGTTTTGAATTTCCTTTCACATGTCGATCTCAAGTAGTTCTATGTCTCTAGGCTTGGGATAAGCATAAACATGGTTCTTGAAGTCATCCCAGAGAAAATGTTTGGGGTGTCAAATCTGTTGAATAGGGAGGCCCTCACAATGTCTATATGCAGAGAGAAGAAACTCCTTTCATGGGAATTTTTGTGTGGCAATTGCTGTACATGGAGGGGCTCAAACTGTCTGGAACCACAGTGTTCTCATTTGGATATCATTCAGTATCCGTAACTCTGGCAGATGGAACTCCATTATCAATTAACCGCTAAATCATTTGACGATAATTGACCTGGTTCTCTGTGATTGTTCTGCCATCTTCAACCTTGGAACTTCTTTCTCTAGGGCTATTTGAAGGAACATGTTAAGCTAATCTCAACCCAAAAGACCTAGAACAACATAAGGCCAACACCCAAAGAGAAATTCAAAACATTCCACCTGAAACATTATCAAATGTGATGAACAATGTAGCACAAGGATACAGGCTGTCATTGAAATATGAAGTAAAAAGTAAAGGGTTAAATCATCAAAAAGGCAAGACTGAACTAAAAACTTTGTATCGGGAAGGAAACGTACATGCTTCAGCAACATGACCATGCAAAAATGTCTGAAAATATTGATTGGTTTAACTGTGCCGTTTATATACTTTTAGGTACATTTTTGA
This sequence comes from Owenia fusiformis, assembly GCA_903813345.2. Classification (NCBI taxonomy): domain Eukaryota; kingdom Metazoa; phylum Annelida; class Polychaeta; order Sabellida; family Oweniidae; genus Owenia; species Owenia fusiformis. The sequence continues at coordinate 17,307,473 of CAIIXF020000003.1, forward strand.
GACACCTTGTATTATTTATCATACCAACCTATCATAGTTCATAGATACCATTGCATTTTTATATTAAGTGTTAATGAAGCGTAGAAATGAATAGTGAGGGCTTTAACCCGAGAGTTTCTACATCCATATGACACTGATTTAATGTCATCAGTGTGACATTGATATCCACGTTAAAATCACCTATATGGCATTCATTCATGTTATAACCATCTACATGTATATGTAACATTGATCTTCATGTAGCATTACCCATGTCTTGGGCCCATATGGCAGTGGTTGAATTGTTCTTATGAGTATCTATTTCAGTGGTGACTTTCATTACAGGGATGCTTTTTATTCTTAATGTTTCCATGATCTTTGTCACATCTCCATGAGTCCATGTTTACCTCACCAGTGTGATTTGACTCCCAAATATGTGTGACATTAATCTCCTTGTTAACATCATCTATAGATGTGACTTTGATTCAGCTCCTCTCAGCACATCTTATTGTGATGACTTTTGGATAACTGCCCCAACATTCAGGCCTACATGTACATCTATGACTTTTTGATATAATCTGTTATATTGATCAGATCTTCAGAAACCCTTGTCTGAAAATAATTTAAATCCTTACAATGAAATAATATCTTGTACTGGTCTTCGTTCAGAATTGCAATCTATGCTCCCTAAACTACATACTGTATGCTATTTTCATTCCATATTAAAGCTTCTAAGCTATAAAAAGTGTATATTAAAATAGTTTATCCAACCTCTGTCAATCATACTACGTGATTAACTCCTTTATTTTGCGCTAAAATCTCGTTGTTACTGTTCTCAGTTTTGAATGGTATCCATACTCTTTGGGATATACCTGAAATCCATCCATTTGAGACTCATATTTTTTCATAGATTTTTACATATTTCATATTTTGGAAACCCTTTAAAACAAGTTCAGATTATAAGTCCTATACCACACATACTTCCATAAGAGTTAGATGTAGGAAACCAATATGTAGATGTAGGAAGGGTTAGTTAAAGTCCTACAAAAATCACTTCTTTCAAAAATATTTTAAAGGGCATTTTTTCTTTGTGGCTATTTCTATCAATACACTTTAATTTCAGGATTACTATACTAGTACTACTACTGAGCTCTTTGTATGGATTTTGTCATCATTTTTCATTGCATATCAAAGAGGTTATACTATGTAAAATTAAACTTTTCATTTTGCTTCCCGAAGTACCTACTTTCTGCTTATAGTCCATTTTCAGAAAAGCTATAACATAAACCATTCTAAGGTTGAATCAACAAGGATTTTGAAGGTTAAAAAATTCCCTTAAGTAGTTGGCACATTAGCTGTGTGGGCTCGCCATTTGCCACCGATTGACTTATTTTGGGCATTGTTTTTTTATAATTAATTTACTTTTTATTTGATGTGATAGGGATATCTTTCTGTAAAACTATTTGTTTTGCCCACCCTGTATTCACGCTGTACCCTGCCATCTGTCGGAAAGTATTCACATGGTGGCGAATGATGAGCTACAAGGCCTAAGTGTGATAGCTCCATCAAAGATAGGCATCCTGGAGGCTGTGATGTGACTCCCTCAATAATTGACACATTGGGACATGAGATGGAATGTTAATATCTAAGTTCTAAAGTTGACACTCTATCTGTATTTTGAATATAAAATGGTAATTAAGATTTATTTAGCTTATGTCCAAATATCAACAAAATTTTGTTTTCAGCTTTATCACGTGTTAGAAATCAAATGAAACCAGGAATACTCCTCCATATAAATTTTGTAAATATTGATATGTATATTTGTCAACATATGTCAAAAAAGCATAATTAAAGCATTACTATGTATTCATATGGATCATTGACAGTATATGGTGAATTATAAAATTGGATTTTCAAATACAGGATCGAGATCACACGATTTTGACCCCTGTGAATGATAGTCAAAATACATATAACATATCCACAAACTTACATGTTCAGTTCAATGGAAAAATATGAACAAGTCATGTGCATTTTTACTCAATAAGATTGAAACAACTGTGTTTGTTTCTTTTTTTTCGTTATAGTAATATTTTTTATAATTGTAAAACGATGACGTTCACAGTAGCTGCCCAAAAAGCTGAATAACTGATAATTCTGATCCAATTCTGAATCTGTTGTCTCTTGAATGTTGCCTATATCTTCCACTCATCAAATAAAGGTCAAAACTATGCACACATTCTGTCATACAGCCTAAGTTCTAATATATATGTTGCTAAACTGGGATATTCTGAACAAAAATTGATTGATGACATCACAATTTATGCAAATTAGCTAATTTGCATAATTGAATATTGTAATCATACAGGAAATAAGGTTTAATTTGATACCAATATCATTTCTATAGACCAAATAATGACAAAGCTACAAACATTTTAAACGTCCATGGTAAGATGTTTGAGTATAATTGTCAAATAATGACATTCACAGTAGCTGCCTCGAAAGTTTAATAGCTTTGGTAATACTGATCCAATTTTGAATCTGTTTTCATTTTTATGTTACTTATACCTTCTTCTTATAGTCTAAAGGACCAAACTTTGCAGAAATTCTGACATACGGCCTCAGTTCTAATAGATACGTTGCTATACTTGAAAATTCTGAATCAAAAATTGATTGATGACGTCACAATTTATGCAAATGAGCTAATTTGCATAATTGAATATCATTACTTTATGGGAAATTTAATTAGGTTTAATTTGATACCAATATCATCTCTATAGACCAAATAATGACAAAGTTACAAATGATTTAAGATTCCAAGGTTAGATGTCAATAGATGCGTAACCATGGTAACGGAATGCTACAATACAGAGCAACCAATGAGAGTTTGCAAGGGCATCCGGCAAAAAATTGAGCCTCAAAGTGTTACCTTTCATAAAAGTATGGATGCCATAAATTAACAGAGACCGATACGTTGGGTAAATTTTTTGAAACGATAGAGAGGCATGGGTTTCTGACTAACTAATCACAAGCAGGGAATATGAATATTAATGCAATGGGTAATTTTTATACATATGCACATGCATAATAAAATATGTTTTTATAGATGCCATTGCTTGTGTCTGTGTGTTTGCTAGAGTCTGAATCTGACTTATACTAGTTATGTCACCATCAAAAGTGGTGACATGTTATTATAGTCTCCAACTTTTTTGTGGATGGCATTTGGCAGATGGTGTCCAGCGGTTGGTGTCTGGTAGTTGGTGTTTGGCGTTCTGTTGCTGTAGCAAATAGCAGGTAGTGATATTTTGCACTAGCCACCACACCTTAATGTATCCATGGTTTCACTTACTTTAGATTTTTTATATGCTCCTTTAGGTAGTCAGGATGGTACTGTGGTACCATGGGGTCTTTGTTCCCATGAAGCATATATGAGGGGCAGATTATGTTCTTCAAGTCATCCTTACATATGTCTCCTGTGAAAACATGAAGGTTAAGACATGAATATGAGGAGCATATTATATGAGTTCTACATGTATATGAGGGGCATACTACAATTTTGATTTTGAAAAAATGCTGGTCTGTCACACTATTAGCAGACATTTGGTCTAAATACTCTAGTATTTTTGCCTACGTGTATGTACCTTTATCTTTGTATAATAAGCTCCAGTTTACCTTTATTCTGTGTATAATAAGCACTGTAGGCATCTACCCAGTTGCCCCATTGCTTTCTGAAGTATTCCTCTCCATATACCTCTAAGAATGGTGTCCTCATCCTGTCACTCCAGTTATCTATATCCTTTACACCTGGAACAAACATTCAACACTGAGTTATAGTGGACAAAGTTAACAAGGCATTCACATGTTAAAATTTTACCACCTGCCATTTGTTACAGATGGTAATGGCCGAACACTTTTACAGATGACAATACCAAACATCAATTGTCTAACACCAACTGCCGAGCATCAGGCACCAAAAGGTTTGAGACTATAACAATATGTCACCACTTCTGATGGTGACATAAAAATGATGGACAGTATATAGCCCCCTATAATTTTTATTTCAGAAATGTGAAAATGATAATAAATATATTTTGTGCGTTTTGAGGAGAAACTCTAATTGCTCATGTGGGATCCAATCGAGAAGTGACACACCCACTTTTGTCAATATTGAAACATTGAGGGTATTTGGGTAAGAAAAGAAATTAACATATCTTTTGCAAAATTTAAAAGGTGATTGTTGGTAGTTAAAACTATATTTGAGAAAAGGTTAAATACTGTCTGGAAAAATTGAAAATATCCAGGGATTAATGTTAAATGAATCAAAAGGGATATAGTGTGAAATTTTGGAAGCAATCTTTCAAAAACCTCTAAGATGGCCACCAGAATGCAAGATGGCTGCCGAAAAGTTAATCAGCTCTAGAACCTCTCACCATGTAACATGTACTAAAATTTGAAGTACATCTGTCAAATGGTTTTCCTGGAATCATGATGACAAGAAAGTGAGACGCCGCCTACCCGCCCGTCTTTGAAATACTATAAAAATCATGCCAATATTTTCCTCACAATTCTAATTTTATTATCACGGATATCTGATGAAATATAAGTAATTTAAGATTTAAGATGCAGAAATGTTTAAATTTGTAATAGTTCATTCAGGAAAACCTTACCCTCTTGAAATAAAGTCAAAACTGTTAAACATTCCAGAAATAAAGGCAAAATTTAGATGATGTGGTCAAAAAAAATTGTGCCAAAACTTTTGATTTTTTACAAACTTATTTTTAGCCTTTCTATCTTTACATGCCTTCTAACTCCAAGATAAAAGCCTAAATCTTTATGTGTAATTTGTTACTAAAAACATCATCTACTGACACATGATTCATGCAGTGTGCAGAATGAGATTGTGAACATGGCATGTGTTTGAGTCAAATTCTTATATCTCTTGGTATACCACTTTTCATTGTTTAAAAGGGTAACATTAACTTTTTGAATTAAATGCAATTCTAGTATTTCTTACAACAATTAAAAATCAACCTGGAGATACATGTATAGGCTATAGTTACAGTTATGTGTGAATATACTCAAGAGTTGTTACTTACTGAGAAAATTTAAGCCACTTTACACTTAGGTTTAGTAAAATGATACTTCTGAATCTAGTTACAAGTAATTGGCAAATGCTTTTGCAAACTTTTGAAAAGTAAGATTTTATGGGGAAGTAAGATTTTGTGGGGAATAGAACATCCCTCTTCTCCCATTTACTAGCCTGCCTATATCACCCTGCCATATTTAAAGTGAATAAAAAACAATTTACAAGTATCGTCCCAGGTCACTGATCTAGCACTGACATTCATTTTACATATATTGCAGTGGCGGATCCAGAAATTAACAAGGGGGCCCAAATTTTGAGCTTGGAAAAATTTGGGCCTCTAAAACCCCAAAATTATGCCCAAAAAATGCTCATTTTTTGAGGCCTTACAAAATTTTTTGGGCCCAAAAACTAAATAAAATTTCTGGGCCCACTAAAGGGGAGGGCCTCCCCTCCGGATCCGCCGCTGCATTGCTGGAGCAACTGTTAACCTTGAATACTACATAGACTTTCTGCCTGGGATTGTTTGGGGATAATATATGAGAAGGAGTATCTCGGGGTCAGACTCTTGCTGTAGATGCACACATGTAGTTTGCTTTTATATTTTAGATTAATTAGGATAATTATCACCCCATTAAAGGTAAGTGTTATTATGTTAAATTGCAATGGTATTCAGAGTCATTTTTCTGTATCATTAATTCTTTAATATCAAAGTTGATTTAAACTGGATCTCATTCACTTATAGTGTCTAGTATAATATGGTAGGAAGTGCACATATAACTTGAAGGTTACATGTACAGTCAATATAAGAAAAAATGATTGCACTACCATACACAATTCTAGGACAAATATGGATGTAGAAGAACTTGAAAAACTTGCTACAGCCAACCATAATGAGTTCGACAGACAGTGGAATGACCATAACAGAAACTGGGAGAAACTTGTTGAAAATTTCTACACAACTGATGCTGTAATTTACCCCCCAGGCAGTCCACCAGTGACTGGATTACAAGGTAGACAAGGCATTAACATGACAAAATGTCACCACCTAGTTGCTCACAATATTATGAGTTCAAACTTAAGTCAGATTTGAATTTCTGAGAACTTGTAAAGTCAAATTTGAACTTCTGAAAAGATGTAGATGATTTTGAAAAAAAAAATTTGGTCAATTTGAAGCAAGTTGAAAACAGACCTTTTTGACCTTTTTTGACCTTGAGAAGGTCATTAAAGGTCAAATGTCAAATCTAAAGTCAGATTTGAATTTCTGAGAACATGTAGATGATTTTGAAAAAAAAATTAGTCAATTTGAAGCAAGTTGAAAAAAGACCTTTTTGACCTTTTTTGACCTTGAGAAGGTCATTGAAGGTCAAATGTCAAATCTAAAGTCATATTTGAATTTCTGAGAACATGTAGATGATTTTGAAAAAAAATTTAGTCAATTTGAAGCAAGATGAAAAAATACCTTTTTGACCTTTTTTGACATTGAGAAGGTCATTGAAGGTCAAATGTCAAATCTAAAGTCAGATTTGAATTTCTGAGAACATGTAGATGATTTTGAAAAAAAAATCTAGTCAATTTGAAGCAAGTTGAAAAAAGACCTTTTTGACCTTTTTTTGACTTTGAGAAGGTCATTGAAGGTCAAATGTCAAATCTTAAGTCAAATCTAAAGTCAGATTTGAATTTCTGAGAACACGTAGATGATTTTGAAATTTTTTTTTAGTCAATTTGAAGCAAGTTGAAAACAGACCTTTTTGACCTTTTTTGACCTTGAGAAGGTCATTAAAGGTCAAATGTCAAATCTAAAGTCAGATTTGAATTTCTGAGAACATGTAGATGATTTTGAAAAAAATTAGTCAATTTGAAGCAAGTTGAAAAAAGACCTTTTTGACCTTTTTTGACCTTGAGAAGGTCATTGAAGGTCAAATGTCAAATCTAAAGTCATATTTGAATTTCTGAAAACATGTAGATGATTTTGAAAAAAAATTTAGTCAATTTGAAGCAAGATGAAAAAATACCTTTTTGACCTTTTTTGACATGAGAAGGTCATTGAAGGTCAAATGTCAAAGCTAAAGTCAGCTTTGAATTTCTGAGAATATGTAGATGATTTTGAAAAAAAAAATTAGTCAATTTGAAGCAAGTTGAAAAAAGACCTTTTTGACCTTTTTTGACTTTGAGAAGGTCATTGAAGGTCAAATGTCAAATCTTAAGTCAAATCTAAAATCAGATTTGAATTTCTGAGAACACGTAGATGATTTTGAAAATTTTTTTTAGTCAATTTGAAGCAAGTTGAAAACAGACCTTTTTGACCTTTTTTGACCTTGAGAAGGTCATTGAAGGTCAAATGTCAAATCTTAAGTCAGATTTGAATTTCTGAGAACACGTAGATGATTTTGAAAAAAAAATTTAGTCAATTTGAAGCAAGTTGAAAACAGACCTTTTTGACCTTTTTTGACCTTGAGAAGGTCATTGAAGGTCAAATGTCAAATCTAAAGTCAGATTTGAAGGTCAAATGTCAAATCTAAAGTCAGATTTGAATTTCTGAGAACATGTAGATGATTTTGAAAAAAAATTTAGTCAATGTGAAGCAAGTTGAAAAAAGACCTTTTTGACCTTGAGAAGGTCATTGAAGGTCAAATGTCAAATCTAAAGTCAGATTTGAACTTCTGAGAACATGTAGATGATTCAGAAAAAAATTGAAGTCAGTCTAAACAGTATTTGTTAAGTTATAGGAAGTTGTAAGAAATTGTTACAGACGCCGGACGCCAACCGCCGGACGCCGTCGCAAAAAAACGGAGACCATAACAATATGTCACCACTTTTGGTGGTGACATAATAAACAGCCAATCAGAACATGCTATATTCTGCAACAGATGAATATACAGTAAAACCTGTCTTAGTGAACACCTCTCTCTCTCGTGAGCACCTGTTTCTATTAGACAACCTTCCTCCGCACAAACTCTATCGACCTCTTTGTAGTGAACACCTACCAACACTGAACGTTTTTCTCAGCAATTTTATGTTCAATATACACAGGTTTAACTGTAGTCAATAAATGTAGATTCAGTAAAATTTATTAACCTCTTGAATATTTGGGTTTGATGCAGGTTTTACTGTAGTAAATAAATGTAGATTCTGTAAAATTTATTAACCTCATGAATATTTGGGTTTGATGCAGGTTTTACTGTAGTAAATAAAAGTAGATTCTGTAAAATTTATTAACCTCTTGAATATTTGGGTTTGATTCAAACATGGAAGAGACGTTTAATTGCTCACTTGATATATCAAATACTGAAAATTAATTTTTAAACAAACATTATTAAACTTTAACAAACACATATGCCATAAATCAGAACATAAGCATTCTACATTTTACAATGAATGGTTGTTTTTCCCTGGCCTAGATCTAGATTCAGTAAAATTGATAACCCTCACCAATTTCCAATTTCAACTAGCTATAGGCCATTCTACCTTCCCCCCCCCCCACCGGTTGGAAATATTTATCCAGAAACCCAGCATCCCATTTATTATTTTCTTTTTAAAAATAGCTAGACTTAGAGGGAGAATCTGGAAAGTGGCCAGATGTCAAAATGATATGCCTGCCTGCAGTTGTATTGCATTTTAGAAAAATATTTGGCCATTTATGAAGAGAGATTCATTGCTTTTTTATGTACTATATACAGGGCTGTCAACTTGGGACCACCTAATATGAGTGACTTCAAAATGTTGGACACCTAAGTCCAAATCTGAACACTTTTGTCCAAATTTTGAACACCTTTGGCCAACTTTTAAACACCTTTGGCCAAAGTTTGAGCACCTTTGCCAAACTTTGAGCACCTCAAATTTTTCGCGTGGCGTGACTTCAAATTCTTCAGCAAATGCGTGACAAATACGCAAATTGCGGGACAGTTGACAGGCCTGTATATATCGCTCATAAATTTTATATACTAAAGATGTAAAGGTTCTGTCATGGTAAATGAAGTTAAAAAAATTGTTATAAAAACTCCATCATGACTGGTATGGTTTTCGAAGTCGTGCAATCTATTTACTAAATATGAACTACAGGCCTCCTAGACTTTCACTCACACGGTAGTCATTTACAATCTTACTATCCTCGTTTGATCGATATTTGCATTGTGAGAATGTGGTTCAGGAAGAAGGAACAAGGATAGGGAGGTCGGAACTGACAACTGCATGAGTAGAAGTCTATGAGGCCTGAACTAAGGGGTCAGACAGATATTACTGAACTATTTAATATTATATATTTGTGAAATTTCAAGACATAGCCTCTAACATGGGATTTAATAATGGCAATCATACAGGGTAGTTTTAATTTACATTCTTATGATCATAGCAGAATACAATACAATAATGCGATACAGAATAACCAAAGTAAAAAACCGAACCGAGGAATTCAAAAACCGAACCATACCAAACTGAAAATTCTGAAACTGTCTGACGAACACCCCCCCACCCAACACTAGCTGGTACCAAAGGAGTTCTACTCATACAGATTTTACTGTACCTCTACATTTTGCATTTGCAGATATTGCCAGATTTTTCACATCTATTCCCTCTAAACTTCACCTACATAACAGTCTAAAGGAAGTCAGGAGGATAGGAGAAGACTCATACTTTTCCATATTCACGCTTCAAGTAACAATTGATGACAAAGAAGTTGACAGATTCTCGTAAGTTAACAATTAGTAGCTAACACAGTACTGTCAACCCCTAAAGATTTTCTCGCGGGACAGATTTTTTAGACCCAGTGCCCAAAATTCGCGGGATTTTGCGGGACATCTACTAAATTCGCGGGATTTTGCGGGACATTTAAGGGATTTGCGTGATTGCGCTAATAGGAGATTTTTTTTATCAAATTCGCGGGATTTCGCGGGACCATTCGAGGGACAAACACCCTAATTGCGGGACAGTTAACAGGTGTACCACCAAAAACTTCATAGAGGGACAGATTTTTTAGACAAAGTGCCCTAAATTTGCTGGATTTCGCGGGACATCCACCTAAATTTGCAGGATGTCCCGGGACATTCAAGGGATTTGCGTGATTGGGACTAATGTAAAAGCGTGTAGAAGTACTTAAATCAAACTTTCAGATACTGATTAATCTAATATAATGCACCGTTACATTGTAACTTAAATAAACGTCAACACAATTTCACAAAATACGCATAGGAATATTATTAAACTTTATTGTAATTTATCAAAAACAAAAACCATGCTTCAGGTGTGATTACCGTAATCTAACACGAAATTCAAAAATTCGGAACAATACTTTGCACTTCTGGCGTCGTGACCAACTATGAAACGCTTACCCCCATAATGTTTTATATTAAAATGTACCTATTCATATACTGTAGGCATGGGCTTTCAATTGAAAGCCCGTGATATAGGGGTTCGATTAATCTACATCAAATTATAGGGAATGAGGTTAATTTTCTAGATAGGGTTTGTATAAAAAACCGGGTACCGGGTAGTAAATCCTCCATGCTGGGTTCAAACTTGGTACCCGGTCGAAAAAAAAACAAAAAACGAAATATACGAATACACAACATAATTAGATCATTAGAAAACGTGTAAGATTTGTTTTGAATTTACAAAAATCTATGTAACTTCCTTCAAAATTGAGCTAGAGGCTTCAAATTAAAAGCATTTTAAGGCTCTTTTCTTCCTCTATCATCTTGGTCATATTTCCATTGGTAATGAAGGGGGGGGGTGCACCCTCACCTTGCTACGCCAATGACATTGTAAGACGATTTGAAAAACAAGACAAATCAATCTTACTCTATTTTCAATAGTTCGTATGTTGGTACGTGAATTGTTTTGATTATGATTTAAATCTGTAAATAGCTATCGTTGCTTTAGCAGAGAGGTGACGTGTGTTAATTTGCATGATGCAACGTGTAAGATTTTGATTATTAATCATAATTTAAGTTATCCCAATTTATGACAAAATGTCCACTGAATTGTAAATTGTTATGTCTTACAATGTCATAGGCGTAGCCAGGAGAGGGTGCGATGGTGCGATCGCACCCCCCCCCCCATAACCAATGAAAATATGGCCATAACGATAGAGGAAGAAAAGTGCCTTAAAATATGCTTTTTATTTGAAGCTTCTAGCTCAATTTTGAATCATGTTACATACATTTTTGCAAATTCAAAACAAATCTTACACGTTTTCTCATAATCTAATTATGTTATATATTCGTATTTTTCGTTTTTTGGGTACCCGTTTTTTTGACCGGGTACCGGGTACCAAGTTTGAACCCAGCATGGAGGATTTACTACCCGGTACCCGGTTTTTTATACAAACCCTTTCTAGATATCAGCGTACATTTATTGTAACTCGCGTTTGCTAACATTTGCTCAGTTCTGAGATGAAGGCCACACGGGTAGTAAAAAGGCCAACGTTGGAACTATTTGTGACCTACATCCCTATTTTCGTAATTAAAATGAAAGTTGAACCCTTCCCCTTTATTTTGATACCAAACAACAGCATGCTAGGTACTTAAAATTAGGTAAACTTTACTCCTCAAAAGTGCAAAAACTTAGCTTCTTATATAAGATAAGATAATCAAAATATAGGGGATTGCAACAATTTCGGAAATTCGCGGAGGTCAAAGCCACATTTTGCGGGACTTCGCGGGACAATGCGGGACACGCGAATTAGCCTAATTTTGATCAAATTCGCGGGATAATCCCGCCATTCGCGGGACACTTGACAGCTCTGCTCACAAAATGAGCCACATCATTTTTCTGTAAACAATGAAGTTTTAACTGTATACACTTTTTTATTATCACCAGTGTGTAATCTATAGACTAACATGCAAATTCTTGTACTTTCAGAACTTGTCACATATTCTTGTACTTTCAGAACTTGTCACATATTCTTGTACTTTCAGAACTTGCCACATATTCTTGTACTTTCAGAACTTGTCACATATTCTTGTACTTTCAGAACTTGCCACATATGGACCAATGTGAATGGAGTGTGGAAAATGTTGCATGATTTCTGGAACAGTGATTATGAGAAAGTGAATTATTAGAATTGAAGATTACAGGATACTCAAGTGTTATGCATTTTTTAAAACATTTATTCGCCCTGGTGGCCATGGTCACCACAAGTGCACAACATAAATTTTCATATTTATTTAGTTTAATGAAATGAATAAATTGACTTATATCACTTATTGAGATATAAATTACAGTTCATAAATTTAACTGAAACATTTCTTGTTGAGACATTGATGTGTATATTTATTGAAACTTTAATAATTATAAGAATATAATTAATTAGCTATAAATATTCTAATAAAGGACCAACGGTCCTGTGCTCACACAGTGTTTTGTGCAGCCAATGATGATTGACTTTATACATGAGAAAGTTCCCTGAAAATGGCGAAGTCCAACTTTTTGTCAAATTTTATAGAGTAAACACCAAAAACTGTAATTTCAAGAGCTTTGAAATCTTCAGAGAACATAAGTTGCATATACAGCAACTACTACAAGTTCTACTTCAACAAAGTGTCTAGTATTTATAGAAAATTTGACTTTTTGACATCAAAATTAGCAATTTCTCGGAAACCAAGCGAAAGTGGGAAATGGCGATAATAGGTCAAATAGGCATTATGGATATGCATAAAATGAATGTGGATATGACTCAATCCGAATAGCAGTTTTAATTTGTGCGGCTAATGTTGACGGACAAATGGGCGGACCAACGGACGGATGGCTTTCCTATATCTGACTTGAACTTTGTTCGGTGGGATAATAATGAAAATCTTAGACACATACCTGTAAATATTTCCATGTCCTTTTGGTGCACAAATGCATTAGAACCCCATATCACCATTGTGTTGACATTCTTGGGGTATGTAGCAGCAAGAATCATGGCTGTAATACCCCCATCACTCCAACCAAGCAGTGAGTATCTCTTATAACCAAGTGTCTGCAACATATAACAACACAATTTATTAACATTGTTGGGGTATTTAGCAGCAAGAATCATTGCTGTAATACCACCATCACTCCAACCAAGCAGTGAGTATCTCTTATAACCAAGTGTCTGCAACATATAACAACACAATTTATTGACATTGTTAGGGTATTTAGCAGCAAGAATCATTGCTGTAATACCCCCATCACTCCAACCGAGCAGTGAGTATCTCTTATTACCAAGTGTCTGCAACATATAACAACACAATTCATTGACACTGTTGGGGTATTTAGCAGCAAGAATCATTGCTGTAATACCCCCATTTTGGTGCACAAATGCATTAGAACCACATATCACCATTGTGTTGACATTCTTGGGGTATCACTATGTAAAATCCCATGATTAATACAGTATCATAAACCTATTAAACATACATATCAGTTGTTTTAATTCGTTTTAACCTGTTATCATAGGTTTATGTATAAGACATAATTATAACAATGAATGATACGGACTTTTTCGGAGTTTCTCCTCTGATACTTGTATAATTTGTTTTAATTTGTTATCAGCTGTTATCAGCTGTTATATTCCATCTGGTTCAACTGGGAAAAACATATTATACTGGATGATACATTTCTCTGCTCTTGCGTATAATTTGTTTACATTAGGTTACATGTTGTTGACACAACATGTTGACACTATCTTGTTGACATAGACATATTGAGTGTTTTAATAAAAGCGGGTATTGATAAATTAAGTTTTGACATTTGAAAGTTGTAATGAATTAATATAAATGATTTTTCAAAATAAGTCACCAGAAGTGATTAGTGCAGCAGTTGAAAGACATATTTTAGTTTTACATTTATAACGTGCTTGCAAAAACACGGGCGTCCATTTAGATTATTAGCGGTTTTATTATAATATTGGATTGCTTCAATGCGCTCCATGAAAGAAAAATATGGGCACATTATTAATTGAAATCAATATGTCTTAATATTAAAGCTACATTGTTAACGGAGACAACGTAAGACTGCGACATTTTAAACCATTTCAAAATTCGGTGTTTTTATTTCCATAACGGCTACTAGTATTTGTGTGCCATAGTTATCTCAGCTTTCGGGAATCACGGTTATCATGATTTAAGGGCAGTTATAAAAATATACAAGGCGATGGTTCAAAATGGACAATTTTCAAAACTGCTCAACTTCATGTTTTTAAAGAATGCTTGCCCGGCGAGGGGTTTGCTATTGCGAGAGAACAAAAACATTGAATTTGGATTTTTCCTAATACGTAATCATTAATACTTAATACTTAATCATTAATCAGCAACTTTTTAAACCGTCTCTCTGATTAAATATCATGCCAATTAATACCACGATTGTGTTGACAGGATTAAATGCGATATCTATGGAATAATAATTTAATGAACTCAAAAGTCTAAATGATAAATAAGTTTAGTCTTGGCTGACTAGTCTTGTATCATCAGAGTTGGATTGCAAATACCTCCCTAAATCAAATATTTATAATTGTTTTTATGTCTCTGATCCAACCACTAAAGTTTAAAAGGAAGACTATAGTGTCCCGTGAATTCATTATCAATAGTGAAGCGGTACAATCGTGGGAGTGTTAATTAATCGGAATGCAAGTTTGATACAAAATAACTCCTTTGGATCAAATATTTAAATTTTACTAGAGTGCGGGGAGTGGAAACGAGTCTCCATTCAAGCACTAAATATCAAAAGAAAGATTTCAGTACCCCTTAACTTCGCTCCCGGACTTCACTATTCACCACCTCCCCTCCCCTTTCCCCAATTATCTTTTATGACCCCAGATTGTTCGTTTCTGTGCCCCCCCCCTGTCCATGGCAAGTAAGTAATCTATTTGTATATCGGCTCCCTCCCAATGGTGGGCAAAACCAGATACAGGCATAGACATTGACAAGGTGAGGGGATTAAAAATAAAAATAGTTTTGTTTTAGGATCTGACCAAAATATTTTGGCACTGTTCAACGAAGCGGTTTAAGGAATTAGAGGCAGAAATAATTCCTAGATGACCTGTCTTTACTGTAATCAAGATGCTACCTAACCGCAGTTTTAAAAGTTATTTATCTTGTGATAATCTAATACTACTTATAGATTGGTTTTCCAAATGTAAGACCCCGTATAAGACCCTTGTCTCTGATTGTGAAACATGTGTATGCATCAAATCCGAGGAATATTACATTATGTGAAACAATTCCAAAATGTTTTGTCTTGAACTCAATCAAATAGCAATATATTTCAACATGTGGAAATTGTTTATTAACGTAATGTCGGGCACTATAGTTGAACGGGTTTTCAGTTTTGCTCTTTTTTGTCACACTTAAATTGTGTGCTTTATTTATTTGGAATTTGAATTTGAAAGGGTGAATTCACATCCAATAAAGCTTATAGTATCATTTATTAACAGATGCATCGAGGTAGAGCCACCGTTCAAAAGACATAAACATAACTCTGTCGAGTGCAATAAATACATGCATATCCATTTGTTGCCATTATACGGCCAGACCAGGGGAACACAGATACCCTTCGCATTCTTACATTGTCCGCATGTCAACCATACGGCGACCGCACAGTCAGCCTGCCTTTCGCACCTCTCATACACGTGTACAAATTCTAAGATCATATTAATTACCATTGATTCCTCGTTTTCAATCCCTGGTTTTCAAAGACCGTTAGATGTTAATGAATGGAGATTTTTAAATGTGCTTTCATTAAACAGCCAGGAAAAATAAACTATTTTTCATTTCCCAGGAATCACATAATCCGTCAAAATTCATTTAATTTAAAATGTATCTAATATATTACATGTATACAATCAGACAGACTGGCTATTCTAATCCGTTATGAAAAGCCATTTGTTTTTTCCTCTACAGGATGTTTCTGCGGAAGTTAATTTGTTTATCTTAGTGTTTAGAGGCAATGTCCTTTGACGCTTTCGTGAAATAAATGAACTCTGTGATGGACTACAATTGTATATTTTTACAGGAACAGTTACCCGAAGTAGACCACTGTTACATTATTTTCATTTTAGGTCTCTCTAATTAGTTGCATTGCAGAAGTCTAATATTATTCTCTCCTGTGCCGAAGGTACTTATACCCGTAGCCAAGGGGGGGGGGTGTTCAAGGAGTCCAACTCAACAGAATTCGAATTGAATACAAAATAAATTCATAACATATAAATATATAAATACATAATGTCTATCCAAGTCTTCTTGCATTTTCTGAACTTCAAATGCGCCTTTTGATGTGTGATAACAAAATACTAAATAAATACTTAATGTTACTCCAGCTTGTTTTTATAGTAATTTGGCAATTAAACATGCATAAAGAGATATCAATGTGTGTATCTGTGTACAACCCGAATCCTCTCCCGATCAGGTCACGTTTTATATGTCTCTGATGTAATAACTGCCCTGTCAACCCTCACGCATTAGGCGTGATTGTTACGCATTTGCTGGAAAAATAGAAATCACGCATCAATTTAGCGTGTATGATCAAATATCACGCAAATCACGGATTTTGTCGAAATTTTTAAAAATCGTTTTTATATATTTTTATACATATTGTTATGGTCTCCGTTTTTTGCGACGGCGGTTGGTGGTTGGCGTCCGGCGTCTGGCGTCTGGCGTCCGGCGTCTGTAACAATTTCTTACAACTTCCTATAACAAATACTGTTTAGACTGACTTCAATTTTTTTCTAAATCATCTACATCTTCTCAGAAGTTCAAATCTGACTTAAGATTTGACATTTGACCTTCAATGACCTTCTCAAGGTCAAAAAGGTTTTTTTTCAACTTGCTTCACATTGACTAAATTTTTTTTCAAAGTCATCTACATGTTCTCAGAAATTCAAATCTGACTTTAGATTTGACATTTGACCTTCAAATCTGACTTTAAATTTGACATTTGACCTTCAATGACCTTCTCAAGGTCAAAAAGGTCTTTTTTCAACTTGCTTCGCATTGACTAAATTTTTTTTCAAAATCATATACATGTTCTCAGAAATTGAAATCTGACTTTAGATTTGACATTTGACCTTCAAATCTGACTTTAGATTTGACATTTGACCTTCAATGACCTTCTCAAGGTCAAAAAAAGGTCAAAAAGGTCTGTTTTCAACTTGCTTCAAATTGACTAAATATTTTTTTCAAAATCATCTACGTGTTCTCAGAAATTCAAATCTGACTTAAGATTTGACATTTGACCTTCAATGACCTTCTTAAGGTCAAAAAGGTCTATTTTCAACTTGCTTCACATTGACTAAATTTTTTTTCAAAATCATCTACATGTTCTCAGAAATTCAAATCTGACTTTAGATTTGACATTTGACCTTCAAATCTGACTTTAGATTTGACATTTGACCTTCAATGACCTTCTCAAGGTCAAAAAAGGTCAAAAAGGTCTGTTTTCAACTTGCTTCAAATTGACTAAATTTTTTTTTCAAAATCATCTACGTGTTCTCAGAAATTCAAATCTGACTTAAGATTTGACATTTGACCTTCAATGACCTTCTCAAGGTCAAAAAAGGTCAAAAAGGTCTGTTTTCAACTTGCTTCGAATTGACTAAAAAAATTTTTCAAAATCATCTACGTGTTCTCAGAAATTCAAATCTGACTTTAGATTTGACTTAAGATTTGACATTTGACCTTCAATGACCTTCTCAAAGTCAAAAAAGGTCAAAAAGGTCTTTTTTCAACTTGCTTCAAATTGACTAAATTTTTTTTTCAAAATCATCTACATGTTCTCAGAAATTCAAATCTGACTTTAGATTTAACATTTGACCTTCAATGACCTTCTCAATGTCAAAAAAGGTCAAAAAGGTCTGTTTTCAACTTGCTTCGAATTGACTAAAAAAAAAATTTCAAAATCATCTATGTGTTCTCAGAAATTCAAATCTGACTTTAGATTTGACTTAAGATTTGACATTTGACCTTCAATGACCTTCTCAAAGTCAAAAAAGGTCAAAAAGGTCTTTTTTCAACTTGCTTCAAATTGACTAAATTCTTTTTTCAAAATCATCTACATGTTCTCAGAAATTTAAATATGACTTTAGATTTGACTTTAGATTTGACATTTGACCTTCTCAAGGTCAAAAAAGGTCAAAAAGGTCTGTTTTCAACTTGCTTCAAATTGACCAATTTTTTTTTCAAAATCATCTACATCTTTTCAGAAGCTCAAATTTGACTTTACAAGTTCTCAGAAGTTCAAATCTGACTTTAGATTTGACCTTTGACCTTCAATGACCTTCTCAAGGTCAAAAAGGTCTTTTTTCAACTTGCTTCAAATTGACTAATTTTTTTTTCAAAATCATCTACATGTTCTCAGAAGTTCTTCTTAAGGTCAAAAGGTATTTTCCAACTTGCTTTAAATTGACCAAATTGTTTTAGGTGGTGACATTTTGTCATGTTAATGCCTTGTTTGTGAAATGCCGACACGGTAAAATACCGAACGGCGAAAAAAGCGAACGCATTCCGTTCGGTCTTTGCACGCGATTGCCGTTTATGTCACACATTTGGTACAAAATATGTGTATATATCACGCATTTGTTTCGAAAATATTCACACCTACCTATTTGATTGAAATCATTCAAATCAAAGTTTTCTAAAATGTCTAGGGGGTTCACATTTGACAATTTTGGTCCAAATTTGGCTAAAATCACAAGAGAAATGCTCAAAATGGTGAAAAACTGCATGATTTTGAAAGAATCTTTGGCCAGGGGGGTTGGCCCGAACCATGCGAACCCCCCCCCCCCCCCTGGCTACGGGCCTGCCTATAATCTATAATACTCATTTATTTAAACAAATATTAATTTATCCGTCTGTCTGATTAGATTTTGTTCCCTGACTCAAACCAGAGACATATAAAACATATATATTTTATATGTCTCTGCTCAAACAAAGTCAACGCCGATTTCAGTTCTTAATTCTTCACTTGAAACGATATAGCCAACATGATACAACATGAATTTGGATTAATTATACATATATAAAGCCTATTGTTATCAAAACCTATAAATCCTCACCACATAAATATAGTTTTATTGATGACCAAAAACAGATATCAGGGGCGTAGCCAGCTTTCAGTCAGGGGGGAGGGGGTGCGATCGCCAAAAAGATTTCGGTTTTCAGTCAGGAGGGTACGATTGTGGCCTGAGCAGCATTTTAAAGCTCCTTTCTTCTTTCTCAGGGTTTTATTTTTATTGTTAAGGGGGGGGGGGGGGTGCGATCGCACCCATCACAACCCCCCCCCTGGATACGCCCACGAATATTTTGGCAACTTCCACGTTTACCCCCCCCCCCCCCCCTAATCATTTTTGCGCCCCCTCTAAATATCAGACCAATCAGGCGATGAGGCATGGATCAGGATACCCTGACTCCCAAGCTCTGCGACTTCTGGCAACCGCTACACCTATATTCCCGGGGGAAATGCTTTTTCCTTTGAAATATTATCAAATATGGTCGTGTGTGGGCAAACACGGAGGAGGAGGAGAGGGGTGCGTGCATTGCGTGCGATCCCTCATCAGTTGTGTACCTTATTTTTGTATGAATTTCTCCCGAACAGTTATGCTAGAGGGGTTATAATATTTATTTCTGTTTTCAAATGAAATAATTTCACCCTTGCCCGATTGGCTATAATGCACGAATCAAATATTAGCATGGAGATCAGATAATTAGATTGATTTGTTTTTTCGCAATCAGATGAATTAACTTATTGTTTTCTCTGATTAAAAGGCGGTTTGAAGCTACTTTTATAGGATTTGTAAATTCGCAATCAGACTGGCTTATTTAAATATTTAGTCAGTGCAAGAGGAGGGGACTATAATGTAGAAAATCGTTTTGATTTCGACACTAACTGAAATAATTTATCACAATAAATTGTTTAATACGGAAACAGAGACCGGTTTAAAAATGAAAAGAGAGGCAAAAAACTCTATTCATACAATGTAATTAAAACCCGGGAATTAAAAGCAATTTTAGACTGTTAGATCTTCTGTAATCAAGGTGATGTTGGTACACTTCCACCGTTAGAAAAACAAAGACTAAGACAAAGACTATATAGCAATTAATCCTTTTGTAATCATTAAATGTTAAATGTAGATTCATTTTATTTCGTTGGACAATGTTCAGACTTCTGACCAAGATTTATTCATTTATCTTTGTATTTAAAAAATAGTATTTCAATCAGACAGACGTTCTAATGAGTTAGAAAAATACATTTGTCCATCACCTCTCAAGAAGTTTTCAAAAGTAATCAAGTCGATTTGTTTATTTTAGTGTTTAGCATTGTTTTTCATAACTTGACGCTTCCATGAACAGAATGACTTTGAAATGAGTATTTATAATTTTAGCTTTTATACGACATGCTTATTGTATATTTCGATATGAACGTTGTAGTTATGTGGTGTAACATCGCCCCTCCCAAATTACAGGTATACAACTTTTGGTCGGAATACTTTAACTTGCGATTAAAAGCAATTTTAGACTGTTAGATGATCTCTTATGTAATCTAGGTGATGTTGGTAGACTTCCGCAGTTAAGAAAACAAAGACTAAGACAAAGAGAACTATATAGCAATTAATCCTTTTGTTATCACTAAATGTTAGATTCTTTATTGGACAATATTTTGACTTCTGTCTCCGATTGTTATGCAGATATGTGTATATAATCATGTGAACAACATATTACGTGGAAATTCCCATATTTATTCTCATAATGTCTTACAGCTATGTCGCAAATGACATGCATGTAAGCCTAAATAACATGTGGACGTAATATTGCAGAACTGAGCGAAAAGAAAGGTTGAAAAATTAGATTAAGATATTTTATTTTTTAAATGCACAAGGGCAACAGTCGAAGAGCAAAAATTAAAGGCGTTGTGAAATAGATCGTGCTTTTGTATGATCCTCTTCTATAGTGCCCTACCCTTTGCATTCGTTCGACTTCACTTCTTAAAAGAGAGTTTCGTCTTCTCGTAGTATATAACTAGACTCTGCACATAGCGTAATAGTGCCCCTATTAGCCATGTACAGGGGCGTAGCAAACTCGGGGGGGGGGGAAGGGGGGGGGGGGTGCGATTGCCAAAAAAAAACAATATCGGATTTCAGTCTGAGACAAATGGTCAAACATGAGTTTCAAAAAACTTCTAGAATTACCTTATGTAAATATTTACGTTAGCTTGTTTAATTAAGGTCTGACGTTATGAAAACAAAGTGCCATTAATTTCTGAACCGTATAATACAGTATCATCTGTTTGGTCTCGGTATATTCCAGTTTAATTTGTATTATACAAAAAATGATATGTATAATTTGTATTATACCACTTTGAAAGCTGTTATAATAGAAAATGATATGCGTATAATACTGTTTAATCTGATCCTCACTTAAATTATATCAGGTTAAACTGGAATATATTTTGGTTTAATCGGGTATCATTCTCTAATGATATTTGAGTCCGGATCAGATGTTATAATATTGAATGATACTTTCTGTGATATTGGATTAAACAACAAATTAAACATCAATATAAGATGTTATCACAAGTATTAATCATAGGATTTTACATAGTGTATGTAGCAGCAAGAATCATTGCTGTAATACCCCCATCACTCCAACCAAGCAGTGAGTATATATCTCTTACTACCAAGTGTCTGCAACATAAAACAACACAATTTATTGACATTGTTGGGGTATTTAGCTGCAAGAATCATTGCAGTAATACCCCCATCACTCCAACCAAGTAGTGAGTATCTATTACAACCAAGTGTCTGCAACATATAACAACACAATTTATTGACATTGTTGGGGTATTTAGCAGCAAGAACCATTGCTGTAATAGCCCCATCACTCCAACCAAGCAGTGAGTATCTCTTATATCAAAGTGTCTGCAACATATAACAACACAATTTATTGACATTGTTGGGGTATTTAGCAGCAAGAATCATGGCTGTAATACCCCCATCACTCCAACCAAGCAGTGAGTATCTCTTATATCCAAGTGTCTGCAACATATAACAACACAATTTATTTACATTGTTGGGGTATTTAGCAGCAAGAACCATTGCTGTAATAGCCCCATCACTCCAACCAAGCAGTGAGTATCTGTTATAACTAAGTGTCTGCAACATATAACAACACAATTTATTGACATTGTTGGGGTATTTAGCAGCAAGAATCATTGGTGTTATACCCCCCACCACTCCAACCAAGCAGTGAGTATATTTTGTAACCAAGTGTCTGCAACATATAACAACACAATTTATTGACATTGTTGGGGTATTTAGGAGCAAGAATCATTGCTGTAATACCCCCATCACTCCAACCAAGCAGTGAGTATCTCTTATAACCAAGTGTCTGCAACATATAACAACACAATTTATTGACATTGTTGGGGTATTTAGCAGCAAGAATCATTGATGTAATACCCCCATCACTCCAACCAAGCAGTGAGTATCTCTTATATCCAAGTGTCTGCAACATATAACAACACAATTTATTGACATTGTTGGGGTATTTAGCAGCAAGAATCATTGCTGTAATACCACCATCACTCCAACCAAGCAGTGAGTATCTCTTATAACCAAGTGTCTGCAACATATAACAACACAATTTATTGACATTGTTGGGGTATTTAGCAGCAAGAATCATTGCTGTAATACCCCCATCACTCCAACCAAGCAGTGAGTATCTCTTATATCCAAGTGTCTGCAACATATAACAACACAATTTATTAACATTGTTAGGGTATTTAGCAGCAAGAATCATTGCTGTAATACCCCCATCACTCCAACCAAGTAGTGAGTATCTCTTACAACCAAGTGTCTGCAACATATAACAACACAATTTATTGACATTGTTGGGGTATTTAGCAGCAAGAATCATTGATGTAATACCCCCATCACTCCAACCAAGCAGTGAGTATCTCTTATATCCAAGTGTCTGCAACATATAACAACAAAATTTATTGACACTGTTGGGGTATTTAGCAGCAATAATCATTGCTGTAATACCCCCATCACTCCAACCAAGCAGTGAGTATATATCCTTACTACCAAGTGTCTGCAACATAAAACAACACAATTTATTGACATTGTTGGGGTATTTAGCTGCAAGAATCATTGCAGTAATACCCCCATCACTCCAACCAAGTAGTGAGTATCTCTTATATCCAAGTGTCTGCAACATATAACAACACAATTTATTAACATTGTTGGGGTATTTAGCAGCAAGAATCATTTCTGTAATACCCCCATCACTCCAACCAAGCAGTGAGTATCTCTTACAACCAGTGTCTGCAACATATAACAACACAATTTATTGACATTGTTGGGGTATTTAGCAGCAAGAATCATGGCTGTAATACCACCATCACTCCAACCAAGCAGTGAGTATCTCTTATATCCAAGTGTCTGCAACATATAACAACACAATTTATTGACATTGTTAGGGTATTTAGCAGCAACAATCATGGCTGTTATACCCCCATCACTCCAACCAAAATTTTTGACTAATAGCCTTGTCATTTGTCACATTTAAAATATACTTGTCATATTTTGTAAGTTTCATTCCTTTTTAGTCAGTTAATGCAACAAATGGTTTGTTATGTTTTATTACTGGTTTTCCTGGTTTTACTGGATTACTGGTTAGAATAAGTCACATTTACTATTTACATCAGAACAAATTTTCTATTTTAATCATTCTCAAAACACTTGTCAATCGGATGAATGTTTGTCACATTCGTTCATTTTTAAATACCCCAAAGTCACATTTAGTCACATTTTTAGGGGCCAGGTAGCCTTGTCGCCCTTGTCACATACCCCTTGGCAGTACTGTCAACCCCCAAAGATTTTCTCGCGGGACAGATTTTTTAGACCCAGTGCCCAAAATTCGCGGGATTTTGCGGGACATCTACTAAATTCGCGGGATTTCGCGGGACATTTAAGGGATTTGCGTGATTGCGCTAATAGGCCAAATTTTTTATCAAATTCGCGGGATTTCGCGGGACCATTCGAGGGACAAACACCCTAATTGCGGGACAGTTAACAGGTTTACCACCAAAAACTTCATAGAGGGACAGATTTTTTAGACAAAGTGCCCTAAATTTGCGGGATTTCGCGGGACATCCACCTAAATTTGCAGAATGTCTCGGGACATTCAAGGGATTTGCGTGATTGGGACTAATGTAAAAGCGTGTAAAAGTACTTAAATCAAACTTTCAGATACTGATTAATCAAATATAATGCACCTTTACATTGTAACTTAAATAAACGTCGACACAATTTTACAAAATACGCATAGGAATATTATTTAGCTTTATTGTAATTTATCAAAAACAAAAAACATGCTTCAGGTGTGACAGAGGTTTCATTAGAAGCAGGCAACAGGCGATTTTCACCGGTTGTTTTCACAAAATCGCCTGTTGTTCTTAGAGACTTTTCAACTTATCCATGTTAAATTTATGATTTCCATTAATTTTGCCTGTTGTTTTCATTTATTTAGCCTGTTGTGAGAAATTCTAGTAAAACCCCTGTGTGAGTACCGTAATCTAACACGAAATTCAAAAATTCGGAACAATACTTTGCACTTCTGGCGTCGTGACCAACTATGAAACGCTTACCCCCATAATGTTATATATTAAAATGTACCCATTCATATACTGTAGGCATGGGCTTTCAATTGAAAGCCCATGATATAGGGGTTCGATTAATCTACATCAAATTATAGGGAATGAGGTTACTTTTCTAGATAGGGTTTGTAGAAAAACCGGGTACCGGGTAGTAAATCCTCCATGCTGGGTTCAAACTTGGTACCCGGTCGAAAAAACCGGATACCCAAAAAACGAAATATACGAATATACAACATAATTAGATCATTAGAAAACGTGTAAGATTTGTTTTGAATTTACAAAAATGTATGTAACTTCCTTCAAAATTGAGCTAGAAGCTTCAAATAAAAAGCATTTTAAGGCTCTTTTCTTCCTCTATGGTCATATTTTAATGGTAATGAAGGGGGGGGGTGCGATCACACCCCCTCCTGGCTACGCCAATGACATTGTAAGACGATTTGAAAAACAAGACAAATCAATCTTACTCTATTTTCAATAGTTCGTATGTTGGGACGTAAATTGTTTTGATTATGATTTAAATCTGTAAATATCGTTGCTTTAGCAGAGAGCTGAAGTGTGTTAATTTACATGATGCAACGTGTAAGATTTTGATTATTAATCATAATTTAAGTTATCCTAATTTTCGACAAAATGTCCACTGAATTGTAAATTGTTATGTCTTACAATGTCATAGGCGTAGCCAGGAGAGGGTGCGATGGGTGCACCCCCCCCCATAACCAATGAAAATATGGCCATGACGATAGAGGAAGAAAATAGCCTTAAAATATGCTTTTTATTTAAAGCTTCTAGCTCAATTTTGAAGGATGTTACATACATTTTTGTAAATTCAAAACAAATCTTACACGTTTTCTCATAATCTAATTATGTTATATATTCGTATTTTTCGTTTTTTGGATACCCATTTTTTTTGACCCAGCATGGTACCCGGTTTTTTCTACAAACCCTTACTAGATATCAGCGTCCATTTATTGTAACTTGCGTTTGCTAACATTTGCTCAGTTCTAAGATGAAGGCCACACGGGTAGTAAGGCCAACGTTGGAACTATTTGTGACCTACATCTCTATTTTCGTAATTAAAATGAAAGTTGAACCCTTCCTCTTTATTTTGATACCAAACAACAGCATGCTAGGTACTTAAAATTAGGTAAACTTTACTCCTCCAAAGTGCAAAAACTTAGCTTCTTATATAAGATAAGATAATCACAATATAGGGGATTGCAACAATTTCGGAAATTCGCGGAGGTCAAAGCCACAATTGCAGGACTTCGCGGGACATTGCGGGACACGCGAATCGGCCTAATTTTGATCAAATTCGCGGGATAATCCCGCCATTCGCGGGACACTTGACAGCTCTGCCTTGGGGAGCCCCCTGATGAACTATAGGCAGTTTTCATATATTTATCTCTATACAAATATAATTGGATTTTGTGAACTTAACTTAACTTTGTATAACTCTCATTTACTTGTAGGTTGTTATGATAAAGGCCATAAATTAAGAGCATGTTTGTAAAATACAGTAGAACCTGTACATAGTGAACACCTATAGAGCCACAAAACACAAAAAAGTGTTCACTGTAGGTAGGTTTTCACTACAGAGAGGGGTTTTACACAGATGTTCATGTAAAATGTATCTTGAAGTGGAGATCACTAAAACAGATGTTCACAAGAGAGAAGTGTTCACTAAGACAGGTTCTCTGTAAATGTATTACGTGCAAAGTTCAGTCTTCCTCAAAACATACTACACAGTAGATTAACATGGAGGAAAGTTACCTATTTTTAGGGCTATGTACCTTTACTATAGTCAAGTTTTGCAGTATTTTGATGGTAAACAAGAACAGAATTAGAAATGCCCCAATCGTTGGGACACTTGCTGGAATTTTTATCTACCCAATTAAATCTTGCAAAGGGATCAAGGTAGAGGAAGCAGAATGTACATGGGAAGGCTTGAAATGCTTTGAAGCCAAGGACAGGTAAAACATGTTTTGTATTCCTCGCCCGTAGCCAAGGGGGTTTTTGAACGAATTGCGTTCATTTTTTCAGCGTTCGTTTTTTTATTTATCGGCATTCGTTTTTTGAACTTCTACAAAAATATTTTTGCTTGACAATTATCAGGTAAAATGCGTGACATATTCAAAAAAAGTTGCCGTGACTTCAATTACTTCAGCAAATGCGTGACAAATATGCAAATTGCGGGACACTTGAACTGTATTCAATATGTAAATTTTGCATTTACAGACTAATATGAATGTATTTATTCATATAATATTGCACTCTGGTCTTTAATAAACTTACACTTTTCCAGACATTGTACAGGGTGGTCAAAAAAATGGGAACCCTGCATTTTCCTCATATCTTTGTCATTTTGAAAAATTTTCCCTGATATTTCACACATTTGTAAATCATTCAATTTCCTACCACCCTACCATATTTCATGACCATTAGACTGATAGTCACAATTCAACAGCACTTTGAACAACATGCTTCAGGTTTGGCCAACATCGCGCAGATTTCTCTACACCGCAATAGTGGCCACCGGGAATGTTCTTTAAAGTGCTGTAACACTGTGACTATCAATCTGATGGTCATGAAATATAGTAGGCTGGTAGGAAATTGAATGATGTACAAATGTGTAAAGTTATTTCTTAAGATGACAAAGATATTCAGAAAACGGTGTAAGGGTTTCCAGTTTTTTGACCACCCTGTATTACACTTTTCCAGACACTTGATGATAATCAATTTACACTTTTCCAGACATTGGATAATAAAACCTACACTTTTCCAGACACTGGATGATAATAAACAATGATAACAGAATGATAACAGCCAGAGATGAGCCAACCTTGCTACTTATTAATCCCAGTTTCCATGGCAACATGATGCATCTCGATGCCCCTGGTATGCCTACAGTGAAAGTGCCTACTGAACCTAACATAGAGGGTGCCTTAGTTTACACAGTAAAGTATGTATATCAAAACATAAATGAAACACCCCTCTGCAAGACACACCTCTCCACGTACATGCAACAGTTTTCAAAAGACAAGTCCCATTTACATGTAGTTAATTATTCAAGTTACCCTTTGCATTCGTTTGACTTTGCATCTTAAAAGAGAGCTTCATCTTCGCAGTTTATAACTAGATTCTGCACACAGGGTAATGTTCTGTAAAGTTACAGGAAATCCTCACTTGAGGAACACCTATTTACAAAGTACAATATTGGATAGTGCAGAGAGTCTATTCTATAGAGAGGGGTTTAACTGTATGCTTGATATAAACATATCATACTAAGGTTGTGAGGCAAGGAAGGCTGGTGAGGTAAATTGCCTCATCAATCTTGCACAAAGATATTAATTGAGCTCTTACAAGCTTAAAGTTGCCTCACCAATTTAAGGTTGCCTCACCAATTTAAAGTTACCTCACCAATTTGAATTTGCCTCACCAATTTAAAGTTACCTCACCAATTTAAATTTGCCTCACCAATTTAAAGTTACCTCACCAATTTAAAGTTGCCTCACCAATTTAAAGTTACCTCACCAATTTAAAGTTGCCTCATCAATTTAAAGTTACCTCACCAATATGAATTTGCCTCACCAATTTAAAGTTACCTCACCAATTTAAATTTGCCTCATTAATTTAAAGTTGCTTTACAGATTTGATGCCTCACTACTTTCAATTCTAGATTCATTCCTTGCATGAGCCTTCTAGCTTTACCTACCAATTATGTCTATACCAATAAACTAAATGCGAGTAGAAATAATCTCGATTTGCGTCATTAAAAATTCAAAATTCAGTCAAAGTGATATCATATTTGAAATCTATGTTTCGAATGTTTACCAACTTTGAAAATTCAATTTTCTTTGGAACTATGAGATTCCCCATAGACACGATGTTGTAAAATCACAAATAGTAAAATATCTTTTCTTGTATTGGACAGATAATATTTTCTTTTACTGGACATATTTAAAATTTGTATAAATATCAGATACATAAGGGTGTTATGAAAATTGAACAACAAAAACTAATGAAGTTTAGGGGAATTTTCAAATACCCTGAATTAGCCACCTGGAGGCTAAAGTGGTAACTACCTACTCACATCTGGGTATTTCCTTCTCTTTTTCCAAGCAAAACATGTCAAACCCTTAACTCATTCGCTACTAAGGACTTGATATGACGTCATAAAGCACATATGTTGACTACTAAGGACGTGATATCAAGTCCAAGCACAAACCCAATGTATTTTTGGGAATCTTGTAACCATGACAACTTATAAAATGGGACTTAAAAAACTATTCATTCTGAAAGAGTATATCATATGCTTTAAAATGATATATAACACTATATATGTATGCCCATGTATATACAATATATATTATTTCAGAGGTACCATATATGGCAATTTTCAAAATATCGTCAGTATTATAGTGCTTTTTGCCCCAGTATTGAATGAGTTAAACCTCACCAATCTAATAAGATTTCTAATCTAGTACACAAAATTTGTGCCATAGGGTATTTGGGCATGTGAACAAGGGCATGGACTGTGGACAAGAGGTGTCTGATTGGCTAAGTGAATACCTGAAGAGGCCTGGCACAAAACTTATATACCAACATCCTAAATTAGAACTACCCGATGTCGCAGATGAAAATGCAAGAACATCTGATAAGGTTATAATAAATGATGTTTATATTAATCTAATACATGCATTTAAAAACATTTCAAAATTGAAACACTACGTACTAAAGAATACTCTTCTTCGGATTTTGCTAGATCTGATTCTGCCTTAATAGTCTCAAATTAAGGAATACAGAAATGAGAACAGTTCTTGACTTGCAGGTTGCTTACGGAGATGAAGTGACCTACAGTATGCTCTCGGAAGCCTCTGTCAATGACCTAAATAGCAGACTTGATGGAAAACAAGTAACAGTTAATTCCTTTAGACCCAACTTGTATGTGAAAGGTTGCAACGCATTTGATGAGGTATATACTTGATGTTTTACTTTATAATAGTTTCGAGAGGACGTAAGAAACCATACTTGAGCTAATACAAATATATAAATAAATGGGGTATGAGCCCGGGGGTTCACTGTATATAAACCTTGACGGGGATCCTCGGCGCACACTGGGTACCTTTTAGACATTTATTATGGCAATGTACCCAAAGTTTAGGATCTGGTATGAGAATGCCCCCACATTATGACTTTTGAGGTATGGCAATGGTCGGATTTTTCCACTTTTTGGTATGAGAATGGTCATGGTAAATATGTTACATCACACTTGTGGTATGGCATTGGTCTAGTAGTTACAGTAGTTGAGGTTGGTTATGGAGAGTTTTCCTCAAAGATCGCCTTCTTCTTGGGGCCTTCTTAAGCAAATATTTGCTTTTTTCCTAGAAAATATTTTACTTTTGACCAATCATAGCATTGGTATGGCATTGGTCCTATATTCAAACATTCGGTATGGCATTAATCTTATATTTGGACATTTGGTTTGTATGGGAACACATCGTAATTTTGGCAAATAGGTATGGGTACATATTGATATCTGAGGGTTCAGCCTAGGACCCCCACTGAATTTTGTACAAAAAATGGCAACCCCGCCAGCTCAAAACATTTAAGATATGAGGAAAATGGTGTAAGGGTTTCCATTTTTTTACCACCCTGTATTTGTCATAGAAGTTAGTCGCTAATTGCTTTATTCAGTAGCAAGACTAAATGAGATATAGCAAATTGCTCCTTGCTATTGCTAAAATAAAAGTGTACCCTATAAATACTTTTTAACTTTTTCAACTACACTAAAATTATTCAATTCATTGGTGTAATTTAGTGGTGTCAATTAACCGCTTGAGCATTAACCGGTTAACCGGGGTTTTTTACCGGTTAAGGTCGGTTAACCGGCGGGAAATTTGAACTGATAATTTCAAATGAAATCTTCATCTTCGATCTTGAAAGTTGAAAAAACTGGAAAAATGATATATCGGCGTTTATTTTTTACGATCGTCAAGCTTTACTCTATTCTAAGTAAGTAAGCGCGGGAAAGCAATGTGGCAGGGATTAAAGTTGCTGATTGGATGTTTTTAAAGAATTATCGGACCTATCACATGTATGAGTAGCTCACATGAAACTGACGCTTGAAAAACAAACAGATTAAAATGCAAAGTCAACGCGGGAAAGCAATGTGGCAGGGATTAAAGGAATATTCCTTGCCAGACCCTTTCTCTCTTGATATGGTAGCTATAATCATATATATATAGTTTCCATATTTAGCAAAACATGGGAAAATGTTTTAATATGGTCAATATTGATCATTTAAAAATCTAGTGCTTATTTCCAGTGAGCTGCCATCTTTTAAGATTTCTTGCAGGAAGTGATGTCATCAACTCTCAACTTCTATAACCTTGCCCATAACAGTATAGGAAAGTAGCACAAAATCACTTCTAGACAAGTGATCATTACTTTCTGTGCAAAAATATTTTCAGGGCTTGTCAACTTAGAATAAAAGAAGAGATTTTCAGAAGGATTAAATAAGATACAAAGTTGAAAAAGAATATTTAGCTGGTTTTGTAATTCTTAATAGCTCCTCACTTAATGCTATATGCAAAGTTGAGAGTCGATGACATCACTTCCTGTGTGCAATTTTAAAAGATGGCAGCTTACTGGAATTGAGCATCACATTTCTAAGTGATCAAATTTGACCATATCAAAACATTTTTGCGTGTTTTGCTAAACATGGCAAACATATATATGGTTATAGCTACCATATGAGGAGAGAGATGGTTTGGCAAGGAATATTCCTTTAAAGTTGCTGATTGGATGTTTGTAAGGAGTTATCGGACTTATGACATGTATGAGTAGCTTATACGTGAAACTGACACCATAAAACCAAACGGATTAGCATGCAAAATAAGCGCGGGAAATAACAGAATTATACACGGTCAACTAACCGCCCATAAAAACACAGACCGGTCAAGGCATTTTCGGCGGTTAACCGGTTAACCGGTTAATACTTGACACCTCTAGTGTAATTAGCCTGATCTAAAATTTTTTTTAATAAATGTATCAAAATTGACTTCTCATCTTTCAATAACAATAAAATCATAAACTTGAAAGTCAACATTATTGTTATTCATTCTCCAGTATAGAATGTACAGGGTGGACATATATTTAACAAATATCATAACAATTGGAGAGTATAATGTACCTGTTTTCCAGGATACTTGGGAATATTCATATATTGAAGATGCTTCACTTTGGAAGATGAAACAAACTGCAAGGTAAACAAGGCATTAACATGCAAAATGTCACCACCTGCCATTTGTTACAGATGCCGAAGATTGACCTTGAACACCAACTGCCAAATACCAGCCACCGAATGCAACACCATCCACAAGAAAGTTGAAAACCATAATAATTCCAAACACCAACCACTGAATGCCAAACACCCAACCACAAAACGAGGAATG
This sequence comes from Owenia fusiformis, assembly GCA_903813345.2. NCBI lineage: Eukaryota > Metazoa > Annelida > Polychaeta > Sabellida > Oweniidae > Owenia > Owenia fusiformis. The sequence goes on from CAIIXF020000003.1 coordinate 17,339,600, forward strand.
TGTGGTCCAACAATACTCCCAGTCAAAAATTGTTTGTACATTTTGTGATCCTTTGATTGTTTTTCCAATCATTCAGTGTTCAAATAAATAACATTCATCCCTTCATTATATACATGTACATACTTTAACATGTCTTTCCTGAGCTGAAAATCATATGATATGCTTTCTGAGCAAAAAATAACTGATTCTACCATATTTTATAATAATTTTCAGATGTGTATTAACTACAATAGACACTGAGAAAGGCGAAAGAGATGAGAACCAACAACCACTGAAAACACTGAAAAGGTGAAATATGTGAACATATTTTCAGACATACCTTATTGCTCTATAATACAGGGTGACACAAAGTTAACCCCTTTAAAGGAATAAGTGATTCCTTTTACAGGGTGGTCAAAAAAATGGAAACCCTTACACCATTTTCCTCATATATTTGTCATTTTAAGAAATAGCTCCCTGATATTTTGTACATTATTTTGTACATTATTCAATATCCTACCAGCTTACTTCATTTCATAACCATCAGATTGATAGTCACAATGTTACAGCACTTTACAGAACATGCCCTAGTGGCCACTATTGCGCTGTCGGGCCACCTGGACTCGTCGTCCAAAATGTCCCTACCTGTGGAGATGTGGCAAGGAAAAAATGTATGAGAATGACCTCAGGACAATCACAAATCTCAAAAATGAGATCATCCGTATCATTCAGGCCATACCTGCTGAGGAATGCATTCGGCCCATTGACAACTGTGCAGGTTTGCCTACAGCGCGATGATGGCCAAACTTGAAGCATGTTATTCAAAGTGCTGTAAAATTGTGACTATCAGTCTGATGGTCATGAAAATTGATAGGGTGGTAGGAAATTGATTGATGTACAACTTAGTGTGTGAAATATCAGGGAGTAATTCTTAAAATGACAAAGATATTAGGAAAATGCAGGGTTTCCATTTTTTTGACCACCCTGTAGATAAAGTGGAAAAAAATATTTCCCATGTTATTTTTCCATGTGGAAAACTCATGCTATCCATTGCTTTCAGCTAATTTTGGTCACCCATAATGGATATCTTTAAAAAAACGGAGGAATCACTTATTCCTTTAAAGGGGTCTACTGTGTGTCAAAACGCAACATATTGATGCGACAAAAATTGAAAAAGCAGGGGTGGAAGGGGTTGAAAATCAGAACAAGATTTCAGAAAAAAATGTGGGTGTGTTGTTTGCATTTTCCCTTTCTCAAAGTCGAAATTATTTTATCATCTCTATGAGTGCACCTGTTTAAATCTTCAGAAAATAGCCAAAATTCAACACATAACTGTCCGAAATCTGTTGTGATACTTTCCCTCCTCCTTTACAAGGGAACAGTTCGTAAGTATCTTATGATTATGAAAAGATGTTGCTCAGAATTTAAGTTTATTACAGCTTGTAATTTCCATGGCTTAAATTCTTAAAATAATTTAAAGAGCCTTGTAAGGGTTTTGGGGGAAAAAAGAAAAAATCTCTATCATGGATAAATTTTATTTTTATTTTCCAATTTCCTATATCAAAAGATATCTTTTATGTAGATAGATAGTAAAATGAGTCACGAATATGAAAAAATATTTTGAAATACTAATATGATAATGTTGATAAGCAGTTGAGATATGATTCTATCATATACCTAGATGATTTTGGTCAGTATAAGTAGTCTAACAATAATAAAACACCATATCAAAATTTTTCACCATCAGCTGCTTTTTGACCATTTGAAATACTTTTCAGTTATCGTCCAAAGGCTGGAGAAAGTCCCTGCTTTGGTATATCTCTGTCCCCAGACAACCCTGGTGTAATTAAAGTTGGAGACAACATAAGGGCCTGGGTCTGAACCTTGTTATTTGGACTGTGATATCATAAAGGAACAAAAAAACTCTATTGAGATGGTCACTTTACAAGAGATATGGCTTCACTACATCTATTACACTCCGAACATGCTACATTATATTTAAAAGGAATGCCTTCGGCATATTGTTCCAATTAGGAAGTGCTCCACCTACAGTCTTTTACATTAAGTAATTAGATTATCAAATTGCTATACCATGTGAATTAATATTTGAATCTGAACTTAAATAATCTTTGAAATCTATCAACAAGTCCACAAACACTCTTCACTTTTTCAAGATTTTGAACTATGCACCATGTTCAACATAGCACCATATTCATCAATGTACCATTTCAATAATGTACCATATTCAACAAAGCACCATATTCATCAATACACTATGTTCAATACACCAACAATGCATTATGTATAACAATGTATCATGTTCACCCATGTACCATATTCAACAATGCACCACATTCAACAATATACCATGTTCAACAATGTACCACATTCAACAATAAATTGTTCTGCAGAGATAAGGTTTGGCACTATAAAAGATTAAGTGTCTACATACATAATAAAAGTAATTATGTACTATGCGGCAGAGATTAGTTATAAACTACCCTCTGCCTAGTATAAACCATATTACAATTTAGGAGACCAGCCCTACAACCAGTACCTTTGACAGCCTGCATCATAAATAATTTCAAACCTATCATGCTGACCTTTTCTCAGCTGGAAGGAATGAAGATTTAATGCATGTTCATTAACTATGCGATGACATGAGGGGAATTGACCATTTATAGAAAGTCGCCCGTATTATGACGACAAACTCTGATTGGCTTGGTGAGTTTATTATTGTAAACTGAAAGAGTGAAGATGAAGCTCTCTTTTAAGAAGCACTTTGCTGTTTCAACAAGACAAGTACCTACCTGTATAGCTTCATGCTAATATTGCTAAGGGCTTTTTGTCTTATAATCTCATAATGTAGTATCATGTTTCTTACATTTTCTAAAATCATGAATGTACAGAAATATATGATGTAACATATTTTATACAAGGCATTAACATGACAAAATGTCACCACCTAAAACAATTTGGTCAATTTAAAGCAAGTTGAAAAACACCTTTTGACCTTAAGAAGGTTTGATTTGAACTTAGAACATGTAGATGATTTTGAAAAAAAAATTCGTCAATTTGAAGCAAGTTGAAAAAATACCTCTTTGACTTTTTTTGACATTGAGAAGGTCATTGAAGGTCAAATGTCAAATGTAAAGTCAGAACTTCTGAGAACATGTAGATGATTTTGAAAAAAAAATTAAGTAAATTTGAAGCAAGTTGAAAAAAGACCTTTTTGACCTTGAAAAGGTCATTGAAGCTCAAATGTCAAATCTAAAGTCAGATTTGAACTTCTGAGAACATGTAGATGATTTTGAAAAAAAAATAAGTCAATTTGAAGCAAGTTGAAAAAAGACCTTTTTGACCTTGAGAAGGTCATTGAAGGTCAAAGGTCAAATCTAAAGTCAGATTTGAACTTCTGAAAAGATGTAGATGATTTTGAAAAAAAGAATTGGTCAATTTGAAGCAAGTTGAAAACAGACCTTTTTGACCTTTTTTTGACCTTGAAAGGGTCATTAAAGGTCATATGTCAAATCTAAAGTCAGATTTGAATTTCTGAGAACATGTAGATGATTTTGAAAAAAAATTAGTCAATTTGAAGCAAGTTGAAAAAAGACCTTTTTGACCTTTTTTGACCTTGAGAAGGTCATTGAAGGTCAAATGTCAAATCTAAAGTCAAATCTAAAGTCAGATTTGAATTTCTGAGAACACGTAGATGATTTTGAATTTTTTTTTAGTCAATTTGAAGCAAGTTGAAAACAGACCTTTTTGACCTTTTTTGACCTTGAGAAGGTCATTGAAGGTCAAATGTCAAATCTTAAGTCAGATTTGAATTTCTGAGAACACGTAGATGATTTTGAAAAAAAATTTAGTCAATTTGAAGCAAGTTGAAAACAGACCTTTTTTGACCTTGAGAAGGTCATTGAAGGTCAAATGTCAAATCTAAAGTCAAATCTAAAGTCAGATTTGAATTTCTGAGAACACGTAGATGATTTTGAATTTTTTTTTTAGTCAATTTGAAGCAAGTTGAAAACAGACCTTTTTGACCTTTTTTGACCTTGAGAAGGTCATTGAAGGTCAAATGTCAAATCTAAAGTCAGATTTGAACTTCTGAGAACATGTAGATGATTTAGAAAAAAATTGAAGTCAGTCTAAACAGTATTTGTTAAGTTAAAAAATTGAAGTCAGTCTAAACAGTATTTTTTAAGTTATAGGAAGTTGTAAGAAATTGTTACAGACGCCGGACGCCAACCGCCGGACGCCAACCGCCGGACGCCAACCACCAACCGCCGTCGCAAAAAAAACGGAGACCATAACAATATGTCACCACTTTTGGTGGTGACATAACAAGGTGCAATATGTCACCACCTGCCATTTGTTACAGACAACAACCACCAAACACCAACCATCAATCGCCAAACACAAAAAAAAGTTTGAGACTAGAAAAATATGTCACCACTTTTAATAAAAACAAAGTCTCCTTTCATAATTTTTTATGACAAATATTAAACATACATTAAATTTTGTTCATCTTGTGAGTTCACAAAACAGATCTGGATCAGGCCAATAGCAAGGAGGGATTTTGGTGGTTCAAGCAAACACCCCCCCCCCCCCCTCTGGCCAAAAATCATTTCAAAATCATGCAATTATTCTTCATTTTGACCAATTTTGATGCAAATTTGTCAAATGTGAGCCCCCCTGGAATTTTCTAAAAAGTGAACCCCCTTGGCAAAAGCTGGCTATGGGGCTGTGGATAACAGTTATATAATTTTAAAATTAAATGTATCCTACCTCCATCAAGGAAGCTGCATCATCAGCATCCCTCTGTAGAAACATGAGTGGCCAATCACGTGCAGGAGGTATGCTCTTCCCATAACCCCTCGGGTCCCATGCTACTACAGTATATTTGTCTCTGTTTAGCTTCTCTAGCTGTGGCCCAAAATCTGTTCTTGTAGACCCTTGATGATCAAAACAAGCAAAAATATATATTTATACGTACCAGTATTCAGAAAAAAGGTAAAACAGTCAAGTTTTAATATTAGATTAAACAAGAATTTTGAAAACCAAATAGGTAAGTAACCTTTTTTATTCAATTGAACCATGGCATCGTTTACATTCCAGATATATACTTTTTAAGGAAGCCACCATAAAATGAGTATTATAAGACATTTTACACGTTGACTTGCATATTGATTTATAAACAAATATATCCCATTGTGTCTACTCAAACACAATTTAGCAACAACCTTTGCAAGGATTAATATAGATAAAAGTATTCAGGATTTTGGGATACGGTAGAACCCATTACCCCTATGTCCCTTAAAGAACACTAACCTAATGCACCTGGCAAGAGAAGAACCACATGTTTTCCTGCACCAGCTGTCTCATAGTGTAGCTTTACACCATTCACATCAACCTTGGCAGAAGTGATCCCCAGATTGTCTGTTACAACATTGTCTTGATTTGGCTTCATACTGCTGGACATTCTAGTAGTGATGTTCAACATATATCTGAAAAAACAAACTTTCAAACTGAACGTATTTTTGTTATGACCAGTATTTTGTCTTAAACAAAATGGCTGTCTTGATGGAAATTCACGTGTACTAAACAGAGTGCTCCTACCAAAATGGATTTGCCTATGGATAGAATGCACAAATAGAATGTTGCTATTTATTTTAAGTAAAAAGTTTTCTAAAGTTCAAAGTGATTTTACCTATTAATTCTGTCATTGGTCCGCCATTTTTTGCGTAAGTTACGGATTAACCCAACTAATTGTTATAACATGCGTATTGCCATACAAACGATCTGTCTTCCAGAGAAAACTAAGATTTGTGGACATGTTTTGCTATCATTGCATCATACCCCAGTATGTCCTCTGTCAGTCAAAAAAGTTTGAATCAAAACTCCCCACGAAAATCAAAAGATCTCACCTGTTGAAGACGCCATCTATAGAAAATGTCAAAAAATGTCATTCTGATTTTGACAGATGGAAGCAGGTCAAAAAGGTCAAAATCACATCAAATCATGTCTCAGAGTTGGTCCACATATTCACTTTTTCATTCATGTACTTACCGAAATCCAACCACTGGTGATGCTAATGTAATTACAATAATTGGACTATATTTTTGTTTTTATAATGCCATCTATTCGTCTTCCCACTCGGCGGAAGGATCTCCCACTCGGCGGAAGGATCTAATGGTTGTGTGTCTCCTAGTAGTGACCCATCCTTTAAGTTACAATTGTAATTTCCTCCAAAATGTAACCCCAAGTTGTTTTCTAGTAAAATAATACAAACCGCAAGCAGATTCGACTATTTTTTCCAGATATATGAATGATTAAAGTTACCCATCCCCTTTCTGCAATTAGATGTTTTCCTGGGATATTGACTAAAATTGGAACCTATGGCTAGATGTGTTAGGAGGTGTCTAGTTTGAGATGGGGAGGTAGTACAGAACTGAATGAGCTATATCTGGAAAGCACATTTTGCCTAGAATCAATTTTTGTAATTTAAAGAAATAGGCAATAATATCTCTTATTTATGCGCATATTTAAATAACATGGGGTAGATTTTTGCGAAAAAATTCTTATTCGACACTTTTGGGAAATAGTACAGACCATCGTGACATTAAACCTTGTCAAATCATAGAACAATTCATGTGTTATCAATTACATAAACTAATTGTAATCATTATTATTGCTTCTGAATGTTAACAGAGAAATATTTAGTATGAAGGATACAGAAAAATTGGTCATTTTCTCCAATTGTTGTTCTACCCTGGGGAATATTCATCAAATAAAACCAAAACAACACATATTTCCAATTATAGGTCTCCCAATTGATAAATGATCTCTCTGTACACTGTATTTGATTACTTAGGGTTAAGTCAAGGTTAGGATTAGGGGTTAGGGTTAGGCTTAGGGTTAGGCTTTAGTTAGGGCTAAGGGTAGTGTTAGGGCTAGGGTTAGGCCCTGGCTTAGGGTAAGGCTATAGTTAGGGTTAGGGGTAGTGTTGGGGTAAGGCTTAGGTTCTAGCTTAGGGTTAGGCTATAGTTAGGGTTAGGGGTAGTGTTGAGGTTAGAGTTAGGGGTTAGGGTTAGGCTCTGGCTTAGGGTTAGGCTATAGTTAGGGTTAGGGGTAGTGTTGGGGTAAGGGGTTAGGGGTTAGGGTTAGACTCTGGCTTAGGGTTAGGCTGTAGTTAGGGTTAGGGGCTAGGGTTAGGCTCTGGCTTAGGGTTAGGGTCAGCCTATAGTTAGGGTTAGGGGTAGTGTTGGGGTTAGGGTTAGGGGTTAGAGTTAGGCTCTGGTTTAGGGTTAGGCTATAGTTAGGATTAGAGATAGTATTGGGGTTAGGGTTAGGTCATGGCCAATGATTTAGCCTTCTAGAGCAAAATTTGTGAAAATTCCAATAAAAATCATGGAAACAGTGGAGAAATATGACCAAAGTAACAAAAAGTTGACTCCTGGTTGGAGCCTATGACGGATGTGTTGGGAGATGTCTAGTTTGAGCTGGGGAGGTATTACAGAGCTGATTGAGCTATATCTGGATAGCACATTTTGCCTGGAATCAATTTTTGTGATTTAGAAAAATAATCAATAAATTTCTCTAATTTATGCACATATTTGAATAACACAGGGTAAATTTTTGCGAAAAAATGCTTATTCAGCACTTTTTTGGGAAAAGCATGGACCATAGTGACATGAAACTTTGTCAAACACATTGAGAGAGCTGAAATTAAGGAAAGTTCCAATAAAAACTGGAAATAGTTGAGAAATATGACCAAATCAAAAAAAGTGGTACTCCAGAATGGGCGATAATAGGGTTAACCCAACTAATTGTTATAACACCCAAAACTCTTCATGAAATAATAAAAAATGCTGAAAATGCCAAAGTAACTTTGCTAAATAATGCAAAGTATTAACAAGGAATTTTGATTTGCAAAGATAAAGTTAAGTAAAGAATTTCTTACGCCATGGTTACCAGACTGAAATCTACATTATAGCCTAATCTTGTTTATAATCCTAAAATGTCCATCCATAATTCTGGTTTTCCAAGTTCATTTCCCAACTCAAGCAATTCATTAGGTTTCTCCTTTGTTTGTCCCATATTCACTTATCAGTCTCAAATTCAACTCTAGCAATTCAATTTCTCCTATGTTTCTCCCATGTTCACTTTCTCAGTCTCAAATCTACATTCTGGTTTCTCCTAAGTTTCTCTCATCTTCACTATCTCAGCCTCAAATCTACATTCTAGCAATCCAGGACCTTTCTCCCATGTTTCTCACACGCTCACTATTCCAGCCTCAAAACTACATTCTGTCCTTAACACTAAAAATATTACTTACTTCACAAAATATAACAATCAGCTACATGTAGAGCTAACAGTAACACCACTGGTCGATGCATTAAATACTTATCCCCTTAACTTGACTCTCATTGGCTAAGCTTCTTTCTCTGCTTTAAAACACTTTTAGGACTGATGGTCCTTGTAAAATCACATAATAAACAAAATAATATTTGAAACAAGTATCTAAAAGATAATGCACAAACTCCATATAAAATAAAATGAATATACAAATAAAAGTACAAAGTAATGATGCCAGGATTTACTCCCGTCGAGAGCTACTTAGATTTTGAAAGTATAGCTATACTTTCAAAATCTAACATGGTAGCTCTCGACGTGTGTAAGCCAGGATCATTACACCGTTCTGCCATTTTGAAATCTGTCACGAGAAAATAAGGTTACCTGATGTTGCATTCTGGGAGTCAATCCTCCTTGGATCACAAACATGGCGATTCATGAAAACATTTGGTAGGGATTTATCTTACTTCGGTCCAAAGCCTTCTCTATATTCCGGCTTTGAGGAGGAAGATTGAGCTGCCTTAGTATTATAAATATTGTAAATCATTGTGTCACACGCACAGTAAATATGGCATAATAATATGAAATATACCTTTATGTATAGATTTGAAGAACATCAGCTCACATCCCCGTCTGAATCTATTGTTATATTTGATTTCTTTAAGCGAGAATAATTTCAAATGTTATTCACGTCCAGAACCGGAAGCTATTTTTAGCTACAGCGAGAAAATTTCACCATGTGTCAAACTCCGAAATGAAATTTTGAAATATCTAAATCCAGACAAGCAACGCTTCATCCTAAATATGATTAATATTCTTAAAAATATTTATAAAATTTATTAAAAATGAGTTCTAGGTGCGTGTAGGTGCGTATAGCACAGTACATACGAAATCAATGAAGTTTCGTCTAGCTGTAAGCTAGAGACTCGAGTAAGATTTATCCATCGTTTGTATGAAGCTTTGGATTCATTTAATGTGCTACTTAAAGTCAATGGGAATTATTTTTCTACCGCTTGGGAGAGTTTGAGACACAAAATTCAATTTAGCTCATTGTGACAACTTTTGGGTTGAGATTTATTTTTGCACCACATTTTATTCAAGTTTGAGCACTATTTTGAAATCGAGTGACTGCATAAATGGGCAACACCTACACTTAATATGACTCTTAAATAATCTTTACTTACCTCACCTTGTTTACATTATCTAGCTCTCTTTGTGCTTGTACTGTTTGTCTTAAAATACCAACAAATCTATGCACAAAATTTTTTCTAAAAATTGCAGACATTTTTACACTGAACGAAATTAATACACTGAACGAAGTTGTATGTAGTCAATTTTATTTAATTACCGGGATTTCTTTCCCTGGTAAAAAGCACGGGACCCGAGACCCGAACTCAGTGTAATCTGTAAATCTCATCTAGATGTATATTATATCATTCCAACAAAAATATGCACTCAAGAAACCATGACAGTGCATTTTCTGTTTATAGGCTACCCCCATAAATGTGGGGTTGATTTTTCAAATCACCCCACAATGACTAGACTAGTAGGCTACTTGTGTATTGAAAACTTGGGGTTGTCAAACGTTGTCAGTACTTGACACAAGATGCATTTTATCTAAATAATCACTAACCCAGCCTATTTTCAACCCCAAGATTTCAATACATAAGAAGTTGTGATGGCGATATGAAAAAATCAACAGGGAATCAACCCCACATTTATCTATAGGCCTACATGTACCTGTCACAAATCAAAAAGCAGCTAAAGTTTCATTTGAGATCATAAAGATCTTATACACATCAAAACCAACGATAACATGATGTGTTTTCAAACTACTGGATGAAGTTTAAAAGCTGATGTATCACAGTGAGATAAATCTTTATTATTCACAATAATCAAATTGATTCATTTCAAAATGTGATACAGAGAGGTTCTGTGTTATATATTCATGTTGCATATGATCATATGATACATTAAAGCTGAGGGAAATCGATAAATACCACTTCAGTAACTTATAAGCTCTTGTATTGTGTTTTAAGTGAAACAAGACCCTTTAATTTTGATGAGTTTTGCATCAAACAAGGCTGAAATATCACAATGACTGGCAGCTGTGTGATTTTGATTTTTATAATTGAAAATGTTTTACACAATTGTACAAAGATGGCACTTGTGAGCCTGTATATGATCTTAGGGGGGATGCAGCAGATTCAAAATATCCACATACATGTAGTACTCACATCTTGAATTTTTCTTTCAAGTTTCTTTCAGTGTTTTTTTTCAAACATAGACCCAATTCTAGGGAGATTTTCATTAACCACAGACATGCACATCTTGAGGTAAAAATTATAGACCCACACCTAGGCTTATTAAAACTGCCCAATTGTAGGGATATTTTGTCAAAATGGGACCCACATCCTAGCTGCAGCAGTGACAGATCATGAAGATTTTGAAAATATAAGTAGAAATGACATACTTAGCCTTGTCTTGGTCAGTGTCTTGATTTTTTTATTTTAATTTATTTTCACCATAATAAAAGATAATGCTGACAAGGGCAAGGCTATGAGTCATGATGTATCAACCAGAATCATGAGATAAAGATGTTATCACTTCAATGAAGTAAAACAGTAGATAGAATTACAGCAACATTTTAAAAATATCTGCTTATATACCTGTTATAGATTTATAACAATCCAGATGGATATTTTTCATTTATCTTTCATAACAATGTTGGCTTACTATACATGCTATATCATGTATAATGTTGGACAGGTCCCATTTATCTGTCAAAACCTAGGTCATTTACTGTACCCCATTGGCTCTGGTTCAAAGCCAAGTGAATTTTCAGTCATTTTTGGAAACCTTATCGTTTTAGGAGAGGTAAAAACTGCATACCAAGTTGATATTTATAAATCACTTCCAAGTTGAATAAGGTAAAGATTGAAATCATTTTCAGATATTTTAATCAAGCTCGACAAGTACTATACTTGATTTAAACATAAAGGGGCTACTAAGTTTTTGTCAACAATGGTGTCCAAATACCAACAATTATCATGGAAGCAGGGCATTAATTTGATAAGGGAGAAATTGACCATCTCTTCATAAAGAATATAAATAATTAAAGTGAGAGCAATTAACATTTTTAAGTCTTGCTATTTTGGGAGAGGAGTAATGGTGTGATGAAATCCACAAATGGCACAAATGTTAACATTTGGAGAGTTTTCCTAGAACATTTCTAGAGAATGACAAACAGCTTTATCTCTTTTCAATGAAAACCAATACAAACAATCATATAAAGTAAGATTCATAATTTATTTTTAACCCCCTAATTGTTCATCTTTACATACATTGACAATACAATAATGGAATGATACAATGTACCACTGGGGGTGCAAATTAAACAATCTTTCATATCTCAAAGAAAAGTATTGCTTCGCTCAATACAAATAATAAAAATATCCAAAAAGAATATTTTTTGCTTGAACAATGAGTATGTGACATGTGTGTTTTTATGCAATATAATAAAGTTAATAAATAAAGATATGTCTATGATCTGTGAAAGATTATGCAATTTGCTCAATATCCTTAAAACGTGTTCAATATTCATAGTCCATATGGTGCTTTTATAGATCTGTCTTTTACTATCAAGTTTTTAAGAGAGTCTATAATAGTTGGTTCGTTGTAAGGGTCTGACAAGATGTGTTGGCGAGGTGTTTAGGCTTCCTCACCCTCCTCTTCTTCCTCATCAAATTCACCTTCCTCCTCAGCGGTGGCATCCTGGTACTGTTGGTATTCAGACACCAAGTCGTTCATGTTGGACTCAGCCTCAGTGAACTCCATCTCGTCCATACCCTCACCAGTGTACCAATGGAGGAAAGCCTTACGCCTGAACATAGCAGTGAACTGCTCGGAGATACGCTTGAAGAGCTCCTGGATGGCGGTGCTGTTGCCAATGAATGTGGCGGACATCTTGAGACCACGTGGGGGAATGTCACAGACAGCTGTCTTCACGTTGTTGGGGATCCATTCAACGAAGTAGCTGCTGTTCTTGTTCTGCACGTTCAACATCTGCTCATCAACCTCCTTCATGGACATACGTCCACGGAACATGGCAGCAACGGTAAGGTAACGTCCGTGACGTGGGTCACAGGCAGCCATCATGTTCTTGGCATCGAACATCTGTTGGGTCAACTCTGGGACAGTGAGGGCACGGTATTGCTGACTGCCACGAGATGTGAGTGGGGCGAACCCAGGCATGAAGAAATGCAGACGGGGGAATGGTACCATGTTGACAGCCAATTTACGGAGATCGGCATTCAACTGACCAGGGAATCGTAGACAAGTGGTGACACCAGACATGGTGGCAGAGACGAGATGGTTCAAGTCTCCGTATGTGGGGGTGGTGAGTTTGAGAGTACGGAAGCAGATATCATAAAGTGCTTCATTGTCAATACAGTAGGTCTCATCTGTGTTCTCAACCAGCTGATGTACGGAAAGTGTAGCATTGTATGGCTCGACTACGGTGTCGGATACCTGGAAGAGAAAATTAGTTTTGTTTAAAAATATGTAAAAAATTTTAAAACACTTTTGACATCTACTTAAAACGAAGGAAACTTTCAGGAAATTCTAAGAAAACGTTTATTGTGTATTTTTGAGTATTGTGTATTTAGGACTATGAGAATAGTTTTCACAAATATTTTTAAGCTAGAAACTCACCTTAGGTGATGGTACAACTGAGAATGTGTTCATGATTCTGTCTGGGTATTCCTCACGGATCTTTGAGATGAGGAGTGTTCCCATTCCGGATCCAGTGCCGCCACCTAGTGAGTGAGTCAGCTGGAATCCCTGGAGACAATCACAGCTCTCAGCCTCCTTGCGGACAACATCAAGAACGGAGTCCACCAACTCAGCGCCCTCTGTGTAGTGACCCTTGGCCCAGTTGTTACCAGCTCCACTCTGTCCAAAGACAAAGTTGTCAGGTCTGAAGATCTGTCCGAAAGGACCAGAGCGGACGGAATCCATAGTTCCTGGCTCAAGATCGACGAGGACTGCACGTGGTACATATTTGCCTCCTGAAAAACACATGAAATATAGGAATTTAGATGACTTGCTCAGCACTATTACTTTTTTGATATTCAGACAGTAATCGTTATATATTCTGTTTACATTTAAATAAAGGACATGATGAACATTGGTGAACCTTCATGAATGTTAAATCTATACTGACAACCATTTTTAAAGAGAACATTGCATTCTTTATGTCTAGTCAGACAGCCGGTGCAACCATGACTCATATTGGATCAATACCATCAAGTTAGTATAACCTACAAATCATTGATATCAGGACACTCTTTATCCTATGTTTATAACCTTAGTAATATTTGCAGATCCAGAAATCTGTTACTCTATACTTTAACTCCAATAAGTGTTTTGAGGTAAAGAAAATAGTGTCAAGAGGCTGATAGTGGGAATCTAGAAAAAGCTAGTTGCTACATTTAATCTATATATTATTCGGATAAAAAAGCTTGAAATATATCCTTAGCGCAATAGCAGGATATTTTATCAAATATTGCTTGTTTGCTGTAAACTGAACATTTGAACGTGAACATGTAACTCGCTGTAAAGTATTCAATTGCATCCCAATTTCTTCAAATTACTTCAAAAATTCAGAAATTGCAAGAAGTTTGGAATAAATCCTATGGGGCTTGCGGCAGAATTGTTCAGTAAAATCAATATTTAATGGACATGAATGGCAAATAATTGAATCAGAATGTCTACAGCACTGTTCAATTTAATATGATGCTCTCCAGAAACCAGGCTTAATTTTACGTTAATATATTCTCATGGAATTCAGACAATTTATCATGGAAATGTGGTAATTGCTCATAGACTCCAGACTGATAAAGATCCAGTAGATTAGAATTCTGACAACAGCTTGGAAGTCTGATAATTGTAAGACAGTTCAAAGATTTTTTTAAATATTTAGATGCATTGTTTGCAAAATGCATCCACTTGGAAATATGAACTTCTTTTCTAATTTTAATACCCAACAGATTCACAGAATAGAAAATAGTCAAATTGTGAAAATTAACCCTCAGCAAAATAAAATGTTTCACAGTAAATCAAGAATGATTCATACTTTCATTGATTTGCATCTCCATGGGTTAAGTATGAATCAGTAAACAAAATTCAATATATCTCTCTAAGGAGGAATCAGCAGTTTTGATACTCATGTAAACCAACAAGAAATTGCTACTAAAGCATGTGCTGAATAATGTAAGATTTGAACTGAAGTTGGATGCATAAGCTATATTCACATGCTCAATTAATCCATTATTTTAACTTCATTCATGCTATTTATCTTGGTTGGTTGGTTCATAAATGGATAAAATTGGACTTTTTTCAAGTAACTGGAGTTAAAACGGAAAAATTGTAAAAGTGAGCTAAGAGTCCTGACAAATTGCCAAAACTCATAATTAATTCATAAATTTGATTAACTTATTTAGTAAATCATGTCTTATTCAATAGATGAGAACAGCTTTAACTTTTATTGATTATGAATAAACTGACTGTACATCATGTAATCATACTTATATCGGCGTACTAGAGTACAAAATAGCACATGTTTATCGAAGATCAATGCTCAACATAATATGGTTGCTAAGTTGGATCACGTGACTGAATGCACTTATTCCTTGAACAAACACATCAAATCGGATTATCATTCAAAAGACTACGACAAAGCCAAATCATTGAATTGGATTAAAGTAACCTTCTGTTCATTGAAAATATTTTGTGCCACCAAATCTAGTTCAGACTTTTGGAAGACATGTTACTTTATTTGCTCCATTAAAAAAGTTTTTAGACCTAATTCTCTATGGTCAAGCCCTTTTTTGATAGTAAGTGAATTTCAATCGAATGCATGGGGCAACTTGAAAAAGAATTTGTAGCTCTGACTATACCAGCCAATATGTTCCCATTAAAGCACCTTACCCGAAGTGCAAACCCACAAAAAATCGCTAACCATAAGTTTGCTCCATCTGTGCTATGACGATTGTTGTGTATTTACTAAACTAGTTCAAAAAGTGTTTTATACCTGTGGCTTCATTGTAGTATACATTGATTCTCTCTAACTGGAGATCGGAGTCGCCATGATAAGTTCCTGTTGGGTCGATACCGTGCTCATCTGAGATGACTTCCCAAAACTAAAAATGAAAAACCAAAAAATCAGTATAAAATATTAGAATTAGAGAAACTCATGTAGATGGTTACATTATCATAATACAAACATGCAAACTGATAACTTTGTGGACGTTTTATTTGTCAGTCGGTGAAATGTCAATCTCACTGACATTTTACAGTGAAAACGTTGACAGCTTTAGATGTGTTATCTGACAGTTCAATCAGTATAACTAACAGTTCAATATAGTAAAGATAGACATACAGAATTAAATCCAGTGAAATGTCAAATGTGAGACTTCTTTACATCAGATAATTTATGCATAGGAATTTGAATGGCAGACATTCCATCAAGGCCAATTTTCAATCATTACATTCAACTTCGATTTCTCACCGATCCCAAGTTTACAATACACAAAATAAAGACTATTACTTCTCTTAACAACATGCATTCGAAATATTTATGAAAAGACGTTTGATATAGAAGGAAAATGATAAAAGTGAAACACGTGGAAGCCGGAAATTCAAACTGGGATCTGACATTTTGAATATTTCTCGTGAATGCCGAGTTCATGATTTATACCAAATTTTCGCTGAAACTAAGACAGAACATGATTCAAGATGTACTCACTTTAGCTCCGATCTGGTTTCCGCACTGGCCGGCTTGAAGATGGACGATTTCTCTCATTTTGGATTGTTATATTGTGTAAAACGACAGCGTCGATTTGGCTTTCTTTTTTATGCTCGTAATGACCGTTGCTAACACACAACAGTATATATAGTTCCTAGCAGCCCTATCACTACTAAAATAAATAAACTTGCGCATGACATAATCTTAAAACGTTTTGATTGGTTCATCAAACAAACCTTTGAACTACTTTTAATTCACGAATAATAAATGAATGATACCTTGGGAAATCTTACAAAAACACCACGACAGGAAATATAAAATATGCTATTTCATTTAATTCCGAAAATAAAATTACTTTACGAAGATAACCAGTTGGAAATTTGACAACTTTTCCAAAGACCTATTTTATTTGATATTTTATTGCGCGTTGATAGCTGCTCAAAACACAATCACCAAGCTGGATTGTGACGGTGGCAACAGACAAACAAACAGATTTTGGGGTCATGAGCACAAGCACTTTTAAACCCAATATACAGCGAATAGAGGGGATATATTATGGATTTTAACCATAAGTTATTGAATAGACATCCCTTAAACCGACGTTCCCTCTTTCTGTATTTGTTGCATGGACTGATTGCACAATGCCCTTCAATTATATTTACTAAAAGCCTAATCCATATAATAGATATTAATATAAGGCTTAGGTGTCTATGCTCAGTCACAGGAATCAGTAATTAGGCTATCCAACCGTGACTGTCCAATATTCTGGTCAGTTGACCATCCTCACTTGGAATACCAAGACACCATAATGTTTTCATGTTTGGTCCGTTTGTTACAAGCATCTGGGAATACAGTTGACATTAACTTTTGTATGGTCATTAATGAGTTAAAATCTGTTGACTAAAGATCAAGACCGAGATCAAGTCCTATATTTTCAACACTTTTGTTGCTAAAATCAACAAGAAACAAACACAACTGAACTATATTGTTATATAAACACGACACAGTTGTGCACAATCCAACACCAAAACACCAAAACAAAACTCAGGCGCAACCAATGAAACACAAACATCATTATCAATATCAATATATACAACCAACTTTCTCCAACCAGGGACACCATCAATCACACAACACAATCGGGCACAACCCGACACCTCACCTGATTGGACACAACCTGCCCCATGACCAGCATAACACAATCACAACACAGTACAACCCATTGTCAAATGAACAGCACAATAAGGCATAACCCAAAATCAAACTAGCATATCACAACCAGCCACAACAAGACAAAAAACCACCGGAACACAACCGACTATAAAACTAAAAACAACATAATCAACATAATCGAGCACAACCCTACGATAAACAAAGACAACAAATCCGACAAATCCAAACCAAACATAACACACTGTTAAATAAATACATTTCAGGCAGAACCAGCAATACACAACAAGACTGTGACACCAATATACCCAAACAACTCTCTCCAACCAAAGACACATCAAACACACAACACAATCGGGCAAAACCCGGTACGTCACTTGATTGTGCACAACATGCCACCCGGATAGCATAACACAATTACAATATTACATTGTACAACCCATTGTCAAATTGGCATAATACAATATGGTACAACCAAATAGCAAACAAACATAACGTAACCATGGACAACCAGACAAAAACCACCGAAATCCATCGGACTGCAAAACTAACACAACACAATCAGGCACAACCAATAGAACACAACCAAATTCTCGTACCAACATACCCAACGAGCTAACCCCCCCCCCCCCCAACTAGAGACAAACAAATATAAATCACACAACACTAGCATTCGAGCATCACCCATAACCTTACCCTATTGTGCACAATCTGCCACCTGACCAGCATGACACAATCACAACATTACATAACACAACACATTGTCATTAACTTAGCACAATAAGACATAGTTCAAAACGGTTTAGATCTGCACTTTTAACCAGCGACGATGTTGTGAATGTGATCTGAACAATTTGTTCGCAAACTTGTAGATTATCTAAACATATGATACTGCTAAAGTGTGTCGGACACACGCGTTTGATAAAAATGTCGTGGTTACAACTCGTGAAATAAGGAAAAAAAGAAAAATCGTACCTTCGAGGTTCCGACATTTTGTTACCCGTTTCGGTAACTACTTTGGAATGCATTACCAGTGTTATATGGGTTTTTATGTTGTTACTCGGAAGTTGTGACTATTGAAGTATCGTTGATCGCCATCGAAACCATACGTGCATATACGGCCTTGATATTCCAATCAGAGATTCTTCTGACGTTGCAGCTAGGATGATCATCCTCGGTTGCAGGAAAGAAAATGTGATTGTGATGAGGATCAGAATTAGGGCATTAAATTAGTCAATTACTCAGGTGCGAGTAGGTAATTACCAGTTTCGCCACCAGGTGGCTGATTCGGGGGAATTAACATGGCAGGGTATTACAAAATTCCCTTAAACCTGAATATGCATCAGTTTTAGTGGTTCACTTTTCATATTACCCTTATGTATCTGATAGTTATACAAATTAAAATATGTCCAGTAAAAGAAAATATTATATTCCCAACACAAGAAAAGATATTTCACTTTTTGTGGTTTTACAACATGGAGTCTATGGGGAATCTCCCCGACCTAGAAGTCACATTTTCAAAGAAAATTAATTTTTCAAAGTTGATAAACTCTTTTCAAAACCACTTTCGTAAGTGTAATTTTACATGTAGATTCCAAATATGACATCAGTTTGACTGAATTGTAAGTTTTTGATGACGTAAATCAAGATTATTTCTACTCGCATATGGGATATTGTTCGGGATAAACCCAGTCTCACTGAAATAAAAGATGTTCACGAACGAATTGGTTACGATTCTGAGTAAGTCAAATGTCGTGATAAGACGTCAATTTCAAATAACTTTATCAAGTTGAAATTGTTGAGCGTTTATTAAAAGATGGCAGCGCGAGGATGAGAGTACAGTAACACATTGGCTACAGTGAGCTCCTCTCTCATACCGGAATAGCCTGACAACGGAAAACCGTTGTTGTCACTAATGGAGGGCATAACCGTCGCTTATGTCCGCCATTTGTGACAACGATATCTGACTTAACCATTGTCATGCTTTTCTCAGGCTTTTTCTGTCTCTCCCTCTAGTATCACATCATCAAGATGGATAAACATAATATCCAATCCGACCGGGGGATAACTTGCTGTACATGTATATTCCATGATAAAATGAAAAATCAACATTAAAAAAATTAACAAATTATATCCCGACAAAAATTGAATAATTTAAAAAAAGAAAAATGTTAGAGTCGCACGTGGGATATAATTGCAGGGTCTATAGCAAGATGATCAGGCTAATATCATAGCCATGGTTTAATAAAAAAAAACATGTCACGAATTTAATGTTTGTTTCATATCGATACAATCAAATAATATACATACAATTCGTGCAAAATTGTTCAAAATACAATTGTATGACATAAAATTGTGATTATTATCTTCCTGCTAGGCCAATGACACTTGTTATTCGTAATACGTATATTATATTCGTAATGACATATCCCAACTGCTCAGATGAGAACAGTCTAGATTACAGTGGCCCTATAAATTTTTTGAAGTTTAACATGAGTTGTATAATCCTTTTAGTCCTATAATACCGGCCATGCTTAATTTGGTTTAAAATTCCAATAATCCCCCTCCCCTTCGTTTTTATAAATTGTGCGACGTTATTTATTAATTTGATTGCACGATCTCATATCCGACGTTTGATGACTTACCTTATCTTTATTGTTTCAATTTTCATTTGATGTAAAAGTTATGTATTGTTACATCTTGGTAAATGCATACGTTCAACGGTATGTTTATAAACCTGGCTTTGATGATGTGGATAATCATTGTTGTTAAAACTGAAACAATGATCAGGCCGCGATACATCCTCGCCGTTGTCATGGCATTAGCTATGCTTTTGGTAAGTCAAGTTCATTTTTTGAAATTCAAAACTAAATAGCCACTAGAAAAAATACTTTAAAAGAAGGCCTTTCCATAGACAATAAAATGTAGGATAACGTATATATTTATCAGTCTAAAACTCAGACTAAACTGATAAACTACAAATACACTCTTAAAAAATATTACTTGGATTTCCTTATATTGAGAACTTGTACTACTCATTTTAAGTAAAAAATTACTTAAATAATCTTGAACTACTGAATAATTTTTAAGTAATTCAAAGTAATTATAAGTAATTTAAAACAATGATATATACAGGGTGTCAAATAAGTCCCGTCCCCCCTGCTACAACTAAAACCTTAATAGATGGTACCTAGTGTGATATACCATTGGGAAGATCATCCAAAGTTATGTTAACTCACCAACTCTCAAGTATTTTGGATGAAATTTACCTATATTTTTATGATGTCCTTTATGGCTAACGTATAGTCCTTAAAAGCAGCTTTTTGCGTCAAAATGACAAGGATATGACCTCAGAAATACGTCAAAAAGTTAATCTTTTTCGCATTCCACTTGTTAAAAAAAGGTTTTCAGCATTTTCCTTGCACCTCTATTTTCTACACATCTAACCCTATCCAGAAATTGGTTAAAGTCATTGCCATATACATGTTTAGTCAAGTTTCGGTCCTTTGACCTTTCTTATATCTGATTTCTAGGCCTATGGTCTCCTCAATTGATACAATGTAAAAATTTGTGAGATTGATTGACATGTGTCAGATATATGCCAATCAACATAACTTTGGAAGACCTTTCCAATGATATATCACACTTGGTACCAAATATCTTGGTTTTGGCTGTAGAGGGGGGACGGGACTTATTTGACACCCTGTATATTAATTCAAAAAAAATTAAAATGACTTCACAGGCACTCTGAATATATGGTGAATTTACTAATGCAAGGAGAGAAATTGAAATACTTACTGTAGTAATTGTAATACTCATTTACATAATTAAGCAATTAAAAAACTCAAAATGACAATATAAGTAAAACCTAAGTACTTGTAAAATGAAGTAAAACTAAGTATTTAACTTTAAGTAATTTTTATACTTGGGAAATACTCAAGTAATCCATTTTTAAGAGTGTAAGATTTGGCATTCAGGCAAGGTTTTAAAATGGGTATTTCAAATTTTCCAACATTGATCGAGAATGATTCGTAAATTTCGTTATCTTCTCGTAAATCTTCTTTTACGTTTTCTAGCTAAATGGAGAAATTTTTCTTCATCCTAGATTAGATAAGCTATTCATGATTTAATTCATAATTTCAATAAATAAAAAATGAGAGTTCGCTTTTCGTGTTCGCTTTGCTTCATGACTTTAAAAGGCGCAACTTTATTATGGGGTGGACTAGGCCGTGGTAGATGGTCAGACTCATTGAAATTCCATGCTTAGACTCATTGAAATCGAGTTATTTCAGCTGAGACCATGGCCACAATATGCATCATGATAAACCATGACATCTCATTTCTTCTCAGCCCTTCAGGTAAAACAGAAAGATGCTATGAGTATCAGAATGACAATATGTGTTATTCTGGTATTTTAGTCTCTTTCTCCACTGCCACGATCATGTGACAGAACATAACTGATAGAAAGCCATTCATTGTATAATTTAGTATACGTCAATATTATACTCTGATTTTACATTTAGGCATGTGCCAAATCGAAACCATCCTGTGTAATATTGTATGAAGCGATAGTGGAAGACGCCTCCTCGTCGATCAATGCGAGGGACGTCCCCAAGACAGATGTGCGCAAGTTCGTCAGACGAGGTAAGATCAAGACCGTTGGTAACTTTATACATTCTGAATTCATGTAATTACATTGCAACTGACTTCTTCAATAAATGTTTAATTATTTGATTAAAATGCAAAATACATATTGTGGTCCATGCTCCATTCTACCTATATTTCATCGCATGCTCTTTTCCCATGGGTATCAGAATACCACGTTGTCTTTCCTTTTGGCTAGGAAATGTCTTTTAAGAAACACGCTGACTAATGTAAAAAATATGAATATAAATATGGACATCCAAAAGCATGCTTCCTATAACAAGAGCTAAGAAAAGTCACTTAAAATGATTCAATTATTACTGTATGTATGTAAATATATTGTGTAACTGTATTAAACTGAAATAAAAAAAACTTTAGAAAATGTAGAAAATGTTCCAATATCATAGACCACGCCTTTACCGTCGACAAGTTCCAGTGACAAAATATACCGTAGTACACTTTAGATGTACGGTGTCACTATTTAACCGATTTGAAGCAAAGTCAATGATGTAGGTTTGATGTAGGTTTTAAAAAATAATCTGAGGAATGCATTAAGGATCTCATGTTTGATTTTTTGAGTATTCGTTGAGGAAGACATATAGCTTTCTAATAACGGTAAAAGACTTTCGAACAATGCTCGATTTTTTCGTAGTCAATCTACCCATATAATTGGTCTGTTGGAAAAAATTATGTTTTTACACATTTCCTTTGATCATTTCCTCCCCTGTCGTTAAGAGTATCTTTGCTTCAAATATATTAAATAGTGATATCGTACATCTTAAGTGTAATTCGGTATATTTTGTCACTGTACCTTGTCGATGGTTAGGCGTGATAGACGTAACAATTGTTCTTGTGTAGTAAAGGGCACCCCGCCGCCAACAAGTGATCCTAAGTTTGGACGTGACGTTGATTTTCCAGAGTGTTCTCAGAGACGAGGTGAGATTCACTGTTGAGATTTTTAAGTTGTTAAGTAAATACTAATATATATAGATATTTGTAGACGACACCGAATTACCCAGTTAATCTAATTTCATGTTCCCTTCCAAGAGAAGACTCTTGCATGAGAACTTGCAAACTCTTGAATGTCTAGAAATTCCTTTTGAAATGTCATGGTCCATTCACGGTCGATTGTGTCGTTGAATTTTTAGTTAAAAAATTATTATTGTATATATAAACTTTAATTACGTTTTTACATTTTTTTCCAGGGACAATATAACTTTTCTGAGTATATATGATTTTAAGAGGGATAATATGATTTTATTTCCCAGGGAAAACAGTAGTATTATGGAGCAAAGTGGGATATCCGGGAAGGAAACGAAGGGCGTTGCCGATGATGAGGTCGTCCATGATGAGACGCGCGCTAGAGAATCACTAGAAGACGCAGCCCAATTTGCGTTACCAGTTGGAAACTTACAGTTAAATTATGAATGTAATAAAGTACGTTACTAGATGATATAGCAATATTTTTATAGTTATGTTTGTGCATTGTATGTCACCTGACAAGTGTCTTGTGTAACATCTATGGTAGAAGAAGTGAGTAACTTTGATATTACTTGGTGTTACCGAGCAGGCGTGACCCAATACCAACACTGAACTTTGGGAGACCCCCCCCTAATCTATGTCAGGAAATAAGAACGTCATGTTATGTATCCTCATTTGATATTCATCATTGAATTTTCGGATTAATTCAAAATACATGGTTCGCGGCAAAAGTGGAAAACATGACTGTCAGAATTTACCATATTGCCATTGCCATTGGCAGCCATGCAGCTGATGCGTTCCCTTTGGCAGCATTGAAGTTAGACAATATACTGTACCTAAAGCTTGGATCACATTTGATCTGTGGCAGCCACTCGACGGCCATAGGTTCTCAAAATCGAGAGAAATAGCAATACAATTTCAATATTGATTTCGTGAAGCTACGACCGACGTACGCCCTCCGTAGAGCAATTGTAACTGAGGAATACTTAAAGTCCCCATCTAAAGTTTAAACCACTTTGGCTTATATTGTAGTCTTACCCAATGTTATCAAAGTGTGATATGTGAAACTTTTTTTTTAAATTTCAAAAAGTGGTTTTTGATAGAATTTTTGTTCCAAAATTTGTGAATTTATTTAAAACTAACTTTTAGAGGTCACACATACCTTTAATTAGCCACAACTCATACCAATGCATAGCATTCATCCTCGCATGTTTTTTTGCCGAAAAAATTAAGAAAATCGGTTCATAAATAAGCGAGAAATGAACGCATTAAAATGGTTCCGAGAAAAATGCATTTAAAAATTCTAGTTCTCATAGAAACCAATGGTACAATGATATCTAAAACATAATATATTCTTCCTTTTAACCTGGTTAGACAATCAACATTGGTATATTATTGAAGTCTAGCATATTTAGAAAAGATTGACATCGAAGAAAAAATTTCAATTTTTTTCAAAAGGTTTTTGCTACCTTAGTGACATCACTAATGGTGCAAAATATTTTTGATATGCTAAAACATTGAAGTGGCCCATTAAATATGGCATTTTATTATTGAAATAGTGTGTCCTTTGATCAATCTTTGCATTGGTGTTAAAAAGATTATCTTTTTCGAAATGCATTAAGAAATATTTGATGATTAAAAAATTTCAACTTTTTTTGAAAAATGGCGGGAAATTTGAATATTTGAGAAATGAAATGCTCACAACTTTTTTTTCAAAATTTTTTTTCTTTCAAAAATCTCTAGGATAACTTTTTAAGTCATGACAAATAGTAAATGAATGATAAAAAAATATTTTCAAACTTTAGACGGGGACTTTAAGAGGGACTGATATCATAACATGGGGGATAAACCCAATATACAATCCGACCGTGTTATATCCTGTACAACTTGTATTTGCCATGATAAAATGAGAAAAAAACAAATAAAGACCCCGTCAAATATTGAATACAGTAATACAGGAATAAAACAAATATAAGAGTTGTATGTGGGTTTTATGATGGGTATATAGCAAGTATATTATCAAAGTGCTTTGTACAGCAAATAGTGCTAATATCATAGTGATCGTGGTTTAAAAAGGAGTTATGCCTTGGTCTCATTTGCTCCAATTTTCACTACGGCGCCCGACCGATTGAGTATTTTGTGCAAAATTGAATACGATGAATCGGAGCAAATTTGACTCAGGCATTACTCATCAGGGAACGATATCATCCGAGATACACTCCCCTCCATAAGTTTGGCAACCTTTTTCCCCCATTGAACTACGTGTTAAAGCCTCTTTACCTTTGAATTTTTATTTACTTAACCTGCGATGGAAATACTTATACTATTAATGGAAACGTAATTTGACTTTAATTCCAATACCTCCAAATTTTCTCAATTTTTTCCTCAATTACAATAGGTCGAAAATTGATGATAAATTTGATGAATTTTTTTAGTTATTCAAAGGATTTTTTGGTTGATTTTAAAAAAGTGTTCTAAAAATTAAAACAAAATCCCCCAAAATAGATAAAAATCAAGATAAACCTTTTATTTCATTAATAAGATACTTTTTTAGAATCAACCAAAATTTCCTTTGTACAATTACAATATTGAGAGACTTAAACATGTTGTGTTTATGTCGCTTTGTTCCAATTAGGTTCGGAAAGATGTTTCATTTCACTCTGGAAACATGGTACCAAGATCAAAACAAGTATTTGATGTGTTTTCTAAAACAATATAGATGAAAGTATATTTTTCAAATCATATTGTTACCATTCAAAAGATGACCATTAAATTGACGATGTGTTAAATTTTTAGATTTTATTTATGACTTGTTTAAGAGAAACGTGTGTTCAAATGCTCTCCATATCGATACCACTCCTTTGAACATGTACTCGGGTTGATGTCCATATCATCCCCGACATCCCTATAATCCCAATATCATCTATGATATTATCTCTATATTATATCCCAAATACTATAGTATGTGATTTATCACTTTGACCATGTTTAAACGTATAAACACAACATGTTACTTTAATATTTGTTTTATATCGATACAATCAAATAATATGTACATCGAATCGCTCTTATTGGGACAAAATTGTAAAAAAATATAATTGTAATATAAAATTGTAATTATTAACAGTCCAAGCCAATAACAAAAGTTATTACTAAAACGTATATTATATTCATATTCATATGTCCCTTAATCTATCTGTTCTTTGAGCAGTTTACAGTGGACCTCACTCTCTATGTGATGTTACATTTGATTTGATACCCCCCCCCCCCATTCGTTTTTTAATATGCAGCGTTATTTATTGATTTAATTGCACGGACTAATATCCGACATTAATGATGTGCCTTATCTTTCACTGTTCCACAGCTGGATGACTCTAACTGCAGTTAGCGTCATTCAAGATGGTTACCGAAATTCTTTCGTTTTCGACAAACCTCCGATTTCAGCTAAACTAAGCTGAATCTTGATTCTAAAAGTTTCGTCATGCAAAATAATAAAACTATGATTGTAAAAAAAACAAATAAATGCCCAAACACCTGCAATATTAGAGAATTTGAATGAAAACGCCTTCACATCGCGGTTGTTAGAGCAGGTATATGGTTGTTTACAATCGTAGCTTTTTTAGTTTGCATGGCGAAACTTTTAGAATCCAGATTGAGCTTAGTTGAGCTGAAATCGGAGCTTTGTCGAAAACGAAAAAATTTCGACAACCATCTTGAATGACGCTATCTGCAGTTGGAGTCATCCAGTCATCAACGATATTGTCGTCAGCTTGACGGGTGGGCGGCGGGCGGGCGGGCGATGTCTCAATATCTTGTCATCGCGATTCCAAGAAAACCACTGGACGGATTAACTTCAAATATTCACACATGTTACATGGTAAGAAGTTCTCGAGTTTATAAACTTTTCGGCGGCCATCTTGCATTCTGGTGGCCATTTCGGAAGTTTTTAGATAAATATTGTCATCGCGATTCCAGGAAAAGCACTCAACGGATTTTCTTCAAATGTTCACACATGTTACCTGGTAAGAAGTTCTAGAGCTGATTAACTTTTCAGCGGCCATCTTGCATTCTGGCAGCCATTTTGGAAGTTCTTGAATAAATTTTGTCATCGTGATTCCAGGAAAAGCACTCGGCGGATTTACTTCAAATTTTCACACATGTTACATGCTAAGAAGTTCTAGAAGTGATTAACTGTTCGGTGGCCTTCTTGCTTTCTGAGTCATCAAGCCCACACTGCTATGTATTAGGTACGATATTGTTCACCCTGTGGAGTTTTTAGAAGTTTTTAGATAGATATTGTCATCGCGATTCCAGGAAAAGCACTTGACGGATTTACTTCAAATGTTCACACATGTTACCTGGTAAGAAGTTCTAGAGCTGATTAACTTCTCAGCGGCCATCTTGCATTCTGGTGGTCATCTTGGAAGTTTTTAGACAAATCTTGTCATCTCAATTCTTCGGAAACCACTTAACGGATTTACTGAAAATTTTCACGCATGTTACATGGTAAAAAACTCTAGAGCTACTTAACTTTTCGGCGGCCATCTTGCATCCTGGCGGCCATCTTGGACGTTTTTGGATAAATCTTGTCATTGCGATTCCAGGAAAAGCACTTGACGGATTTACTTCAAATTTTTACACATGTTACATGCTAAGAAGTTCTAGAAGTGATTAACTGTTTGGTGGCCATCTTGCTTTCTGAGTCATCAAGCCCACACTGCTATGTTTTAGGTACGATATTGTTCACCCTGTGACTTGTTCATTTCAAAGTTTAAAGAATTGTATTATTAGATATTGATAAATGTATACGTTCGACAGGATGGGTATAAAATTGTATTTGATGATTTTGATAACCATTGTCTTGTGAGAGTTGCTACTGAAACAATGGCCAGTCCACGATACCTCTTCGCCGTAGTCACGATATTAGCCGTGCTTTTGGTAAGTCAAATTAAGTTTGTCTATAACTAAGAACTAGCATTAGTGACCACTGGGAAAAATATTTTAAAAAGAAGGCCTACTTCAATCATGAACATAACATGTAGGATAACGTATATTTATATGAATCTAAAACTCAAACTAAACTATGAGAAGTCTACAAATTAGTTTAGGCATACCCAGATACAGGTGTAAAAGGGTAGGAGGTCCTATTAATTTATGGCTTACTCTCTATTGATTTATATGGTGACCTCTTTCCCTTATCATCTTATACACAATCAGGGCCAGTAAGGGCCTTTAAAAAAGGGGGCCATAATCCCTTGGGGACCATAATTTCTTTCACACCGGCAATGTGTGAAAATAGGTATTTTAAGTTTTCAAACACTATTTGAGAATAGTTAGCAAAGGTTATTCTTCATCTTAGATAAATTATTCATGATTACTATCTTTATCTCAATAAATATAAATAATGCCGTGGGTACTGGGCTCACGTGTTGTAGCTAAAAAGTGAATTTTCTGTGACAAAATGGTGGCCATTTCGAAATTAGGCAATCTAATCAACCAGGAGTTATAAGGTGGTTTCCTTTATTGATGACGAACAAAAGTCATTAAAACGGGAGTCCTATCAACATAGATTTTGAAACTTGCCACTATTATTGACAGACGCGTGGACAGATAGACGGACAAGTTAGTCAAATGAGAGTTCGATTTTTGTGTTCGCTTTGCTTCAATGCTTTATAAGACAAACTCCATGGTATGGACTAGGCGGTGGCGGTGGTAGGTGGTCAATTTCATTGAAATCGAGTTATTTTCGCAGTTCACAGTGTGTGCCATTCTCATAACTTAAGACTCTTTCCCAGCAAAGATCATGTGGCAGAACATAACTGACAATTATTCATTGTATATTTTATAAAGCCTCAGTAGCATTTGCCCTACGACGGGCGTACGATGGCCATATTTTAACAAAATCGATATGAAAAACCTACATCGTACTGCTTATCCCTATTTTTTATGCTACATATTTCAAACTCTCAATTTTGCATCAGGAAGCTACGGTCCCGGCCCCATGCGGTTACAGTAGATCAAATGTGACTGAGGCATGAGTATGGATTATATAAACTCAGTCTGATTTTACATTTAGGCATGTGCCAAATCACAAGAATACCATGGAACAGAACACTCTGGGGCAAACGTTGGAGATGATACCTCGTCCGATGTGAGGGATGTTCTCAGGAGAAGCAAGTTTACAGATGTCAGTACTCAAAAACCCGTAAGTGAAGGTAAGATTTTTTAATAATTTTATTTAGCGCTTGTTTTGTATGCGCGCTATAGCGTTCACGGTTACGTTTTGAAAAATATGGCTAGCTTAAACTCTCTATTGTCGGCCACCATTTTTTGGTTCATGTGGAATTCATATTAAGAATTATTTACGATCATTCAAATGTTTACATCACATGAGAATTATTTGATTCATGTAAAATGTGAGTAGGTCAAAATAGCACATTTCTATTTTTAAACTGACCGAATTATCAATTCACCTGTCATCATAGAACTTTGTTTGTACATCCTTCAAGATCGGTCCTTCACCGCTTTCATAGCAGCTCATGTAGTAGCTCAGCTAATGTAATGCAATGAATTACTCTTGGTCAAGGATGTGTTTGTATAATATTTTGAACAACAATCTATCCATCAATATCATCATCAATATTGAGACAGAGAAATGAATGCTCAAATCCCTGCAGAAGTGTCTCCTTGCTCTTGATCTTTTTTGCTTTCAGTTGGGGATCCAAGGGGGGGAAGGAGACGAAGAGCGTCGCCGATGATGCGGTCTATGATGAGACGCGCGCGCTAGAGAAGCACTAGAAGACACAGCCCCATTTGGAATTTTGATGTCAACGAGTTGATGTTGTTACCAGTTGGAAACTGTAATGTTAATTATGAATGTAATAAAGTACGTTACCAGACGACATAGCAAAACCTATTCATATTTACATGTATTGTTTGTGCATTGTAATAAGTCACCTGACAAGTGTCTTGTGTAACATCTATGATAGAAGTGAGTAACTCCCGTAATTCTTTGATATTACTTGGTGTTACCCAGTAGGCGTGACCGAATACCAACACTGAACTTTGGGAGATCCCGCCCCCCCCCCCCACCTAATCTATGGCAGGAAATAAGAACGTCACGTTATGTATCCTCATTTGATATTTATCATTGAATTTTCGAATTAATTAAGAAATATAGACCAAAGAGCAGGGTTACTAGTTTCGAATAACACCCCGATGGTCTCAGCACAAACGTTTTCTGTACCCCAAACGACCGAAGGGAGTGAGGGGTTCGAAAGCTTTTGTGCCGAGACCAGCTGGGTGTTATTCGAAACTAGTAACCCTGCTCTGAGGTCTATATTACGATTCGAACATGAAAACTCACCAAATTGTTTCGAATATTCATCATGGTCCGCCATTACTACGACCCACCGTTATGACGTCACACATTACACGTATTAACTGGGTTATTGATCTCGAATATAACTCAGCTGAAGCATTGACTTTGTTTACAGTTTATAGAAGGCGTGAATACAGTCATGTTCGAAGCTGTAATATAAACTTACCGACTGAGATGTCCAAGTTCATATTTTTTAGTCCATTCTCGTGATTTCTCAGTATGTGCCTCAGAGCCACTCAAACTATTAACAGTAAGTAAACTGTGTATAAACAAGCCATAAAATGACAAATCCAGAACAGGAACGTGGTCATATTGTAAATAATAAGGCTTCAAACGCAATGTCGTTAGACGACTACGTATGAATTCTATGAACGGTAACGTATTGTATTAGATGTACATTAGATATTTAGCGGACGGTTACGTGCATGTACATCTTTCAAGTCAAGGTTGCTAGTTCTGATAGCCTCTTTCCATGTTATTGTTATAATGGGTAAGAAATGGAATATTGAATTGCTTATATTTGTTTTCAGTACTTGCAAGAGACGCTCTTGTTTGAGCCTCTATAGGGCAAGGAAAAATTGTGTCTTGCTTTATTTATGAAACCAATTTAAGTCAAAAAGATAGCAATGAAGAGGCAAAAGAAGAATTAGTATCAAGTACTGATGAATATGAGAAAATTAATAACAATGAATCTGAGATACATATTTGAACGAGGTTCGCGTAACCGTCAATCAACTTTTTGCGTAACCGCAAATTAAAAATACAATATTATGGCTTAAGTAGAACATATTAAGTGGTTTCCAATGCTCAATTGGCTTTTTATGATCGTATGTAGGTTACATCTGTATACCCAGAGGTCGTTAGGCAATGTAGACCATGCCCTAACGACAAAAATAAACAAATTACTAAAGTTTGTGTAGTTTTGAATTTCAAACTCAACAGTTTTTCGCTTATTTCATGTTATCCCCGGGCATCAATTTGCAAAGAATACGTTCAAAATATACATTACTAAATGCATCACCGAATGCAATGCCTACAAAAATCGTCCATCCTTTCATTGATACACAGTAGAAGAAAATAATGCACCAACCTTAGTTTTCTGTTCCATCGCGGCCATTTTATTTGATAAATCAGCCCTCCGTAGAGCAAATGTAACTGAAGAATACTTAAGAGGGACTGTTGTCAATTTGATTTTTGGTTTGGTTTTGAACTTTTGGTTGATTTTAAAAAAGTGTTCAAAAAATTAAAACAACCCCCCCCCCCCAAAAAAAAATAGATAAACAAGATACTTTTTTAAAATCAACCAAAATTTCCTTTGTACAATTACAGTATTGAGAGACCTAAACATGTTGTGTTTATGTCGTTTTGTTCCAATGAGGTTCGGAAAGATGTTTCATTTCACTCTGGAAACATATACCAAGAAGAAAAGTATTTGATGTGTTTTCTAAAAACAATTTATAGATGAAAGTTTTTTTAAAAATTATATTGTTACCATTAAAAAGATGACCAAAATTGACGATATGTTTAATTTTTAGATTTAATTTATGACTGGTTTAAGAGAAACGTGTGTTCAAAAAGTTCTCCATATCGATACCACTCCTTTGAACATGTACCCGGGTTGATGTCCATATCATCCCCGACATCCCTATAATCCCAATATCATCTATGATTTCATCCCTATATTATATCCCAAATACTAGATATAGTATGTGATTTATCACTCTGACCATGATTAAACGTATAAACACAACATGTCACTTTAATATTTGTTTCATATCGATACAATCAAATAATATGTACAGTACATCAAGTCGCTCTTATTGGGACAAAATTGTAAAAAAAAAATTGTAATATAAAATTGTAATTATTAACAGTCCAAGCCAGTAACAAAAGTTATTATTAAAAACGTATATTATATTCATAATTGCTAAGTACACCATGATATGTCCCTTAACCTATCTGTTCAAACGGGAACAGTTTACTGTGGACCTCTCTCTATGTGATGTCACACTTGATTTGATACCCCCCCCATTCGTTTTTTAATATGCGGCGTTATTTATTGACTTATATCCGACATTAATGACTTGATCTTTCTCTGTTCCACAGCTGGATGACTATAACTGGAGTTAGCGTCATTCAAGATGGTTACCGAAATTCTTTTGTTTTCGACAAACCTCCGATTTTAGCTAAATTAGGCTGAATCTTGATTCCGAAAGTTTCGCCGTGCAAAATAAAACACAAATAAATGCCCAAACACCAGCAATATTAGAGCATTTGAATGAAAAGGGCATCACTTAGCTGAAGTTGATGATGACAACTTCAGTTAGAGTCATTTTAAGTGAAGCTATTTTCTTTAAAATTCACCCATATCGCGGTTGTTAGAGCAGTTATGGGTGGTTGTTTACAATCGTAGCTTTATTAGTTTGAATGGCGAAACTTTTGGAATCCAGATTCAGCTTAGTTTAGCTAAAATCGGACGTTTGTCGAAAACGAAAGAATTTCGGTAACCATCTTGAATGCAGTTAAAGTCATCCAGCTGTGGAACAGTGAAAGATGGCAAGTCATTAATGTCGGATATACGAGTAGGTCAATAAATAACGCAGTGGAACAGTGATCTTTAATGTTTCAATTTTTATCGTACCTAAAAAGGTACAATATTGTCGTCAGCTTGACGGCTGGGCGGCGGGCGGGCGGGCGGCGGGCGGGCGGGCGGGCGGGCGGGCGGGCGGGCGGGCGACGTCTCACTATCTTGTCATTGCGATTTCAAGAAGACCAATGGACGGATTTACTTCAAATTTTCACACATGTTAC
Organism: Owenia fusiformis; assembly: GCA_903813345.2. Classification (NCBI taxonomy): domain Eukaryota; kingdom Metazoa; phylum Annelida; class Polychaeta; order Sabellida; family Oweniidae; genus Owenia; species Owenia fusiformis. Next base: position 17,372,728 of record CAIIXF020000003.1, read on the forward strand.
ATGGTAAGAAGTTCTCGAGCTTATTGACTTTTCGGAAGCCATCTTGTATTCTGGTGGCCATTTCGGAAGTTTTTAGATAAATATTGTCACCGCGATTCCAGGAAAAGCACTTGACGGATTTATTTCAAATGTTCACACATGTTACATGGTAAAAAGTTCTAGAGCTTATGAACTTTCGGCAGCCATCTTGGATTCTGGCAGCCATTTTGGAAGTTCTTGAATAAATCTTGTCATCATGATTCCAGGAAAAGCACTCGACGGATTTATTTCAAATTTTCACACATGTTAACGAGCTGATTAACTTTTCGGCGGCCATCTTGCATCCTGGCGGCCTTCTTGGACGTTTTAGATCAATTTTGTCATCGCGATTCCAGGAAAAGCACTTGACTTATTTACTTCAAAAGACCACGTGCAGTATCTGTATGGCAAGTGATTTTAGACAGTCATGTCTTTCACCATGAGTACTTTCTGGCCATAAATACAGTGGCTTTTATTTTATTTTTATTAAAACAATATGTTTTCTTTCAAGTGAAGTCCCCATGATAGTAAAATATCAATCCAACTCTCTGAAAAATTATGGATTAGGACCCCACCTTGGCACCTTTTTGAAAAATGTTAGGCTTATGATTTTCTAGAAAAGAGGATCTTGTCTTTCTCAATTTAAACATATCGAAAGTCTCCCCTACACTATATTAACAATTTCTGAAAAGGGGATGGATATTGAAATGAGTTAAAGTTAAAGACCACATATCCCATGTTATTTTCTTATGGGAAAACTCGTGCTATCCATTGTTTTCAGCATAATTAGGGTCATCGAAAATTGATATCTTCAAAACTAGACTTTCAATACCATTCTATTTTTGAACATGTCTTAGACCCCTTGTTGAATAATGTTTTCATACAATAAAAATCAGAAAAAGAAGATCCTCTTTTGAGTAAATAGGTTCAATATTTTGAAATGTTGACATGGGGTCCCTATTCATAATTTTTCGAATTGTTTAATTTGTATTTTTATCATCATGGGTACTTCACTTGAAAAGAAACATATTGTTTTAATAAAAACCACTGTATTAATGCCCAGAAAGTAGTCATGGTGAAAGATATGACCGTCTAAAATCACTTGCCATGCTGCACGTGGTCTTCTTAACACATGCGTTACATGCTAAGAAGTTCTAGAAGTGATTAACTGTTCGGTGGCCATCTTGCTTTCTGAGTCATCAAGCCGACACTGCTATGTTTTTAGGTACGACATTGTTCACCCTGTGCCTTGTTTTTTTAAGTTTATAGAATTGTATTATTAGATATTGATAAATGTATACGTCCGGCAGGATGGGTATAAAATTGTATTTGATGATTTTGATAACCATTGTCTTGTGAGAGTTGCTACTGAAACAATGGCCAGTCCACGATACCTCTTCGCCGTAGTCACGATATTAGCCGTGCTTTTGGTAAGTCAAATTAAGTTTGTCTATATAACTAAGAACTATAGCATTAATGGCCACTGGGAAAAAAGAAGGCCTATTTCATGGACATAACATGTAGGATAACGTATTTTTATATCAATCTAAAACTCAAACTATACAATGAGAAGACTATAAATTAGATTAGACATACCCTGATACTGGCAATGTTTGAAAATGGGTACAAGTATTTTAAGTTTTCAAACATTGATTGAGAATAGTTAGTAAAGGTTATTCTTCATCTTAGATAGATTACATATTCATGATTACTATCTTTATCTTATTTATATAAATAATGCCACGGGTACTGGGTTGACGTGTTGTAGCTAAAGAGTGAATTTTCTGTGACAAAATGGCGGTCATTTCGAAATTAGGCAATCTTTTCAACCAGGAGTTACAAGGTGTACTTGGAGGTTTCCTTTATTGATGACGAACAAAAGTCATTAAAACGGGAGTCCTATCAACATAGATTTTGAAACTTGCCACTATTATTGACAGACGCGTGGACAGATAGACGGACAAGTTAGTCAAATGAGAGTTCGATTTTTGTGCTCTTTGCTTCATTGCCTTATAAGACAAACTCCATGGTATGGACTAGGCGATGGCGGTGGTTAGTGTTCAATTACATTGAAATCGAGTTATTTTCGCAGTTCACAGTGTGTACAATTCTCATAACTTAACACTCTTCCCTAGCAAAGATCATGTGGCAGAACATAACTGACAATTATTCATTGTATACTAAAGCCTTAGTACACAGTCAGCACTATCAATGGTATAGTGAATAGATCTCTAATAAGTAGAGAAAAAGTATTTTATCTATAAAGGTAGAGTATACCATTGATAGTGCTGACTTTGCCTCAGTATTATTTGCCCTACGACGGGCGTATGGTGGCCATATAAATACAAAATCGATATGACAAATCTACATCGTACTGCTTATCCCTATTTTAATGCTACATATTTCAAACTCTCGATTTTGCATCAGGAAGCTACGGTCCCGGCCCCATGCGGTTACAGTATATCAAATGTCACTGAGGCATGAGTATGGATTATATAAACTCAGTCTGATTTTACATTTCTAAGGCATGTGCCAAATCACAAGAATACCATGGAGCAGAATACCCTGGAGCAAACGTAAGAGATGATACCTCGTCCGATGTGAGGGACACGAGAAGCAAGTTAACAGATGCCAATCCTGAAACATTCGTATGCCGAGGTAAGATTTTTTAAATTATTTTTTTATTTAGCGCTTGTTTTGTATGCGCGCCATATACATTACTGTATTAGCGTTCAGGGTTACGTTGTGAAAAATATGGCTAGCTTAAACTCTGTATTGTCGGCCACCATTTTTTGTTCATGTGGAATTCATATTAAGAATTATTTACGATCATTCGAATGTTAACATCATTATGTGATTCATGTAAAACGTGAAGAGTATGTCAAAATAGCACATTTTTATTTTTAGATTATTTTAACTTTATTGTTTTTTGTATAGTTTGTTGACCGAATTATAAATTTACCTGTCATCATGGGACTTTGTTTGTACATCCTTCAAGATCGGTCCTTCACTGCTTTCATAGCAGCTCATGTAGTAGCTCAGCTAATGTAATGCAATGAATTACTCTTGGTCAAGGATGTGTTTGTATAATATTTTGAACAACAATCTATCCATCAATATCATCATCAATATTGAGACAGAGAAAAAAATGCTCAAATCCCTACAGATGTGTCTCCTTGCTCTTGATCTTGATCTCTTGAATTTGTTTTCAGTTGAGGATACAAAGGAATGGGGAAGGAGACGAAGAGCGTCGCCGATGATGCGGTCTTTGATGAGACGCGCGCGCTAGAGAAGCACTATAAGACACAGACCCATGTGGAATTTCGATGTCATCGAGTTGATGCTGTTACCAGTTGGAAAATGTACTTTTATATATGGATGTAATAAAGTACGTCACCATACGACATAACAAAACCTATTTATATTATGTCATTCATGACCCTCCCAAGGGGGGGGGGGGGCATGGACCCCACTGGATCCACCAACTGTAACCTCTTTAACTAATTAGTTCACTATGTAGCTGGAGCTCTTTAACGGGATAAAACAAACTATTAGAAATGGTAGGCCTGGTAGCCTATAGTAAATTCTAGAACAGTATCAAAAATCCCAATTTTTGATTAACACATCCTCGATAAACAACGCAAATATTTTTGTTCACGATATTTTTACAAAGGTGGTTATCTATTGTTTGTTGACGCATAAGAACGAGTAGATAAATCTTTCAACTTATCTTTAGCGTACTAGAGGGGGTCGATTTGACTTACAAGTACAGTAAAACCTGAGTTAGTGAACACATCTCTCTTCTAGTGAACACCTATCAACAGTGAATTTTTTTTAGGCAAAACATATTTCTCCCATTGACTCCCATGTTAAACTATAATCCTACTGTGAACACCTACCTACTGTGAACAGTGAACACTAGATCTTGGCAAAATCAATTGAATTATCTTGTCTCTAGTGAACAATAAATCAGATATAAGATTTCTCGCTGATTTTCTGCAACTGCCTTATCAGAGGTAAGCAGTTTATTTTTATATTACCTGCCAAAAAATAATCAAAAGATCAATTTCAGATGTTGATTTCCTTTTCTGTTGAAACAGGTGTGCCTAATTATAATTCTTAATAAGCTTTGTTTTTATAAGACAGGATATTCGTCTAGTATCGATTGTTATTGAGATAATCTGGTTAACTATAAAAGGATGAACCCTGGAACCATTCAGAATCGGATGCCAGTCAGTCAAAGATAAGTCAGTTTATATAACATTACATCAAACCCAAAACTTATCGCTAGAGTGTAATAGGTTATCAATGGTAGAAAATACAAATTAAATTGATTAAACCCTCCCCTCTTTAGCCTAGTTTAATAACTGGTCTCTTTGTATAATACGGCAGAATGCCGCGAAATCAAATGCTTGCTCTGGTGAACACCTACAACAGTGAACATTTTTTCTCGGCAAAAAATGTTCACTTTACACAGGTTTTACTATAGGCTACCATTGCAACGCACGTACGTTTGGTCCAGGATGAAGACTCATGCATGTACTAGGTTTTGTTCACTTTTCCGATCAGCCGCAACGTTAGCTACCCTTTACATTCGTTCATTTATATTATGTCATTCATGACCCACCCAAGGGGGGGGCATTGACCCCACTTGATCCACCAGCGGACTGTAACCTCTTTAACTAATTAGTTCACTATGTAGCTGGAGCTCTTTAACGAGATAAAACAAACTATTAGAAATGGTAGGCCTGGTAGCCTATAGTAAATTCTAGAACAGTATCAAAAATCCCAATTTTGATAAACACATCCTCGATAAACAACGCAAATATTTTTGTTCACGATATTAGGTGGTTATCTATTGTTTGTTGGCGCATAAGAACGAGTAGATAAATCTTTCAACTTATCTTTAGCGTACTAGAGGGGGTCGATTTGACTTACAAGTACAGTAAAACCTGAGTTAGTGAACACATCTCTCTTCTAGTGAACACCTATCAACAGTGAACGTTTTTAAGCAAAACCTTTTTCTCCAATTGACTCCCGTGTTAAAGTATAATCCTATAGTGAACACCTACCTACTGTGAACAGTGAACACTAAATCTTGGCAAAATCAATTGAATTACCTTGTCTCTTGTGAACATTAAATCAGATAATTTTTATATTACCTGCCAAAAAATAATCAAAAGATCAATTTGAGATGTTGATTTCCTTTCCTGTTGAAACAGGTGTGCCTAATTATAATTCTTAATAAGCTTTGTTTTTGTAAGACAGGATATTCGTCTAGTATCGATTGTTATTGAGATAATCTGGTTAACTATAAAAGGATGAACCCTGAAACTATTCAGAATCAGATACCAGTCAGTCTAAGATAAGTCAGTTTATATAACATTAAATCAAACCCAAAACTTATCGCTAGAGTGTAATAGGTTATCAATGGTAGAAAATACAAATTAAATTGATTATACCCTCCCCTCTTTAGCCTAGTTTAATAACTAGTCTCTTTGTATAATACGGCAGAATGCCGCGAAATCAAATGCTTGCTCTGGTGAACACCTACAACAGTGAACATTTTTTCTCGGCAAAAAATGTTCACTTTACACAGGTTTTACTGTATATAGGCTACCATTGCAACGCACATACGTTTGGTCCAGGATGAAGACTCATGCATGTACTAGGTTTTGTTCACTTTTCCGATCAGCCGCAACGTTAACTACCCTTTGCATTCGTTCGACTTCGCTTCTTAAAAGAGAGCTTCATCTTCAGCTTTTCTTCACATTGCCAAAAAGAGAAATTATATTGCAAAAATAGCAAGGAGCACTTAAAACACAAAACAAATTTGCCAAATTCATATTTTAATGTAGTGTAAAACCAAACAGTAACTCAATAAAATTAGCTAGTCCTAGGATTAAAACATGAATACTGATTTCACACGTTAAAGTAAACGTATGACGTTCATATACAAGAATATGAAGATTTTTCATAGTAATACAGGTGATCAACACCACTGGATAGATTGAGGTATAAAGGGAAGTTCCATTGTTTCTTTTAGGTGTAAGCATATTTCGTTACATTCGTCCCACTTTACGACGAAAGCAAGACTTTCGTTACATTTGTCTCACCTAAAGATAAAAGAAAGACTTTCGTTGCATTCGTCCCATGAGATAAAAGCAAACATTTCATTACATTTGTCCCACCTTAAGATAAAAGCAAGCATTGCGTTACATTTCGTTCCGCCTTAAAATAAAAGCAAACATTTCGTTACATTTGTCCCATCTTAAGATAAAAGATAAAAGCAAACATTTCGTTACATATGTCCCACCTTAAGATAAAAGCAAATATTTCGTTACATTTGTCCCACCTTAAGATAAAAGCAAGCATTGCGTTACAGTTGTTTCAGCTTTCGATGAAGGCAAACCTTTCGTTAACATTTGTTCCACCGTAAGATAACGTTTGTATCTCATATCGATAACAAACCGAATGTATCGAACTTATGACACGTTTATTGTAATATTAGCTGTAAATGATTAAACATTATCGTTTCAAAGTTTATTGAAATTCGACAAACTAAAGATTCGTTAATATGGAACGGGGAAGTTTTTTGCACTTGTCTTTAACGCTTGATATATTTTTGACAACAAAACTAATTTATGAAATCGTATATCATAAAATTTAAATCAAATACTACTGCTGTAGCTCCAGGTAGGAGCTTTCACTTGTACGATATTAATAATTCGACTAGTCCTGGCACAAATTAACGCCAAAGATGTCATCGAACACATCTGAAGCACAAGATGGTGAGCCGTCAACGACAGAGGTAACACCACTGGCAAAAGAAATGGAAGGTTCTGGTGATCAAAATCCCTCAACTGATCAAGTTTACCTCAAGAGACAATTAGGATTGCTCAGCTGTACAAGTTATATCGTAGGAGGGATCATCGGGACTGGGATTTTTGTCAGTCCAAAGGGAATCCTCAGAGAGTCAGGATCAGTGGGATTAGCATTGGTGTTATGGGCAGTGTCTGGTGTAATCAGTTTTCTCGGTGCTTTATGTTTTGCCGAACTGGGTAAGTACTAAGTAGTCTACACTTCCTTTAAACCCAGATTTGAATGAAATTATGGTCCAGAGCTTTTTGTATCCATCTTATACAGCCTTACCCCTTACCAGACCGACCATCTGAATAAAGTGTTGATTTATATGAACGGTGAGTACAATGCCAATACAAATCCCGGGGAAAGGCTAAGACCAAATACCTCTCTCCATTGGATTTACATAGGGCTGGGGCCTATTTGCAGTCTTCTAATTAGTTCATACTCAAATCAGAGGGTCAGTTATCATGCATAAATAGCATTTTGAGTCTATTTATTTTCGCTTGGCGAGGTTTCGTGAATGAAACGTTAATAAGGTACAACTATAAAATCATTTATCAATTTCTGAATTTCAAAAACTTTGAATTAGGAGTAGCTGTACCAAAATAAAATGTCACATATCAATTTCTGAATTTAAAAAAAACTTTAAATTATGAGTTCCTCTTTCTATAAATTGTCAATAAACTACATTCATTAAGATCATATTAACAATTAGTGAACGCATTCACCATTTAGTGCTCCATTAATGATTATATTGCAGGCTTGACTATTCGATCATCAGGGGGCTCCTACACGTACGTTAAGAAGGCGTATGGGGACCTTGCGGGATTCATATTCATATGGTTGGAGCAGTTCGTCAGACAGCCAGCGTCACAGGCTCTCAGGGCGTTGGCGGTCGGCCACTATCTGGCTCAGCCAATATATCCCACCTGTGTTCCGCCATATTTCGCCACACGCCTTATCGGAGCTGTTGTCTTCTGTAGGTTAACAATACAGTCTCAAATTTTCTACAGTACATCGTTGTCATATGGGATCTGCCCATTTAGCCCTTTGTTCAAACAAGCACCTCTAAAAATGTTTTTTTGCATGTGTTTTGTTCAACTTAGACACAGTGGGCTATGTTCAATTGTTGGAGGTCATGGTGGAGCTGCCGGTTTGTGATGTGTATGCAAATCTATGCAAATCTTCATGAAATTGAAAAATCCTAAGTTGCCTGACATGATCAAATTTTGGAATTTTTTGAGGGGTCTCCACCACAGTGATGAATAGTTTTATTCTGAATTAAAAAGCATTAGTTCATGTAACATGGATCAACATACATGATCAGTATCCCGATTTTCGTGCCAGTGAGTCGAGTTGGCGCGTAGCAAGATATGTACCTCATGAACGCTCTCCTCTAAGAACTGACAACATCTACTCCTCTTACCATATGTAAAAGTCCTATATTTTGGGATTTAGCAATTAGACCCATTTCCGACCTAATGGAAGGAAAAAAATTAAGCATGAACGGGCTTTAATGTTAAAGGCTACGAAATGGAATATCTGTGCTGCAAAACTTCAAAAGTTTTGGAGGGGAGTGCACAGGTAAGCCAGGAATTAATTGTTAATGTGCTCAATCCCAGCTTAGAATATAGAGACCATGTTAGGAATTTCATTTTAGGTCTCATCACACTAATTAATTGTGTGCGAGTGTCATGGGGTTCTATGTTCCAAGTGGTGACAACACTTGGAAAACTACTAGCATTGGGTACGATTGTGTGTGCTGGCATGTACGCATTGTCGCAAGGTAAGGCAACGGGCCTGTACCCAGGGGGAACGGACCAGAAAATCTTTCAAAATAATGCAGTTTTCAACATTCTGAGCACTTTTCGCATATTTTTCCAAAACTGTCAAAAAGCTTCCCCCTTGGCAAAGCCGTTCGCCCTGGTAAAAGCTGCCTACGGGCCTGGGATAATAATCTGCCTATTGAGTTAAATTGTGCAATGGACACAGATTACTAGAGATTAGCTTTTTTGCAACACCAATGCCTTCAATTAGATAAAAATGAAACGTCAGAAATGTAAATGTAATTAAATTATTCAAGGCGTTGTTCTGTGATCACAAATTGTCAGGCTATTTTAAATCTCAAAAAATTAACTTTTTAGGTGGAACAAAAAGATTCGAAAACAGTTTTGAAGGCAGTACTTCCAGTGTAGGAGGTCTGGTCATGTCCATTTATTATGGTCTTTATGCGTATGCTGGATGGTAGGTGCACACCCCGCCTCCTTCTCCATAGGTTTGGCAATCTTCGTGCCTTGTTAAGGTCGACACTTTCGATGACTTGGAAATATTGATAAAATGTCCAATTCAAAGAAGTGAGACTTGCGAGAATGACCGTTTTCAATGGCTTGATTTCACTTGTTTTCTAGGCTTTAGAGTACAAATTATTTTTTTGGCCCTGAGATGTTGCCTACATTGTGCTTTTGTTTGATTTTAGGGAAAATATGAACTATGCAACTGAGGAAATCAAAAATGTGAAACGGTACGTTCTTTACTCTTTAGCTGTTTGTGATGTTATGCGATGTCCACTTTGTGTTTTAAAATGTTCCGAAAAAGGATGTACATAAATGTATAATCTCCCTACCCTTTGAATGCATTGCCCCTTTGCTAGTTTGATAAACATCCAACTTTTATTTGGCCTCGCTGTTGTTATCACCCCGTAATAGCCTGACAACGGTAAAGTCAGATACCGTTGTCACAAATGGCGGACAAAACCGTCGCTTCAATTCATGAACTGTATGTTTAATATAGCACCTAGACCAAATTCCTTTGGAATAACAATCAATCAAAGTGTATTTATACTCATTGTACAGTTAATAATGTTCTACCATCGAAATAAAGTCTTTAATTTAACCGATTAAAATGAGATACGGGACAACGGACACTGTAATTACCATATGCCGTTGTTTTTCTAAATTACTCAAATTCAGATTCCGTTGTCATTGACGAAATCGAAAACGCTATTATTGTGGCGATTCACGACCCAATTTGATCGAAAATGGGATTTCATATGATACATTATCACAAGAGCTTAATGCATGCACAGATTTGGCGACGATAAAATCCGATGAAATGAGGACCAAGTGATTAAACAGTTGAAGCGACAGTTATGTCCGCCATTTGTGACAACGGTATCTGATTTTACCGTAGTCAGGCTATTCCGGTGTGGTTATGTGGTAAGCGGTTATGTCACCATCACTGAAGGGGTAATATATGCATTATATTGTTATAATATTGACTTCTAGAAATGGCTTCATGAAAATGATAGGCAACATATTTGTGACTTGCGTTCAACGTCAGAACAATTATCATTCGAGACTTTTCTTATTTCCACCATGCCATGACTGTCATCTCCTCATGTTTATGCCTCATTTATACTGTTGTAGAACGTTGCCATATTCAATCGTAATAGGCCTAGTCATTGTGACACTAACCTACATATTAGTGAACGTGTCCTACTTAGCTGTGCTGTCTCCCGAAGAACTCATTAGTGTGGATGCAGTAGCTGTGGTGAGAAAATCCTGTAGATCATGTCCCATAATAAGCCTACATACTTCAAGAAATGCCAAATTTGAGACCACTCTTCCATTCGATCATTTGCCTAGCATGACCATAACGAAAGAGACCTTAAAGTATATTTCTAAATGTTTTTATACGGCCATCGACCTAAATTTAGCCTCTCTACGTTTGAGTCGACCTTTGGAGTTTCCCAATGTTTCTTTTCCGCGTTACAGACGTTCTCACAGCGAATGCTTGGGGCCGCCCATTACTTAATGCCAGTTTGCGTGGCCATCTCCATCATAGGCAGCCTGAATGCATCTATACTTGGCTGTAGCAGGTACGTGCGGGATGAAAGATACAGTTTAGGTTGCAATCTCGAAGCTGTTGGGCTCATGCAATACATCGGTATTTCCATATAACGTTATTGTGTTATCATCAGAAGTGGTGACATATTGTTATGGCCTCCAACCTTTTTCTGGTCGCTGTTCGGTGGTTGGATCTGCCGGTTTTACAATGTCTGTTTATGCGTCACATTTCAGGGTGTATTATGTAGGAGCAAGAGAGGGTCATCTACCGACACTTCTTTCCATGTTACATATCAAAAGGCTCACACCTGTTCCAGCTCTGCTTTTGAACGTAAGGGATAATTCTTCAGTTTTCACCGGTATCTGTCATGAGCAAACATTTTCCTTTTTTCAATGGCTTGCTTTAAATCAATCATTTAAAACTAAAAGGGGAAACAGTGGCAAGATTTGAAATCTTGTCATTCTTAAATGCAAAAACTATTCTGCATAGTCCCGCTGTAGTACACCCCGTAATGTACAGGGTGGTCAAAAAAACAGAAACCCTGCATTTTCCTCGTATCTTTGTCATTTTAAGAAATTACTCCCTGATATTTAATACATTTGTAAAGTATTCAATTTCCTACCACCCTACCATATTTCATGGCCATCAGACTGATAGTCACGATTTTACAGCACTTTGAACAACATGTTTTAAGTTTGGCCATCATCGCGCTGGAGGCAAACCTGCACAGCTGTCAATGATCCAAATGCATTCCTCAGCAGGTAATGGCCTGAATGATACAGATGATCTCGCTTTTGAGGTCTGCAATTGTCCTGGGGTCATTATCATACATTCTATCTCTGCCATATCCCCATAGGTAGGGACATTTTGGACGACATGTGCAGGTTGGTCTTCAGTGCAATAGTGGCCAACCGGAATGTTCTGTGCTGTAACACGGTGACTATCAATCAGATGGTCATGAAATATAGTAGGCTGGTAGGAAATTGAGTGATGAACAAATATGCAAAGTTATTTCTTATCGCTATGTGCTTGCTATGTGCTTGCTACACTTCACCTGACCACTGACAAGAATCAGATTAAATAGAACATGACTGTCACTGAAGTTGACATTTCATGTTTTCAGTGTGCTTTGACTATTGCGTTATTGTGTGCCCCTTCGTTGACATCTTTGTTGGACTACTACGTCCTTATACGATGGGGCTTGCTCTCGATTGCCACCTCGACAATTCTTTACTTCAGATGGAAGTTACCTGACATTCCTAGACCGCTTAAGGTGAGTAATTGGTTACTCTACTATGGAATCAAACTCAAACTTGGAACAATAGTGTGGTGTGAATGTATTTTGGTGATTTGTATTTGCTACCACTTGCTTCATTCTCGCAAAGAGATAATATGTATACCTGACAAAGCTTCCATGTTGTGTCGAAGTTACAGCAATATATATTGCTTTTTATCCGTTGTCATTCAAAAACTAAAATTCGGGAAAGACCAAAATGTATAAGAAACAGAAAAGAATGAAAGGTTGTGTGCTTATAAAACGCGTCGTATGGGAATCGAACCCGGGACCCTTTGAAGCAATTAGAGTAAAATTGGATTATTTTTGGTTTCAGATACCTCTTGTGATTCCAATTACATTTCTTATAGCATGTGCTTTCCTCGTTGGTGTTGCTTTCTACAGGGAGCCTATCAACTGTCTTATTAGTATCGGAATAGGGGCTATAGGAATACCAGTTTACCTTATATTGGTTGCCGTGAAGAAAAAGCCACAAATAATATATAAGGCGATAGGTAATATATGAAATAAGTTAATTAATTAAAAGTTAAATTTTGGTTTAAACTATTACACTTTAGATCACTGGTACCAGTTTGAATCTTTATATCTCGTTCTAGTGAAAACATGGCTGATCGAATATATGAACTTGTTCCATCAGAAAAAAATAATGTAAATTCAAAACAAGTAATAAACAAATTGTCTAAAGCTTGAAGATTTTCCTTTTATTTTTCAGATACAGTAACTGTTTTTTGCCAAAAGCTGCTCATGTGTGTGCTGCCAGATGGCTTTATAGACAGTGTGTAGATGTTGACGGCACGAAGAGATAAACCTTATTGTCAAAGGCGTAAATTCTCCCTCTGTCTTTCCATTTTATAATGTATAACCCGTAACTTTCTAAGACAATAATAAAATAGTAAAAACAAACTAAAACACGACTCAATTGTTCAATAATTGAATTCTTCATATTGTACTATCAGGCAACGTCAGTAGGTGTGTTTTAAATACAATTTAGTTGTATTCTTTATTTGAACACAGAAATAGGCGTTTTTAATACATTTTACGCCAAATTGTTAAACTTTGAGGCCCGTGGGAGGTGTAAAGTTAAAACTATCAAATAAAGTCCACATGCCTTTTCGCCCGAAAGCAATTTTCAAGAAGTGTTTTTTTGGAAATCTGCAATATTAGAAGATTTTAAAGTAGACTTTTTGAGAAAGAGAGGATTTTTATATTGAAGTGGCCAATAATTTACATTTTATAATATTAGTCCGGCGAAATTTCGTATTTCAAAACGCCCCAGAAAGCTTCGAATGCAATCAAGATCATATAAAAGAGGAGGGATTTAATTGCTCTAGAATTGTTCTGTAGGGGCCCGTTGAAGATTGATAAATTAACATGGCACCCAATGTAAACGGGCATCCCTCATACCCCTTTTCTCATTGAGACTCACAGTAACCCATGATTTAACTTGCTGAGCCTAATTTGACTTAATTATTTATTTATTTGAGAGCAGAAAATTCAGGCACCATAAAATATGAAGAATATGACTTATATTAGTAGCCTCGGCTAAGAACCCGGGTACGGCGGGTAATAATTTACAAGTTATTAGGCCTAGTCCATATTAGCCTAGTCGGAATTTCGTATTTCAAAACGCCCCAGAAAGCTTCAAATGCAATCAAGATCATGTGAAAGAGGAGGGATTTAATTGCTCTGGAATTGTTCTGTAGGGGCCCGTTGAAGATTGATAAATTAACATGGCACCCAATGTAAACGGGCATCCCTCATACCCCTTTTCTCATTGAGACTCACAGTAACCCATAATTTAACTTGCTGAGCCTAATTTGCCTTAGTTATTTATTTATTTGAGAGCTAATCATTTAGAAAATTCAGGCACTATAAAATATGAAGAATATGACTGATATTAGGAGCCTCGGCTAACCCGGGTACGGGTGTAGGCCTAACACTTACCCGGGAACTTGGTTTCATACAGTGCACTTCCTTTCGCGCATGCGCAATAGAGTTAATGACGTCAGTATTGAAAATTGACATCACTGATTTCTGAAACAAATATTCACAATGTCGTACGCATATTTATTTAAATATATCATTATCGGAGATACTGGTAAGTCCATCATAATTCTAGCGTTCTTATGTATGGTTACACCAAATTTGATAGTTGGAAATGTTCACGTTTTGAAGATATCAGTGTTTATTATCAACACCTGCGATTTATTTTTTTGAGTTTTTTCCTGAATTTTGGAAGCAAATGGCGAAAATATGTGATATTGTTATATATTTGATTCATCTTGTCTTTGGTCCCACTCGTTTATGAAATCATACCCTTTGAATGTATAGTTCAGTGTTTACCTGATAAAATTGAATTTGAAGGGATAGATGAACCCAATGTGTTCCTTGTATGGCAGGGTTAGATCCTGTGGGTTAGATATTAGACTGTATCCTTCGTCTGAATAAATATTCAGACTGTAAGTCACCTATTGTAAAATGTGGTGTTGAATAAATGTTACAAATAAGTTTGTTAAATGATAAAATGATTACCTTGTAAAGTACTTACAATATTATTTTTTCGTATATTGTCCTCTTACTGAAGATATTCATAAAATGTACAGACGCTTCTTGTAGCGAAGCCATTGATTAGGTCAAGCCATTTTGGCAATGCCAATTCTCACGATAAACGAGATTTAGCCAGTGACGTCAGTCTATTTGTAAACAAATAACACGTGGAGCGGACGGAAGCGTGTTGATAAATTCCATTTGTGCGGGAATTTATTAGATCTAGTCATTTATTATCATTATCCCGATTAATTTTCTTCATTTATAGTAAATAGAGCGGAAATATTCATGAAGAAGGCCGAGGTAATCAAGTGGTCATGTGTTGTCAAAGTTCAAAAAATTTGCATATCTCGTTTGGATCTCGTGAACTCAAACGTCCTTGACATTGATTTCGCGATGTACTTATAAACACATCCTGAAGTTTTGGTGAGTCTGAACATTTCATTATTTTATATCAACTTGTACCCGCCTTATACAAATATTTTTGCTTCTAGTTTAAGATGAACATCTCTTCAACATATTCACCAATTTTCAAGGTGAACATTCTTGTAATAAACGAGAAATTTATGTGCAAAAAATATCACCGCGATTTCCATAGGAAATATATCAATCATAACAGACCGAATATTATATTCGGTCTGTTGGATACATACTAGGTTAGATATTAGGCGGGGCTGGCCTGCCCCTAGTGACTTGGACTATCACAGTTTAATAGTGTCACTAGGGGCGGTATTTGTCCCATATTAGAATTCATGAACTTGAGAATAAATTTTGAACCCAGCGCTACTTTGGAGTTGATTCCTTTTGATCTTCAGTTATTATTTGCAATATGCTGGTCCAAATATAATCTTATATGATAAATTGTTAAACTTACCATCCATAATTTGTTGAACACAATGCAATTGCGCTAATATGACTGAAACCCGGGCGCTAATATGATTGAAAAAACGCGGGTAGTTCCTTACATTGTCATGGTCTGGCAAAGTTTAGAGATCGCTTCGAGAAATCAATACAATAATTTGATGGAAATATTATAATTAACCACAGCAAATCAAGTACCATTTTGAAGCCAAGCAGCGTTGCAACGTAGTTGTGCAAGAATTTCTTAGATTAAAGGTTGTCGTACAACTATCAAAGTGTTTTGGCACCTTTTCAAAGCCTTAATTCAGCATGTTGCTGTGTATGTATAATACTTTTCATTACTTAAAGTCCCCATCTAAAGTTTAAACCACTTTGGCTTATATTGTAGTCTTACCTAATGTTATCAAAGTGTGATATGTGAAACTTTTTTTTTTAATTTCAAAAAGTGGTTTTTGATAGACTTTTTGTTCCAAAATTTGTGAATTTATTTAAAACTAACTTTTAGAGGTCACACATATCTTTTAATTAGCCATATCTCATACCAATGCATAGCATTCATCCTCGCATGTTTTTTGCCGAAAAAATTATGAAAATTGGTTCATAAATAAGCGAGAAATAAACTTATCAGTGCATGAAAATGGTTCCGAGAAAAATGCATTTAAAAATTCTAGTTCTCATAGAAACCAATGGTACAATGATATCTAAAACATAATATATTCTTCCTTTTAACCTGGTTAGACAATCAACATTGGTATATTATTGAAGTCTAGCATATTAAGAAAAGATTGACATCGAAAAAAAAATTTCAATTTTTTTCAAAAAGTTTTTGGTACCTTAGTGACATCACTAATGGTGCAAAATATTTTTGATATGCTAAAACTTTGAAGTGGCCTATTAAATATGGCATTTTATAATTGAAATAGTGTGTCCTTTGATCAATCTTTGCATTGGTGTTAAAAAGATAATCTTTTTCAAAATGCATTAAGAACTATTTGATGATTAAAAAATTTCAACTTTTTTTGAAAAATGGCGGGAAATTTGAATATTTGAGAAATTAAATGCTCACAACTTTTTTTTCAAAAAAAATTTTCTTTCAAAAATCTCTAGAATAACTTTTTAAGTCATGACAAATAGTAAATGAATGATAAAAAAATATTTTCAAACTTTAGACGGGGACTTTAAACATTTAGAGTAGATTGTCATCTTTCATTCCATATGAGGATAATGTAAATTTTTAAAATATTGACGCAGTGGGAGTTGTTACATTGACCCCTACTTTTAGCAATTTTCAGATATACCATTGTTATGGAAATGATGTCACATTACATTGGATTTCCACAAGAGCGGGCTACGAATATTACGTCATCAATATTTGTTGGATGGTATTGAGACATTCATTGTGACATTTGTTTTGGGGGATTCCTGACAACGGTCAAACACTTTCACTTTCATTATTAGAACACTTTGAAATTCAATAGGAAATTGAAAGTGCATTTATTAGATTTAGTTCATGGAAAGAAATCAAATTGATGATTATCCTCAAAAAGTCGTTTTTTAAGGTTTTCTAAGGCCTAGATAGTTATATACATCCTTTAGGTAAGGAGCTCCAAGAAAAAGCAATATGCACCTAATATCCTATAAGCTACAGTAAATGCGTCAATAAATAAGTGGTGGGTTTTCAAACCAAATTTAAAGTTCTTTCTGAAATAGATTTACTTATAGATGCCTTAAAGACTCTTATCTCAAGGAGAGAATACACAAAGGAAGCAAAAGTTCTGCTATAAGATCTATATTCAAAAAAATCTTTAAAATCTCGATGTGATTTTAGCTGTAAATTCTGCATTCCGTCCGCCATTTCTATTGGTACTATTTTTGTTCCAGGGAATTAGTGTTTCCATGGAATGAAAACATCTTTACATTAATAAATACCTAAGCTTTTGCTTTGTTTGGAACAGGTATTTTTACTATTGAAACCTCATTTTCACCTGGTGTGGTCTTGTCAAAGTTTTCATCTTTTCTCTAACTTCAAACCAATAAAAATAAGGTTGGTGTAAGATTAAAATTTACAATATTATAACATATATGAATATATATATTAATGATCAGAGTTTTTGATATCAGGCATCCTTATTCGTTGTTGAATTTGTGAATGTACATTGTATAATTAGATATGTGCTTTAGATATATGAAGCCTCGGGAATGTTGATTTTGGATTATAGAAAAGGTAAACACAAGTTTATGGTCACGTCATGTGCCCAAATGACAGATGTTATAGAAGACCTATTTCATTGTAGCACTGTGCTAATCTATGTGTTAAGTGCCAGCTGGTCATCACAAGTGGCTGGAAACAAAGCAATTATCAATGTGGGTGTTATACCATAACATAGCGATATACACAGAGCTGATAAGTCTAATTTAATCAAAATGATTAATATTTAATTTGAATAGTAATGAAATAATAAGGTCAGCACAGAGCCCTGATAGAAGGCTAGGGATTTTATATGTAGCAGGCAACTGTCAATTTTCTTATTTTGAGGAATTTTTAATTTTTCCCATGTTAAAATTATTATTTTGAATATTTATTGGGTCTTCAGATTCTTATGAAACCTCTTGAAATTATATTTTAACAGAAAAATTGTTTGGTTATGTACCATTCTGCCTTAATTACCATATTAGATACCATAGATCGCTAAGTACCAAAGTTTTGATAAAGGTTTGCCTACTAAACATGTCTTGAATAATAGTAATACTGGGTTTGTGTACTCTGTTCAAGTATGTACATAATCTCGTGAATGTATATTCTAAGGTACCAACAATAAAGAATGGCAATGTCACACTTTCAGAAATGTTTGTTCCTGAAAATTATACAGCAATGCCTGTTGTGTTGTATATTTTGGTACTCCCATGCGTGTTATATCATATATACCAACAATACAAAGAGGTTTCTCAGATTTTGACTCAAAAATAGTCCAAAAATTCTTTGTTTGGTGCTCACATATTGTCCATTTTTAGAATTTTATCTAAAATCCATCATATTTCTTTGGCCGTTGGCGATATATCAAAACTCAAAATGTGATATCTCCTTCCTTATCTGAAAATGAACATTATAGCCTATTTCATGCCAGTCAAAAAAATATCACGAAAGAAAACTGGGAGCCAAACTTCCTTGATATAATGAAGTAGGTAGTTATAAAATCTTCAGGGCAGAGTTAATCATTTATTTTACATTCATCTTGTGTTTGATTCCAGGAGTGGGTAAATCATGTCTTCTTCTACAGTTTACAGACAAGCGATTTCAGCCTGTACATGACTTAACAATAGGTAAGTTACAAGTACCTCTTTGAATAAAAAATGAAAGTGGTGTAGCATGCATGTTTTTGTTTTTTTTGATAAGATGAATAGCAAGTGGGAAATGAAGACATCCGGGATGTGTAATTCATATATTCTTTAATTTTGGAGATGAATACCAAGAGAGAAATGAACATTTAACAACGTTCATTATGTTCATTATGCACTAACAACGTTCATTATATTTTTCACTGTGCATCAGGATCAGTATGATATTAAGAATTATGTAGTTTTACAAATGAATAAGATAAAGAGTAACCAATTATCATATTTTTTTCCTTGATTGATAAATGCCATGATTATGTTGTAATTATGGAAGCAACATTTTGTGCAGACATTTAGCTATAATATTTTTGGTCTCATTGATATACGTATGAGGATGACTTTTATAATTTATTATTTGGACCTTTGTTTTTAATGATGTATTGGTAACGAGAAAAGTCACCGTGTATGAATCAGAATACAATGAAACCTGTAAAGTGGAACAACCTCTAGAAGTGGAACAACCTCTAGAAGTGGAACAGTTCTCAAGAGTTTCAAGACCAACTGACTTAATGTAAAATGAACCTCTTTAAGTGAAACTCCTCCCACGTGGAACACTTTTTAGAGGTTGCAAATCCACTTTGACAGGTTTTACTGTATAAAGAATGAAAAAGATACAATGGGACTGACTCAAACTTTCAAAAACATGTACATTGAATCAATGGCTTGATGGAATACTAGGGCACTCTTAAGAACCATATTTTTTATGAACCTCTCAATTGAACTCACACATATACCGTTGATCTTCTATAATTTCCCTTTTATGGTTTCTTTGTTGAGAATCTAGCTTATTAATTAATTTATTTGTTCTTTTGTATGCTTTCTCAATGAGAAAAAGTGCAACTCAACTATTTAAGGCGTTTAATTCACAGATGGAGTTGTAAATTCTAGTATAGTATTGATTCTCCACCAAGTACTCAAGCAGTACACTATCATCAATATTACTGAGTTTACAGATGCTTAGCATTAGTTATTAGTTAACTAATCAATATTTCAGGGCAGACTAAATCAAAATATCGTATTTTAAAGTCAATAAAGGTCAGCTCAGGCTTTGATTCATTTTTCAATAAAATTAAGTGGATTTTTTGATTGTGCTGTATTCTGCTGTCCGTTTGTAATAGCAACAGTAAATTGAGCCTTGTAGCGTCTACACATGGCTACTAATGGTTTGGCAAAAATAAGAGAGACACAAGACTTGGTCCCAAATTTTTTATTTAGATGAATTTTAGAGGCTGTTTTTAATGAGGGCACGAGGCTTTGTCCTCAAAACATTTATAGTATGAATTTTAGAGGCTGATTTTAAAATCAATCATTTTACCCTTCTCCTTCAGTGTAAGAATTGTTTTGTGTACATAAATTATTGATACAGTTAGACTATGGCAATGCAATAATTCATATACAAATTATTTTGACTCGTAACATCCAGGGCACAACATGAGCAGGGGTGTTTCTAAAAACTAACAAGAAGGGCCCACATTTTAAGTCTGAACATTTTTTGTGCTTATGTGGGAAAAGGACTTCTAGACTGAAAATGGCCGCCATTTACGTGTATGTGTGTGCAATTTTGTTGAAATTTTATATATGCCTCCTTACAAGCATATTACACTTTCTGCTGACAATTTGGCAAGTGAGCAACCATTTTGAAAATGGTGGCCATGTTTTGTGTTTTTTACGATTTTTCGTAAGTAAAAATGCCAGCCACGGCTGTTTGATGGGATTTGCTGCACTTTGGCGTTGCTGTTGTCTAGTTGCCATTCTGATACTGGTCACATCTTTCTGCCTTCATCTAGAAATAAGCTAACAGAAGGCCATGCTTTCTCATGATGGAGCATTGCCATAACTGAATAATCTATTTACAAGTGACTTTTACTCAACAGACAATCTCATGCATGGTCAAGGTGTCTTATTGTACAATTTACAGGGCTATAAACTGGCAATTTTTGCTTGATTAGCTGCTGCCCTTTAAAACAATATCTCAGTGGGAGCTGTCTTGTGTCAATATGGCCTTGTTGTGAATTCATAGGATTTGACTTTGAGACATGAGTGGGAAAGCTAGAATTATAACAACAACAAAATAGCAAACATTGTTACTTTTAAGAAACATTTTCTTCCTATGTCTTCAGACAGGCTGCTTCATCATTCCTCTTTGTTTATCTTATGGACCATACTGGTGGCCCGGACTGTTGGCCCAGCCTGGGGGATCCTAGCCTCAAAACGGCCATTTATTAATTAGTATGACCATACTGGTTGAACCTAGCCTAAAAAGGGCCAATTATTTATTCGTATACTGGTGGATCCTAGCCTCAAAACGGCCAATTATTTATTCGTATGACCATACTGGTGGATCCTAGCCTCAAAACGGCCATTTATTCGTATGACCATACTGGTGGATCCTAGCCTCAAAATGGACATTTATTCGTATGACCATACTGGTGGATCCTAGCCTCAAAACGGCCATTTATTCGTATGACCATACTGGTGGATCCTAGCCTCAAACGGCCATTTATTTGTATCCTAGCCTCAAACGGCCATTTATTTGTATGACCATACTGGTGGATCCTAGCCTCAAAACGGGCCATATATGTATTCGTATGACCGTACTGGTAGATCCTAGCCTCAAAACGGACAATTATTTATTCGTGTGACCATACTGGTGGATCTTAGCCTCAAAATAGCCATTTATTTATTCGTATGACCATATATCCTAAAATGGCCATTTATTTATTTATTTGAATGACCATACTGGTGGATCCTAGCTTAAAAACAGGCCATTTATTCTAATTACCATACTTGTGGATCCAAGGGTAAAATGGGCCTTATTTTCAGGTTAATGATGATAAGGGTAATGTGCTGAAATGACAAGTTTTTTTGTATGCCTCACGTAAAAACTATAATCATACATTGCAAGTTAACCTCTCATTAAATTCTTTGCAGGTGTTGAATTTGGTGCTCGAATGATCACAATCGATGGAAAACAGATAAAACTTCAAATCTGGGACACTGTGAGTTATACTTAATAGTGAAGCACAAGTCAAGCTACGTTTTTTTTAGAGAACTTGTATGTGAACATGTAGAATCTTGGTCTTTTAGAAATAAATTCTCCCCTTATTATTACTTACCTGATTGAGTTTAGATGTACAGTGAAACCTGTGAAGTAGAACACCTCTGTAGGACACTTTTTTGAAGTACCAAAGGTGTTCCACTTAGACGGATTTTACTATATCATGAAAAAAGGTGCAATCAGGTTCCTGGAAAAATAATTAAGTAGGAGACAGAAATACCTGCGGTTATAATGTTGAATGATTACATAGAAGTTCTCCTTGAAATATGTAGCTTAACCTCCCTAATATTTAAGTCTTTCATTTTTGAAAGATGAAATACTCAATCTCTTCAATCTTGTTTCATCGTTTGAGGCATTCTATTGTCATCAACAGTGAAGCAAAATAGCTCAATGCTTCACTCATATAAGCTTTTACCTTCTTTTCTTCACTTTAATTATTAACGTTAATTTGAAACACAGGAATAAATCCATTATCCCCTTGTCTTGATATGAAAAAGTCACTCTACCTATGAGTGCTAAAAGAAAATTTGTCTCTGAAATGTTTAAAAAAGCTATGTTTTGCTCTATGTACCAACTACTTATATTTTCAGGCCGGGCAGGAGTCGTTTAGGTCTATTACACGTTCTTACTACAGAGGGGCAGCAGGAGCTCTTTTAGTCTATGACATCACAAGGTAACCTTATTATGTCATCATCAGGTATTTTCAGTCATGTCAGGTTTAAATCTGAACTTGGGTTTTTCAGAATGACCAAATTCTCATTTTATCTCAAAACTGCTCACAAATCCTCATGTTTAATACTAGAAAATATTCAAGCTCCATATATGGTCATTATATTCATAACATCTAATGTCCTTTATTCCATGTTTTATTTGTTGAACTTTCAGGAGGGACACATTCAACCACCTGACCACCTGGCTAGAAGATGCTAGACAACATTCAAGTTCCAATATGGTCATAATGCTTATTGGAAACAAAAGGTTTGTTGTATAAGCATTTTGTTTGTTAACTTGGACCAAAATTGAATTATTTAGAATCTGATATAAGCATATTTTTATATCACCACCACAAGTGATGACTTAATATTATAGTCCCCAATTTTTTGTGGATGGTGTTAGGTGGTTGGTGTTTGGCATCTGTAACAAATGATAGGTGGTGATATTTTGCATGTTGATGCCTTGTATATTCATGAAATTAACCCATGTATTTAAACAGTTGATTTGTACAATTAGGATAAGATATGACATAATTGTGCATTGCGCAGTGAAAGCCAGAGTAGATAAAAAAGATTTCTAGATTTCTAATTAAATCTCGAAATGTTCACTGTGTTCCAAGTTAATATGGATTTAATATTTTCCCAATTTCATCTTGAATTTTAATTCTGTACCTTTTAGTGATTTAGAAGCTAGACGGGATGTAAAGAAAGAAGAAGGCGAGGCATTCGCTCGGGAACATGGTCTCATTTTCATGGAAACATCCGCTAAAACAGCCGCCAATGTAGAGGAAGCTTTCATCAACACAGCTAAAGAAATTTACCAGAAAATTCAAGATGGCGTATTTGATATAAATAATGAAGTAAGTTCAATAGATGTCACCTTTACTAGACTCTCAGGCTTGGAGTAGCACAAAACCTTTACATATTGCTGATATCAAACACCAAGGAGTGAGATATCAGTTTGTCATTTTTTAAATGAATAATGTTATGAGTTACCTCATTTAACTTCTCGGTGGTTGGAAAGGTTGAGTGGACTAGAGAGGGAACCAAAGCCTTTCTAGATTGGGTTTGAAGAAAAAATGAAATGTTGACCTCTGTGTTTACAGAATTACTTAGTCTTGAAATTTATTGTATGAGAATTCATTTCTTTTGGATTTTCTCTATAATACATATATGTTGTACTATTACATATTTTCATGTATGCGCTATTTTCATGCTAATATTTTATAATATTTGCTTAATTTAAGCTAGTTTACTCAGATTTAAAATACATGTTGCTTCTTCACTGCATGTTTTATGCATGTTCTATTTTATTACACATTTCTTGCGTATAACAGGGTTCTCCAGAAAAATGAATATGTAGATAAACATAAAATGAACTGAGAACCCTGTTTCGGTTATGTGCACATTTTTGATGGTATTAGGTGAAATGCAAAGCTTTATTTACATTTTACATTTCCCATTCTCAATTCTGAGTGGTAGAGCTGCCACAGATAAATCAATATATAACATACATATATATTCTAATTGCAGAGTAATGGTATAATGTTAGGCCTCCAGCAGTCTCCAAGTCAAGAGCTTCAAACTGTTTATTCAACCTACATGTATATTCTAATTGCAGAGTAATGGTATAAAGTTAGGCCCCCAGCAGTCTCCAAGTCAAGAGCTCCAAACTGTTTATTCATCCCACATGTATATTCTAATTGCAGAGTAATGGTATAAAGTTAGGCCCCCTGCAGTCCCCAAGTCAAGAGCCTCAAACTGTTTATTCAACCTACATGTATATTCTAATTGCAGAGTAATGGTATAAAGTTAGGTCCCTAGCAGTCTCCAAGTCAAACTGTTTATTCAACCTACATGTATATTCTAATTGCAGAGTAATGGTATAAAGTTAAGCCCCCAGCAGTCTCCAAGTCAAACTGTTTATTCAACCTACATGTATATTCTAATTGCAGAGTAATGGTATAAAGTTAGGCCCCCAGAAGTCACAAGGTCAAGAGCTTCAAACTGTTTATTCAACCTATATGTATATTCTAATTGCAGAGTAATGGTATAAAGTTAGGCCCCCAGAAGTCACAAGGTCAAGAGCTTCAAACTGTTTATTCAACCTATATGTATATTCTAATTGCAGAGTAATGGTATAAAGTTAGGCCCCCAGCAGTCTCCAAGTCAAGAGCTTCAAACTTTTTATTCATCTTACATGTATATTCTAATTGCAGAGTAATGGTATAAAGTTAGGCCCCCAGCAGTCTCCAAGTCAAGAGCTTCAAACTGTTTATTCATTCCACATGTATATTCTAATTGCAGAGTAATGGTATAAAGTTAGGCCCCCAGCAGTATCCAGGTCAAGAGCTTCAAACTGTTTATTCATTCCACATGTATATTCTAATTGCAGAGTAATGGTATAAAGTTAGGCCCCCAGCAGTCTCCAGGTCAAGAGCTTCAAACTGTCTATTCAACCTACATGTATATTCTAATTGCAGAGTAATGTTATAAAGTTAGGCCCCCAGCAGTCTCCAAGTCAAGAGCTTCAAACTGTTTATTCATTCCACATGTATATTCTAATTGCAGAGTAATGATATTAAGTTGGGCCCCCAGCAGTCTCCAAGTCAAGAGCTTCAAACTGTTTATCCAGCCTACGTGTATATTCTAATTACAGAGTTATGGTATTAAGTTAGGCCCCCAGCAGTCACCAAGTCAAGAGCTTCAAACTGTTTATTCATCCTACATGTATATTCTAATTGCAGAGTAATGGTATAAAGTTAGGCCCCCAGCAGTCCAGGAGTCAAGGAGGCATGAATCAAGCAGGGGGAGGGGGAGACAGTCAAAGTGGAGGGTGCTGCTAGTGCTGTGTTACCCCCATTTCTAAAAAATATTGACTGGAACTCTTTTAAACATCTGAACGCTGAGTGTTGTCATGCCAAGTTCTAATATGTACATGTATAGGGCTACCCTGTCACAAAGTTCAACTTTGTATACACTCTAATTTAGAGAGCTGATTTTTTGATATATCCTATGTCCAATTATAAAGTCAGAAAACTGACAAACTACATTTTCTGTCTATATAATATTAATAAAGCTGTGAATGCTACATTGAAGATCATTAAAATCAGCATCAAAACTGTAAAAAAATCATCTGTAACAGTTAGAGTGTTTCATGGCTAAATGATTAGATTCAGGATAGTACTGGTTAAGATGGATTGTGCATGCCTTAGGCGACATCTATCTGTGAAATATAGATATTATCTGTATTTGCAGGATAAGCATTTACAACCGTTAAAATGGACCTGCTTTTCTAAAAATAATATCTCAAGATACTGCTTGCAGCTACAATATTCTGTAATATTTAGTTGAATCTGGATTCTGGGTGCCAGTTTTCACTTTAATACTTTTTTTCTTTGGCTTTGGAATGTAATTATTATTGCATTTGGTGATGGATGGTTTCGGGAAGATTGAGGTAACATTAACCATACAAAAGGCTTGGGACTTGAATATTCATACATGAAAATTCTTAAGTCTAGCTATGTGTATTGTATTGCAGGCGAATGGTATTAAAATAGGACCCCAGCATACATCCACACATCTTGGTGGCTCTCAACAGCCAGGGGGCAGTAGGGCTAATAACCAGGGGGAAGGCTGCTGTTAAGAGTGTACTCTCCTATGCACCTTGCCACTTGGTTGCTGCGAAATATAGCTTACTAGAAACATAAGATATATCCTAAGTCTATTCATAAATTATATAAACATTATACAAACTTTTTCTACTTTTTTCAATTTTCTCAAGCTATACAAATATCAGTGAAAGGTCCTGGTTTTAAAACTAGGCTATATGTTATATACAACATTGTCTGTGATAGTAAGTCCCCTTGCCTAACTCAAAAAATCATTATCTTGAGGTTGTACTCAATGTACTGTTACAGTAATTTCATGAATTTGTCAAACTCCGTAATTTAAATGCACAGCATTTTAACAATAATACTTAACTTTTCACAATTGTAAAATTGAAATGCAGCAAAACTAACCATGGTTTCAAACCTACATGCCCTGTCACGGGGTTTTCATATAAAAAAGGTTGTAGTACATTTTCATGTCTACTCAAGACCCATGAGGAGTCAAGACACAAGAATACTCATGGCACACGAGTAGACCTTTTTCTCGGATGATTTACTCTGGATTCACATTGGTACCCTGTAGAGTTAAAGTCTACCGATTGTTCACATTAGAACTTGGCTTATAAACACTTGATGAGTATGTAGGAAATATGGATTGATATACATGTGGACTTGTTCTGTATGTGAGATGTGAAAATGTGTCAGAAATGACACTCTTAGTACCCAAACTGAATATTAAGAATGGGTTGTCTCAATGTATTCTTACATTTAACAAATGAAGTATTTGTGATAATTTTGGGACAACCCCTGACAAGCATGCTACCCAATGAATTCATTGTACATGTGGGTAAATGTATGTACATGTTAAATATTATTGAAATATTATATTGCGCTGTATGATATAGTAACATCTATCTAATTTCTGAAAGTGAACACAGAATGCATGATTGCTGAAAATTTTTACAGTATATTGCTGTTTTCTCTTAAAGCTTCCTTCCCACAGCACAAATATATTGTAAGTAATATTTCAACCTTGTCCCTTATGCAATAGAGTAGTAATGAATATTCAATGCAGCATATGAGTATTCAATGCAGTATATGAGTTTCCATGCATCATTTGAGTTCATCAATACAGCATATGAGTATTCAGTGCAGCATATGAGTTTTGTTTTCATTGCAGCATATGAGTATTCAATGCAGCATATGAGTATTCAATGCAGCATATGAGTTTTCGTTGCAGCATATGAGAGTATATGAGTATTCAATGCAGCATATGAGTTTTTGGTGCAGTATATGAGTATTCAATGCAGCATGTGAGTATTCACTGCAGCATGTGAGTTATCAGTACAGCATATGAGTATTCTATGCAGCATATGAGTATTCAATGTAGCATATAAGTATTCAATGCAGTGTATGAGTATTCAATGCAGCATATGAGTGTCTAATATAACATCTTAGAATTCAAAAAACAAGGTTCCATATTTCACCTCAATTTTCAAGGTTTGTCCAAAAGGTCCTCCAGAAATACATATTGTACTATTTTCTCATATTTCCGAAGACTATGTATCTCAAACAATCTCAAATCTTTTTTCCAGTCTTGAACGTTAGACAAATAGTTTTAGTTGATTAAAATTAAATTGTGAGCTTGTGCATTTTGATGTTATGCATAGATGAAAAAATTGAATATTTTGAAATATTGTCAGAAGTGAAATAATAGTAATTTGCTATTGGTTTGGGATAAAAACTGCAAACAAATATTGAATCTTATTCAATTTAAGACGAATCAAATTTATATACTGCATGTGTTAATGAAATGCTTTATGAAGGGATTAGAAAATAAAAAAATATTACAAAAATGTTTGTGTGTGCACATTCCAACTGTAGTGACTGAAATCTGAAATTTAGCCTCAGTTTTCAAATTTAAAAAAAATGAGCTTTCAAAAAAGCTTAGTTCATCATTTTTTTTGAGTAGGAGAAAGAAAATATCTTTGCATATGTATGAAAATGTATATGAATGTTGTAAACTCACTGATGATAGTATCCTTCAAACTGACAATAGTACTGTCATATTATATGATTTTTGTATTATATTGTAATATAGCTATACTTATTGTACATTGAGTATATATTAGATTCACAGTGATGTCCTTGTACTTCTATACTGTATTCTAAATATTATTATTAGATATTGTAATGCCCACTCGTTTGAAATATTTTGAGGGGTGTTCAAAAATATAAACAACTTTCATTTCCAGTGGTATTCAAAACAACTCTCATTTTTAATTCTAGAGTTCCTTGGCCTTCAATAATGAATTTAAACTAATACTAATGTCATTCTTTGGCCTTAAAATATTTCTTGTTGGACAAAATCTTGTAATCCAGTCATTGTATTATTGTAACTATAATGCATATATTCATGATGTAATATGCTGCATATAAAAATCACTTAAATTAACAAAAATATTGTTTTGATATCCAATGAATTATGTTAATTATCTAATCATAAATGAATGTATAATGTGCAATTTAGTTTAGTAGATGTTATATATACTATTTAAGTACAATCGAAACTTAGAAAAATTCAACTAGGGGCTTCTAGATTATAGATATATTTCAAACTCTGTCTTGGTAAATTAACATGGTAAATTGGTATTGCAAAACTAGAAAAAACTTTACAAAAGACATAATACTAGAGAGAAATAAACTTACACTAGTTTTGCTTCAAGTCTCTGCATCTACCACAACCTAATTCCATGGAAAGATATTAGATTAGTGAGCGGATTGGGTGCTGGGGGAGGGGGGGGGGTTACAGAGAATTGATGCAAGACTTAAATTATGAGTACAGTATGTCTTCATAATATTAAAAATTAGATTGAAAAACATGTGTAATTAGTTTTAGACCAAAATGAAGGTAAATCACTAGGTTTCAATGGATATTATACTATATAACATATTAAAAGGGAATAAATATTTATGACTGTCAATCATTTCTTATGTTAGATAAGTTGATTTGGAATCTTGATTTTGCATCAGGCCAAATATTTATACCAACCATCATTTTGCTCATTGAGAAGGCTGTGTTATGGCTTGTTGCACATATTTTGGGGATTAACGTATAATCATTGTCTGTTTTAATGAATTTAAAAGAGTAATTAAAGATGCTAAATCACTTTTTGTTTTGACCTTTCAAGAAATCCAAAACCCAAACCACAAGAATTGGCTCCAAGGGACACAACGCAATATTTTCCTACAATGAAAATGTCAGAATGTTGTTATTTTTAGACATTATAACAGACTACAAATTCATAATCAACAGTCCAAAATGGCAGCTGTTTGAATTCGAATCACAAAATCTCCATATATGGCAGAATATTGAGTTGGAACCCTGGGAGCCAATTCTTTCTCAAACCAAATATCCATTTGTCAATCAGATAGCATTGCAATATTGATAACTTTTCTCCTTCATGTCCTTCAAACACGACTCTGGACCTTTCCTTAAATCTTTGATGTAAATTTGGAATCACGAATAGTGTCAAAAGGAAGGGGGAGGAACTGCGAAAGAAAAGTAAGATAGAATTTGAGAATTGGAATCATGAAAGAACAGTAAAAACCAACTCAATACTTTGAAGAGATTAATTATTTTTACACCATAAACATTACTAATAATTGAAGGAAATTGAAGAGTTCTAAAAGTCTTGAATTGATTCACATTGTCTTGAAATCCCCCCTCCCCCTCAAATGTATTGAACCCATTGACAGATCCTGAAAGTTTGTTGTCCTGTTTATTTATATTTCATCCGGGGCTTTGTTAATTCTCTCATATCTGATTGGTTCAATTTACCTATATGAGTTTGTATGCTTCCAAGCCATTTCTCTCATCTGATCCCTGATTGGTCAATAGAATTTGACCTAGTTTACAATTTATATGTTTTTGAGAAAAATAGATGTGTAAAGTATATGATTTTTGCTTCGGTAAAATTCTAATGGGATGTTTGATGAGATAAAGAATCTATTTCTAAATGACAATCTATAATAAGGGAATTATCGGTAGATTTTGAGATAATTGGCTGACCAATCAGATGCCAGCTTACAAAAACAAATATTCATGATAGCACGATGCATGATCTGAGTGAAGCGGCCTAAACTCTACAAAATTCTCCATTGAAATTTCATCAAAATTATCGGATTTTCATCAGGTAAATATTAGTTATATGATCTTTATAGTGTATAATTTTGATCTAAGAGCATATTAGTGTTCTTGAGGACTGGACTTTGCGCTAGACCCACGGGATATTACCCCTATTTTGGTGGGATTTTTGACCCGACAAAATCATCAAAAAGTATCACAAATGGCGATCAAATGAAACTTAGCATTGTTCTAAATATATTTTTGATCATAATTCTGTTGCAGTTTTGAACTCTAAAAGCATTGCATTGAATGTTATATGGATATATGGGTGACATAGGGTACTTTAGGGTACATTTTGTAGACATTTGAGTCAATGTTCAAAATTGACATAGATTTGAAATGGAGCCACAAATCACTGTGTGATGGCTTTGTTCCAAAAAATCCTTTGTTAGCAGGGACAGAATTTTAAAAATTATTTCAAATTTATCAAGTTAGTAAACATAGTTTTCTTTGCTGTGGTGTTGAAACCGATAACATGTACTGGTCTGTGGTTATCCTTTTCAACTGATTCGAGTTTTCAAACCAGTCAAGACATGGGAGGTTTCCCCAACCCACTCAGGAAATTCCCTGCTGTGACCTTTGATCTGTAGTACAACTACTACATGAAGGTGTACATTTAGAACATATATTTCTTTCAATATCTATATTATTCTATGGAACACTCTTTATACACAAGCATTTTGGTGCCATAAAGACTTTTAGACATTTGATGAACTATATTCAATTTCGACATTTAGTATCCCAGTTAATAAATATTTTGAGACAGAATCAAATATTCTTGACTTGGTAAACTGTAAAATATTCTAAATATGATGCAGAAATACTTTGAAGAAGTCATATCAAAGCTAAATTTTCAGTTTTGCTCCAAGTAAAGAGCACCAACATTGAAATTTTATATCAATTCCAAGCCAATAATATGAAAAAGATGACAGGTGTTCCAATTTGGTTTTATAAACCTACCCTCTTTGTTTGGTTATAGAAATATTAAACAATATTAATCTGCTATAGTAGGGAATTTAACTGGTCACAGTTCGTCTAGACTTTCTAAAAGTTAGTTGGATATTTTTTATTTTTATATTAATCTAAAAGTTGTTATATGTACAGACAGTGTATTGTATATCAAGTTTGTTGTGTGGTTCTGAGAAGTTATAAACTTACAGCTATCATACAGTACTGGTGACCTTGAAATGGCATATGTAAAGAGATAGCAATAGACCTAAAACAAAAAACATGATGTAATATCATAGATGCCTAAAGAAGCTTAGAATGAAGTATGTACATGTAGCTTTTACTCTACTTACAAAAATATAGAAATAACACATATATTTTTGTATACTTCAGATTTAACTTGTGTTTACTCAAAAAATAGTTTTTCATTTTTTTCCATTTATGTGCAGATTGTCATTAATGATTCATGAAGTCTTGTTGCGTTTACTTCTTTAAGAATACTCAGCGATGATTAGTTAAAGGAACATTGAACCAAAGAGATGATAAAAGAGTAAAAAATGTTTTTCTGGCTTTAGAGATGATTGCATGGTTTAAAACCTTTTCTGATGATTTTATTTTCAAAATAAGCATAAAAGTCCATACTTTTGTATTTGTAGTGTTGAAGCACGTTTATCCAGAAGTAAATTTTTGAGTTGGGAAAATGTTTAAAATGTTCTTTATGAAGCAGAAAGTCAAAATGTTTCTGATAAAAATCATATTTCATCATTTGAAAACATTTAAAATCAAATCCAAAGCAGAAATTGAAATAAAGTGAATCGGTTCTAAAACAGATTTAAATGTTGATTTCATCGATCAGAAAAAATGTTGTTTATTTGCCCAATATCTGCTTAAATCTGGAATTACACATTTGTGTTGAATGTGAAATCAAAAAATAGATAGGGTTATGAATATTTCAAGGTCTTTCGGTCTCGTCCCAGACTAATCTCTAAATTCATTTATGCTATGCTAAATTGAATATCTCTTTCTAAACCAACTAAATATCCCTCAATCTTCCTTCAAGTTTTTTTTTACCTACCACTCGCATACTTAACTCCCGCATTTCCTTGAAGATGTTGAGACTAGAGTGAGGCTATAAAAAAGTTCAGTTTGAATTTTCTTTCCACAGAGTGAGTTGAAAGATCCAAATTTGATGCATTTGGAGAATGGAACTTGATCTACATTTAGCTAAACTGCCTCAGGAAAAAATGTCATCAAGCCAGGGATTTTGTTTGTCATGTCATTGGTGACAAGTTATTGTCATTAATGGGGTACTTCCTTATTGTACAAAGTGTTACTATTCATACTGTTTCTATAGGAATAGGCTTGATTATGTAAGTTCAAAGAATAAACTGTAAATATTGCAATTGTTATGTGATTTAAATTGCCCGTTTATTTTTGGAAGCCTACATTCTAAATTTTAACTATACAGAATAATACAAATTGAAGTTATTAGAGAATCTTGGATATTGTACTCAGTTTTTCAGTTTGATTTAAGATTTCCTTTTTGTTTTCAGAATGGTGAAATCGTAGAATTGCCATGACAATATCATCACTATGAGACATGGTTGCTATGGAAGCAAAGCATAGCTAGTTAAAAAGTTGACGTGAAAGAATTGAAAGCCGCCATGGATGACTCTTCCATGTTAGGTAGTCTTTTTGACGACGCGGATGGAACTGGATTCTTAGAAGAGCTAACAGGGCCCGATACGCTCCCTAATGGCTCAATGGGAATGTCAATGGGGAACGGTGGCATCATGGCTCAACCAACAGTTACCATGGCAACAGGGATGCAGCCAGGGATGATGGATGGAGGGCAACAGCCTCAGCAGCAGAGTTCTATTGCTCAGATATCCCCCGTTGGTAGCATGACATCGCAGACCACCCCTCCCCAGCAAACTCAAAAACTCCATCATCTAGACCCAAATTTTGACCAGTTTGGATCCCCTAAACTTCACCACATAAATCAGGCCAGTACCATGCCACAACAACAAATGTTATCCCCTAATTCTCAACAAAATCAGCCTCAGTTCGGGAGTCCTCCACCAACTGGTGCACCAATGCATAGCCCGGGAGCATATAATATGCAGCAACAGCAGAACCCTAGATTCACCCAGCAGCAGCAACAAATGTTGCAGCAACAGCAGCAGCAGCAGCAACAAGGTATAGGCTGGAATCCAGGGATGCCTCAGCATCAGCAGCAAATGTACATGCAGCGGCAACAACAGCAACAGCAGCAACAACAACAGGGTTACAACAATGGCCAGGTGCCTGGATATCCCCATCCAGATTATGCAGCGATGCAGAGAGGTCAGATGCAGCAGATGCCCTCTCAGCAAATGACCCCGCAGCAGTTGCAGATGATGCAGCAGCAAAGAATGCAGCATTATCAGAATCAGCAATTTATGCGAGGAGAGCAAGGTCCCATGAGGCAACCAGTGTCTCAGAACTATGCCATGATGCAGCATGGGAATGTAATTTCTTCTCAACAAGGTAATATGGCGTACAACCAGATGCGTCCTGGGCAAGGACTGCCTACTTCAGCATACCAGCAGCAACAACAAGGAGGGAGGTTACAGAATAACATGGCTGCCAGTAGACTGCAACATTTTAACATGAATCAGCAGCAAATGAGGCCCCAAACGGGGACAGGGGATGCTCCCCCATTGTCTCATTTTCCCCATCAGAGCCCCACTCAACCGCCGCAGTATCGGCCACAATATCCTGTTGGCCCCCAGCAACCAATTCTCTCACCTAGAGGCATGAATATTCCAATGTCTCCTAGGGGTGTACCTACCCCCTCTCCACGCAGTATGGGAGTGCCTACTCCTACCCCACCACCCCCTTCTGTTACGCCAGATAGACTCTCTCATCCCCCTACCACCCCCACTATGTCTACTCAGGGACCTTACACCCCTCAGAATAGTTTACAACAACTTGAGCAGCTTGTGGGTCCTACCCCTGCCCCTGGTGCCCCTAGTGGGGCTACCTCAGGGGCTGCCCCACCACCCCATCCTGCCATGCCCAACCCTAGTAATGGAAGCATGCAGCAGCAACAAGCCTACATGATGGCAAATCAAAAACAGACATTTAATAATATTGGCCAACCTGGTATGGGCCAACCACCAAACCAGCCAGGCCAGCCTCAAACCATGAATGTAAATACCAATGTACAAATGATTAGAAACACGGGACCACTCAGTCCAAACCAACTAAATATGAATATCCAAAATATTAACTTAGAAATTAACCAAATGACTTCTAGGATACAACAGCTTTGTAACATGCCACAGACTCCACAGTCACAGCAAAATATGCTAGACGCACAGGAGCGATTGCGATCTCTTAAAGCGCAACAGCAACAAATGATGATGATGCAACAGAGGGGACAGGGTCATCCGAACCAACCTCAACAATTCTCACAACAAATGGCCCAAGTTCAACCTCAACAACGGCCACAGATGACTCCATTACCTCCACATATGCCCCCAGTTAGTGGAACTCCTGCCATCATGCAGCAAGCGCCTGTCTCACAAAACCAGCCTCCTCAAGCGGGGATCATAGGGAATGGTCCAGTGGTGCCACCTGTTGTTCAAAATGGCCCCACATCTACTGCCCTCACTCCTCAGATGCCAGCAACACCACCAGTGAGTATTGAGAAAATTCTACAGTTCCCATCAAGTTTTAGTGATTCTATTGTCAGTTTATTCTTTGAATGAAATACTGTAAGTATTCAGAGTTTTCCAAGTCCATAGAAAAAATACTTATTTAAACTTCAAAAAATGAACCATATACGTAAAGAGAATAGATAAGAACTTGAATTAATGTAAAGATTTCATGAAAACTATTTTATGTGTTTTTCATAATGTTTCCAGAAGACCTCTGTAGAAGTGCCCACAACTACTACCTCTCAAACATCTGGGCCGTTACCTCAGCCACTGTTACCCCCAGCAACCTTCTCAATACCATCTGTCTCTAGTGATGTCACAGATACTACACCACTAGTGACATCAACACTGCCAGAACCACCAATTGAATTCAAGCCACCAAATATGGATTTTCTTGCGGATATGGAGCCTACAGTTCCCTCCGGTGAGTTAGGTATGGGAGATCTAGGGATAAACCCTCTAGATTCATCCAGTGGACGTAACACCCCCGAAGTTGATGATCGGTTTGCTAAGGCAAAACTAGCTCAGGACAAGGCAGCTCAGATCTGTGCTGATGCCATGGCTAAAGCACAGGCAGCTGGCCTAGAGGTTCCTCGTGTGGTCACGCCACCAGTCGTGCCAGATATAAACACCCTTAATCCTCTCGCTCCAGGTCTGGAACTCGATGGTATCAAACCGGAAAAACCTAAAACTAAACGTAAATACAACCGTAAACCTAAAGATCCGACCAAAGAAGGGGAACCTGGCAAAGAGAAGACGCCAAAGAGATCACGTAAGAAGAAGGTTGCGACAACTCCGCCAGCGATAGTAGATGGTGCAGAAGAAGTGCCACCTATTGAAGGTGAAACACCAATTACGGAAATCAAGCCAAAGACTGAAAAACCAAAAGCTGTCAAGTCAGCCAAAAAGAAAAAGTAAGTTTATATTTTTATGACATTTTTATGTCACCAACACGAGTGGAAACCTATTGTTAGTGTCCAGTTTTTTTTGAAGATGGTGTTCAGCAGTTAGTGTTTGGCATAAATTGTCAATTCTGGCGTTTGGATAAATTGTCAATTTTGGCGATTGGATAAATTGTCAATTCTGGCGATTGGGAATGTAAATCTGAGATTGAGCAAAGAATACATATATTGATATAATATAAAGTGGTCTATGTAATTGAAAACTTTTACATGACGAGGAGAATCATTTCTTATGTTCGTTTTTATATCGATATCGTAGAATACAACCCCAAAAATTTCAGATTTTTCCATAGCCTAACATACTCTAATGCACTGAAACCCAGGGGGTTCACATTTGACAACTCATATCTCTTGAAAAGTGCCCAAAATAGTAGAAATTGCATGATTGTGAATGAATTTTGGCCAAGTGGGGTTCGCTCGAAAGCCCCTGGCTATAGCGCTATGGGTCTGGAAAACCTGCACAAGAATCTTTGAAGTAGATAGTACTACTTATTCCTAATCAATTGTCCTCGTTTTTTTATTGGAATCAATAGATATTGAGATAATTTGATCCATTGTTGTCTCAGAAAAGCCAGTTAAGGCAAGTTGATTAGCAATGCACACTTCTTGAGGAAGCTCTTGCTGGATTAAGACAATGATGAGCATTCATGACAAGAAATTATCTTCTAACTGCACTGTGTGAAAAGTAGAGATTTGTCCCTTGTTGGAGGACCATCTCTTAAGGTTGCAACCACAGGAATGCTCTCCCTTGAGTCAGAAACAAATAAGAAAACTGTATTGGTATTTTATCAGCTTTCAATGACTGATGCAGATGCCTGTAAATAAAATACCATTCAATAGTTTTGAAGGGGGTGGGGGGCTATGTTTTAAGATACAAACTGGAGGGAAATATAGAATAATACAGTGAATAGGATAGGGTCAACATGATAAAGAAAATGCTAGAATATTAGACACTGCATTCAAATTTAAGAGATGTAGTGATAAACATCATATCATTTTAAAGTCCGGGTTAAGGTGGCATCTATTGTAAAGACACAAGCTTCTGTCCTCAATGCCTTTGTATAATAAACAATATTCCAGAAGCATTGTAATATCCATCCCACTTCCCACCCATAAGTCCACCTATTGACAACGGTTCAATATTCCAAAATGTTAAGGTTATAAATCTTCATCTTTTTTAATGATTTAACTCTTAAAAGAAAGGTCTTCATAATAGAAGCGTGCTAGATATGCGGACAATGCGTCTATTATATGCTAGTGGCCTAATGCAATTAGATGGCTATATTGTATTGATTAGTTCGTAAGACAGCACAGTTCCTTTTATAGCCAAAGCAATGCGATTCATATTTCTAAATAATCAACATTTGTTTAGCTATAAAGCGTATTAACTGGGAAAATTCAATATTGATATTACCAGGAAGCATAGCTATAGGTTTGAATCTCTCCTTGTATCGCCACAATATATATCAGTATCTCCCCAGCATTAAAGCAAGTAGGCGCAGCACCCACCTGAGATTTTGAAATTAGACTCGGACCCACCTGAAAATCAATTCACACCCACTTGAAAATAGGAAAAATTATGAAAAATGAGCATATTTTGACCAATTTTGGTTTGAATTGTGAAAATAAGAATTTTGCACCCATTTGAGGAAAAACAAGCCAATTTGCATTAAATAAAGTCCCCCAATGTTATGTCCCAAGACAAGTGTAGTTAAACCTGTAGATCCGAACACCTCGCTAATCCAAACACCCTTGATGTGAACACTTTTCTGGGTCCCAAATTTGTTATTTCCAATCATTGACTGACATATTTAGATGTGAAAATCCAGTCAGTCCTGTAGCTCAGTGGTAGAGCACTTGCCTGGAAAGCCAGGGGTCTTGGTTTCGATCCCCACTGGGGTGGACTGACTTTTTCACATCAGCCTTTAGCAGGATTTCATTCTGTGTTTTCATTAACTAAATGTGAACACTTTTGGAGAGTTTCAGTGGTGTTCAGATGAGACAGGTTTCACTGTACACATACACAGCCAATATAATTCGGCGCCGTTTCGGCATCGAAAAAATTTGGCGCTGTTCCTGCACCGTTCCGGCACCGAAACCTTTCGACACCAAATTTTGTTACCGGACTAGTCAGTCCATTTGGTGCCGAAACTGCACTGAAATTTGGCACCGAAACGGCGTCGAAAATCAGATTGCATTTTTGGGGTGTAGTTCTCTTTTAAAGATGTAGAATCCTGTCTTGGAAAGGGTCTAGAATTGAACAAGATTATCGGGAAATTAAACCTGAAAATAATCATACACATATTAAGAATTTAAATGTAGGGTAATTTGGGGCTTTCAAGAAATTAGAGGGAAAATCGGAGATGAGCATTGCCCTTTTCAGTTGGTCCTCGGGGTGAATGACCGTCTGACAGTGGTGTCTAATGATTTTTTGAGTCAAGTATACATTGATTTTGCTTACTTGTACATTATAATAAAGCTTTGTTACCTTGGAATAATCAATGGCCAAGGCCAAGGAGTCAAATACCCTTCATAAGAGATTGACTTTGCCTAGACTCTTCAAATTCGATCTTGCATATATATCCCATATAAAGATCAGAAAACCATCATTGTTTTTTCTGTTGATGAACAGACTAACCTTCATTTCACATTCCAACTTTTACAAAAGGTCATTAACTAATGTTTAACATTATATCAGAGCTGTGAAATCATTTGTATTAATTAGAGGGTTATGTGGTCAACTAGTGGAAATACAGGGTATGCCTCCCCCTCCTGTTTTCAGATTTATTAAAAATTGCCATATCCTACATTTTAAACCAGCTTTGAACCAAGTGGGTATACCTACTAGATACCCCTTTGAAAATTACCATTTATTGACCATATTTGGTCTGAATTTATTGACCATATTTGGTCTGAATTTTAAGAAATTAGAATAAACTCAAACTGGTTTCTTTATTGGGTCAAAAACATCAATAGCTATTATTTTCTTAATAGATGCACATTGCACAAAGACAGGTGAACTAGTGACCAACCATTCAAATTACTTCTCCAAAGCAATTATGGCTTTATGCGTTTTAAAATCCATATTAAACTGCACCTTAATAAATGGTTAGAACAGATTTTGAGCAGGTGGTTAAAGTATTTTTAGTCATATTGCTCTTTAACAGCTAACATTTTCGAAAAGTTCAAAACAAAATACATATTATTTAGTTGGTGATTTTTATTATTGTTCAGTTAAAACACAAGTATGTTAATTTGATTGTTCAAGAGGTTTTAAGTAGTTTTCACTCAACTTTGTTTATATTTATTTCGAACCTTTTCCTCTAATATTCAAAAGAAGTGCCCGGTTGTAACTTTCTATGCAATACGCTATGCACTTCACTCCTTTTCATTAAAAATTCTGTTAACTACAAGTTTAAATTTATTTACTCTTACTTTAAAGAAATGGAAAAAACAAAATTTTTACAGTTTTAGGTGCTTTAATGCTTGAAAGGTCACCATGTTTTTCACTCCCTCTAATTTCCAATAACGAGATCTATAATTTCTATTATATAAAGAAAGTGTGCCAACGCTCTCATTTACCCTTATCAAGCTTCCAACTTCAATCTTAATTCTTTAAATTAGAAATTATTCTTTCAAATTGATCCAATTACCTACGGACACCCTTCCTCCACACATACTCTACTGACTTCTGTATAAATTACCCTCTCTGTAGTGAACACCTACCAATACTGCATATTTTTCTCAGCAAAAAATGTTCAATATACACATGTTTTACTGTAGTGCTGTATTCTGTATAGAAAGGTTGAGTATCCTGATAATTTGTTCTTGGAGCACGAGGGAGTTTATAAAGGTCATATATTCTCATGTTCTTAGACAATTGTAAGGTGACAGAAGCGGCCCACAGCTCCTGGTTCACCGATTCAATTCAGAATTATGTTACAAATTAACCTAAAAATCACTACGACGGTATTCATTTCTCTTCACTTTTGTATACCACAAACACATTCAGTGAAAAGCCATATTGAGACTGAACAAAGAATTAATGTGGTATTTAGTAAAGAGGATACAGGAGCTAATGAAGGACGTGTGTGTTT
Organism: Owenia fusiformis; assembly: GCA_903813345.2. NCBI lineage: Eukaryota > Metazoa > Annelida > Polychaeta > Sabellida > Oweniidae > Owenia > Owenia fusiformis. Next base: position 17,412,833 of record CAIIXF020000003.1, read on the forward strand.
GGGGTTGTTTACCACCAGAATGAACAGGATAATATGTACACAAGTGAACACCTCTTTTAAGTGAACTCCTGTGAACTCCTGTCAAATAAACACCTCCACATGATTACTGATTACTTTTTTCTCACGATAGAAGAATGGCCGAATCAAAATCATACTTTTTTCAAATTTTGTAACAATTTATAAGGATTCTTGTTACAATTCTTGCAATTCCATCATTTTCAAGTTCCATTTTGTAACATGTATATAGAAATATAAGAACTAAATATTTCTGTCTTTCTGCATCCTTGCTTAAAATTTAATGAAGAAATGTTTATTTTTCTATAATTTCTACATATTTTGGAGTTACCACGTCATGCCTGTTATTTCATACTGTTAAACCAGTCTATGCCTCAGTTGTACTTTAATGAATCAAGATGTGTATTGTGTATAGTTTGTTTCCAGGTAACTTCACCTTTTCATTTTAATAGCTTGACTGACAACTACACTCTTCAAGTTACATATATGTCTCATCTAATTTATATCTGTGATTAACATCACTCTTCTTCCAGATCAAGAAAACTGTAAGCATTACTTCTGGGGTAATCCTAGATATGACGTTAGACTCCCTATTCCCATTGTCAAAGAAGTTAGTTGTTAATAATTGTACAGATATAAAATATAGAACAATTTTTGTAATAGATAAAGATCTTCGAAACAAGAAATATAGTTTATTCAAAGGATAGTGTGGCTAGCGGTTATGATAGGCGCTCAGGGAGCCTTTATTTCAATATTGCTCCTTTTAGCATAAGATCCTGCTACTAATGAACTAATGTCTACTAATGGTTAGCTAAGTTCATCTTTGGTGCCCTTTTCAATAATTTCATTTGGCTTCTTAAAAGAGAGCTTCATCTATACTCCAAATATATATAAATACTCCAGGGCTCTTGCCAGGATTTTAAGACTGTGGCGCAGCACCACACTCTATTTACCTCCCATCACAACCTATTGGTGAATCATGATTGTTTCCACAGTCTAAACTTGACTGAATACACAATACTAGTACAGTGATCTCTTCAGCATTAAAGCAAGTGGGCGCAGCACCCACCTGGGAATTTGAAAATAAGCTTGCACCCACCTGAAAATCGATTTGCTCCCACTTGAAAATGTGAAAAATCATGAAAATTAGCCATATTTGACCAAATTTGGTTCAAATTGTAAGATTCAGAATTTTGCACCCACTTGAGATAAAATCCTGGGGAGATCACTGTAGTATATAAAAAGGATAGAATATAACATAAATATGATTTATCATGATTGAACAGTTATGCTGAAGATGCTTCCACAACACCCTAAATATTGCTCAGTGACACTCTATTAATGAGAGATATTCCTTTAAAGTGCCCGATAAAGTATAAAATGCGCATGCGTCCAGGTGTTGATAAACTATAAATAGCGAAAACCCAGGGTTTGTCACCACAAGGTAAGCCAGGACGTGTAGAGAGAACAGCCAGTGTTGATATTGAATTTATATGTAGCCAGATAAGTTTCCTTATTGAAATTACATATGGTTATTAGCAATACTTTGTAGGTGCTAAATAATAAAATATTTAGAGTATATATGAGAGAAATTGGTCATTTCGAACCTGTTGAAAAGTTTGTGGCTCTCGGCTACACCGGGGAATTTACTTCCATGAGTACACACATAAATGTGGGGTTCCCCAAGAGGTACGCGACAAGGTGACCTGGCATCAAATGTGCGACTAAATGCTACTATCGAGAAGATAAAATAACGAATACGACAATAAGTTATTGCATGTGACAATTCCGAGCCTTCATCTCACTGAAGTATTTTGAAGTGAAAATAGGATTTTTGTTTTGATACATGGATTCAGATGAACGTAACTTTATTCTGACAACTAATCAAAACTGAACAAAATTGATTGTACGTAACAGACAATTTATTGTTTTACAATGTTTTGATTGGCTAAACGAATGAAACCAACAAATTATGACATGTAAAATGACAATTTTGAAATGAAAAATTTAAAAGTGACAAACACAACTTCCCTATCCACTCTTTGGGAGCCCTAGTAAATTAGTAATATGTACATGCAGCAGTGGTAGTGTGCAGCTTATTATCACACTACGCTTTGTATTCTAAAGCCTGTTGTTTGTAATAACACTGTTCACTCAACGTATGTTTTGTGTGTGGGCAGTCAACGATAATCATTGTTTTATCCCGGTTATATGACCTCGGCAATTATAACAAAACCGTACTAAACGAAAAAACGCAAATAAGAGAAAGCTTTCACACACATATAAAAAATGAACTAGTCTAATCCGCCAGTATAAACTCTGTGCTATACGTAGCCGGGTCAGGCGCACACTTTAATCAAGTCTTGCCCAATCTGATTAGATAATTCAAAACTGAGGTATCCTAGCAGAATATTGTTGTCACAGAATTTGTAACCTTCATGAGCACATGTATTTGATTCATATTAAAAGCTATTACAACTACTTTAAAGATATTATCAGCATCAAAAATTTTGATTGCCCTTTAGGAGACAGAGAGTAGTAGAGTATAAGTTATAATAATTTCTAGCCTCAGGATTTCAGGGATGTTTCTTCAGGTAGATATGCATTTCTCCCTCTGGATAAAACCCATATCCAGAACCTTCCGGTACATAACCCATACGTAAATGCTGGGTTTCGTAGCATCAGGTTTAATATGCTAAACATAAGATTCTGACCGCATGTGTTTTAAACACATCAATAATTGTCTACGTTTATAATTATAAAGACACAGTGACTTCCTGTGAATACACAACATTTTTGTTTCTGCATTGATTTTCTGACTTCGCTCCCAATGAATTAATTACATAAGTGGCTGTGAATTTGTTGTCCAATAGGTTTCAAGAAATTAAATGCATATCGGGCAGTTATCATGATTTGGTATTCCAGACTCTGTATATGTTAATGCTTGGAGATTTGCTCTGATTTTTTAAGAGAAAATTGGTAAAAAGCTAGATAGCTAGGGGTGTATTTTTTACAAGGGTTTAAAGATCATGTAAGGTTACAGTAGTCATCTGTAACACCTTCTCAATGCAGAGAGGCGGTTAAATGCCGTATAATCTCATTATTTTGTAATCAGTGTTTATTGGTCGGGACAGGTTCACATCTACCCTGGGATTCAAATCGTGATTTTCTTCCTTGGTCTGCACGTAAAATATGAGAATAAGGAATAGAGGTCTTGCTTATTTTGTATTATAAACAGGGATTATTTTGACAGATAGACATTGTGCAAATTGCCACGTTTAAACCTATTGACTATTTTATTTTTCATAGTGAGAATGGGGCAATTACCCTTTGCATTCGTTTGACTTCACTTCTTAAAAGAGAGCTTCATCTTCACTCTTTCAAACTAAAATAAACCTGTGAACTCACCGCGCCAATCAGTGTTCGTCGGCCAAATTTGACCGACGTTCTATATATGGTCATTCCTTCTGACGTCATCGTTGAGCCCGGAATTGACCAATGACATGCGCATATCTAATTAGAACGCATTTGGCGTATGTTTCTTCAAGCTCCCTGATTGGTGGAAGAAAGGTCAGCGCGTAGGTCGAAAGTGATTTATTACCCAAACTGTCACCGGTACCTGTCGTTGGGGCGGGGCTACTAAACTGTAATATGGTCTCTACTAGGCAGAGTGTAGTTTAACTAGACTCTGCACGCAGGGTAGGGGCAATAGACCTTTCATATAAACCGTGCCACCTTTTGGTACATCAAAGAAGCTAGTATGTATTGCCTCTATTGATGATGCTATTGGTTTTAGGTAGTAATTTTTCTGATACCATAGTCACATTTGCTCCGATTTTCAGTACCAGTGCCCGATTAATGAGTATTTTGTTCAAAATTGCATTCAGTTTTGAACAAAATACTCAATGGCCAGGCGATGATATTGAAGATCTGAACAAATGTGACCATGGCATAAGCAAAAATAAACTCAATTTGAAAAACTATAATCAATGACATAGTCATCACCCCCCCCCCCATAATACACAAAAATTCATCACCATTTTTCACCCCAAGACCTAGTTTTATATGTCACCACCAAGAAGTGGTGACATATTGTTATGGTCTCTGTTTTTTTGTGGCGGTGGTTGGCATCTGTAACAAATCTGTAACAAATTCTTCAAACTTTCAATAACTTAACAAGGTCTTTTTTCAACCTGCTTCAAATTGACTAAATTATTTTTCAAAATCATCTACAAGTTATCAGAACTTCAAATCTGACTTAATATTTAAGTCAATGACCTTCTCAAGGTCAAAGAAGGGTCAAAAAGGTATTTTTTCAACTTGCTTCGGATTGACCAGTTTTTGTCAAAATCATCTACAATTTCTGAAAGGTTCAAATCTGACTGTAGATTTGACCTTCAGTGACATTCTCAAGGTCAAAATGATTTGACCTTCAATGACCTTGTCAAAATCAAAAAGGTATTTTTCAACTTAAGTTAAAAGTTAATTGACCAATTTTTTTTAAAATCAAAAAGGTCTTTTTTCAAATTGACCAATTTTTTTTCAAAATCATCTTCAAATTCTGAAAGGTTCAAATCTGACTATAGATTTGATACTCAATGACATTTTCAGGGTCAAAATGATTTGACCTTCAATGACCTTCTCAAGATCAAAAAGGTATTTTTCAAAATCATCTACAGAGTTCTCAGAAATTCAAATCTGACTTAACATTGAACTAATAATATTGTGAGCAACTAGGTGGTGACATTTTGTCATGTAAGCCTTGTTTAACATTTAAGTAAACACATTTTCTAAATATCTATTTGAATAGTAAGGCAAGCATTAATTGCTCTTTAATGTCATTCATTGTTGTAATTTGTAACCTTGGATACCAAGATACCTTTCCTTTCTCCACTAGTCCACTTACTTGTACCATAGCTATATTATTTCTAATTTGTCAGTTGTTTCGTATTGAAGATATATGGTTTGAAAGTTTGTCACCCAGGTGGCATAATGGTAGATAAATTAGATTTCGTCTATAAAAATATGCGTTCACTTTTTTGGATTGTTTTTGATTAGACTTTGAGGATCTTTTGTTGTGCAAAATGACAATTGTTGACATTTTAAATGTTTTCATTTTTTCGAAAGAATAAAATCGCCCTGACAATGTGACCAAAACTCGCAGGGATTTCTAAGACTAAATAGAGCTGCACCATTTTGAAAATTTGGCAAGTACAAATGCCACCCTGTTGATAAATGCATTTTAACCTTAACCTTGATGAAATATCATTCATAAATTTTGACCAGAAAGATAGAATTAGTTTTAAATTCCCTGTTGAGAAAATTCTAATGAGGTTTACGACATTGATTTTTGTATATAGTCTCCAACTTTTTTGTGGCAGTGTTCGGCGTTCAGCGGTTGGTGTCTATAACAAATGACAGGTGGTGACATTTTGCATGTTAATACCTTATTGATGAGTTGCCTCTCATTCTCTATATCAGGAAAAAGAATACAGAAGAGCTGTTTATAACAGATATTTCTCCATATGATGTGCCAACCTTTCCAATTGTATTAAATGACGTCTATTTCCTGTCAGTCAGACATGTATATTGTTTGTCATGTGTTTAGCCTTGGCAGTTATATAAAAGTCAATGTAACCTACACAAAACACATAAATGATATGTTATATCAAACAATTGGTTCCATAGGCAATTTATCAGCCTGTATCTTTCACTCTTCAGGCCTTATTGCATGGCATTTTAGTTGGGGTTGTTGGGGTCTTTTCAGGCCTAATTATATGATAGTAAAGTTTTATCCTCAGGATTTTCTCAAGTTGGTGCAAAATTCCTATTTTCTTAATTAAGACCAAATTTGGTCAAAATATGCCTAATTTTAAGTGGTTGCAAACGGATTCTCAGGTTGGTGCAAGCCTATTCTTAAGATCCCAAGTGGCCAAAATGCCTACATTGTACTTGCTTGAATGCTGGAGCGATTATGTATTACTTAATGATAATAGTGTTAATTTTGAAAAATGTGCCTGACATTCAACACTATGTTTTTTAGGGTACCTGAAACCTGACCTATTTACTTTTTGACATGCAATGCTCATTCATTTTATTCTATTTTAAAGTAGATCAATTATCTGATGCGGGAATTGAGTGCACTTTTTTGAAGGATTATAACATGTACTTGATATCCTTGAATTTCTCTTGTTACCCTCTCCGATAGATTATTTTGCTTGATTTAATAAGCAAGACTCTGATTCAGAGTACCCTATAGTCATTATTATCATACTTTGAAAAGGTTCTTTGCGTCGTCTTGTATTAATCAAGGCGCCAGGCAGGTTCCACGTCAATCTTGTCATAAAAAAATTCAGGAAAATTTGTCATGAAAAAATTCAGGAAACCTCTTATCCATTTAACTTTACAGGTGCAAGAGTATACTAGTGCCGAGATCTGATTAGGTTTTGGGGATGCTGGGTAAATCACATGGCGGCCATTTTACTCTTCAGAGCATGATATTTGTCACTGTGTGTCATAACACTTCTATTGCCTTTGTTTCCAGGATGATAATGCCAACATTCATCAAGAGTAATAAGAAGAAAAGGAAGAGATTGACCTCCGATGGTTCAGACATTGAAATAACCACACCCCCTCCCTCCCCACCAGAAGAGGAATCTGGAATACAGGTAACTGTTGAGATAAGCATGCATACTCCCTCTATGAGTATAAAATTCGTATTTATGTTGCAATGGAAGTCAGACGTTCCCATATATATTGAAAGAATCACATGGCCCAAATCAACATCAGTTACACCCAGGCCAGTGTTTGTGTCTACCCGGGTAGGTGTACTCTCTTCAAAAAGCGATTTGCAAAGATTTGCTCACTGTATATATGACACATGTACATGTATATTTGTATTCAAATTTTCAGGTAATGTAGTTGAACTCTACTTTTGTATGGCCAGGTTTCCTGATTTCTTTCTGGCAATTTAGTATCATCTATTAATTTCCCTACAGTTCTTCTAACATGAAGTCCAGTAAGGGGCTGGAGAAAACTGACAAGTTAATTTTGTATAAGATAACAGATTAGTGCACTTGACCAGGCCTTAAATATCAGCAGCTCTAATTTTCCTAGCCTGTAATCTTCTTTTTCCCTCATGTGTCTAGCCTCTAATATATGTCTTCAAATTGCAGAAGCCTCTCCTGGCCTCTAATGTCCTTTGCCTCCCATGTGTTTGGCCTCTTATGTATGTTTTTTCATATTGCAGAAGCGTAGATCGGCTAGGAACACAAAACGCAAGAAATACTTGGACGACATTGACTTAAACCTGTCTGATGATAACCAAGGTGATGCGGGGGATGCTGGAGACACGGATGGACTCGCTGTAGCTGTTAAGCCTCAGCAGTTCTTCGTGGTAAGTGTAAGTGAACCTCTTATGTCTCAGCATGGTGTAGTCATAACACATAGTGTAATATGTTCAAGTCATAACACATTGAGTAACCCATTACTTTTCAGCATGGTATAGTCATAGCACATTGATTGACTTGTTATGTCACAGCATGGTATAGTTATAACACATAGTATAAGTCTGCTTAATTTGATGAACTCAACACATAGTTTACGGTATGTTAAAGTCTCAGATTATAAAGTGATTCATTATGTCTCAGCATGATATAGTCATAACATATAGAGTAACTCCGTTTAATATGGTTAAGTCATAACACATAGTTAACAGTATGTTGAAGTCTCAACACACAGAGTGTCTCATTATGTTGAAGTCTCAACACACAGATAGACTCATTATGTCTCAGCATGGTTAAGTCATATCACATAGTTAACAGTATGTTGAAGTCTCAACACACAGAGTGACTCATTATGTCTCAGCATGGTTAAGTCATAACACATGTGTAACAGTATGTTGAAGTCTCAACACACAGATAGAGACTCATTATGTCTCAGCATGGTTAAGTCATAACACATAATTAACAGTATGTTGAAGTCTCAACACACCGATAGACTCATTATGTCTCAGCATGGTTAAGTCATATCACATAGTTAACAGTATGTTGAAGTCTCAACACAGAGTCACTCATTATGTCTCAGCATGGTTAAGTCATATCACATAGTTAACAGTATGTTGAAGTCTCAACACACAGAGTGACTCATTATGTCTCAGCATGGTTAAGTCATATCACATAGTTAACAGTATGTTGAAGTCTCAACACACAGAGTGACTCATTATGTCTCAGCATGGTTGAGTCATATCACATAGTTAACAGTATGTTGAAATCTCAACACAGAGTCACTCATTATGTCTCAGCATGGTATAGTCATAACACAGTCAAGGAGGATTGGCTATCAGGATCGAAACTCGATATTTTCCAACAATGAAAACGTCCAAATGTCCTTATTTTTGAAATTATAACCTACTATAAATTCTAAATAAACAGTTCAAAAGATTCGAACTAATATCTCGATCATTTCTTGTGAGTTTTGGAATTTTTCATTTGGAAATAAGACCAAAATTCATGATTCAAATGTTGAATTGAACAAAATGGCGGCTGTTTGAGTTCATGAAAATCTAATTGAAGCGACGGTTATGTCCGCCATTTGTGACAACGGTATCTGACTTTACCGTTGTCAGGCTATTCCGGTGTGAGCATGATTTAGTCTTAACGCAGAGAAGTATTTAACCTTCTAATCACAGCTCATGAAAGTAGAAGCCTCAGCATCAATAAAATAGGCTAAGTGCTTTCAATTGTCATGAATATATTAAGCCTTATCTTTAAACTGCTGCCGTACTAACCTATTTAGAAGATGTTAGCTTCCTGTTAGTTATTGCATTAACAATTTTAATGCAGTCACATTAACTTTGCTACACGGTCAAGGCATCCATTTATGCCTATAAAGGTAGTTAATTAAAAGTTGGAAAAGGGCAAAAGCCTATTTTATTTCGTTCATTTTAAAAGAGCAACCTTGAAAAAATCAATAAGCATTCAGTTAGAGTTAAAACTAGGATTCAATACGAAATGTAATTTAGTTTTTTTATGTGTAACATTGAAATTTTGACATAGTTCCTGAAGCACTGTGTTGTAAGGAAGCTTTTTTAAAAGATCGATATCGGAAAATTAACTTTATTTGAATAGCAAGAGGGAGGGTGTCATTAGCTTTAAAAGTTAGTATCCCGACATCATTCCCTGGAATTTTATTAGTGCATGTTTTTTCGTCCAGTGCACTTTCGGTACGAAAAATAATAAAAAAAAAGTCAACACAACGAAGTAAAAATGCTAAAAATGAACTTCTTGAAACATACCTTTGCCAATCCAAGTATCAAATACGAAAGTTCTGTCGAAAAGGGTCTGGTTATATTATGTTAGATATAGTGTGACTTCAGAAATAACGCATGTCAACATTTCTCAAGCACGGTCATGACGGGGGGACTGATGGGGGTCACAGATTAACTATTCAAATATAGTAATCCTACATTGAACTTTGAGATGCTCCCTAAGCGTACTCATGGCAGATTGAGGCAGACTGAGACATGTACGCTATATAAATTACCCACTGCTATTTATGTCACAGCACGGCTAGTTAGATTTAATTCAAAGACTAAGGCCTTTATCTTTCCACATGGTTGAGCAACAGCAACAATCTCCGTAAAGTGTTTATATCTGTGGAGAGGTCCATCAGTTGTTAAAGTAACAGCTTTTTTGAAATAGTATATATTGTTGATTCTGACTTATCTAAAGGTTATTTTTTAAGGTAGGTAGGATGAAAAGACTCTTAGGCATTGATATATGTTGTCAGTATGCAATCTCATGTATTAAAAGTCTGAGTTGCTAATCAACTGCAATTGCAGGCATTCTATTGGTTAAAACCTAAGGAAGGACTTAGATTGACTGAGCAAATTGGATCACGAATGCATTATGGGTATTTTTGAAGGATCATTAATGCATTGTGGGTATTTTTGCAGGATCATTAATGCATTGTGGGTATTTTTGCAGGATCATTAATGCATTGTGGGTATTTTTGCAGGATAATCCAGCAGAGGAGGATGCAGTTGTTGTTGAGAAGATTCTTGGCATGAGAACGAGGAAAATCAAAGTCAAGAAAATTATTCAGGTCAGTAAACTCAAATTGAAGATCGCCCTTTCGAAAGCAATTTATATCTATTCAGCTATTTTATCTAATGCCCCATTTAAGTCACTATACTGTCGCATAAGCTGTTCTGAAAGAGGAGGTTCTAAGGCATGTCCACAGACAGAGTCATGTCAATCACATATGACCAGATGAAGAGCTGAAGAAAATTGCCAAAATGAAATGGCTTCTAAGTTCTAAGGAGGGTTTTGAAACCTCATTTATTTGATTGTAAAAATGCTCCATCGTGGAAAGCCTACTCAGATTTGTAGAAATGTGGTGCTTTCAATGATCTTGAGTTCTAAGAAAGATCACAGAATTTGTTTGGAATTATTTCTAATTTTATATGAAAAGCATTTCAATTTTTATTATTAGAAAGAGAAACCTGAAGGTGAAGCCACTGTCGAAGAAACTCCAAAGGAAGATGAGAAAATAGAAAATGCAATAAATAAGCCAGCTGAGGAAACCACTAAGACCCTGGACGAAGCTGCCACTGAAAAGCCAGCTGAGGAGAATCCTACTGAAGAAGATGGGCCAAGGGAAGCTAGTGAAGTGGAGAATAAAGAAGAAACTGCTGTTGTTGATACAGAAGAAATTGAGGAAGAAGAAGAGGTTGAGGAATTCTATGTAAAATACAAGAACTTGTAAGTATTTTTAAGGTTAAGTTGGATACAAATTCAGAATCAGAGTTACTTATACATAATAGTCCCTATGATTCCAACATTTTATTTCCATGATTTCCACTATTTATATGGCAGATTAAGATCGTTAACTTTAAATAGAAACTGGACATGTAGTAGTACATTCTAATTATCCCTTCAAATGAAGTTGGGGGATATAGAGAATAACTCATACCATTGGACGAATATTGTTTATATTTAATACGTATTTGTGCAACTATTACCTATTTCAGCTCTTACTTGCACTGTGAGTGGCAGACAGTAGACCAATTAAAAGACAAACGCATCCATCAGAAAATCAAACGGTACAAAACCAAATTACTTGGCTCCGGGAACTACTTTTCTGCGATAGATGAGGATGAATATTTCAATTCTGACTACATTGAAGTTGATCGTGTTCTAGAGGAGTCTATCACTGAAGATCCATCAACAGGTAAGACTTTATTTTTTATAGTCTAAATGTGATCCATTGTTGCAAAGATTCTTCTAAATATGGCCATGTTATTTACCTCTTTTCTTTGCCAGAAGACTCAAATTAAATTGAATTTTGTCTTCTTTAATCTCAAGAAAATGATTCAACTTTTATTTACCCAGTGAGTCGACACATATATTCCAACATTCACATATTCCAAAGTCACAATCACATAGTTTTCTTGGCTTCACTTATAAACAAATATGATTTGTCCTTTCCAGGTGAACAGCTGACCTACTACCTAGTGAAGTGGTGCTCTCTGCCTTACGAGGACAGTACCTGGGAATTAGCCATAGATGTAGATAACATCAAGATAGAACAATTTAAGAAGTTCCGTGATCCACCACCCATTGAGGAGAGACAGGTTAGTTTGTGTTCAAGATAGAACAACCAGTTTATGTATTCGACCATCTATTGGGATGCACCTTTCCATGTAGTTCAGAGGTAGAGTAGCTTTCATATGATGGGATGGAACCCAGTTTCAAGCAGGTCTGAATTGCTAATTGCATTGTGGAATTCAGTGTGCTTGACTGAGTGGTCCACAATTTATACAAAAGGCTTTGGTATGTTTGCTTTCTGGTTTTTATGCGTTGAGGATAATAAAGTGGGTTCTATGCTTATGAAGTTATCATCAGAAGTGGTGACATATTGTAACAGACTTCAACTTTTTTGTTTGTGTCTGGTAGTTAGTGTTCAGCATCTGTAACAAATGGCAGGTGATGCCATTTTGCATGTTAATGTCTTGTTTGTGTTTTGGGTAGGTGGGGCTGTGCTTTGGGTAGTTTGGGTACTTTAATATACCAGCTGATTGGACCAAAGAAAATACTCAAAGAAACAGTCATAAATAAGTTATCTTGACCTTGGAGAAAGTATAAATATCACTCAGTTGTGATTTTTAGACCAATAAATGTCAGCTCGGTATTATTCAATGGCCGAAGGCATAAATGGAAATGTGAAAAACTAAGATAAAGGTCATAAAGCAGTATTGTTCATTTCTGTTGATTATCCCAGTGTATGATGTTTGTTATGGATATAGTGAAGTCCTCTGTCCATCAATCAGCAGTGATCTTCCTGGCGTTAAAGCAAGTGAGCGCAGCACCCACCTGAAAATCCAATTGCACCCACTTGAAAATGAGAAAAATCATGAAAAATTGGCATATTTTGACACATTTTGGTCTGAATTGTGAAAATGAAAATTTTGCACCCACCTGAGAAAAAATCCTGGGGAGATCACTGATCAGGCTTTCAGTCCATTGATATTGAAAATAAGTGGAGATAATATGAAGATCACATTTATTATTACTTCTTTCTGATTTGTACCCTTGAAAATATAATGTTTTTTTTTTATTATTATTATTTTATTATTATTAAAATTTATGTGTAAACTGATTCTTTTTATATACAAATTGATTCTTTTTATGTGTAAATCAATCCGTTTGTATGAGTAGATTATTATATATTTATGTAACTTTACCTTTAAATGGTCAGAAAACTGGTCTTGTAATATAAGTCAGAAATTGAAATTAGGTCGAATATACTACATGTACATAATATGACCGAGATACAATTTAAAAGGTTAAGGACATAAAAATTGAGATATTGTTTGTAATCTTCAATGTCTTGCCATTCATGAGATGCATTAAATTGACCATGTTAATTTTTGCAGAGGAGGGATCGCCCAGAGCCGAGTGCCTGGACCCCAATGAAAGAGACACCAGTCTTCAAGAATGACAACACCCTAAGGGAGTACCAACTGGAGGGGGTCAACTGGTTAACATTCAGCTGGTTCCAAGCGTAAGTTCAGCTGAGTTCACCAATTTTTTTTCTATAATTTAATTTTTCAGTTTCATACACCCCTATTGGTTTGAGACCTTAGAATGGAAAAAATTGTTATTGTGTATTGAAATAAAACTCAAAAAAGTTGAATTTGCATCCAGTGCCATTTTCATTATTCACAATTTAAGAATTGAGTTTGATTTTTTGGTTGAATTCCTCTTCTTATTATTTATTTATAGATACTGGGGGGGAGTGTCCGTAACAATGAATTCTTACTTGTACATGGAGTTCAATATTGAGATGAATAATTTTATTGAATTTTTCAGGAACAATTGTATTCTTGCTGACGAGATGGGACTCGGTAAAACCATTCAAAGCATCACTTTTCTAGAACAAATCATGCAGAACGGCCTTAGAGGACCTTTCTTAGTGATCGCACCATTATCAACCATCGCAAACTGGCAAAGAGAATTCGAAACATGGACTGAACAAAATGTGATCACATATCACGGTTCGACACCTAGCCGAAATATGCTACAAGAATACGAGATGTATTATAAGGATGACAAAGGAGCCAAAATTAAGGATCTTTATAAATTTAACTCTCTCATTACCACGTATGAGATTATTATCTCAGATGTAGAGCTGTTGAAGAGTATTGATTGGAGAGTCGTTATTATTGATGAAGCCCATCGATTGAAGAATCAAAACTGTCAGCTAATAAAAGGACTCAAATGTTTAGATTTTGTAAGTACTTTTGAAAATGCTCTCATTTTTTGAGATTTTCAGAATTGTCAGTTTATTAAATGACTCAAATGTTTAAATTTTGTAAGTATACCTTTAAAAAAAATATTCTCCTAACTTTGAAATGGTCTTTTCAAAATTGTTAGAGGTTGTCAAAAGGCCTTTGAAAAAATATTCTCATTTTGAAATGGAGAAAATAAGGCTTTAAGGAGCTCATCTTCTTAGGTTATTTTTAGATAGTTTACTCTAAATACAAATAAAATGGGAATTTGGTGCCAAGAATAATAAAATCCTGGAGAAAATACCAATTTCATACATAACAGGTATAACCTGGGCTCGACTTGGTCACTATGTAATAATACTTAAATGTATTACTCTTTCAGGAACATCGAGTACTTCTCACCGGGACACCTCTACAAAACAATGTTGAAGAGCTCTTCAGTCTTCTCAATTTCCTGGACCCATTGCGGTTCAAATCCTCCGAGACGTTCAAAACAGATTTTGGCACACTTCACACCGAGGAACAAGTTGATAAACTAAAAGCTGTAAGTTTTTCACGAGTTTGTTAGATATTTTGTCCATTCAACAATAGGATGAATTTATATTTGACAGTATGCAATGCTCTGATTTTGAACAAAATTTCAAGTCTCGGTGTTACATTCTTTTGAATGTCTGATCTTAAACCACTGATTTTTTTGATAACTTATAATTTTATGTTTCTTAGATAATTTTCACGTTACCCACAGGGACCCCTTATAATAGACTGTAGCCTTGAATCTGCTGGAATTTCACTGCCATATACACATTTTCAATGTCTTGATTTTATTGCGACTTTTATTATGTTACTGTGACCTTGCCTTCAACTAAGAAATGCTATGCTGCTGATGTACGAAATGATCCAACAAGGTGGTAACCTATATTGAAATATCTGGTCATAGATAGCACACACAATCATGCAGTGAGATCCCTAAAGGTTTTTTTTCAGCCGATGTCACAATTTTTGGAACATTTTAACAGTATATGCATGTAAACTCATACATGCATACATAAACATTGTCACATTCAGGAGTCAGGACATTGTCTGCCTTCAAAAGATGTTATATTTTCCAATTAGAATGTAGAAACAATTAACTACATTAGTACTATTATGTGAGGATGAAGCTCCATATCATTTTATAGCCCTGCATCACTTACTTATATTCCTATGTTCAATAAGTGAACAATGAATGTTTGATTTTGAGGTTAGGGGGGTAATCACAATGTATGTACTTATTCATTGACCTCCAAGTCTATGATGTATAATGTATTTGACTCTTCATTGTAAGAGGGTTCAAGACATTCAAATGTTTAAATGGAATATGACATGTTTTCCAGCTGTTGAAGCCAATGATGTTACGGAGGCTGAAAGAAGATGTTGAGAAGAATCTGGCTGCCAAAGAAGAAACCATAATAGAGGTAAAGTTGCTTGTCATGATAAATAGATTAAATGTAACTTGTCATGAAAATGACCTTGATCAAAAGATGTCATTTAATGGGTTACACCAGAACATTTTCAAACTCTTGATTTTTCATATGCATCAGGAATTATTGTATGTTCAAGAATCATCATTGAACCCCCTCCTCCAGGTATATTGTTAATTCAAATTAAGTGATTTAGAAGGAGGATTTAGAATCAGCTGTTGACAAGTTAATAAAAACCAAATCAAAGTACATGCATGTATATCACATTATTGCAAAGGTTAATTAGATAAAAAAAAATTATATTTGTGTTATAGGTGGAGCTGACGAATATCCAAAAGAAATATTATCGGGCTATTCTTGAACGAAACTTCACCTTTTTGTCAAAAGGCAACACAACTACGAATGCACCAAACTTAATGAATACAATGATGGAGTTACGAAAATGTTGTAATCACCCATATCTCATAAAGGGTAAGATTTCTTTGGGCAATGTTTCAATTGAAAGAATTTTAACTGCCACCTATCAGATGTCCCTGTAGATAAAAACTGCTTGTCATGACTATGAATATACCAGAAATCAGTTTGCATTAAACATGTCAGGATATGAATGAAAATGTCAAAAAATCTAAAGGCAAGAACATATATTTGATGAGGACAGTTTTTGGATGAACATGCAGGTACTGGTAGACAGAATTCACATACTTTAGAAAACAAAACAGGCTTTTATCGCAAATATATTTTGCGATAAAATATGTAAATGTATCCATCAAATAAATTAAAAAGTACATAACTTGGGATTCATTCAAAACAGGGAAAATATGTATTAAATATTTATTAATATTTCAATGAACAATGATATTTTTACAAAAAATCTTATTGTCTGCTACTAATGAAACCCCTATAAATAATGTCCAACAGGTGCTGAGGAGAGAATCGTAGAAGAAACCAAAGCTAAAGATTCGAACGACCCTGGTGCTCTGGTTCAAGCAATGATTCACGCCTCTGGAAAGCTGGTTCTTATAGACAAGTTGCTACCCAAACTTCAGGCCAATGGACACAAGGTCCTCGTGTTCTCACAGATGATCCGTGTCTTGGATATACTGGAAGACTACCTCATGCATAAGAAGTAAGCACCTGACCGAGACCACATTATTAACAGGTCGAAACACAAATGTAATGCCTTGGTCACATATGCTCCGATTTTCACAACGGCGCCCGGCCGATTGAAAACAATATTGAACAAAACACTCAATCGGCAAGGCGCCGGCCGATGAATCAGAGCATATGTGACCCAGGCATAAAGCTTTGTGCCATGCATTAAAAAAGTTAAGACATTAGTGCCTAATTATTTGGTAAATATCCAATGACTGATTCATTCATTGATATACAGAACTGTTAAACTTGAAGATATGAAGAACTTGATTCTCTCAACTTGTTCATTAATAGCTATAAATCTAAAATATTATTTCACTATACTGTCCCCAAATATCCTAAAAAGTTAATGTAGAAAATTTAAATAAACAATTATTCAATTTTCATCACTCAGCTAAAACATGATTTGCATTTCCAGTTATATCTACGAAAGACTTGACGGAAGGATTCGTGGAAATGTCAGACAGGAAGCTATTGATAGATTTAGCAAGCCAGGTAAAAATAATTTGTGATTTGTCATGGAAAATGTTATACTGCACTCGCTGATATACATTGAGTGGTAGAAAGCAGGTGTCTGCAAACAATTAAAAGAAAAAGCAGTTTGGGGTGTACATGTTATTCTTGGTATCCAGAACCCATTCATGTTGTCCATTTTCACATGCTATAAAATGTGCACACAAGCATTTGTATTCATATTCATTGAACAACCCTCGTACGGATATGTTCCAGACTCAGATAGGTTTGTGTTTCTGCTGTGTACAAGAGCTGGGGGTCTCGGTATCAACCTGACTGCAGCGGACACTGTTATCATCTTTGATTCTGACTGGAACCCACAGAATGATCTCCAAGTAAGTGACGTCATATTTGAAATAAATGAGCATAGACAGAAAATCTGTGTTTACAGTATGTGTAGGTTTGGGTGAAGCAACGATCCGTTGAGCCTCTAAAACAAAGGTTAAAGGCTTCAGATTGACCCATTTAGAATCCAGCAGAAGAATATGAAAATTATTGCCACATTAATAAATGGAGACTTCTGTTAAATTAAAAAATATTTTCACATTAAGCTCTTGACTACCTGGAGTGACGAGATTTCTCGTCACCTCATAAATGACCTTGAAACCCAGAGTGACAAGAAAATCTGTCACCAAATTTTTCACTAAAATTGCTCTTATACAAACATTTTTTATCCAGTTTACACAAAAATTATTTTAAAATGTGTAGAAATGATCTCTGCCGTCTAAAAGCTGTAAAGTTGAGCATCTAATGTATAGGTATGTAGTAAAATGTCAAAAGGTGGTCAAAATGAAAAATTCTCTGGTTTCAACCGATTTTAGGGCCTAGGATTCAAGAGGTTAATATATTGAGTCTTCCAGTGAATGCACTTTTAGTCATAATCACTAGGAATGCATGTGATACATTGTTGCGTCTTTATAATACATGTTTCTCTCACAATACAGGCTCAAGCCAGATGTCACAGGATTGGTCAAAAGAAAGCTGTGAAGATCTACCGGTTGATAACGCGTAACACTTACGAGCGTGAGATGTTCGATAAAGCCTCTATGAAGCTAGGTTTGGACAAAGCTGTGCTCCAGTCCGGCCTAGGGTCATCCAAGGAGGGTGGAGGCGTTAGAGAAGTAAGTTCAATTTTATTTGTTTTGATGTACAGTACAGTTAAGTGCAATACTTTGCTACCTCTAAAAGGTGTTCCACTTGCAGGAGTTCTCACAACAGGCTAAATAAATGAAAAGAACAGGCATAATTAATGGAAAGTTTAAAATTAATTGAAAAGTCCTTAAAAGCACCAGGCGATTTTGTGAAATCAACTCATGAAAATCGCTTGTTGCCTGCCGCTAATGAAACCCCTGACTGGGGAGGTGTTCCATTTACAGAGGTTCATTTAGCATTAGTCAGTTGGTTTTGGGACTTAAAATTATTCCACTTACAGAGGTGTTACACTTAAAGAGGTGTTCATCTTCACAGCTTTCATTGTGTTGATAAAAGAAAACACAGAAGATGACAGAGAGAAAAGATTTCTGTGTTTCTGCAGCAACCTTATTATAAAACATTTCTGTTTCTATAGCAACAAGCAATGACCAAGAAAGAAGTCGAGGATCTATTAAAGAAGGGAGCTTATGGGGCTCTGATGGAAGATGACAAAGATGGAGATGATTTCTGTGAAGAGGACATAGACCAGATCCTGCAAAGACGTACCCAAGTCATCCAGATTGAATCTGAAGGCAAAGGATCAACGTTTGCCAAGGTAATGTGTTTTGTGATATTTATGTGTAACAGATGTATGTGACAATAAGTGATGTTTATGTGACAGCCTGTCAAGTTTAAATGGCCAGGTATGTTTATATTATGACAGGTCACCTTAACCTTAACACCCCAGTCACATTTCCTACGGCGACCTTGCGGTCTATCATTTCTGCGACCAGTAACATTTCTACGCTCGCCGTGGAATTTCTGCACTCTCATACTTTTGCAGTCACATTTCCGACGGCAGCCGCACGGTGAATTTTAAAATTCTGTTGATAAATAATACTTTTTTCATTTTATTTACATCGGGACACTTTATAAATGTTATTCATAGTGCTAGGATGTAATATCAAATGAAAAGAGATCGTGAAACATTGACAAATAATGATTCAATCTTGTTGAGCCAGTTGATATCTACGGGGATCTCAGAAATGAACAAATATTATAACTCCAAGTTATAATTTCTACGGCGACCCTGCGGCCTGTAAAAACTGGATACGCCGTACGGAGGCCGCAAGGCGCCGCAGAAATACACTGATTTAATCGATCTGCGGTCGACGCATGGCCTCCGTACGACAAATGTGACTGGGGTGTTAGTCAACTTAACCTAGTAAAACTAAAACCCAGTAAAATCACACCCCCAGTGAAACTCAGCCCTACAATTCATTTTAATTATTATCCCATCGAATGAAGTTCGGAGGGATATAGGGAACGCCTCCGTCCGTCCGTCTGGGCAATAACTCAAATACCGTTGGCCTGATTTTGTTCATATTTTGTACACATATACCCTATGTGGGTAAAAGTTCTGCTCGAAAGCCGATTTTCAAAATGGCCACTCATTTCAAAATGGCGGCCATTTTAGTGACGATTTTACGGTAATTTAGGTGCAATAAGTAAAACTGTAATAGCAATATGTTCTAAATGTAAAAGAATTATAAAGGACATTAATAATGCTACAAATGTAGATATTAAAGAAGCACATGGCAGCCATCTTGAAAAATGGCAGCCTTTACTCGTCATTTTACGATTTTTGCTGTAACTCAAAAAGTAGTGGAGCGATTTTGTTCATATTTGGTATGTGAATACTATAAGCATTGCACAGTGTCTAAAGACATTTTTGGTAGAAGGCGGCCATTTTGAAAAATGGCCGCATTTTAACGTATTTTACTATAACCCGAAAAGTAGTGGAGCGATTTTGTTCATATTTGGTATGTGAATACTATAAGCATGGCACACTGTGCTATGACACTTTTGGTAGAAGGCGGCCATTTTGAAAAAATTTTTGAAAAATGGCCGCCATTTTAACATATTTTACTATAACTCGAAAAGTAGTGGAGCGATTTTGTTCATATTTGGTATGTGAATACTATAAGCATGGCACACTGTCCTATGACACTTTTGGTAGAAGGCGGCCATTTTGAAAAAAAATTTGAAAAATGGCCCTCATTTTAACGTATTTTACTATAACTCGAAAAGTAGTGGAGCGATTTTGTTCATATTTGGTATGTGAATACTATAAGCATGGCACACTGTCTATTTCTAATGACGCTTTTGGTAGAAGGTGGCCATTTTGAAAAATGGCCGCCATTTTAACGTATTTTACTATAACTCGAAAAGTAGTGGAGCGACTTTGTTCATATTTGATATGTGAATACTTTAAGCATGGCACATTGTCTAATAAAACTTTGGGGAGTAGTCGCCCATTTTGAAAAATGGCCACCATTTTTATGTGTGTTATTTTACAAGTACGTGTGCGATTTTTCAAAAATTTTAGAGGTGGCTACTTAAAAGCATATTATTTCTTCTGATGAAAACTTGGCTAGTGAGCAACCATTTTGAAAATGGTGGCCTTTCTGGTGTGTTGTTTTATGATATTTGCGCTTCGTTTGTAAAAATGCCAGCCATTTCTGTTCGATGGGATTCGCTACGCTTTGGCGTTGCCGTTGTTCTGGTTTAGTTCATTATGTCACCACCAAAAATATTGTTATAGTCTCCAACTTTTTTGTTGATGATGTTCAGTTGTTGGTATTTGGTTGTCTGTCTGTAACAAATGGGAGGTGGTGACATTTTGTATGTTAATGCCTTGCCTGTATTTATAATAATCAAGCATTTTGTATAATGTCTGTTTCAGGCCAGTTTTAGTGTGAGCAACAACAGGTCAGACATAGACATCAATGATCCTAACTTCTGGCAGAAATGGGCAAAGAAGGCAGACCTGGACAGTGAATCAATGCTTAATAAGGTAAGTGCAGTCAGGGGATTGTGGGAAATACTTTATGGTCCTCCAGTGGGTATACTCCGCCTTCTCTGTGGCCTTAATGTAAACCATGAAGGAAAAATTGTCATTATGTCTGTATGAATAAATGGAGGAGAGACTATATTTGGTATGGGCCTAAGTTGGTTCAATTTACACCGATTTTTTGATGTGCCATTTTCACCATTTTGATTTGAGAGGTGGTAAGATTGTCAAATCTGCTTTAGCTAAAAATGATTTGAATATTTTGTAATGTTTAGTCTTTACAATATTTCATGCTTATATTTTGTTTATTTTCCATTTCTGGACTACCTTGCACTCAGTTGAGTGGTTATCAAAAAAAAACATCTCACCAATTTTGGATAATTCTTAATCAGGTAGACCAATAGGTTAACATAATCTCAATTTTCGCTCCAGAATGAACTAATTATCGAAGAGCCACGTCGACGCAAGCAGACTGCTCGCTATGGCAACCAGAATGCAATGGATGACATGTCTGGACTTTCAAGCTCAAATTCAGACTCTGAAGACACAGACTCTCAAGCGAATGTGAAACGTAAGCCTGGGAGACCACGACGCAACAAGAAACATCGCGATGATGATTTCAACATTGGAGAGATCGTCCAACATGGTATTTACTCCCGAAAAGAGTGCTTTAAAGTTGAGAAGATGTTGCTGATTTATGGCTGGTCACGCTGGGAAGATATCCTCTTACACGGGCGCTTTAAACGCAAGCTGGGAAACCAGGATGTGGAAACTTTGGCCCGCTCCATCGTAAGTTGATTTCCTAAAAGTGTGGTTTTAAACTATAGGATGCAGTTGCCCTGGTGTAGTAGCCTCAAGTAGAATCCAGTTCTCAGTAGAAATAAATATTTATTCCAGTTATTCTAGTTGAGAATTTTAATTTTATAGCGCACATAATCCATTTTCAACCATTTGAGAAAATCATGAAAAAATTGAAATTTGGACCAGTTTGCAACATTTCAGTCTAAGAATAATTAAGATGAGAATAAAGCACTGAGTTGAAAAAATATCCCTGGGTAACTTTAAAGTTATGCTAAATTAAAATTCACCAATAAGTGTTTTTGTTGTTGTTATTTCAGTTGATGTACAGTTTAAAGCATTATGCGGGCGATGATCGCATCAAGAGTTTCATCCTTGATCTGATCACTCCCTCAGCAGATGGCTCCAGTCTGAAGAATCATTCAGGTATGTCACCCACACATAGATTTATTTCTTATATATATATCTCAACTTGTCCTTCAGTAAAAACGTTGAACAAAAAAGGACATCCCAACCATGTTAAGATTTTTGGATCCAAAATACACAGCCATTAACGAGACCTCAACATACCGATAGATATTGGAAGTTACGATCTTACCAAAAATAGATTCCCCTGGCCCCCATGTAACATTTTTGTTGCTCTAAAATTGTCTATAACACTAAATATGCTAAGCTAGGCGCTGTCACTGAACCATATTGTTGTGAGTTCGAGATGTGTGAGGTCCTTGCATTTATTCACCCATAAATGTTCAAATGTTATCATTATCCTTGTTCATGAGTTCATTATCTGAGACAGTTTTTATGATCCCCTCTTTCAGGTTTATCTGCTCCTGTGCCAAGGGGCCGCAAGGGCAAGAAGTTGAAGAAGGAAGAGCCAATGTCAGAGCAACTTGACCTCTCAAGCTTTGATCTGGATTGCGAGAAAATCTTACG
The DNA here is from genome assembly GCA_903813345.2 of Owenia fusiformis. Lineage (NCBI taxonomy): Eukaryota > Metazoa > Annelida > Polychaeta > Sabellida > Oweniidae > Owenia > Owenia fusiformis. Next base: position 17,435,481 of record CAIIXF020000003.1, read on the forward strand.
AGATGATGGATATAAGAAACACCTGAATAGGCACTCCAATAAGGTATTACATTACCTATTGGAATTTGGTTAATGCATTTGGTATTACACATCTTATGGGCCTTTGATTGGTTTGAGAAACTTGGATGGAATAACTCTGCCATTTGAAGTTAGAAAAAAGGAAAGATAACATTTTTGAGTCGGAATGAAAAATTTCTTGAATCAAGAATTTGCATAATTTGATATTATTGAGCAAAATAGTTACAGCATTTTTTCATTAAATCCTTAATTGACCCTGTGTATAATATATATATATTATCTTGAAAAGTTTTGAAATCAGAATCTTGATTGCCCATTGCCTAGTGTTTTGAAATGATATATCTTTCATGTTTGTGGAACGATGGAAGAACTTTTGTGTACCTCATTGTTGTTGGTAAATAACCATGGTGATATTTTCATCCAGGTGCTACTAAGGGTGCGTTTGTTGTACTACTTAAAGACTGAGGTGATTGGAAAAGAGGCAGACAGGATATTTGCGCATGCATTGGCAAGGTTAGTCTGCAACCGGTGCATGTATTTCCGAGTTATGTAAACATACTCCAGTGAACAACATTTTCATCTTACAATTTCTAACTTGTCAATTTTCTCACTCAGTCAATCTGTTTGTGACTCATCTCTGTTGTTATAGTTAATGCATAACTTTTTGTTATAGTGAGTTGCCGATTCACCCACCACCAGCAGATGGTGATCCTCCTGCCCTCTGGTGGGATCGTGAAGCAGATCAGTCGCTCCTCATGGGCGTCTTCAAATATGGTAAATATTATATTTGGTGTATTCTTGTCGAGTTGAACATTCATTATGTTTATAGATTTTTTTTACTTACTTCTGGTGTTTAAAATATAAAAAAATTGCAAATGCAAAAGTCGATATATATTGTCCAAAATATCATTCTTATGCTCTCTTACCATGTCTTTGTTTCTTAGTTCAATGTGGTCACCCTCAATCAAAAATGGTTACATTTCATTATGAAAAAGACTTGAAGTGAAAGTATAAACCACATTGATGTGTGTCTTTAACTTACATCATTAGGGTATATGACTGGATAATTTGTTTAATAGGCTATTAGAAGTACAACTCTATGTGCAATAACCCATGTATCTCTGTTTCGTGTATAATATATTCCCATCTTTTATAATGTGTATCACTATATCAACTGGATTGTTTGTTTTAGGCTATGAGAAGTACAACTCCATGCGTAATGACCCGTGTCTCTGCTTCCTACGGAGATGTGGACCACCTGATCAAAAAGCCCTTGTGAAGGAGCAGGCCGACCAGAGTGACAATGAAGGGTAAGTTGTTTCTGAAATACTTAACTTGTCGGAAGAAATCAAAGTAGAACAGACATGATTCCAAGCTAATTAGAACACATTAGCATCAATTGTGTCCAGTAATGTTGTCACTGTTTTCCCAGGTCTTTCTCAGCTGAAGAAATGATCGAAAAGTTATTCTTCATTTTTGATATTCACAACTTAAATGCATGATGATTTTCAATTTCAAAGTTTGGTGTAGCATCCAGTTTCAGCAATGTTTCCGAGCTGAACCCCTCCTTATATGGAAATGAAAATAGAAGTTCAAGAATATTTTCTGATTTTCAGGGAAGACCCCAGTGACCCAGAGTTCAAACCAATCAATGCAACGAGACTGTTCAAGAGTGACATGTTCGATGATGATTCTCCTGCAAGTCCCTCCTCTGAGGGTCCTCCCTTGCTCCAGCCAATGACAGGCCCTGAAGGTATTCACTGCTCTGTAAAGATTTAGTCTTAGACAATGTCTTTGGTCTTGTGTTATCCCTAGTGGATGACTAAATTAAAGATCCAAGCCTGATCAGAGGTTGAGCTAGGGTTCTGGTCAACATGGCTTTATGGACCTGTTGCCTTGGTAGTTTCCTATACCTAGTGAAAAAATCAACTGGTCCGTATCAAAAGTAACCTGGCAAATGACCAGAAGACCTGCCCTTAGCTCAAGCCCTTAATTTAATGGCTCAAACTTTTTCTAAATATTTACTTCATTGTTTGATAATTAATCCATCTGTTCAAAAATTACCCTTGACATTGTACTTAATTTAATACTCTTCATTGCAGCTCTCCAACAGAATAGCAATGAGAACTACCTGATGTTCCCAGGCCCTTCTGAACTTAACACAAGATTCCGACGACTAATCACAGGCTACCAAAGAAACCATAAGAAAGAGCAGCTCCGATTGGCTAAAGATGAGAAGCGACTAATGCGTCATGAGAGGAGAAATGCAGTGTTAAATGAGCGAGAAAAAATCAAATTAGACGCTAGACAAACTCGATGGTCACGGCGTGAAGAAGCTGATTTTTATCGTGTTGTGTCGACCTTTGGAGTTGAATTTGACTGTGAAACTGGCCGATATAAGTGGGATACTTTCCGGCAGTTTGCTCGTTTGGATAAAAAATATGATGACACACTGACGGAATATTTTCTCGCCTTTTATCACATGTGCCAAAAAGTTTGCCGCAAAATTGGACCTGAAGGTATAGTGATGACAGTTTTACTTTTCTGTAATTTTTTATTGCACTTTGAAAAAGTCCTATAATCTATTTTGTTATTTAAGATTTTGGCTCACTCTCCTGTATTCAGTACTGTGTGCTGTTCTTACTTATCAGACATTATGTTTAAAATTGGACTCTAAAAAAAGGAAAGTCAAAAGATTATTGTCATTCTTCACCTCCTTGTGATGTCGTAATACATTTCTTTACAGTGCTGCCACCTGTCCCTATCTATGTGGAACCAATCTCTGAAGAACGAGCGGCACGGTGTCTCCAAAGAATAGATTTGCTCAACAAGATTCGAGATGAGATCCTATGGCATCCAAAACTCGATGAACGCTTAAAATTCGTCCAACCCAATTCTGAACTTCCAGATTGGTGGGTGTGTGGGGTCCATGACAAAGATCTCCTAATTGGTGCTGCAAAGTGAGTATATAACATACAATTATCGACCTCTACAGAGGTTGACTGTTAAAGTTTAAAATGTTACAACTAACCAGCAATGCATTGGCATTAAATAAGATAAGTAAGTACCACCATACACACTTGATAAACATACAACTTTTTGCATGAATTATTCCTCATCTAGGGCAGTGGAACAGCCACTGATTCAATTTGGTGGTGTGTCTAAGCTTGTATTCGCGAATGCTACTTTCGGCTGTCAGCTACTGGATTAATCTACCTTTTATGGAAAAGTGGCAGATACTCTTCATATTTAAATGAGTTGGTCATATAATAGTAAGTTAATCCTGTGACCGACAGCAGAAAGTTGCGTTCGTGTTTTAACAATCTAAGTTCATTGTAGCGTTGGCAAGATTATTGAACTAACCAATAGTACCAGGATTACATGTTTTCATTTTGTATTTCAGACATGGTTTATCTAGGACTGACTATCATATACTTCATGATCCCAAGCTAGTCTTCAGGGAAATCCTATCTGCAAAACGTAAGGAGAAAGAAGAAACATTAGAAGGTTAGCCATATAAACTTTTTAATATTCATGATTCAATTTACTTTTAAAAAATTTATCAGAAATCTTTGCACATAAGAAATGGCCACCTGAATCCCAGTTCTAAACATAGTGCCAAATATGTTCACTTGCCACCAACAGATTGTTCTCCAACTTTTTGGGGATGGCAGTTGCTGGCAGTTCGGCATGGTCTGTTGCAAATGGAGGGTGGTACCACTTTGCATGTTAATGCCTTGTTTTTATTGGTAATTGGTATTATGAAAATGGATAAAAAAGAAGACTATAGATTAAATGGGGATAACAGTGGACTGCAGGACATGACTATAAATGTATTTTGCATTCTCTTTCCAGAGGCAGCTAAACTTAAAGCAGAAGAGCAATCAAAAACAACATCTCCCAACGGTCCAACCACACCCAGCAACTGTGATACAAAACAAGAATCTTGTGATACACAATCAGAGTCTTGTGATACACAATCGGAAACCAAAACTGACAAATCAGCTTTAAAAACTGAGGATAAGGCAATAAAAACTGAAAACTCGGATGGTGAAACATCCGACTCGGAATCACCATCAAAAGTTAAATCTGAAGTTAAGGATGAACCCGAGGAGACTGAAAAGATGGACTGTGAAGATGAATCAACCGATAAAAAATCAATTGATATGAAAACAGAGATTAAAACTGAAAAAGATGGAATTAAATCTGAAAATGGTGAACAAACAGAGGGTGTAAAAACTGAACGCGATATCAAATCTGAAGAAGATATCAAATCAGAATTGGATTTAAAGGCTGAAGCCATTAAAGAAGAAGAGATTCGATATTTCGATGCCCCACAGACTGAGGATGAAATTGTAGAAATAAAATCTGAGGATTTCAAGTTCAGTATGACGGGTAATTCAACGCCAGCGCGGAGTGATGACGGAATGTATGATCAATACGGCAATTATGACCCTATGGTGGCTGAGTTCAAAGCTCAACAATCTTTCGTCTCCTTCCAGTGGCCCAAGGTATGTAAACCCCTAGCTATGAATGTACATGACTAATGTAATCCCAATACTCAGAACCAAGGCTTCTAAGATAAAGAGCACCCTGTGTGTGAGTTTTGTTCAGAGAATATAATCAACAGGCTGAAGTAGCTTTTCGGTTGAATCCTATGTTGCATTACAATACAGAAATAGCAAATCACAACTCCTATTGTTACTTGTTCACATAAAGCTTTACTGAGTAGAACAAGCAACATGTATCTTCAATATCAATTTTTAGGAATGTTTACATGCCTGTTTAATCGTGTCATGTGCAGATGGTTACAAATGTCATCCCACAATTGGTAAGGACCTTACTTCTGAATGTCTCTATTGGTTATTTCATTAAATCAAATGGATCATAATGTTACAGGACCGAACAGTATACCACCGTTTGGATGATGTTTGCTATTGCATCGAGAAAGGTGAATGGCCAATGCGACGTACTTTCCAACCAATCAGAGGCGACTCGCGAAGTAACACCCCTAACTTGACGCCTTCCTCTACGCCAAAACCTGCAACTCCACTAGGGGATTATGGGATACCAGAGACCCCTGAGTCTATGCATAAGGTGATTTACGGGGACAAAGACGTTGGTCTTTACTCCGCTAAGGTGAGGGTGCATGTGTTAGAGGGGAGGGGGGTGGGTTGAAATGTGAAGTTTTTGCTGGATTCAGTTTTGACCATTTATCACAAGGTAATTTGGGTTCTCAGAATTTATGAGAAGTATGAAAATATATGGAGAAAAATTTGATCTTAAGTTTATGTAAATGGGTGACTTATGATTTAGAGATATCTGTGGTATGGTCTGAATAACTAATCACAGCAGCCGTTACACCAGTTTAGATCAAAAATATCTTTCAACTTTTATGTTACAAGGTTTCACATTTTAATTTCACAACCAGGTTGATGAGAAATATTTTCTGCTGTTTTTCCAAGATTTTTGAGAGTTTTACTTCACATTTCAGTTTTATGTTAGTTTACTTACCTTGTAAAATACTAATCAAACTGACTTACTTCCATTACTTACCTGTTACTCACCTATGTAGTTTATAGTCCACTAATTCAATATAGTTTATAGTTGATTAATATAGTTTATAGGGCTTTATAATTTTTAATTAAGTAAAAATCCTAAGTTGGTAGTCATTATACATTGTATCCCATGTATATTTAGGTACATGAATTATTTCATAAGTTTACAATATGTTTCTAGACTGAACTAATGAAGCTTCTAGATTTTCTGTTTATTAAATTATACTAACTCTAACATTTTAACTATCCTCTTTTGTTATTGTTACTAGTTAATGTAGTAATCCTTATGTATAACAGATTTTGTATAGATTCCTATAGATTCCCCTTGATTTCAGTTGATACTTCTTTATTTTTGATACAACTTGAATACTGTACTTGAAACGTTTCATACTTTTGTAATATTGTCATGTTTTATAAATTTCGAACAATCCTATGCACTCTGAATACCAGCACAATAAATGTGTCTCTCAAAAGGCAACCTTTACTTATATTAGAGAAGTTTCTATCATATCTGATGATAAAGCATGTAAAGGATGGATTCAGTTTTAAGAAATTCATTTTTCATATCCATTTACATACATCTTTACTTCTCAGTGTTTTTCGATGAGTGAAGAATTTGAATACTTTTAATCTATGTTTGAATTTATTATCAAAATATTGCTGCAAAAATATTGATTCTAGGGACACAAATCACTGGAGTAGATTATTCCTATGGACATTGTGTTTTATTGTTGTAATTTTATTGCCACAGAGTGATGGACTGAAGCTAACTTTCCAGAAGAGAAAGCCAGGCAGACGGAAGAAAACTGAAATTGAGGCTGAAAGAGGTGAATATTTTGCACTCTTTGATTGTACAAAAATTAAACAAGCGAAATAATTGAGAAAAAACTAAAATTTGGATATATGCTCAACAGCCACAAAATGATCTGTGATGAAAACTTTTTAATGGTTTGTGATTCATACTTTAAATTAATTATATTGTTTATTTACCAGCGTTGCGTCTGCGAGAAATGCTTGGTGCTAACATGGGACTTTCAAATACTGAGGGTGAGAGTGGAAGTGAATCAAATCTCTCTGGGATCTACAGTGACGCCCTCGTTAACGGGGGAGCCTCTTTAGACTGCAAGCCATTCCAGCTCGACTCTGATGATGCTGCCAGCGGGAAAGGGACCCCTCGTCCAAATATATTAGGGGTGAGGAAAAATGTTGATATGTGTAAACTGAGAAATTTTAGATTATCTATACATGTATGTATTATCTGTATTTTTTATTTAAAAAGTAACATGATATCCAAAATATAAATTTTTAAAAGTTGAATGGTGCTTGTGTGTATACTCAAAGCCCAGCTGAAAGTGTAAACAGATTTGAATTATAACAGTGGAATGAATCAACATATTTTTCAAGGTGGCTTGATATTTTAAACCAAACATATATTTCGTATGAAATTGAATTTTCTTTGTTCATACACAGAGAGAGCCGGAAAAGAAGAAACGTGGTAGGAAACGTACAATTGACCGCCTCGCTGAACATCTAGCTGAGACAAAGGAGGCTGAGATGCATGTCCAGAATGCATTGCGAGAGGCTACCCAGCAGGCCACCCACCAGAATCTTGTTTCAGCCCTAGACTCGGGTATGTTGGGTTATGCTGCAAACTTATTAGTTGTAAAAATGTGGGAAAAGCAATGATCTAGAGGGAACTTTTATGCAGAAATATGGAACTGTAGGGACTTGAAATTTCGATAACTGCAGTATGACGATCTTTATACTTTACATTGTTAACTAAAATGTTTTTTATCGCACTTTCAAAAAGTGCTGCATTAAAATTGATGAAATCAAATGTTAAAACAAGTATTATAAATATTGTAGAGGACAGACTACGAGGTATCTTAGAGGAGCATATTCCCGTGATCAGCCTAGAGGATGGCAGTAGACTATCAGGAGAAGAGGCTCCTATGAGGAAGGACCTAGATCAGTGGCTAGATGAACATCCAGGGTACATGGTTGACAAACCAGATCAGGTGGAAGAGGTAGGTTCATATCTCTGAACATTGTACATATTGTAAATGAATACACGCAAGGAGCGCACGGCTCTTGAACTGGCAGCCCCATGATAATGGGCACTGTGGCGACAGTGCCTAACTGGGAATGAACTTGACCAGTTAAAATATAAATTGCAGGTCACAATTAGGATGTTAAATGGATGGCATATGAATATTGCTTGCCTCATAATATAATAAAAATATATCAGATGCAGTGATCTCCCTAGCATTAAAGCAAGTGGGTGCAGCATCCACCTGAGATTTCAAAAACAGGCTTGCATCCACCTGAAAATCCATTTGCACCCACTTGAAAATGAGAAAATATATATGAAAAAGGGCATATTTGGCCAATTTTGGTCTGAATTGTGATAATGAGAATTACACCCACTTAAGAAAAGATCCTGTAGAGAACACTGATATGATTCTCTTCTGGGTTTAAATGGAATTTCAAGAAAGTGGCAAGTTGCTTCAATTCTTGTGAGGTTATGCAAAATGGGGCACCCCAGTGGGCTAAAATTTGAAAACTATGAATTTCATCCTGATTCTTCGCAAATATAAAGAAGCCCCTTATCCAAATATGCTTTCAGTTTTGAAATCTGACCTCTGGGTGATCTTGAAAAGGAGTATGTCATTGATCACAAGAGACTATGAATTGCGACTGTCAATAAAAGTTATTTTTGCAATTTCAGGATTTCTTAATCGATAGGAGAAGGCGACGAAGGCCAAGATTAGACCCGACAAAACTTGATGTTAAGACAGTCACTGGGGAAGAAAATGTCTCTGTCATACATAGGGACACTGGGAAGAAGGTATAATATTACTGATGTTTTTATTTATTAGGCATGCTCTTTGATTTCTCGTGGCTTGCTTTGTTACAAAATTCATTTCACTTGATGTTGGCTGGTTGTATACATGAGATATATATGATGTGAAATCAGTCTGTTGTTTTTAATTAATCATTTTTCGATAAAAAGGTGATCGATATTTATCACTGTGTCTCTTGTTATTGCACCCTTTGGACACACTTGTATTGTGATCAGTTTGTTCATTGTATTGTTTCTACATTGTATTATGATCATGTAGTTATCGTTTGTTACATTGTATTGTTTCTACATTGTATCATGTAGTTATCGTTTGTAACATTGTATTGTTTCTACATTGTATCATGTAGTTATCGTTTGTTACATTGTATTGTTCCCACATTGTATCATGTAGTTATCATTTGTTACATTGTATTGTTTCTTCATTGTATCATGTAGTTATCGTTTGTTCATTGTATTGTTCCCACATTGTATCATGTAGTTATCATTTGTTACATTGTATTGTTTCTTCATTGTATCATGTAGTTATCGTTTGTTCATTGTATTGTTCCCACATTGTATCATGTAGTTATCATTTGTTACATTGTATTGTTTCTTCATTGTATCATGTAGTTATCGTTTGTTCATTGTATTGTTTCTACATTGTATCATGGAGTTATCATTTGTTCATTGTATTGTTTCTCCTTTGTACCATGTAGTTATGTTTGTTACATTGTATTATAGATCACTGGGGCTAAGGCACCACCTCTCAGGCACTTGGGAGAGTGGCTAGATAAGAACCCAGGCTGGGACGTGGACTACAAGTGGGCTAACATAGTCAGGGAGAAGGTAAACCATTTAGAAAAAATCTTTATTTAGTTGGACTCTCTCGAGTGGATATTGAAGAATGGGCAATAAATTTTTCACTTCCTTTAGAGCATTGCTGAAATGATATTTAATTTATGGTTTGCACTTTATGATCGTGAATGCCAAATCTGGTCGCTATAGTGTTTTCACAATGACAAAATATATGCTCTTTATTATGTCACCACCACAAGTAAAGACATATTGTTAAAGTCTCCAACTTTTTCGGGAATATGATTTGGTGTTCCTAGTTCGGCGTCTGTAACAAATGGCAGGTGGTGACATTTTGTATGTTAATGCCTTGTTGTCATTTGTTATGAAATTTTGTGTGTGGAATCAAAAAATTATGACTCTTCAATATTTTTCTTTTGTTTTTGTAACTGAAAAATCACGATTGTGTTTTATGAGCATGTAACATTTATTTATCATTTATGTAATGTCTTGTTTTATTCTTTCAGGGCAAGCTTAGCAAAGAGCTTCTAAAAACCAGGGTGCCAATTCCGACTGACCGTCGGACAAAGCGTATTTCCCAGCATTCCATCCCATCATCAATACTCTCAGAAGTGTATCCCTCTGCCTCGTCAATGAGTGCCCTCACAGGATTGGCCAGTGCAGGGTTGCTAGGCAACCTTGGTAAAATGGGCAGCTTGGGTATGCCGTTTGGAACTATCCCATCAATGACTAATCCATTGTTTAGCATCCCGGGATTTGGACTGCCCGGGATGACTTTAGACTTCCCAACTCCACCTAGGGAGTCGTCGTCATCATCATCATCAAGCACCAAAGAACACAAACGAAAAAGTCATTCTGGTGAAAGTAAATCTAAATCTCCCAAACCAGGAGGCTCAAAGTCTCCAAGCGGAAGAAAAAGTCCGAGTGCATCTGCGTCTGCAGCTGCGGCCGCATCTCAGGCAGCTGCAGCATTCCCCTTCCTATATAACCCACTATTCTATAATCCGTTACTTGCTCAAAGCATGGCTGGTTTCTCTTTGCCTACCAACCTCCCTACATCATTCGCATCTCTAGCGAAGCCCCCATCAGGAGCAACCACAGGACTCTCTAATGGTGTTAAAGACTCAGATGATGATGAGCCTAAACCCTCCTCAGTGGCAACTAGTCAGGAATTTGCGCAGGATTTATCGATGAAGAAAAGTAGTAGAACGGTGGACCTGCTTATGCAGGACACGATGAAAGTACAAGATCTGTCCAAGAAGTTGGCTGATCAACCAGAAGACCTATCCATACCTCAGGACCTTTCCGTTCGAAAGTCAGATCTCAAAAAAGACAAATCATCGCCATCGTCATCATCATCCTCATACCCAGTGCATAACTCTAAAAGTAGCTCAAAGTCACATGCAGATCCTAAATCAGGATCACGTCATAAATCATCTTCAAGAAAATCGGACTCTCATCGGAAGTCAGATTCATCTCGACCGAAAGGCGAGTCATTTATAGATGCCCCACCTCTCTCATCTCTGTCGGATTTTATATCTAGAAAAGTGGAAGACTCCATGCAAGATATTAACAATGATAAACAAGATCCTGATGAACCAGGACCTGAGAATCTAGAAACTGCTAAATCAAACACTAGTAAACAGCAACCTACTGGGGATCTAGAAGCTATGGAAATGGATGACAAGGTCAATGATGACCAAGATTAAGGCATCTTTAACTTAATTAACTTACAGTGGAAATAGTTGAAATAGTTCAAGAAACTGAATTATTCTCTAATGAGGAGTTACATTCAGTTTTGTATCGAAAACACAATAAGTGAATTGTGTATGAAATAGATGAATGATACCAAAGTATGTTAATGTTGGAAACGTGTCTATCAGATTTGTAATTATATATTTGCATAAAGATGGTGCTGTTGGCAGTTGGAATGAAGGTTTCTTCTAAAATGTACGCTGCTGAAGCTGTTGTCATTCATTGTTGTCGGGGTAATCATGGAGACAGTTGTCATGGCAACTGTCTTTGTCATCAGAGATACTTGGTTGCTATGGTAACTGAATGTAAACATTGCTGTTAATAAAGCAATTTGAATTGAGTAAAAGGTTTTCATAGGTTTCTGTACAGGGTGAAACTGAATATTGATATTGCTGCTGTTAATATTTGATATCACCCTGTAATGATTACTGGATGGGACATGTTACTATGGTCACCACCATAAAAGATAATATGGGAGCCATGGTAACTAGTTGCAACAACACTGATATAAGAAGCATGTGTGTAAATCGAGCTTGATATAAAACAATGCATGTTTGTCTATTGATTTTCTCAGTGGAAAATCTTCAAATACATTTCATTTGATGGAATTTTGAATAAGATTTTTTGCAGTAACTTGTGACATATGATTATGAAGAAATATGATGAAGTTTATGAAACTTAACAAATAAAATGGAAAAAATCAACATTTAAAAATGTAGTGTAAAATGAAAGTTGGATATATACTAAATGAAATTTAAATATCACCTTGGGGACAGTTGTCCACTATTAAGTTACTATAGAAACTGAAGAATGCTGTGCAATATGATTGAATGCGGTTTCTCACCCATTGTTTGTTTGAAAATTTGGTGGGGGGGGGTTATTAAGTTGAATATTTATAGTTTCGAAAAGCCTATGTTTTTTTCTATTATTATGTATTACTGTAATTCCAACAAAATTCCTAGACTTGCCCCTCCCCCCAATTGAACTTTTCATTTCTAGGGAATATTATATTCAATATGGACTTCAATATGGATTACATGGTCATATAATCTGTAGGCCTAACATACACTTATTTTTGGGTTGTTTTACAGATAGTGATTGCAACTTTTAGAGAATTTCCAAAGTTGATTAACACATGTGTGTATTTTAGGGTTGCCTATTTTCGTATTTTGTGGACATTTTTTTACACCAACACTTATATTAGTTTAAAAAGAGGAATCCATCTGTCTGGGATTAAGTGAATGCATTAAATACTTTATTTTATTGTTATAATGGCAATCAAAGACATTAATTCCTGTTTACCTGTGAAATGTACCCTGGTAACCAGAGGAAACCAGTAATATTCTAGCCTCTGATTTAGGAAAGCACTTACAAGGTCACATATTTTTTGTAAATGTTAAATAAATGGACAAAGTGTTATGTTTTATTAATATGTACAAAGAAATTAATGAAAGGACTTTTTGTTTATTTATTATTTTGATGCAAAGTATCATCCATTTTGTTCAAATTTCAGTTATTGTTTTTTTATGGGCTGTGTACCTTGTATACAGTATGTATAATGACAGAATGTATTATTTCATCAAAGCAGAGACTGTTTCTGCTCTAAGCAAATAACGAGGTGTTATTAATGTTTAAATTGGCCTATAGAGGTCACTTATGTAGATGACCTTGACCTTTATAGATCAAGTCATATTTAACCTTTAACCTGCCATAAGGGTCCCAGAATTGTCATTTAATATATTTAATATAGTATGGTGGGTTAAAGGGTGTCCTATGTACATTAACTATACTATTTATTACAATCTGGAGCAACAGAGACGCCAGGTTGATGGTTTAAAGTAGAATGATTGTAAGAACAAACAATGCCGTCAACTATTTTTGAATAAAGTCGGCTGATTGGTATACAAAATTGACACATTTATTTTGTTCATTTTTGGAGTGGGTGTGTATTTCAGGAGCAATACATCTTTTGGCAGTAGATACCTAAAAGGAATGAGAAGTTTATTTCTGTATCTTGGACTTTAGAAAATCCTCCTCTCTCAACACTAGTGATATTACCCTACTCCCAGTCCCATACTGTAGCCTGTACAGGGGCGGATCTGGGAACCAACAAGGGGGGGGCCCAAACTCCTGGTCTGAGAAAAAAAATTTTGGGCCCCTAAAACCAAAATGTTGGCCCAATTTTTTTTTTTCTGGGCCCACCCGAGGGGGGGGGGCCCGGGCCCCTGGGCCCCCCCCCCCCCAGATCCGCCAGTGCTGTATTTCTTAAAAACATTGCAGTTACAAATGGAGAACGTTTGATTATTTCCATATTTCTGAAGGTATACTAGATTTTGCATATATTCTCAGTTTTCTATTATACATAATATAGATCCATCGAGCAGTTTGCATTGCATTATTACCATAAGCTATGCAGGCAAAGATAGAAATACCCGCTCCATTTGCAACTCCACTGTAGCCAATATCCCTTTTAAAGAAATACAGGCTACAGTATGGGGGTACTTGAAGGTAGGGTAGTGTGACATAGTTTCAATATATCATAAGTAGACCTTGAGTGAAAGAATATTCATAAAAGATGGCAGAGCAGTCAACCTGTCTAGAGATTTTTGACATGAACTACACTCTTAAATCATTTATTGGTCTTTTGAAAGCAATTAATTTCCAGGTAGATGAAACCAATTAATCGGGCAATTAATAAGACAATTAGATCATCAATCTAATATAAATCTATATCAATCAAGAATAAAATGCCTGATTTCAATTTTACAGGAGACCTTTACATGCAATGTCTTTGGTACTACACTACTGCCATCTTTACACCAATCTAAATCCTATGAAAATACTCAAAAGATCTCTGAAGCACAAACATTTGTTTGAAAAATATCTAATGTCCCTGCTCACTGAATACCATAGTAATAGTAACCATATACACTGTATTTAAAATATTGTGTGACCTTGATCAATAAAGGTCATTCGATCAAGAGAACTGACTATTGCCTTTCTATTGACAATACCTATAGGGACAATATCTTGGGAGTGGGACAAGGTGATTGTAATTCCATTCCACTGGCGGATCTGGGGGGAGAGTTAAGTTCAAGAATAAGTAACTTTCTTAAAAACATGTGTCCAAATATAAGGCCCACAAATAAAACTCTCAGCATAGACCCCTCTCCTTTCATTTGAATCCTTCCTATAAACTTCCAGTAATAAATAACATCCTATTGTAGTTTCCTTATCTTTGTTAAGTAGAAAGAACTATCCCAGAAGTAGGCGGACTAACCCCACCTTTATACCCTCATTTCTACATCTGGGAGTTTTGAGGCTTAGCCCAAGGACAAAAGTCAAAAATGAGAGTTCAACACAACAGAACTGGTGGCAATGTCTACCCATAAAAGGAACATATTAGGCAAAATGGAGATTCCATGAACTCATTTACCCAATGCAATGAAAGGATGTATTATCAAAACAACCATTACGTCATTTTACCTCGCAAAATGTCAAACAAATTACTAAAAGTGTATTTTTAGAGATGGAAAGCAACTGTCCTGTTGTTTTGAAATATTGCCTTTAGTGATTTCTGGTTCTGATCTTTTTCTTGAAATTTTGCCAAGGTGCCATCTTTGAAACTTCACCACAACTAAATTTAAATGTCTTGGAGTTCCCCATCAAATCCATGACCTCTGTAACTAAAGGGTTTTGACTTGATGATATGAGACTTACAGGGCCAAAAATGCATAACAATTTGCCAGAATGAGAATCAAATGAAGGTATTCAATTGATTTATTATTAAGAACACTCCAAAGATTTGCTGATAACATCTGTTTTCCCGGGGATTTATTTCCCGGGTCGGACACATGTTGTTTACACTTGGCTGTGATTGGTTCAATTTTCGCGCCATTGAGACTGAATCCTTCCGAGCTGAGACCGCCATTGTTTTGAGACGCAATCGGTTACTCACAAAAACGAACAAAATGGGGCTTTCAGAAGACGGTGAAGAAAGCACTAGCTCTCGATATGAAGAGCTATGTCTGGAGCTTAATATGGACCAAGGAGCGAAGGATGAAGCGTGGAAAATGTTCGAAAGAATCAATGCAAACTACACACTTGAGGTAAATTTTGATTCTGGTCGCCATGTTTTTCTGGCCATAACCAAAATAAAGTTGAAATTCTGATATTTTACACTGATGTGACCGTGCTGTCTCCATTTTATATTCCATTTGTAAACGTATTATGGTTACTGCTCAGTTTTGTGAAAGAATTGAGAACATGGAACCATTATTGAAGATATGAGAACTCCATAATTTTGAGCAATTTTTCTGAAGTAAAAAGTTGGAAAATGTTCCTAAGGAATTTTCATTGCCATTTGGATCATTGCAGACATTAAAAGTCCAATTCATTTATATGTTAAACAATTAAACTAATCAAGATGGTCTCATTGCAAGATTATAGATACATGTTCATCCCTAAGTAGTGCCTTACGGTAATGCCGGGTTGTCGGCAGCGGCAGTAGATACTCTCAATTGCCGGTAATGAAATCCATTGCCGATAATCGCCATGCTGCTGCAACATGATGATTGGCATTGCGATCTATTGTCAAATTTACGAAACAATGTTCGTTTAAGAATATTTTATCAATCATGTATATTTCAATCTCCACATTTGAAGAGCTAATCTGTCAATCAACTGCAAAGCATTCGTAAAAGGCGGGAAGATAAGCAAAACCCCACCCACTTCTGTCAATCATCTCCCGTGCCGCGAGATTAACAAATCACGTGACGTGATATTTCGGTGAAGTAAAAACAAACACAAATAGTTTGATCAATTTTGATCGAATTCACTCTATATTATCATTCAAAGACTTCCAAACAATACACAATCACACACGAGATACACGATGATACAATATATCCACTTTAGTTGATGTGAGCGGGAAATCAAGCTGAGAAATCGGCTTCGTTAAGGATTTTTCCAAATATTTTAGTTTCACTTTCAGGTTTTTCCCCGGGATTTTAGGAACATTATCAGTATCAACGATTATCGGTAACGGTAAGGTAATGGAGGTGAAATTTACCGGCAGTGAGATCCATTACCGTTGCAAGCACTATCCCTAAGACAGGGCTGCCCTGGCTTGATGAGTTCGACCTAGAGTTCTAGACTTTCATTAGGCCTAGATCTGGGACAGCAGAAATAGGAATTCACAGAAAACGAGTTAGAATGTGCCCCCACTTTGACCCAAACCTCAAATTCTGCGAGTTTTTGGTATCAATTCATAAACATAAAAATTATTTATGGCCTTTCCATACAGATATAATTGTAGCCAGTGTAATTGCTAGGATTTTGACATCGAACTTCGATGTATGGGGTTATTGTCATTGTAAACAGCTATGGGGGAGAGTGAGCAAAGAAATCTCTGTGTTTGATTTTGATAATTAAATAGGAATGTCTCGCACGATAAGTAACTCTATAAGAGATTTGGAGTAATTATTTGGATCCAGAACAGGATGGATTCAGCTTATCTTGTGTCAGGACTATAGTCCCGAGAACGTCTCAATCTTTTGCCTGTACGATTACAACATGGGAGAATTTTCAGTGCCTCTTATACTTAAGATACCTACTTCAATAGATTCCTGGATATTTTAGCATTCTTTTCGTAGTTGAATCCACAATTATCTGGGTTTATCGGCAGAACAGGAACATTTTTCTCTTTCATTGAGAGAGGTTTCATCAATTTTCAAGATGCTGAGATAGATAGGTTGGATTTAAAAGGAGATTCCCCGTTTGACTGGCCCGAAAGTACCAATAAATTGAGGAATTTGACGGTTGAAATAAGTTAAATATTACACGCAAATATTGTGATCAAAAACGAAAATTTCTTCGTTCTGCCGATAAACCCAGATAAGTGTGGATTCAACTGCACGAAAAGAATGCTAAAATATCAAGGAATCTATCGAAGTAGGTATCTTAAGTGTAAGAGGCGTAGAAAATTCTCCCATGTTGTAATCGTACAGGCAAAAGATTGAGACATTCTCAGGACTATAATCCTTGTACGGGATAACATTCAGCTGTATGTCTTGGATAACTATATTTACCACAATGCCTACAACCTCAGAAGCTATTGGACATGTGACATAATAATCTCTAATAAGTAACCACCAAAAAATTTGCACTGGCAATCAAAATGTACAAGAAATCTGTTGTACAAACATTGAGACTGACTCCATAATTGGGGTAATTTGTACCATTGTTTCATTAAGCCTTATTACCCAATATATTTTCAAATGATCAAGAATATCTTATAATGCTCCTAATTAGTCAAGTCAAAGTGGTTTATTAATTATCACTTCAAGTGTGTCTCTCATTTAGTAATTAGAGATTGTATCAATAAAAAATTAGTTCCCATTCCCGCCAAAATTTTTTATCACAAATTGCATAAACATGTAATACGTCATGTTTGATATTAATAGTTGGAATTGATGTCAACTTTTATCCTTAGGCAAAGTAACCATCATTTTATGAGTGTTTTCCAAAGTTTACATCAAAATGATAGCATCCTGTGCATAAAAAAGAAGTAACTTTTGATTTGAAAATAATTGAAAAATTTCCATTTACCTTTTAGAGGAAGACATTGATCTGAAAAATAATTTATTTAATCTTGGGACAATATTGATTTCCTTATATCCTGCTTATGATATTGTTGTTTGTACATTGCAGGGAGATGACCTTCACTGGCTGACTTGTGCCTTATATGTGGCATGTAGGGGCTCTGTGACCCCCACTGTAGGACAGGGGATGCTAGAAGGCAACTGTGTGTCACTTACTCGTCTCTTAAGATCTGCCAAACTAAGGTATGTAAAAACAAAACCTTAACAGCTTATACCCTCTCCCTCCCACCATGTTATTTTGATTCTTGAATTGGAATCACCCAAATAGGTCACAGAAATGTTGCCGATATGAAGAATGAAGGTGAAGCTTTAAATGTCATAAATATGCA
This sequence comes from Owenia fusiformis, assembly GCA_903813345.2. Lineage (NCBI taxonomy): Eukaryota > Metazoa > Annelida > Polychaeta > Sabellida > Oweniidae > Owenia > Owenia fusiformis. The sequence continues at coordinate 17,453,458 of CAIIXF020000003.1, forward strand.
GTATTTGTTGAAAATATTTCAAAAATCTGATATTTGAGAAATCAAGCTGAATGAAGTTATTTCATGCTGTCATGACAACATCCTACGAAAAGAATGAACAAAGAAATCCCAGAAAATATATTTCATTTTTGTATATCAAAATTCTTGCAATCTACCTCAGTCTAAAGCAGTTATCTATAAATCACCATCTTTGATTTGCCAGTATGAAATAAAAAAAAATATCTGTGTTGAAATGTTTAAATGAAGAAACATGTAATGCTGAATCTCTATAGAATGAGGCTGGAGTCTCTAATTTACGATTAATGTATCTATCCCCCTCCCCCAGTCCCCTCTATAATTCTTATCCACGGGTGAATTCGGGGGGTGTGATATTTATTATTTCAATATAAAGGTCAATCTAAAATAAATCATACTTTACATCCCGAAGCATCTGGCAAGCAAATGTTTATAGTTTTGTAACAGGGACATTAAATTCAGGAAATATGATTGTTGAAAAAACAAACAAAAAACAAGGTCAATGTCTAATGTCTGTCTCCATAGTGGCCAGCTGGGTAAAAACCTGCAATGAACACCTGACCATCACTAGCCAAAGGCATATTTGATTGAGCTTTGTCTTACCAAAGGTTAATGGTTCAACTCATCCCTCTATCCCTAAGAAAGGCAGATGTTTTGTTTGCCATGGTTACCACTTTAGCATCTAAAGTACCTGTTGCTTGTCTCCTCCTCCTAGACCTCCCTTGCAAAAATATAAAAATGGAGATTGGTTCTAAATAGACAATACTTCATATTCGAAATCATGGTTTTACCTTGCCAGTAACACCCCCCCCCCCCTATCCCCTCTTATGATCCACATACTCTTATGTTGCATGGTGTTCTGTTGGAAATTTGATCATGTGAGATTCAGCTTTGTTTGCAACCTGTTTCTATGTCAACCAGATGTTGCAACCTGTTTCTATGTCAACCAGATGTTCAGCATAGTTACAAAAGTGCAAATACGCCCAGAATAGGCTTCACCAAAGTTTAAGTTTTCAAGGGGTTTCATTAGCAGCAGGCAACAGGCGATTTTCATTGGTTGTTTTAACAAAATCGCCTGTTGTTTTTAGGTACAACTTTTTCATGTTAAAATTTATGATTTCCATTAATTTTGCCTGTTGTTTTCATTCATTTAGCCTGTTGTGAGAAATCATTGTATTATCAAGGCTCTCACTAGGCTTTTAGACTGTGGCGCAGAACCACACTCTAGCTCCCACCACAACCTATTGGCATATCATGATTGCATCCACAGTCTAAACTTGACTGAATACATAGCATGTGAAAAAGATAAAATATTACAGAAATATGATTTATCACAATTGAATAGTTATGCTATCCTAAATATTTCCCGGTGAGAGTGCTGACTATCATCTCTGTATATCAAATTGATTTATTATTGTGTTTTAGTTATATTCAGCTACAATGGCTTATCAAGCATTTCAGGTAGATTCTCAGAATCTCTCAAAAAATGTAATACAAATGCACTGGGTGGTCCAAAAAATAGGTTCACATTACCATTTACATGTACATGTGTTGAATAAATGTAAACCTACTTTTGAACCAACCTGTATAATTATGATAATACTTTCTTAACTGGTCATTAAGATAATAGTCAATTCATAAGGTTAGATAAATGTAATCATAATTTTTATTAAAGAATGCTAAAGCATGTACATTTTATATTTAGGTCAAGGGTTAGCTGCAATAATCGTAACAATAAATAAAAAATAAATAAATAAAGGGGTTTCATTGGAATATCTTACAACTACAGGAAATTGAATGAAAACAAGTCAAACTTATTGAAAATAAGACAGTTGCAGAAGCAGAATTTCCGGACATGTTGGGTAAATATTTGGGAAAAGCACCCAATGCCTAATGATGCCAATGAACCCCCTTCTCCCAGATTAAGTATTTAAAGTCTATAACTGCTAATCTAAACTGCAGAACAGATCATTTCCATTTTATTCTTGAAATGTATAAAATGGATGTGTCTGTCGATCTGAGGAAATATTGAAAAAGTTTCTGGCATGAAAGTCCTTCTTTAATAATACAGTGATCTCCCCAGGATTTTTTGATAGCAGGGGGGGGATTTTTTAACAAGTTACGCCACTCTCTTCGCTCGCGTGATTTTTGTGTCAATTTTTGCCGCTTGCATCACTCGCGTACTTTGTCAATATGTACTTCAGCAGCTCTCATATGGTTACAGGGTTGCAAAATGTAAATAAACACCAAATCTCATTTAGAAAACCTTTTATTTAATAATACTACATGATAATATGGCCCATTTATGATTATATTGAGGACCCTGGGCAGGTGAAGCAAGCAGGGGGGAACAGGGGGGATGAAGCAAGCAGGGGGGGAACAGGGGGGAAAATTAGGTGAGCAGGGGGGAGCGCCATGCAATTAGATTCTGGGGAGAACCCTGTAATACATGTACTTTTGTGATTCATTTTATGTGACTGTTTGCTATTTTTGTTTATCTATTTTTGCATATAATATACTTTTAATTAAAGGCACAAATCACACGAATAAGTTGTTCTTTCTTTCTATGAAAAAAATAGTTGATATTTTTGCGACTTGTGCCACCAAAATTCTACACAATATTCTGCACTTCTATTTATTTACTAAAAGATGGCAACATATGATCGCATCTTTTTTATAAACTCAATCTACAGTGAAACCTGGACAATCAGAATATCACAGGCAATTATATCATGCCATTAAGTTTATTAAAATTATACATGTACGTATTGAATTAGAGGTAAAGTCATTGTTATGCTTATATTAGAAGTTCCATGTAGTTTTTGTGAGTTATGGCTATTAAAACCAACATCTCATTTAATCATGTGATGTGATTTTTCAATATTCAAAACTAACTTATGATTTTTCCCTTTCAGTCTAATACAGTTCTTCAATAAGATGAAAAAATGGAGTGATATGGCGAACCTTCCCACTGACTTCAGAGATAAGGTCGACAGATTAGAGAGAAATTTTGCCGTATCAACAGTTATATTTAAGAAATACGAACCTATATTTTTGGATATATTTAAAAACCCAGCCAATGACCCACCAAAGCAGAACAGAAGTCGTAAACAAAGGTAAGATTGAATAGAGTACTTTGCCATGTTAAATTTGCCATAAAAATGATGGGAAGTTGAATTCACTTTGAGAATTTAAAAAATGTGGTTTCTTTCTTGACAACAGGCAAAATAAATGAAAACAAAGGAGAGTGATGTTTGAAATTATCACGGAAAAAGTTGCAAAATTGCTCAAAATTCATGTAAGTCATCATTTTTATGAAGGCAACTGAAATGATCAAATTCTGATCAACTTTGCCATCAAACGCTAAAAAAATGTTGAGAAATATTTGCACATTAAACAATGCTTCTTGCAGATCATGCATTTAATTTTTGGAAATGATTATATGCATCCTTAGCAAATTCCCAAATCCTTATGCGAAGCCCAGATACAAAGCTCCACTCCGCCTTTATGCATTCCATTAGCTGGTATATAATTGCATTACAAGGTGATTGGACAGTGAGACATATTTTCTGTTTATATTGCAGGCGGCTACCATGTACTGTGTCTGATCTGTTTGATTTCTGCTGGTCTATGTTTGTACAGGTGAAAGGTAAGCGACATACATCATTCAATTAATCTCTCAACATGTCACTGAAACATTTAAAAACACTGTGGTTGCAAGCAATTGGGGAGTACCCATGCTGAGCGCCCATTGCCTTTCTTCTGAAAGAAAGATTACACTCGAGACAGTGTCTAGATTGTGAATGCCTGGAATATTGTCTCACATCAAGTTTCCCCTCCCCGACATGCACACATAAAGGCAAGTGTAAATGACATACATCACTCAATTAATCAATTAAGGTTTGGTCAACTAAATATAGACATATCACTCAATTGATTAATTTAGGTTTGGACAACTAAATATAGACATATCACTCAATTGATTAATTAAGGTTTGGACAACTAAATATAGCATGATATATGTTGACATAGCTCAGTCAGATACCAATGTTTCATGTAAATGTGAAAGGGTTTTGACCTTGTGGGAAGGGCCAATAAAGTTCAAATTTTGTCAAGGTAAAAGCATTGAAATTAGAATAAGCAATAATGACTATAGGTCTATTGTATCTCATTTATCCTTAAAACATCAACAAATTTTGATAAAAATAGAAGTACCTGCCCCCCCCCCCCCCCTGTCTAGACTTGGATTGTCTGTTGATTAATTGAGCTCATTAATTAATCACCCCTTATAGGGTACATAGAGTAAACAGTCATGTAAATCGGAACTAACAATCATTAAAAGAATATTAGTTAGTGAATTTTTTGCCCAGTCTGGATTGGGAATTTGCAGAGTTTTATAATATGATATTTCAATTGGTTTCTGTTAATGGTTCGATTTATTCATTAATTTTTTGATCATTTGTATTGTTTATTTAGGGATATTTTTTTAAATTGTAAACACCTATTAAAATTCCATTTAAAATAAGTCTTGATTCAAAATTTATGTTAACATAGTATTATGGGGTTGAGACTTGTTGTTCAGACTTGCAAAAGAAATATGTAACTAATACATATGAAAAGAAAGTTTATAAAGTTAAATTAACAAAAATATTTTTGTTCAAACATGTATAACATGTCCAGGCGAAATTCAGCTAAAAATGACATGTATGAATTATAGGTTGAACTCATTATTGACGATCCAGGGCTCAGCCGCACTTGAATAACAATCTAAATTGCAGATTAAAGTCTATAGAATTTTATTCAAAGAGTCCTTTTATAAACGTTCAGGTATATGGCTCATGTGATCAATGGCAGAGCGCATGATTGGGAGTCAGCCCCTGTTTAAAACATCACTTAATTCATATATTTAATCAACATTATTTGTTAATGGTTTTCGGAGGTTTTCACTGTTCATTTCTAATTTTTGCCATAATTTATGATGATTTCACATCTGTTTACACTAATCCTTGTTGAATTCGCTGTTTTTTGCTATATTTTATTTACTTTTTTTGTGATAGATCAATTCAGAATGTAAGAATCTGATAGTAGCAAAAATACAATGCTGTGTCTGTTTTTGTTTTTTTTCATTGATACTTAGTCCCTTTAATAATACTTAATCCCTTGAATAAATTTTAATTAGGTAAAAAATGTTTTGCCATGTTTTAATAAATCCTAAGTTAGACTTTGCTACAAATTATTTGCATGTCAGAAAATAATGACATTTTGATGTTGGACAAATCATGATATAACTTATACCAAAAATTGTAACTGGCTTTTTTCATAAAGTTGGACAAAGAATCAGAAAGTCCCTTTTAATGAAAGAAGTAATGTTCATTGTCTCAGAAATGTCCCAATTTACATACCGAATATTTGTTTGTTTAGGAAACTTCCCTGCCATCAGTGATGACCTGGTCAACTCCTATCACCTTCTTCTGTGCTGTATTGACTGGTTTTACACCAATGCGTTGTTAGGCAACAGGAGAGATCTTCTAAATCCAACATTCTCAGGTAAGACAGATAAATTATTTGTCTGTGCTGTATAGGCATGTGTAATGTTATGGTTGCCATAGAAACTGATTTTTATGTCTACAGGTGGTGACAAATTGTAATTATGATCTTCAATTCTTTTGTTGATGGTGGTTGGTGTGTGGCAGTCGGTGTTTGGTGTCTGTAACAAATTTCATGTGGTGACATTTTGCATGTTATATAATGCCCTGCTTAAGTATCTGCACGCTGTAGAAAACTAAAGAATTGTTGCTGTAGTGATTTTTGGTTGTTATAGTGACATTGATTGGTTAGATTTATATTTTCACTCTTACAATGGATGTAACAGTCAATATGTTAACTTTTCAGCATTACCAGAAAGTTATTCAAGCAAGGATTACAAAGTGCCTACAGAAGTACCATGTATTATACAATTACTTTGCGAAAAACATGAGGGGATAACACTGGAAGCCAAGGGCATCAAAGAACACTGGTGGAAACCACATATCAAAAAGTTATTTGATAAGAAGGTATGTTCATTTTTAATATGTGTGTGGGGGGTGGTTAGTGTTCGGCACTCATCATCTGTAACAGTATGGCAAGTGGTGACATTTTGCCTGTTTATGCCTTGTTTTACTGTTTGTAATAGTGACAGGATCGTATTGTGAAAGAGCATATCAAAGTGCCCAGAGGAAGATATAACAAAGGTGATTTTTCTGAAAAGAAAGTTGCTGCAGCAAATTATTGATATCGTGGGATTCTGTTAATTTCTGATAAAGCTCACTTAAAGATGCTGTTTCAAAAATAAAATTTTTCCCCAAACTCGTACTTTCTGTAAGTGTTACTACCCCTTTTTGATGAACAATGCAAGTTAAATTGATTTTGATATGGCCCCTAGTAGCTAGTGTTATTATCTTTATGCGAATGTGTCAGTTATTGTGCAGCGTGTCAGCTATATACGTCTATCATAGATCACCAATTAATTCTTCCACACACTTAGATAATCATTGAAACTTAATCCTATAAGTCTGGCAAGTTAATTTGCTGCTATATAAAACATAGATAGATTAAGGTGATTACTGACATTGTTGAGTTGAAATACGATGGTTTCAATTTCTGACATATCACTTGAGATGAAGTCATGCTTGTAGGCATCAAACTCTAAGCACTCTCATGAATGATATGTTTGAAGGTTTGTCTCTCTGAAACCGTTTTAACAAGAATAATTTCAGCTGTATATGTAAATGGATTCACAGATTCTAACTAGAGATCGAACGATCTAAGATTGCAAGCAATCTTACGGAGGCCCTATATTCGTTTCTGAACATTCAAAGGGCAGCCAAAGGTCAAATCTCTAATACAAGGTCATATATGAACTCCAGACAACTTGTAGATGATTTTTAAAAAAGGTTTGGTCGAATTAATGCAAGTTGAAATTTGACCTTGAAAAATTCCGAAATTTGACCTTTTTTCAGTTTTTGAGCTATAATATCTCAAAACTGGAGCCAAATTTTAATAGATAATCAATTGCTAATATGTGTAAAACCTTTAGTAGAGGAATATATAGTCTGACTTTCATTTCAAAATATTGATTTGTAGTCTCCAATTTTGAGAAACTTAGAAAACACAGTTTGTGATTTCGTTTGATGACCTTGACCTTTGACCCTGCAAATTTTACTTTTTTAGACCTCAGAAGGTCTTTTGTGAATAAATATACCTAAATTTGAATCCAGAAAATAGATTTGAAAAATCAACTTTTTTGACCTTTCAGAGGTCACTGAAGGTCAACCAAAGGTCAAAGGTCAAATGTAAGGTTAGATTTGGAATCCTGAGATCTTGAATGAGTTTAAAAAAATTGGTCAATTTGAAGCAAGTTAAAATTTAGTCTTGAAAAGTTTCGAAATTTGACCTTTTTTCAGTTTTTGAGTTCCAATATCTCAAAACTGGTACACAATTTTAATAAATAGTCAATTGCTAATATGTGTAGAACCTATAGAGGAATATATATCCTGACTTTCATGAAAAAATATTGATTTGTAGTCTCCAATTTTGAGAAACTTAGAAAACACAGTTTGTGATTTAGTTTGATGACCTTGACCTTTGACCTTGCAAATTTTACTTTTTTGGACCTCTTTTGTGATTAAATACACCTGAATTTGAATCCAGAAAATCGATTTGAAAAATCAACTTTTTGACCTTTTGGAGGTCACTAAAGGTCAACCAAAGGTCAACAAAAGGTCAAAAGTAAGGTAAGATTTGGAATCCTAAGAACTTGTAGATGAGTTTTAAAAAAAGTTTGGTCAATTTAGATCAAGTTAAAATTTGACCTTGAAAATTTTCGAAATGTTGACCTTTTTCAGTTTTTGAGCTCTTATATCTCAAAACTGGTGCAAAATTTTAATAGATAATCAAATGCTAATATGTGAAGAAAAAGTGGGGGAATATATATTTAGACTTTCATTAAACTATATTGATTTGTAGTAACCAATTTTGAGAAACTTGGAAAACACAGTTTGTGATTTAATTTAATGACCTTGACCTTGCAAAATTTACTTTTTTCGACCTCTTCGGGTCTTTTGTGATTAAATGCACTTAAATTTGAATCCAGAAAATCGATTTGAAAAATCAACTTTTTTGACCTTTCGGAGGTCACTTAAGGTCAACAAAAGGTAAAGGGTCAAAAGTAAGGTAAGATTTGGAATCCTGAGAACTTGTAGATGAGTTTTAAAAAAAAGTTTGGTCAATTTAGATCAAGTTTTTCGAAATTTGACCTTTTTCAGTTTTTGAGCTCTAATATCTTAAAACTGGTGCAAAATTTTAAAATATAATCAATTGCTAATATGTGTAGAACCTTTAGAGGAATATATTTTCAGACTTTCATCAAAAAATATTGATTTGTAGTCACCAATTTTGAGAAACTTGGAAAACACAGTTTGTGATTTAATTCAATGACCTTGACCTTTGACCTTGCAAATTTTACTTTTTTGGATCTCTTGGGGTCTTTTGTGATTAAATGCACCTAAATTGGAATCCAGAAAATTGATTTGAAAAATCAACTTTTTTGACCTCTCGGAGGTCACTGAAGGTCAACAAAAGGTCAAAGGTCAAAAGTAAGGTCAGATTTGGAATCCTGAGAATTTGTATATGAGTTTTAAAAAAAAGTTTGGTCAATTTAGATCAAGTTAAAATTTGACCTTGAAAATTTTCGAAATTCGACCTTTTTCAGTTTTTGAGCTCTGATATCTCAAAACTGGTGCAAAATTTTAATAGATAATCAATTGCTAATATGTGTAGAACCTTTAGATGAATATATATTCAGTCTTTCATGGGACAATATTGATTTGTAGTCACAAACTTCGAGAAACTTAGAAAACACAGTTTGTGATCTTGTTTGATGACCTTGAACTTTGACCTTGAAAATTTTACTTTTTTAGACCTCAGCATATCTTTTCTGATTGAATTAACCTAAATTTGAATCCAGAAAATCAATTTGAAAAATCAACTTTTTGACCTTTCGAAGGTCACTGAAGGTCAACTAAAGGTCATAGGTCAAAACTAAGGTCAGATTTGAGTTCCTGAGATCTTGTAGATGCTTTTTAAAAAAAAGTTTGGTCAATTTAGAGCAAGTTGAAATTTGACCTTGAAAAATTTCGAAGTTGGACCTTTTTTCAGTTTTTGAGTTCTAATATCTCAAAACTGGAGCAAAATTTTAATAAATAGTCAATTGCTAATATGTGTAGAACCTTTAGAGGAATATATTTTCTGACTTTCAGTGAAAAAAATTGATTTGTAGTCTCCAATTTTGAGAAACTTAGAAAACACAGTTTGTGATTTCGTTTGATGACTTTGACCTTTGACCTTGCAAATTTTACTTTTTTAGACCTCAGAAGGTCTTTTGTGAATAAATATTCCTAAATTTGAATCCAGAAAATCGATTTGAAAAATCAACTTTTTTGACCTTTCGGAGGTCACTGAAGGTCAACCAAAGGTCAAAGGTCAAAAGTAAGGTCAGATTTGGAATCCTGAGAACTTGTAGATGAGTTTTAAAAAAAATTTGGTCAATTTGAAGCAAGTTGAAAAAAGACCTTTTTTGACCATTTTTTGACCTTCAATATCTCAAAATCTAGGCAAAATTTTCCTAGACGGCAAAAGGCTTAGACTAATAGAATACTAATATCTATCTGTATGCAAAAATTCAGCCAAAAATATTGAAGTGTAGTGTCAGGATTTGAGAAACTTGAAAAAAACTTAGATTTGACCTAGATTTTGACCTTTGACCTTGACCTAGATATGAACTAATTTCCCGACAAGTCCAGCCCAGGTCCCTAATAAGATTATATATGAGATAAGTCAAAGCTAGCTGGAAGTTGGAGAAAAAATGCTAAAAAGAATAATAAATAAATAAATAAAGAAGAACTAGAGATCTAACGATCTAAGATTGCAAGCAATCTTACGGAGGCCCCGTAGATACCACAGTTTGTCACCTAATTTGATGACCTTGACCTTTGACCTTGAAAATTTTACTTTTTCAGAGCTCAGTATGTCTTTTGTGATTAAGCGGACTTAAATTTGAATCCAAAAAGTCAATTTGAAAAATCAACTTTTTTCTACCTTTCGAAGGTCACAGAAGGTCAACTAAAGGTCAAAGGCCAAATTTGAGGTCAGATTTGAACTCCTGAGACTTTGTAGACGCTTTTTTTAAAAAAGAATTGGTCAATTTGAAGCAAGTTGAAATTTGACCATGAAAATTTTCGAAATTTGACTTTTTTTCAGTCCTTGAGCTCTTATATCTCAAAACTGGTGCAAAATTTTAATAGATAGTCAATTCCTAATATGTGAAGTACCTCTAGAGGAATATATATCCTGACTTTCAACCAAAAATATTGATTTGTAGTCTTGAATTCTGAGAAACTTAGATAACACAGTTTGTGACCTAATTTGATGACCTTGACCTTTGACCTTAAAAATTGTACTTTTTCAGAGCTCAGTATGTCCTTTGTGATTAAGCTGACCTAAATTTGAATCTAAAAAATCATTTTGAAAAATCAACATTTTTTTACCTTTCGAAGGTCACAGAAGGTCAAGTAAAGGTCAAAGGTCAAATCTGAGGTCAAATTTGAACTCCTGAGACTTTGTAGATGCTTTTTAAAAAAATATTTGGTCAATTTGAAGCAAGTTGAAATTTGACCTTCAAAATTTTCGAAACTTGACCTTTTTTCAGTTCTTGAGCTCTTATATCTCAAAACTGGTGCAAAGTTTTAATAGATAGTCAATTGCTAATATGTGAAGTACCTCTAGAGGAATAGATATCCTGACTTTCAACCAAAAATATTGATTTGTAGTCTCGAATTTTGAGAAACTTAAATAGCACAGTTTGTTATCTAATTTGATGACCTTGACCTTTGACCTTGAAAATTTTACTTTTTCAGAGCTCAGTATGTCCTTTGTGATTAAGCTGACCTAAATTTGAATCCAAAAAATCAATTTGAAAAATCAACTTTTTTGACCTTTCGAAGGTCACAGAAGGTCAACTAAAGGTCATAGGTCAAAACTAAGGTCAGATTTGAGTTCCTGAGATCTAGTAGATGCTTTTTAAAAAAAAATTTGGTCAATTTAGAGCAAGTTGAAATTTGACCTTGAGAAATTTCAAAATTTGACCTTTTTTCAGTTTTTCAGTTCTAATATCTCAAAACTGGAGCAAAATTTTAATAAATAGTCAATTGCTAATATGTGTAGAACCTTTAGAGGAATATATATCCTGACTTTCAGTAAAAAAAATTGATTTGTAGTCTCCAATTTTGAGAAACTTAGAAAACACTGTTTGTGATTTCGTTTGATGACCTTGACCTTTGACCTTGCAAATTTTACTTTTTTAGACCTCAGTGGGTCTTTTGTGAATAAATATACCTAAATTTGAATCCAGAAAATCGATTTGAAAAATCAACTTTTTTGACCTTTCGGAGGTCACTGGAGGTCAACCAAAGGTCAAAGGTCAAAAGTAAGGTCAGATTTGGAATCCTTAGAACGTGTACATGAGTTTTAAAAAAAAATCTGGTTCATTTGAAGCAAGTTGAAAAATGACCGATTTTTGCCGATTTTTGACGTCAAATATCTCAAAAACGGTAAAAAATTAACGCGTACATATAGTGAGCAATTTGTAGAGAATGCTTATATCTAGTTACATTTTAATTCATCGCAAGAAATAATGAAGTATGAGGACGAAATCTGAGAAACTTAAAAAAAACTTAGATTTGACCTAGATTTTGACCTTTGACCTTGACCTAGATATGAACTAATTTCCCGACAAGTCCAGCTCATGTCCCTAGTAGGAGCATATAAGAGTTAATTCAGACCTAGCTAGAAGTAGGAGAAAAAGTGCTAAAAAGAATAATAAGAAGAAGAAGAAGAAGAAGAAGAATAACTACAAAAACTATAGGAGGCCCCCTGGAAGGGCCTCCTAATAACTACAAAAATGATAGGAGGCCCCTTGAAGGGCCTCCTAATAATTTACAAAATTTAATATCAAAGCAAAAAATAACCCCAATGCACTTGTAAATCACCTAGAACACTTTCATTTATTAAGTCATTGATACTGTGAAATGGAAAGTCATTGAACAAATATTGACGTGCTTCATAAAAACATAATGCAAATATTAGCATACAGTTTCGTCAATGCTGAAGAAATTTGAGATAAGTCAATATACGTTTTATGAGATATGTGATTGTCTAAAAATTAGGAGTGATTTTGAGCTTTAAGTTATGGATTTAAAGTATCGCTGAATATTATATTATAGAATTTTTGTAATTTATTCAAATGTATCCAAAACATTTGATAAACAATTATTTCTTTCAATATACGGCTATTTAATATTCATTAGAAGTGTCTGATATACTGGAGAAATATATACTTTTTATATAAAAAAAAAAAAAAAAAAAAAAAAAAAAAAATTCTTGACAAGTGTCAGTTGGTGCAAAAATTTGAAAACACATTAAGAATATGATTGCTCATAATGCTGAACAAATAGAGAATAACGATGTAGGAATTAATGCCTGGAAATTGAGAGAGGAAGATCAATAGGTCATATAACCCTGGAGAACAAAAAATAAGTTACTGTACTTAAAATACATCCTGCAGAAAAAATTTCTTCACTGTTCAATGTAACAACTTCCAGTGTCAACGAACTAGATTTGCGTGTTTTCAGATTTATGGATGACAACAACGGATTATTAATTCACGTTTTTTATGTTTTTGAAAGTTGTACATATGCAGAATTTCACATGTGTATGATTGACATTTTTTAAACAGGAAAATTCCTGGTGTCATTAAGAAGAAAATTACACAATGAATATCCATTACAGAGGAATTTATAAAATGAATGAGACAATGGGAGTAATTATATGGACCTTTCAGAACTACAGTTCCAATTTTCCGATGGAATAGAACACGTCCTAAACAGGACACTTGAAAATCCAATATCAATAGCAGTTGATTAAAGTAATGTTAGGCTACTAGAAAAATGATACGTGCTGCATTATGTCACCATGCTTATTGTAAACATAAAGCCACTTGAAGTATTTGATTAAGAGACTTATGCTTAAAGTCACAAGTCAATAGGCTGTTTATATAGATAAGAAAAACGCGCTTAGACCTGTTCAGTTTTTTCAACCGCCCGATTTGGACTGGTTTTTCTATGACTCATTTTAAAATTGGATTATTTTTCACGTGTGCACGTCAGCAGTCACTTGGAGAGATGGACACATTAATTTTAGGCTGGTAAAGGATTTGATGTTTGAATGCATAAACAAAAGAAGGATTTTAATTCATATATTTGAAGTACACTAATTTTGGAAACTAAATAAGGTGTTCATTTATAACAAGGATTGGAATTTCTTAGCCATTTGATAAAAATTTTACCTACATTCACACATGCATGTAGGCAGAATTTTGGAGAAAAAAAGAAGTTAAACTTATTTTAGTGAAATGCATCTAAAAGATTTTATGATATTTCAGTGAAGGATAAAATTATAATTTCAAAACTCAATCGGATGTAAACTCAATGAGAAAATAGTAAACTGCAAAAAATCTCAAAATGTGATGTGAATGTACAAAACATGGCAGATTTATGAGGAAAAGTAAAACTGAAATTTCATCAATCAATACTTTTTTCAAACAAAACCCAGGTGTGGCCATTTACCTGCCCCAGGTAAAACATCAAAGGAATCCATTGATTCACCTGTAAACTCGTTAACAGGTGCATATACAGTTATTAGTGCACTGAGTGATTGAGCCCTCGCTACATTGGATTATAGGGCCATTGAAAATGAAAAAGTGAGACGGTAATTCATGTGTAGCAATCTAGGGCTCACGATGAATAATAATATATTGAACTCCAGGCAAATGTTTTTTTTCAATGAATGAGTGAATGATTGAAAAAAGTCTTGTGTTACGTGCCAATAGCAATGTTTGCATTAAAAAAACTTAAGGGATAACTTAAAACATGGAATAGCATTGTAGTTAGTTGGATGATGAAATCGTCCCAAAATATACAGCAATATCGGCAATTTACAATATTCATTGGATCTTGATGGTGCAATAACATCAATTGCATTGCAATGTCTGCATTTTGCACTTAAGATAACTGCATATGGAATTTTATGGATTACTGTTACATGCCAGTAGACAGATGATAAAACAAAATTGAAAAAACAAGTGAATTGCAAAAATACATACATGTATACTGCAACAACCGAACATTAAACATACAAATAAAAAGTATGAAAAATGGGTGATCGCAGGTTATTGTAATATGCCCTACAATATGTAAAAACAAGAGGCAATATCATTATTTTGCAATGTTTAGTGAATAACTCAGCTAAGCTAGCGCACAGCATGGTAGTCTAACATTAAACATGGAATATAAAAGTGAATAAAACGGATCAAGAATAATCTCTTTTATACAATAATCATCTTAGTCTGCAACATGCCTGGTGGATTGATTTACAAATACATGAAGGTTAATATACTATTGCTAAAGTACTACTGTAAATAAATTGTTAATGAAATGATAATTTAATGTGCTAATATTAAGTATTGACGGCCAGGCCTTATCATTCTCAAGTAACACTTTCAGGTGTTTTGTATAGGGATATTCTTTAGCTGCTTCGCAAATTTTTAATTTTATCCCAATTTTTGTTGTATTAGTATTAATTAACTGAACCCTGGAGATCATTTGGTAGAAGTAATTACTACCAATTTATCTCTCTTGAAAAACTATTGAAAAGTGTAATTCTGTTGAGAACTAAAATTAAAGTAGGTTTCATGATGATTTATTTATAAAATTAAGAGAGCATATGCCATAGTCTCATCTATTTAAAATGAACTTTTGATGTGTTTTCAGTTTTTGAAGGGGAAGGTGGAGAACCTGACTGGGATACTGGAAGTTGGTCACTTTGAAGCAAACAGGTGAGTCAATTTATTGTAAAGGATTTGTTTATTTTAGTCAATACTAATTGTTTACTTAATTTGTTTCTTTTATACTCTTGAGTTGTTTGGTTGGTATTATAACAATAAAATTAGATGACTATAATTGCATACATTTTTAATATATATTCATTGTAGAAATTCTATATTATCTGTGTTTAAATCCTTTATGTTGTCATGGTTGCAGCAAAGCTATACGATCAGCCTATGAGGAATATGTACTGAATGTTGGTGACTTTGATGAGAGAATCTTTGTCGGAGATGATGCAACTACGGAGATTGGAACGCCCGCTAAATCTGCTCAACCAATGGCTGATGACCTTTCAGAAAGGATGCAGATTAAACAGCATTTACAAACATTTGACCAGGTACTCTCATATGTAGAAATTGTCATACTTTTTTTCTTTTTAATTTATTCAAATCTTAATATATACCTTTTGAATTAACATTTTTTAACAAAGCTATTTAATATTCGTTGTGAGACCGAGCCTTGTATCAAATCTGAGATTACTGAAGATAAAATTACAGTTAAAGAAATAAATAAAAATTCATTTATTCTTTATTTTTGTGCCATAACATGTCCTGGCAAAAATGTAGGCTACCCTTTGCAGCAGTTTCACTCTGGGACTCTAAAGAGGGAGCATTTCAAATACTTTCTGAATAAAAACTAATCTCTTTAATCTATCATTTTAGAACCAGTCATTATGTCCAGACACTCCGCTGACAGGAAGACGCTACTTGAAGGAAAAAGACACCTCTGATGTCACACCTGTTTCCACGGCAACACAAGGTGTACATCGGTTACAGGCTTTGTTGTCTGGTAGGAAGACCAGCCCTAGTGAGGAGTTAATGAGCATTTTTGAGTGAGTTTATTTTTGCATTCTCTTCTGTTTCAAGGTACATTGAAAAGGTAGAATATGTAATTTAACTGATTGATCAAGTTATAAACCAAGTAGGACTCTTTAACTGATTGCTTGTTAGCAATTTATTTTCTCAAATTAAATATTCCAATTAACTCTTATGTTGCTTGATATAAACCCTTGGTTTCAAGTTCCTAGATTTAATGAACAACCCCTCAGTCAAACTTTAAATTTTGAATGTGAAGAAGTTGTTGTACTTCTCCATGAAGAATCAATAGCCAAATATATAAATACCTGTATAATGGCAAATTGAACAACCCGTCAGTCAAACTTTAAATTTTGAATGTGAAGAAGTTGTTGTACTTCTCCGTGAAGAATCAATAGCCAAATATATAAATACCTGTATAATGGCAAATTGAACAACCCGTCAGTCAAACTTTAAATTTTGAATGTGAAGAAGTTGTTGTACTTCTCCGTGAAGAATCAATAGCCAAATATATAAATACCTGTATAATGGCAAATTGAACAACCCGTCAGTCAAACTTTAAATTTTGAATGTGAAGAAGTTGTTGTACTTCTCCGTGAAGAATCAATAGCCAAATATATAAATACCTGTATAATGGCAAATTGAACAACCCGTCAGTCAAACTTTAAATTTTGAATGTGAAGAAGTTGTTGTACTTCTCCGTGAAGAATCAAATATCCCAACAACCTGTATAATGGCAAATTTCAATCCATTTTAGGGAATGTTCGGTAAATCCTAAAGATACTGTGGTACAACGTGTCAAGAAAATGGGGGAAATTTTCTGCACCCATTATGCCCAGCCCTCGGAGAATCACCCTGGCAGCCATATTGATTTTGCCAGAAAGAGACTGCAGCTTGGCGAGAGTCTGTATTTTAAGACACTGGAGAATATCATGGTTTATGAGAAAAGAAGAATCCTGGCCAGTCACAGAGATAGCACAGGAAGATGTGACTTTGCTGTAAGTTACTTTATCCTAGCGACTATTCAATTCAATTGGTTTGTTATGTCACCTCACCACAAGTGGTGACATATTGTTATAGTCTCAAACTGTTTCTTGACTACGTTTTGCGATTGGTGTTTGTAGCAAATGGCAGGTAGTAATATTTCACATGTTAATGACTTGTTATAGGTTGAAATGTTAAAGAAAAACAATAAGTAAGCTAGACTAAAAATGCAAGGTTTTTGTTTAATTTTTTCGATTTAGAGCTTCCTGTTTTGCAACCAAATTGTGACATCTGATATTTATGTTATATAAAAATTATTGAAATTCAAAATGTTTGAGTTTGAGTATGTTCTTATTCCAGTACTTGCTGGAACAGGATGTATTCCACCAGTGCCTATTTGCCTGCTGCTTGGAGATTGTCATCTTCTCATACAACTCACAAAGGTAGGTACTCATTCTCCAAAGCAGAGATTTAAGTGCAGTGAGAGAGCCAGCTGCACCTTCGGATAAACATATTCCATAACATGATAATTCATATGTTCTGATGGTTTCCGATTTAACCACGTAACAACATTTGGATCAAAAGAGTTTTGACAAACTGAACTTCGGTTCTTAATTTGAATTCCCTTTTATATTAAGTCCCCAAATTGGCAATTTATATGTACCGCTATTTTATGTTTCTACAAATACCCGTACCCAATCACTAAATGACCAGAATTGCCACCAATGCTTATAAGATTGTTAATTTTGATTTATGGAATAAAGTGTAATGATGATAAAAAAAAATAACCATCTAAAAACAACAACTGATAATTCTTTTCTGTAATTGTAGATCATTCCCCTGGATTATGGAGGTGTTCGATTTACAGGCCTATGACTTTTACAAAGTAATCGAGGTGTTGATCCGTACAGAAGATGGCCTGTCTCGAGATGTAGTGAAACACTTGAACCATGTCGAGGAGACGATCCTCGAGTCTCAGGCTTGGAAGTACGGCAGCACTATATGGACAGCTATCAAAGAACAGGGAGATGTTGTACCTTCTTGTGAACAGGTATAGTTAATTGTTTGATGTTTTACATCGTTAAATTGATGTTTTATGGCAGTCATTGTTTTATGCTCCATTTTTGTTGCTTTTCATTTCCTATACTCTATTGTTTGTGATACATACAGTAAAACCTGTGAAACTGTGTGAACACAAAATGTGAACTCACAGTCAAGTTCCTATTTGTTCATTGTGTAGCTGAGAAAGAGCGCTTTAAAGTTAATTATTTCATTTTTTTATTGATTTGATCGGTGACTGGAACATATTACGGCTGTTCCAGCAGTATTACAACAAACAGGTTCCACTGTATATTTAGTGTGTATCTTGAATATGCAATTTGATGTTATGAAATTAATGGAAAAACTGCACTTACTTGTTTTTATGTGAAGTGCTATGCATTAACTATGTAAATATTTATCTTGTACCAGGTGAAGGTCGAATAAATATGTTCAATAATGAGTAAATTGAATAATAGATCAAGGATGTACTACCCTATCATTGTATTGAATTTATATGTTTGAAGTGAGGCAGGGAAAATTTGTTACATGGCTTATGTAAATATTTGTCTAATACCCCAAGAAGGTCAAATAAACAGGCTTCATATTAGTTGAATACATAGTATTTGAAGTAAGATGAAGGTTTTAAGTTTATTTAATGTTATATGTTCTTTTGAATAAACAGAGTTTTTGTACCCCCGGGTACTATATTATGATCAAATTCAAATTTTGTACCCCCGGGTACTATATTATGATCAAAAAGGGAGTGGATGGGTGGTGATACAAAAATGTACATGAATTTATTTGTTCTCTTTTTCCAGAGATCTTGTAGAAAATATAAGATAACTTTGTCCTATATTTTCAGAGATCATATAGAAAATAAAAGATAGTACATATACATATTTGTTCTATATTTCCAGAGATCTTATAGAAATATAAGATAGTACATATACATATTTGTTGTCTTTTTCAAGGTGACGCTACCCAGCCAAATAGACAAAGGGGATGCTAGTGCAAGTGTATCCTCCTCTCCACTGATTCATCCCACTGTGAAAAGACTAGCTGGAGAGGGCAGGGCAGCTTTCGTCAGGTCAGACTCCGCAAAGAAAGGTATGACTTATGATCCAGTTATGGACTATGTAGTTTGTGTGTAATAAGAAAAGCAGCTGATAATTTTCAATGATTAGATACATTTGATGATTACCCATGTGTCAACCTTATAGTTTTTGACATTTTATTTTTATTTTTAATCGTGCGTATTTGATGGACCATTTACGACTCAAATCTGAAAATTACTCGTCTCCTCCAGATCCTATGATGTCACCTACTGGTCCATCAGCAACCGATCGATTCGGTTCACCAACTCCCGGTGGTGCCAAAAGGAGATTGTTCGGTCAACAGGGGGGAGAACAGCAGACAATCGTGGTGACGGCCCCAGGATCAGCCTCAGGTGGAACAGATACAGCAGAGGGACAGGGGCAGGCCCCCAAACCTATGACAATGTACCACCAGGCCCAGACGCAGGATGGCCGTCAGGTCCTTATTCCAGTTCAGATTATAGCTGCAGGAGCTTCTGGTTCAACGGTTGCAGGTTTAGCCAAAGGATCCACTCCTAGTAAGCCTCAGAACAAACCCAAGCGTGGAGGATCACTGGGGCTATTCTTTAGAAAGGTACAATGGTTGTTTCATAGATTTTCATAATCACTTCAAAATTCCTCAAAATATTTTGAAGAATAGCCGATTAATAGAAAAATTGAATCAATACTGTATTCTGTAGAGAAGTTATGTTTACACCAAGAATTGACCCAATAAATTGACGATTCGTCTATAGGATGAGTAATTTCTCAGGAATCTTACAGTAGACTTGCATAACCAGGGGGGGCCATTAACAGAAACTTTGTAAAGTTTGAAATCCGTAAATCAGTTGTTGTAACCTTGGATATAATGACGTCACAGTATTTAAGAACAATGGACTTGGGACAGTGGACAAATTCCTTACTTTACAAAGTTTCTGTTAATGGCCCCCAGGTTCAGAATTCACTGCACAAGCCCCGCCTTAATAACATTGATTTCCTTCTTTACTCCAGGTGTACCATCTTGCCAGCACTCGCTTGAGACATCTCTGTGAACAATTAGGAATTGAATCAGAATTACGCCAAAAAATTTGGACTCTATTTGAGCATACTTTAATAAAGCACATAGACCTCATGATGGACCGCCATATAGATCAGCTGTTAATGTGTGCGACTTACGTCATGTGTAAAGTCACTGGTGATACGCAGTCTTTCCAGGATATCATGAAATGTTATAGGCTACAGCCACAGAGCCAAAGTCATGTAAGTAATAAATAGATATAGTAGATTCTGTTAAATCTGAATGCCTCTAGAGGTACCCCTCTAGAACTGGCCAAAAGTGTTTGTTTCGGCAGGGGTTCACATTTCAAGGTTTTTTTTACAGATTTTATGGTCGAAGAGAACAAAAATTTTTCTCTACATCATCATTGTTCTAAGACCTAGGGTGTTAAAAACCTTTAACTGCAGGCAGAAAATATTATTTGTTATTTTATTGTGAGAATTTGCCATCTGATGCCTTTAAAAGATAGGGCTGCCTATTGAGATGCTTTTACCTGTTTCATGTTTCTAAATTAATGAATTAATTCTTTCAGGTATATCGCAGTGTGTTGGTGAATAACAGACGAAGACATCACTCCGGCAGTAGTGATAGTAGTCGCAACGGGGCCAGTGGGACATCATCTCCAGTTGACCAATCAAAAGAGGAGCGAGAGAAACAAGAAAAAAGTAAGGGAAAACTTATACAATCCAATGTGCACAATTGTTCATGTGTCCAAATCGAATTACAGAATACCTCAAGTAAAAAATTTTCCTTCTTAAAGGAGTTGGGTAAACTAGCAACAGAGAGTGCCCCAATTGAAGTGTGAAAAAACTTTTTTTAAGAATAGGAGAAAAAAACATCAGAAATGCATAGATTGAAGTCTATATTTTTGGGTAGTATTTTTAAAAAAATTTAGAAAAAATTGTTACGGTGTCTGGAGACCTTCAAAGAGGGTGGGGGCCAGAAGGAAAAAAAATCACATATTTTACAACCCTCTTGATGAATTCCAATTTACTCAGCTATGAATGAATGTTTTTGATTTATCTGTCCAGGATTATGTAAATATATATTTATTTGATCCATACATACAATTGATTTAAACAATATGTACAGTTTAGAGGTAAGTAAAGCTTTGAAAGGACATTTCATGCTGAGTCTGGGTGACATTTTTATTCACTGGAGGTAGTAATCCTTTGAGTGTTTTCACATAGAGCATAACAAGTCTCCACTCTAATAAGTGCTTCTTTAGTTACATAAATGTTATATTGTTGCATACAAAGAATAATTTTGATGGAGACTTATTATGCTCGATGTGAATTTCAGAACTTTATAGAAAATTTTGCCTGCCATTTTTGTTGATTATTCAAAATGGCCAAATGCTATTCATGCTGCATATGTAGGAAGCAGGTAAATTCTCCTAGAAAACGGAGAAAGGTTACAGAAGATTTAGCTTCACAAGTCAAGACTATTGCAACTAGTAATAGAAGTGATATTGAGGTAATATAAGCTTGATTTGGGAGGAGATTGTTGTGATATTAGGTTGATATCAGAACTTATATTTTTTGATATTGCTTATGTAATGGCAATATGTTGGTAATTGGGCAGATATAAAGTTAATATTGGATTGATATTTGTCAGAAATTGCTATCGAATTGGGCTTATATTTGGGTGATATTGCTATAATATTGGGCTAATATTTGGGTGATATTGGATTGATATTGGGCCAATATTTGCTTGATATTTGGGTGATATTGCTATCACATTGGGCCAATATTTGGGTGATATTGGATTGATATTGGGGTGATATCGCTATCATATTGGGTCCATTATTTGGCTCATATTTGGCTGATATTGGATTTACAGTGGGATATTATTACAATCAGAATAATTGGGTGATATTTGGTAAATAAGAGGGTTGATATTGGACTGTTACCTAAATAATATGAGGCCAATACTTGGGTTATTTTGGATTGATATAGAGTGACATTTGATTGACAATTGGTTGATGTTGCTATGATATTAGGACATTATCTGGGTCATATTTGGGCGATATTGAATTGTGTGATATTGCTATTGAATACATAGAGGTTATATAATGGGAGGGATGGAATATGAATTTTATCCTGAGGGAAAATATGATATTGGCAGAGGAAAATCATGAAATGTACATTCTGAATTTAAATGAATTAAAAATAATAAAGTATTTTCATTATTTTAGGTACTTTTGTTCTCTTTCAGTGTTGCGTGGGAAGGGCGGAATATATTAATATAAATATCTCATTATTGGCAAATTGCCAATTTACTATATATTGTAATTCCAACCTCTATGAGACTAAATTCCTACAGATATTTGTGATATTTTAACCAAAAAGGTATATTTTGGTAGAAAATAATGAATTTTTTAATTTGACCTTGACCTGGGGAATATGACCTTTTGACCTAAATTTTCATAGATTTTTGAAACACATATATCACATAGATTAATAAAATAAAGAGAAAACTTGAAAATCAGGTGGGGCTTAAAATGGCCTTGTTTACCCAACTCCTTTAATTACTTTCACAGAAGGACTAAGTTCATATGTTGTATTTTACAGAGCGTGCTGAACGTCTAGCTATGATTCGTTCAACGAGTACTCTACCCCCCTCTCACGAGAACAGCCAACCCCCTACCCCCACAAGACTAGCAGGCACAGGGTCATCATTTGAGTTTGAAGAGCGTGGTGATCTCATTAAGTTCTATAACACCATATTTGTCAAGCGGGTGCGGAGTTACGCTGTCAAGTTTACCACTGGGAAAGAAGAGAAGGTAATGATTTTCAATATATTTATCAAATTGTCAACCAATAATGAGGTGCAAGGCACATCAAATTCACTTTTGGGTGAAATAAATTTTGGGGTAAGTTACCAATAACTTCGTTCATGCAATGGTCAAATTAAAACTTAAAATACTCTGTACAAATTAATTGGTGGATCCTTATTGTTGTATACTTACCATAGTTATTTTGAACTCATCAGAAATGCAGATTTAGAATTCATGAACAAAACAATGTTCATCGTGTATTTCAGAATGATGCTCCTATGCTGTCACCGTTGCCTTTACATAGGACCCAACCCACTTCCCCTAGACGTGTGTCCAACAACCACTCACTGTACATATCCCCACACAAAACATCAGGGGAGCCACAGACACCCACCAGTAGACTACTGTGGTGTTTCAATAAATCACCCGCCAAGGTAAGAGCCTGGAATAATTAGAGTTAATCAAAATCAGGTGCTAGCTAATGGTTGGTTTGCTGGTATTGTCATTGCTTGGTTACTTTGTTATGGATCTGCAAAAAATCATAAAATTTGAATATTTGGAAAGAATGGGTTTCCAATGGTCCAATGTTTTATGTAATTTAAACTGGCTGTTTTGAAAATATCCTTGCACCTTGCAACTCGTTTGCACCCACTTGAAAACTGGAAAAGTCATGAGTTTTCTTTATTTTCACACTCTGGTCAAACCTGGAAAGGAGATTTTGCTCCCTTGACAAAAATATCAAGGGAGAAACTTTTTCATATTCATGTAGGAATTGTTCTTTCTTGCAAAACTCTGTTGTGCAGCTAATAAACGTAACACATGACTTTTGTATTTTCAGGATTTAAAAGCGATTAACAATATGTTGCGTCTCGGAGAGCGAAAGATCACAGCGGGAAAACGTCTACATCTTCGGGATGAAGATAGTTCAAGCGATAACCCTACCAAGAAAATGAATCTCGGGAACTCTATTATTTTCAGTCAGAAACTACAAGCCGTCAATAGTGATCGTTTAAAGGGAGCAAATGGAACAGGTGGCACCTAGTACCGCACTGTTGGAGAATCGACATTTCGAACTCGCATCATGAATAAATTATTTTTGATGGAAATCTTTTGACTGAAGCAAAAAATAATCATGGAGTAAGAAATTATAAATACCATTGTGATATGGTATGGAAAAATTATGTGCAAATATTAATCAATTCAGGGGTGATATGTTGTCTGCTTGGATTCAAAGTGAGGCTGACCTTGACCTTGATTCAGCAGACAACACTTTGGGAGTATGTAACAACAATTTCACATGTGATCTCAAAACATGTAAACATAACACAATAAGTCTATAAAATAATAGGTGTAGATTAAAATATATCGTAGTCCTTAATATTAGAAACATATTTTATGGGTGTGGCAAAAGTTAGTAAACCGCAACATATTCCCAAGTTAAACAAACTAGCATTGTCTATTTCTTGTAATTTCTACATCGGGTAATGGTGAAGATTGATATATATATATATACAATGTTGAATAGACAAGAAATATTCAAACTTCTTGACCCTGTAGACCTGTGTTCCTTGTTTATCATGTATAGCATAGATGTATATTATTTCTTAATACAGCTTTATAGCTTTGTAAATTGTATTGAATTGTATAAAGCAAAACTAATCCTTGAAGCGCTTGCCTTAGACCACTCGTGATGAGATATGCAGTGATCTCCCAAGAGATCCTCTTTAATCGGGGTACCAAATTCTGACTAGACCAGTTTTGGTCAAAACATCTCAGTTTTTCAATGTGTAATGATCATAGTTTTAATGGTGCAACACCTTGTTGCTCTAACACTTGGGGATCACTGGATATGGTTAAGATGAGTCTTGCAACAACCTGTATCCCCCCCCCCCCTTCTCACTTGGATCCTGAGCTAGAGGGGATACAGGGTCTTGGTGCAAGACTAGCTTGAAATCTGCAAATTGACATTTAATCTGTACTGATCTTCCCCTTGGAGGATATACAGTAAATCCTGTCTAATTTAAATATCTCCGGAACCAGCCGAAAGAGATATGGATGTCTCTTGCAGATTAAAAATTAGGCTGAAAAAGTACAGTTACATTGAGAGGTGTTCAGATTAGAGAGCTGTTTGAATATACAGGATTTACTGTACTGGCATTTTTATTATCCCTTTGAGGCTAGCATACATCTTTAAATCTCTAAAAAACTTCCCAGTAAGAATTTAAAAATCAACTGTTGTATTTCAGTGTGAGGGTCAGATTGACTCTACCTAAAACATTTCCTCAGACATTGTGTTGGGGTAAAGGCAGACTTTTTGATAGTTCATATATTTCTAGTTTCTAACCTGAAAGCTTAGACAACGAGGCTTCATTCAAGCGGCAAATCTCATTTTTTCTCGCTGTATATATCTATGTACCTTGAGATAAAATCAAAACAGTTTTCTATGAGACTATTTTTTAGAATGTATATATTAGATATCTATATTATACTACAAATCATGCATATGTGCGTGTACTGTTTTTTATTAACAGTATCTTTTTAAAGATGTTTTTCCTACTGAATCTTTATGCTTTGGTAGAAACGAGTTGGTCCAAAGTTTTGTATGTAAATGAAATATAAAGTATGAAGTTACAATTTCTGTCATTTTGAAAAAGTAAAGTAAGCGCATTGGAAACATTTAGTACATCTATTTATATGTGCATATATTTTGCAGACTTTCATAAAGATGGCACAAATGATGATGAAGTAAAATCATATTTCAGATAAATAATGTCATTTTTTGATTCCCATGAGTTAGTTATCAAAACATTATTGAATCATTATTACAAAAATCTTAAGCCTTTTCAAACTGTTTCTTTGATTTTCTCATTCGAAAAATGTAGGCAATATTTTCCAATGGGGCAGGCTTGATAGTCTTGAAATCCCATGATTTTGGACGCATCATTTGTAACTTGTTGATGGACTTTTTTGGCTGATGAAAGAAACCCAGCCAATCATAACACAATGTCATGTGTTTTCAGTTATAATTTGTACCATATTTGTAAATATTTAATTTGTATAAATAATTTTAGTTGAATTAGATTGCAAAAGCAAATGTGTAAAAATCGAGATACTACACCACCAAGTCCAGTTTAAGTTGTTTTATATTTTGTTCAATTTTAGTTGCTCAATTTGGAGATATAGAAATATTCTTTCTGGTGCCATAACAATATACGCTTTGAAAATTACAACTCTAAGTTTATTCAAATAGTAGAAATCATTTTTCTATATTCCAGTATTCAGATATTTATCTCTCAGACACAGATTTCTTTAAAGCCAACATTGTATAATGCATCCTGGGTACATTAAGCACTATGGGTACAAACATCAATTGCATTCTGGGTAAAAACCCTTCTTGTTTCATATTATTATCTTCTGGTTGTAGAAAATACTTTGGTTCTCAAAACATATGAATGTTATCCCTAAAAATCCTATTTGGTTTTTGTCAAATCCACTCTGTGTCATTTCATATGGTTTCCTGAGGGGAAAAGTTACAATCTCATTCCAGATACCGATTGTTGGATTTGAGATTTTAGCTTTGTCCAGTACAATCATCTATATGATTAAATAACGTATAAATAAAATAAATATGAATAAAATTATATTTTGATGTCTTGTTGTTTTTTGAAATGGATTCAAGTAACTAGTTTACGCTATATGATGTTATTTCGTTTTGGAATCGAGAGATTGACGTCATTTGGATTGTCGTTCTTCATTGTCGTAATTTCACTCTGAAAAGCTTAAATTGTGTTAACTCCATAACCAGCAAACACATAAAAATCTGTACTATGTATATTTATTTACGGGCATGTTTTGATGTGGAATAAATATGTAGGTTGAAATTGTACTCCTTACAACCAAAATACCTTTCCAATAAATCCTGCCACCTTTTGGTAGATCAAAGAAACTATGATAAATTTGGCCAGATGGTGAAGTTAGCACAGTTGGTCTAAGTCTATCCTATTTTTGATTGAACAAATTAAGACCTACAGCCAATGATCAATCGAGGCAATATATCCTAGCTTCTTTGATGTAAAAAAAGGTGGCAGGGTTTATTGGAAAGGTCAACCAAGTTGTTCAAGTATGAAAGTGGACGTTCAAGATAATATTCACCCTGATTTAGATATACATTTAAAAGCAAAACAAAGTTATTTGCATTTTAAATTTTTTTATTTTTATGTTTTTTTTAATATACAGCACCGGTAACATTACATTTTATGCACATCTAACAAATTCTGTTCTTTGAAGAATAACTTCTTCAATCAGAAATTATTCACTAAAAACAAGAATTTACAATTCCTTCTATCACAGTAACATTGTGTACTTCTTTAAGTATTTGCATTCTGTTGTTAAAGCCTCACGTTCAAAGTAAACCAATTATCTCTGTTTTTTTATCAAATGCAACAAATTGAAATGCAATGAATCTGAAATGCATTTTCAACCAAGACCACTGTTTACTACTTTACATGTATTTACAATATTATATACATTGATGAATGAACAGCAATGAATTAGATATATTTTTGTACATTTCGAATGTACTAGACAAATATATTTTTCAAATGTGTGTGAGTATTTGTTAAGCCATACTGAACTAACTTCACTCATTTCACTATTAAAATGTAAAACATTCCAAAACTTTTTTTGTCGGACACAATAATTCACAGTTGTGTCAAGTTAAGTTAACTTTGGTAAGGCTGTATTAATATATTATATACATGTATGTACTCTTATAGTATTCAAAAATTGCTACCCAAAAATTAATAGCCATTCTGGTCTTAAAGTCTCTCACATAACATAATTTTTGCAGAATTGAAGACTTTGAGTACTATAACAATACATCATATACTTTGAAATTTTCAACTAATATTCAAATTAGATATTATGTTCGATTTTATAAACTTTTCATCTATACATGGGTGACACTTCTGATCCATGTCCATGGCTTGAAGATTGTCCACACGGCATAAACCAGTAAAATGGGTCAATTTTATGTTCATTTCATGAGCAACTAAGGCTATTTTCCATATTTTCAAAGACTAACCTGTACAAGGTAAGGAATGAAAAGTTGAATGACGATGGTTAACATGAAAATGATGATGAAAACTCATATGATGATGACAAATCACATCATGATGATGCATAACCACAATGTGATGTTAAGGATGTACAAATCTGATTCACCATACAGGAAAATCTAATTCCAAGTTATAAATCTAAAGCCAAAGGAAGTTTCCTGTTTTTACATACACTGTACATAAATCATGACATACACATTGGTGTTGGGCACTCGTTAAACATATCAGCGCTACCAACTGTAGAACCTGCCAAGTTACTTGGAGTTTTACACAGTCCAGTAATCTCACCCCCAAAGTCAATAAACTCGTTAACCCACTCCATATAGCATGTACAGTCTATTGGGTTTGCTGCGATATTCATGATGAACTCATTGTACCCTGGTGCGGAATTCTCTCCTGGTGGTGAAAATTCTAACCGTCTCACGGCGCATCCACTTCCAATGTTAGATAGTTTATTGTGGTCCAAATCGAGGTGTTTTAACGATGACAACATTTTATATAATCCTGGAGGAACAAAGCTCAAGTTGTTATGTCCGAGAGAAAGATGCTGTAATTGACCAAGTCCATTGAACATCTTGGCCCTCAATCGACCGATTCCTGTTTCAGCCATGTTGAGTTTTTTCAGATTTGAAGCGTGACTGAAGGAGTCATCTGCAATGGACTGCAACGGGTTCTTTTGAAGGTAGAGCTCCTGGAGGTTCCCGAGCCCACTCATCATTCCTGGGACGATTGTCGTCAATTTATTACCATCGAGGTGCAATCGCCTCAATTTTGTCAGGCCATCGAATGCACCAATAGCAATTCCTGCAATTTCATTATTTTGAAAGTCAATTTCAGCCAGTTTAGAAAGTCCACGAAACCAGTCTCTAGCGACTTGTTGAATTTTGTTCTTCTTTAGGCTGATTGACCAGAGATCTTTGGCACCTTCGAAGAATCCTTCAGTGAGTTGCGAAATTTTATTCGACCCTAGTTCAATCTTGCGCAATTTTTTCAAATGATTAAATAGTCCCAATGGCAGATTTTCCAGATCACAATCCCACATATCGATGGTGAGCAGAGTGTTATCGAGTCCCATTAAGCTCTGGGGTGCGATACTGTCCCCTATTGGATTATGCCACAAAGCTAAATGCTTCACTTTTAAATTTTCAAATGCTCTTGCTGGGATTTCACGAATGTTATTACGACCCAACTGAAGCTCCCCATATGTCTGTCTAAGTTGGTTTGGTCTTGGTGGCGCAATCGCTGGGATACGCCTCAAGTTTGCCCCACCGCACATGATGTCCCCTGACGTCGAGCATGTGCAGCCCCTTATTGGGCAGGCCCCTTCAGCAAGGGATGCCCCGATAATTGTCAGTGTTAAGAATACAAGTATATTCATTATGTCCAAACAATTATATTCCCTGGCAGAGTTAAATTCTACACTTTTAGTTTTAATTTAAAAATTCCACTGTTCATGAACTTAAATGCTTGCTCCGCTTCTTGGAAACTGATTCCCTTTAAACAGTAAGTCCTTTTTATAGCAAGTCAATAGCTTTAGAACAATCGAGAAAACTTATACACCACATCACTTCAAAGCAACAAACTTCATATCCAATTGAAACTGGTACTGTTTACTCTTGTAACGGTTGTCACTGTCACGTCACAGAAATGTTGTCAGACTGTTATTCTATCCACAATACCGAATTCCAATGTCAATTTGTGGCCAAGTTCAACATTGTTTATTGTTTATATAGGCGAGAACCATTCTCCACATGCATCAATCATCTCGCTTACTCTTCATTCGGGCTGAAAGTGGAAGACGAACTCTGCCTGGAGAGAATTGATGGAGAGAACATATGGGAAGAAGATGCAATGTGATATCTATGGGAAAAAGACAAAGCTTCTTCCTTTGAGGGTCATCCAATAGAACTTGTGTTGGTGTAACTGAAGAGGGCCAGGAGACCCAATATTTTATTCATTGTGTGTCTAAAATGGGCCTTTTGAGTTTAATTTTCAAAAGTTACCCCAAAATTTTGTAGAGCCTCAAAAAATGAGCCACTTTAAGGGTAACTTGGCCTTTTTAAGCCAAATTATCAAAAAATGGGCTTTTCCATAATTTGGGCCCAATTTTTGGTTTTATGAGCCCAAAAAAATTTTCCGAGCTTTTAGGCCATAAATATATATTTGCCTATCATACTTTTTCTGAAACATTAACACTTCGCCATAAAATATATTTGCCTATCATATCTTTTCTGTGAGTAATTCATAAGCCAAGCACTACTAGATACATCTGTTCGTTTTAACCATATTATACCCTCTATGCCCTATGGTTCATCCCTTCATACAGTATATTTTTCCTAAATTATTTCCTCATTATTGTGCACTATTGTATATAAAGGACATTTTGCAATTCCGTTGAGTGGACAGTTATTAATTATTAAGGAAGATCTCAATCAAAGTTGACATCGTGAGAAATTTAAATTGAAACTTTATGTATTTCAACATTCAACTGGTTAATAAGTCCAAGTGGGCTACCATGAGAGTCATTGCCTAGTAAATAAGTAAATAAGCATAATCGAACTGTTGAGAAAGGCTATGAGGGCTTGATCTATTTGTATTCAAAATTATCAAACACATATTTGCGGCTGGTGTTTGATGTTTGGTGTTCGGCATCTGTAAATAAATGGCATTTGGTAACATTTTGAATGTTACTGTCTTGTTAAAATATGGCACCTGAAATGAATATTAAATTTAGATGCCCAAATAGTGGAAAATGACCCACATCAAGATATTCAATTTAATTCAATTTGAATTAATTTCAATTGAATTAATAAAATTAAATGATGAATGTGATAATACCTTATTTTAACCAATTAATTTAAAGTAGGTTGTGGTATCCTTATTTAGGCATTCATAGCAACAACGTCATTAATAAGCGTGTCGGTGAATAATATGTCACATGAGGGAAGTGTAAACAAATCTCCAGGATACAGAAATGGAGGATATGACATAGACTGGTGATGTAGCTAGGTGTCATATTTATTTTAGGCCATTCACCTTTAAAAGTTCATCACTACAAACTAGATAAAATCAAGGTAAAAGGTAATTTTTTAAGAGAAGTTATATTTGAAAGTGTAAATATTACGACCCCCAAAAAAAAGAATACTGCCCCAACCCCTTTCAATTGGGTTTTATAGGAGCCTAGTAACAACAATTTCCCTTATGCCTTTATACTCTTTGCAGTAAGTTATAACTCAAAAATGGGAGAACTATAATTTTACACTTCATGTGGTACACTATGACCATTTTATTAAAAAAATGATATATGGTTTTGATGCATTGGATGAAAAGATCTTTATGATCTCAAATGGATTATGACCTTTCATTTAAAAGGTCAAGACAAGTGAATAAATGTAAATTAACAGTAAAACCTGTAAAGTGGAACATCTCTGTAGGTGGAACACCTCTGTAAGTGGAACATCTTTGTAAGTGGAACACCTCTATAAGTGGAACATCTCTGTAAGTGGAACACATTCATGAGTGGAACACTTTTCAAAATCCCATGACAAGCTGACTTTATTGAAATATACCTCAGTACATGTATATGGAACACCTCCCGAGTGGAACATTTCTTGAGGCACCAAAAGTGTTCCACTAATTGTATGATAGGAACCTTAAACCATATTTTTATTGCAATGGACCCCCTCCCTCTGCAGACCAGGATGTTGGCAAGCTGATTCATTGATAAACAGGTGAGGGAAATGAGTTTTCGAATATTATATCCAGTTTCAGACAGCCCTTAACCAGTTAACCAGACAAGATTTACGTCTCTGATGACATCATGGGGCATATAGGCCTGTTGTCACTCTAGAACCTTGAGAACATTCCTAGAAAGTCAACAATTAGAAACTTGTCTGATGGGCATGTTGTCAAAAGCAAAGTATATCAAAAAGAGTGCAATTTGCAAGGAAAAAAGTACACATGCATGAAAGATTGCAAGCATTAAAAATACCATCAAACCCCTTGATATTTTTATTTTAATAGTGGTCAATTGGATGTTTCCAGTCATAAGCAGGTACCCATATAAGGATATAAATAAAGAATTGGTGTGAACTTACATATAACATTTCACAACAAATATTTTTTAACATTTTAAGGATTTTAATTATCCGATAAATAAAAGACCAAAAACAAGGAGCAACAATTGAAAAAAAATATTAAAGAAATATTTCTGGTCTGATTTACAGTCACAATTAGATTGAGTCATGAAAATAAAACGTATGAACCTTTTACATCATTTTATAGACACACTATTCACATACCATATTCTCTCTAATGAGCGCACATGTGATTTTAATGATGAATATGGACTCCAGAAAACACGAAGTTTAATGTATCAATTTTGATTATTTGCACAAGATTTCTGTTGATGATTATATTCAATGCAGAAATAGAAAAAAGAAGCTGTAGAGTATGTATTGCCTTAAAGTGAAACTACTAAAAAGATCTCAATTTTTGTATGTGCGTTCATTTGAATCTCTCAATATCTTACCCATTTTAATTTTTTCAATTTAGGAAGCGCACAGTGCACTCATGAGAAAGATAAGGTAGGTTTATTGTTTTGTGTCATGTCAAAATGACACATGAAAAGGTGATATATGCTGTACAATGATACAAATCATCCTCAGTTTTTTCTCTAAATTTTTTGTATGTGCACTTATTGGAATCTCTCAATATCTTACCCATTTAAATTTCAATTTGGGAAGTGCACAGTGCGCTAATATGAAAGAATATGGTAGGAGCAATATTTGTGTCATGTCGAAGCGACAAATGAAAAAATGACATACCATATGAGACAAATTATCCTCAGTAATGCTCTGTTAACAACAGTCTCACTAAAATGTGAATATTGTACATTAAATAAAAATGACATACACTGTACAATGAAACAAATCATCCTGTTTTTTCTCTAAATTTTTTGTATGTGCACTTATCTCAATATCTTACCCATTAAAATTTCAATTTGGGAAGTGCACAGTGCGCTCATAAGAAAGAATATGGTATGGAGTTTTGTATCATGTCAAAGTGACACATGAAAAAGTGACATACACTGTACAATCATACAAATCATCCTCAGTTTTTTTTCTAATTTTTTTGTACAGGGTGGTCAAAAAAATGGAAACCCTGCATTTTCCTCATATCTTTGTCATTTTGGGTAATTATTCCCTGAAAATTGGCACATATGTACAACATTCAATTTCCTTCCGGAAGGTTTGCCGAAAGTGCAATATTGGCCACTGGAGCATGTTGTTTAAAGTGCTGTAATATTGTGACTATCAATTTGATGGTCATGAAATATGGTAGGCCGGTAGGAAATTGAATGATGCACAAGTGTGCTAAATATCAGGAAGTAATTTATTAAAATGACTAAGGTAATAGGAAAATGGCAACAGGGTTTCCATTTTTTGACCTTTTTAATTCTCTCAATATTAAAAAAATCTTCAATTTGTGAAGCACACAGTGTGCTCATAAGAGAGAATATGGTAGGTGTTTTGCTTTGTGTCATGTCAAAGTGACATATGAAAAATGACATACCATATGATACAAATCATCCTCAGTAATGCTCAGTAACACTCTCACTAAATGTGAATAATGTACATTTTCGTGATTGTATTCAACTACAGGGACTACATTGTTTGAATTAGTGATTAATTCTTGATTTATTATATCGTGGCCTTTCAAGAGATCAGAATGTGCATTTTATACCTGTAAAGGGGCTTATCATTGAGTTACAATTTACTACCTGCTCATATTAATCAAGACTAATGGGGGAGGGGGAATCCATCCTTCAAATATAGAGTGTCCATATGGCCCATTACAAAAATCAGGCCCAATTTTCAAAAATATGCATTAAAGCGCAAAATGTCACCACCTACTATTTGTTACAGACAGCGAACAACATCCACTGAATACCAACCACTAAACACCAACTGCCGAACACCATCCATAAAAAAGTTGGAGACTACCCAGGGGACGGATCTTGGAACCAACAAGGGGGGCCCAATCTTCAGGTCTGATAGGAATTTTTTTTTAAATTTTGAAAATTCAATCTTCAAAATCTGGCCTAAAATGAAAAATTAAGGCCTTAAAAGGCCCAGTTATGCCCAAAAAGGCCCACTTATTTCTGATAGTGACATGAAAACCGAGCTAGAAATGGAAATTCGGGCCAGACACTTGAACTTGAACCAGATATGGTAGACATTGATGCATGACTTCAGACTTAAAGACTGTAACAGGCTCTTTCGGGTTTCAACATAATGCAAACCAGTTGTATACATATTAGAGTAGGTAGGCATAAATCATAATTATGAAAGTCGAAAGCAAATGTCCAATATGGGTATGTATGTCACTCTATTTTATATGATTAGAGAAAGTAGTGCTCCCATACAGTAATATATCACACAAAACAAAACAAAAAACAGAATGAAACAAGCGAAATCTGTGTGATACCTTTTTTCATGGTCATATGTTGAAGTAATGTATAAGAAGCAAACAAGGACAATGATTCCAAACTCATTCCTGAAGTGTCTTGAAAAAGGAATAATGTGAAATGAAAATGCAAAATGTCACCACCTGCCATTTTCTACAGACACCAACCACCAAAAACAGTCCACAAAAAGCTAGAGACTAAAACAATACATCATCAATTCTGGTGATGACATAAAAACTAGAGTCATGAAATAACTAATAAATAATACCATGGTTACTTGGCTCACAAAGTGAGGTATTTATAGTCTTAAAGCGACTGAAATCACTGTTAATACAGGGAAAGGGATTTTTATTAAAATCTCTCGATACTTGTGCTTGAGTTGTTTGATCAATTGGTCATGTGGTATGATTTGACCAATCAAAGCACAGTATTCTAGTTTGAAATACAATCAAATTACAGCTTTTTTAAATACAGAAAATAACAAAGATCGTCTCATTTTGTTTTCAATTTAATTCACTAAAAATTCACTACTCTCTACAGGAACAATAATTAGACAATTCTATTATAAAAATATTTGAAATATTATTGAAATGTTATTTATAAACTACACATTGGCAATACATAAATGCTCAATTAATCATCATCTAATTTCCTCTAATGCAATTTAACATTGCAATTGGGTTTCTTATTTTGTTTCAGAATGGTTAAACTCATAGTTAAAGTGGCAGCAAAGAATTGAGAATGTAAAATTTTGGATACATTTTAAAAAAAACATGCCAAAATATTCCAATTTCTATATCTACAGAAAAAAATTAATCATCTGATAAATTTTGAAAAGGAACTGATGATACAAGATGGAGAAATGTCAAACTTTGTTAGAATAGAAAAAGGGACGTCTACATTTTCAACATTAATATCACCAAAGCCTTAAAAATCAACAGTTTATCATAAATTAAAGTCAGAAATATTTTCTACAATTGCTACAATTTTTCAGAAGGTTCTCAACCTGTCTCTTTGTTGTCACTTTAAACCACAAGCCCTGCTCAGAATGCACATTAACATAAGAAATGTACAAATACATATTATGCTTAGATAAATATAATACTTATAAGAAGTTACATTCGTTTTGCCAGCCGTAACCCCATAAAACATAATTTCTTTCTTGGTTGTTACCTTGTTTCATTGGTGTCTGGCTTGGTAGTTGACTTCTCTTGAAAGCTCATGTACAAACAGAGTCAGATTATAACAATTAAATGGTATAACTAGAAACGTCAATTTCTCTATCGATTTTCATCAAATTCAAAGGTCATGAGTCATGACCATCTGCACAAATAAAAATGGTGGGCAATCAACAAATCTTTTTGTAAACAAGCTGTAAGAAAATTGTGTAGACAATTACTCAGATGCGAGTAGGTAGTTACCAGTTTCGCCACCAGGTGGCTGATTCGGGGGAAATAACATGGCAGGGTATTACAAAATTCCCTTAAACTTGAATGTTCATCAGTTTTAGTGGTTCACTGTTCATATTACCCTTATGTATGTGATAGTTATACAAATTAAAATATGTCCAGTAAAAGAAAAACTTATCTGCCTAACACAAGAAAAGATATTTACTTTTTGTGGTTTTACAACATGGAGTCTATGGGGAATCTCCCCGACCTAGAAGTCACATTTTCAAAGAAAATTAAATTTTCAAAGTTGATAAACCCTTTTCAAAACCACATTTCTAGATGTAATTTTACATGTAGATTCCAAATATGACGTCAGCTTGATTTTAATGACGTAAATCGAGATTATTTCTACTCGCATCTAGGATATTACCGAAAAAATCTACATCAATGATTTAGTCCCTATCAATTCTGTTGTCACTAACCTATGGACGATGCAAAATTTCATGGGGTCGCAACTGGCAAAAAGAGAGCATCCTTAAATCATCATGCATGAGTTATGCATGAGTTATCAGACTGTCAAGTATTCCTTTGGTAATATTAATCGCTTAATAATAACTCATATTTGCATATTCTAATGAGCTAGGATTACAACTGATTTGTTAAAAGGTTGTGATGAACTAGTCTTGCATCAAGTCTCTGAACCCCCACTCTCGTATGTGCTTCACCTCAGGTGAGGCAACTAAGGGGGGAGGGTGGTATGAGGGTTTGATGCAAGACTAGGTGAACTTCCTGAAGCGTAGCCATGATGAGGCAGAAGAGGCACTTGCCTCATCATTCTAACAGGTTTGGAAATATTTTTGCCTCATTGTTTTTTCTTCCTGTTTACGCCATTGACTGCTGTTTATGTCAGCACTTAAGTCATACTACTTTTTCAAATTTTCCTAATTATGCTTACGCATCTTTATTTCACCAAGAATAGGTGCAAAAATAAAAAAAGTTCTGTGAAAAATAAGTTCCTCTTTAGGACCATCAGTTCAGCATTTATGACTGAGCGATTTAAAAGTATTTATAAATGCTGATCTCAAAGTTCACTTCTGTTCATCATATTACAAAACATTAAAATTTTCCCCACATTAAGGGTGCTATTTTAAATAATTAACTCATTCATAACAATAATAAACATTACAATGATGAACATTACAATGATGAACATTACAATGATGAACATTACAATAACATATAACAAAATCTATTATCACTAAAATTGAGCAATCATTTGCACAAATGCAAATATTGTACATATTCTGACTGTACATGTATTCAAAGAAATTGGGGTGTACAAATATTTAGGTTATTTCATTTGAAAGAAAGTCCACAGAAACAGAAAATGTCCAGAGTAGAAAATTCAACTAATATATCTTCTCAGGACATATGCCTTGTGCACTTTGAAAATGTATAAAAAAGAACTGGCCAATTTGAATTTGGTGGCCATTTTGCAGTTTCTAAACCTTAAGGGCAGAAAAATTAATTCACAAGAATGGGTCCCCTGTCCATAATACAATAGTTCATAAAATTTAAGTCAATCTGACAATTAGTATTTGAGACATAGACAAACAGACAATGAGCTTCCCTATATCCCTACTCAAACGTCATTCGGTGGGATAGGGTTTAAGTTTGCTGAAAGCAAAACAATAAATGTCGTCCTGTTTTGGATTTCAAACTACTGAATGATGTCACTGTAAAAGTATTTGAAACACCTGCTCCATGGCATAAACTTTCAGGCTCCATGAGAAGAAACAAAATATTCACTGAATATTTTAGTCCAGAAGCTGAAGGGGCAAAGACCAAAAGTATTAAAAAAAACACAAATAAAAATCTTAAACACAGCTTACCAAAATATGATACAATGTAAAATGAAACAGTGTTTAATACCCCCCCCCCCCCCTCCCATGGCATTCAAAAACCATTATCCCAATCTAAAATGATAAGATAATGGGCCATTTCATTCAAAATGAAGTAACCACAATTGAAGATCAATTTGAAAAGTCTAAAGACAAATACCCTAACATCATCATTTTGGATACCAGGACTCATACATGATACAGATTTCAGCATTCAGCACAGCATTAAAAGTGTATAAATCAGTTCATAATCATACATACAGTAGAACCTATGTACAGTGAACACATATGAAGCAAAAAAAAATTGTTCAATACAGACAAGGTATACTGAAGTCAGTAAAGTATGCATAGAGGAAGGTTGTCCACTAGAGACAGGTGTGTACTAAGCCAGGTTTTACTTATGAAAAATACATGCACATTTACATACATCTGACTGGTGTGGTTTGATTTCACAAAGACAAAGTTCCTGTATGTAACACAAGACTCATGTCCATAAGATAAATAGCTTAAACAATATATTCATTGCATAAGATGTCCTGTACCATATACAAAATGTTCAACTGCATGTGATGGCGGATGTTTGGTGATTATGTCCTTATTAATTCTTCTCTTTTAACCACTCAAGGACTTTAGGTGTATAGTAGCTGATTAGGATATCTGCACCTGAAACCATACGAAAATCCCTTTTATATCACTGGGTCTGTTAAGTAACGATGGATGTAACTATCAAGCTGTACATTATCAACTGAGATGCCATCTTTATTTGTCTGCATATAAAAATCTAAATATACTAGAGTGTTCCTTACAAAATATGGTGGTTACTGGGACCACTGACCAGCTAAGTGTTCTGATTGGCAGTGTTCAAATTTTGAGTTTTTTTAAAATGGAAGTCTATGACAGATAAAAACAAGGCATTAACATGACAAAATGTCACCACCTAGTTGAAGCAAGATAAAAAAGACCTTTTTGACCTTGAGGAGGTCATTAAAGGTCAAATCTATTTTGACCTTGAGAATGTCATTGGACGTAAAATCTATAGTCAGATTTGAACTTCTGATAACTTAAAGATGATTTTTGAAAAAAATGGTCAATTTGAAGCAAGTTAAAAAAATACCGTTTTGACCTTTTTTGACTTTGAAAAGGTCATTGAAGGTCAAATCTTAAATATAAAGTCAGATTTGAACTTCTGAAAACATTTAGATGATTTCTAAAACAATTGAAGTCAGTCTATACAGTATTTGTAAAATTATTGGAAGTTGTAAGAATTTGTTACAGACAGCGACCGCCAACCAACAACCGCCGATTGCCGTAAAAAACAGAGATCATAACAATATGTCACCACTTTTTGGTGGTGACATAAAAATGGTACTGAAAAGCATATTAATAATATTCAGGGATTTCATAAGCAGCAGGCAACATAGGGACTTTTCAACTTTTCCATGTTAAACTTAAAATTTGCCTGTTGTTTTCATTTATTTAGCTTGTTGTAAGAAATTCTAGTAAACCCCTGATATTGATAGATTAGAGAAGCATATGCAGGTTTTATTGCAAAAAAGTGTAATTTACCTGCTCGTCTCATGCTGGTCAATGTCTCCATGAGAATTGCACGAAGGTCAAAGGCACCTGCTGCGGCCCCATGATACAACATGGCATACTCTCCGGAGACTTGGTAGATCGCTAGTGGGTGATAGGGATACTGGAAATAGACAAGACAAGATTTAAGATAGAGAGATCAAAGGAAGCCATGCAATCCCAAGATGCAACATGACAGAATGCAACCAGTTTGACATAATGGCCAGGGATAGATATATTCACCAGAAATAGGCAATACTAAAACACTAAAGAGACCAAAGGACATCCTTCAGACCCACAATGCAAAATGGCATATTCCCAGACATTTGATAAATGACTCTGGAGTGATAGGGGAATAGAAATAGACAGGACACCAAATTAAAACAAGATTTAGTGATCAATGATCAACCAACATCAAATATTTCCATGAGATAAAACATGTATCCTTAATTTTAAGATAGCTCACACAGATTTTGATTGATGATCTGGTACCCTTTTTGTATTGGATGTATTTTTGCTTTAATAGGATGATTACACCACCCTGCCACCCAGGAGGGGAGATTTCCCAAAGATGACCTTTCGTATTGGCACGTTCGATAACAAATTTTATAAACAGGCCTCATTTGCCATTGAAATGAATTTCTCAATGTTCGCTGTTGTTTAATGAATATTCTCTACAAGTTTGGATCGAGTAACTTCAATAGTATTACCGTAGTTTTGAAATGAGGATGTTGAACCAATGTTAACGCCGATGTTAATTAAATATTATCAAAATGAACCTCAAATATTGTTTAAGTCTACGATTTTTTACACATTCTGATAATATACTCGCCCTCATGCATTATTATATAATATGTACAGATACATGCACTCAGGCTTTTAATTTATTTCAATGCTTCAATCAATCAACTTGACCAAAAAGCCACTTTTTGGAAAATATCAAAGCCTAGTACATGTAAAAAGTAAACAGTATGACATCTTCCAACATTGAAAAAAACTACATGTACCTTTTTCAATTGTACACGGCATCCAATCCAATTCAAATAAAATATTATAGGGTTGTGTATGATGTAAATAAAAACTAATTGCCCTTCAATAAAGAAAAAATAAAAATTGGTAAAAAATGAAAGAGCTCTGGTTATCAAGAGGTTCCTTTTAAGAATAACAAGAAACTCGAAGACAAATAAAGCGTAACTGACGTACTGGGGAATATCTAAATTAGTTTGTTGATTAAGAATTCAAAGTGTCTAGTGTTTATCAAGAGGGACCTCACAGTCATCCATCAGGCTTTCCCGTCATAAAATGACAGATTAGTTTTCGCGAGTAGGAACTTAATTAAATTGTATGTCTGTATGGTGAAGATCTTTTTGATGAATACGTATATTCAAGTCATCTTAGAGGATATTTCGAAGAATTATTTTTATTATGAAGTCTTATCAGAAAATGGAGTGACGTCACATAACTGACATTTGACCTCATTATCGTGTATCTGGGAAAATATTTCTTATCATCACTGATTACATTGGGTTAAGGTGTCTGAATAGCAAACAAAATGCACACCTTGATTATGATTTACATCTATCTTTTTTCCAGACATGAAAGTACAAAATACAGCTCAATTTCAATAGAATATCAGCCAAAGTGATTCTTCAAACTTTATTAGCAATCAACATTTAGGTTTTACAGGTTATGGGGTTTCTAAGAAAAATTGATCCCCAAAACTTTGGTTGCGATGTAAGGTGGTGAGTTGTCTAAGTTGAGGTCATGTGATATCACAGTTGAGTATCCCAAAGTCTCCTGAAGGAGACGCTCAGCTCAATGCTATCCCCTGCCTTTTACAAGACTTCCCTCGCTATCTATTTATCTGGTCATTGCCCCTACTCCGCTCTACTCCCTTTCATATCTTTTCTTCCATCGACAATCAAACTTTAAAATTAGACCTTAATTTGTCCTTAGTTATGGGCGTAGTGCTATTTTTAGAAGAAGTATGCCACAAAGGGAACATAAGTTGAATGAAGCGTTCAGGGGTGGGGGTCTGGGCTCTCCCCCAGAAAAATTTGAAGTTTAGTTGTATTTGGAGTGTATTT
The DNA here is from genome assembly GCA_903813345.2 of Owenia fusiformis. Taxonomy (NCBI): domain Eukaryota; kingdom Metazoa; phylum Annelida; class Polychaeta; order Sabellida; family Oweniidae; genus Owenia; species Owenia fusiformis. Next base: position 17,494,794 of record CAIIXF020000003.1, read on the forward strand.
GCAGTCATCTGGTACGCCTGACGTGCTTACCAGGCGTATACGCCTATGTTAGTGACCTTCCTAGAATCAGGTCTCTTTAAAAATGCCTTTAGCACTTTTATCAAAAGCATTATATAAAAATTGGGATGATTAACCATAAATCCCGAGAGAAATCGCAAAATCCTCATATCTCATAGTTTCAGATGAATAGGGTGACAGCTCCAATTATACATATAGCAACCCCTGTAATAAATTCTATGAGAGCCATGCCCTCAAAAATAACTAAGTGACAGACGATTACATCACAGTTTTTATATGACATCACAGTTATCATATGTTTAAGAAGCTACACACTTAATCAAATAGAAGTCCAAGAATTCCAAACTCAAGAGAAATGAGAAATGGAAAAATGATTTTTTTGGAAGTGCAAGAGAACCTAAGAAGGTTATACTAACTCTCTATTCTGTTGAATCATTGCTTTTTCATCTCCCTATCTGTCATATCAATACGGTGCATCATAACAATAACATATTGGATGGAGAATTCATTGAGAACTTATTTTGGAAAAATGTATCTTGGGTAGGAAATAAACAGAAGGGAAAAAACAGATTAGAGATTAGATTGACATCAAATATAAAAAATATCAAAATTCTGTATTTCCAAACTAAGTGCAGATTTTATTGTAAATCATGTGGAGTGTTTATAGTTCTCAAAAAAACTTATTTTGGGCTACGGGAAGTGCTAATTTATTGGAAAAACTCTTGTAAAAGAAGAAATTATTTGGGATTTTGATATCATACACATACTGTTAAATATACATAAAATGGGTGAACATGTATCTGTGAAAACACATGAGGAGAATTTTGGTGTTTGTTAAATTTGCCACATGTGGCCTTCAAATGAAAGAGCTTGTCCTATATATACATTGTATATCCAAACACCTCTCTGATCTGAACACCTCTCAATGTGAACACTTTTTCTCGTACCTTATTTTTTATCCCATTGACTTACATGTTAATACAAGAACACAAATGTGTACAAAATGTCCCCACCAAGTGGTGATCCCGTCAAATGGTTATCCTGAAAATGAGTAGACAAGACTTTACCAACACAATTTGAGGACGGAAAATCCAAAGTGGCCACCTTAAAATTTACCCAGAATGCCAAAAATTTAGTCAGTTCTAGATTTTCATACTAAGAACCACCCCTGAAAATTTGAAATTGATCCGTCACACAGTTAACCAGAAAACATGTAAACAGGACTTTACAGACAAGATTTCAGGATGGAAAATCCAAAATGGCTGCCTTGACATTTACCCAGAATGTCAAAAAACTAATCTGTTTGTAGATTTTCATTCTAAGAATCATCTCTGAAAATATGAAATTGATCTACCAAACGGTTCACCTGAAAACGGGAAGACAAGACTTTACAGACAAGATTTTAGGACAGAAAATCCAAAATGGCTGCCTTAACATTTACGCAGAATGAAAAAAAACTAATCAGATGTAGACTTTGATACAAAGAATCATCCCTGAAATTTTGAAATTGATCTATCAAAACGTTCACCTAAAAATGCGTAGACAAGACTTTACAGGCAAGATTTTAAGACGGAAAATCCAAAATGGCTGCCTTGACATTTACCCAGAATGCAAAAAAACTAATCAGTTCTAGATTTTCATACTAAGAATCATTCCTGAAAATTTGAAATTGATCTACCAAACAGTTCACCTGAAAACGAGTAGACAAGACTTTACAGACAAGATTTTAGGACGGAAAATCCAAAATGGCTGCCTTGACATTTACCCAGAATGCCAAAAAACTATTGAGATCTAGATTTTTATACTAAGAATCATCCCTGAAAATTTGAAATTGATCCACCAAACGGTTCACCTGAAAACGCGCAGACAAGACTTCACAGACAAGATTTTAGGATCAAAAAATCCAAAATGGCCGACAATAAAAAAGTCCTTATGAGTTTTTGCTGATTTCTTTTTACAAAATTATCACATATAAATACTGTTAACAATAAAGTAGGCTTCTACAACATAGTACATCTGAAATTATTTATAAAGCTACTAAATAGTTAAAGTATGAAAACTCAAAAACACCATTCAATATGATACAAAGTATTATCGCACGCTAACTTTTCTTAAGACATTCAAAATGGCTGACATGACTGAGCTAGCAGGTCCAAAACCTAATCAGATCTAGAATGAAGTGAGCTGAACAAGATTTTAAAGTTTTAAAAGCAACTGTGAAGCAGTTTTTCTTAAAGTTTGCAGACAAGGATTTTAGCATTTGACTTCAAAATGGCCGACAGGAAGTAGATTTCGAGTTAAATATTTTTCATCCACATCTATAGGCACTCATAAGTTATCCCTGAAAATTTGAAGGTGATATCTGTAGCGGTTTTGGAGAAAACTCCCGGACATACGGACGGACGGACAGACGGACGGACGGACATCTTGTAATATATAGATACACTGTCCCACATGTTTTGTTAAAGAGCAACTGAAGCATACAATCTTTCCACAAAGATAAATTCAGACCAACATTTGGATATCTAAATCATATAGGTAGATTATAATTGATTTTATTTACTTGTCATATCCAGTATTTAATACATTATAGGTTTAAACCCATATTAATATTGAAGTCATAGACGGACGAACGGACAGACAGTCGGACGCGCCTAGGCCGACAATATGGCCCCACACTATGTGGTGGGGACATAAAAACCTTGGAACACCCGTGTTATCTTAACATTTTTAGCTGACCCCCGGCAGCATTTGGATTAGAAAGGTTTTCATTGTACAGTTAAACCTGTCTTAGTGAACACCTCTCTCTAGTGAACACCTGTGTTAGCGAACACCAATTCAAGGCACATTTTACATTGACTCCATTATAAAATCCCCTCTGTAGTGAACAACTTTCTATAGTGAACATTTTTTGTGGCTCCAAAGGTGCTTACTATATACAGGTTTTACTGTACATGTAAGTGTATTTAGAGAACCTGCACTCTTTATACCATAATGATATATGTAGATACAATGTGACAGTGTATTGGATTGTATATAGGAGGAGTTTTAATCACTTAAGCTGAAGACACCTTAATCCATGGATCAGTTGATGATCAAAGCACTAGACAGACCTTGTAAGAAATGTATTAAAGGCTTTGAAGCCCCTCATGAAATGAATTATTTCATATATTTATTATAGTTTAAAACATTTTTCATACATTAACAGAATAAGGTAAAATGAAAATAATGATGTTGGCAGAAAAAGGATTTCGCAAAATTACAGAAGCAGATATTAGTTTGAAATGAAAAATTTGAAAATAAACACAAAAACTTGAATGAGGCTGATAGGTACTCCATCTATCGGCATTCTGCAAACTACATTTCTGCATTGATTGCAAGACTTAAAAAGAAATGTCCCTTTTGCCGGAATTAAAATCAATACAAAAGCAAAACATTAACCTCCTTCCAAAATAAAGTAACTCAACTTTTCTTTGAAAACATCCCCTATTATCAGCCGAGTGAATTCGAGACAAAATTGGTCACGTCATGAATTGACAATGACAACACAAATTAACGCTACTGTTGGAGATGAGTCTAGGAGAAAGAGAAATGGAAATTGGATCAAATTGGTTTACATAATAGGGCTCATTATTAAGCGAGCCCCAGGGCCTTACAAAAAACCTTAATAGAAGCATTATAAAACACATTACGTTAATTGCGTTATGTCAATGTTATTTGTAATTCAATACATCTTCTTTAAATTGATGTGGACCTTAATAGCTCTTGGGGAAATATGTTATAGCAAGCAACAAGGCATAAATGCATTAACACGAGGAAATGTCACCACCTGTAATGTTATCACAGATGGTTACAAAAATGTAACAATTTGTTACTGATACTGAAAAAATGTAACAATTTGTTACTGATACTGAAAAAATGTAACAATTTGTTACTGATACTGAAAAAATGTAACAATTTGTTACTGATACTGAAAAAATGTAACAATTTGTTACTGATACTGAAAAAATGTAACAATTTGTTACTGATACTGAAAAAATGTAACAATTTGTTACTGATACTGAAAAAATGTAACAATTTGTTACTGATACTGAAAAAATGTAACAATTTGTTACTGATACTGAAAAAATGTAACAATTTGTTACTGATACTGAAAAAATGTAACAATTTGTTACTGATACTGAAAAAAATGTAACAATTTGTTACTGATACTGAAAAAATGTAACAATTTGTTACTGATACTGAAAAAAATGTAACAATTTGTTACTGATACTGAAAAAAAATATAACAATTTGTTACTGAATTCTGACTGCCGTTGCCAATTGCCAAATGACTTATCACAAAATAGTGGTGATAAAAATATTATACCATATCATGTCTAGTTGCATGACCAGAATGTGCCACATATACATACAGTAAAACCTGTAAAGTGGAACACCTCAAGAAGAAAACACCTCTGACAGTGTAACACTTGTCAGAGTCCCAAGACCAACTGACTTAATGTTGAATGAACCTGTATAAGTGGAACACCTTCCAAGTGGAACACTTTTTAGAGTCCCAAGATCAACTGACTTAATGTTGAATGAACCTGTATAAGTGGAACACCTTCCAAGTGGAACACTTTTTAGAGTCCCAAGATCAACTGACTTAATGTTAAAGGAACATTCCTTGCCAGTTTATTTCTCTCCTGATATGGTAGCTACAATCATATAAATACTTTACATATTTAGCAAAACACGGGAAAATGTTTTCATATGGTCAATATTGATCATTTAAAAATGTAGTACACATTACCAGTAAGCTGCCATCTTTTAAGATTTCTTTCAGGAAGTGATGTCATCGACTCTCACCTATTATAATCTTGTCTATTACAGTATAGGAAAGAAGTACAAAATCACTTCTGAACAAGAAGCCCTTATCTTCTGTGTAAAAATATTTTCAGGAGTTGTCAACTTAGAACTAAAGAAAAGGATTTGAATCATAGACCAAATCGAAAAAAATAATCAGCTGGTTTAGTAATTCTAATAGCTCCTTACCTAATGTTATATGCAAAGTTGAGAGTCGATGACATCACTTCTTGAGTGAAATTTTAAAAGATGGCAGCCTACTGGAATTGAGCACTACATTTTTAAGAAATCAATATTGACCATTTCAAAACATTTTTCTGTTCTGCTAAACCTTCAAAGTATGTATATGGTTATAGCTACCATATTAGGAGAGAGATGGTCTGGCAAGGAATATCCCTTTAAATGAATCTCTCTAAGTGGAACACCTCCCAGGTTGAACACTTTTCAGAGTCCCAAGACCAACTGACTAAATGTTGAACGAACCTCTATAAGTGAAACACCTCCCAAGTGGAACAATTTTTAGAAGCACCAAAAGTGTTCCACTTATAAAGGTTTTACTGTACATATGTACACAACACATACACCAGTAAATGGAATAGATATTATTCTATAATATATCACGAGAATAATATGTCTGCGGATAATTTAGATGCAAATGCTATGTAAATATAATCCTTCAAGAGCATTGCCCTTAATAAAAAAAATAGATTTATTTATAAGCAAGCACATTATTTATCACTCTTTCATAACTGGATTATTTAAAGTAAAATAACAGTTAATAAAAAACCTAACATGGCAGGTTATGTCAGGCTTAACATGTAGTTTTCCTTTTTTTATATCTATTTTGTACCCTTGGCTAGAGTTGAACTTCATTCCTACTCTTAACTTAGGAATAAGTGATTTTAGATCAAGCGTATATGTTTGTATTACCCTTTGTATTGGTTTGACTTAGCTTCTTAACCTCTTGATATAACCCAGAGTGATGATATTTCTCGTCGCCTCAGAAATGACCCTGAAACCCAGAGTAACAAGATAATCCGTTAAAAGATTTTTCACTAAAATTGCTCTTATTTGAACAATGTTTCATCCAATTCACACAAAAATTGTTTTAAAATGTGTAGAAATGATCTCTGTCATCTAATTTTACTAACATGAGCATCACCTGTTGTATATGTATGTAGTAAAATGTCAAAAGCTGGCAAAAATGAAAATTCTCTGGATTCAACGGACTTAGAGCCTTTGATTTAAAAGGTCAAAGAAAGCCTTTTCTACACTCTTAGTTTAAGAGAAACCTCTAAACTCCCTGAGCCAATCAGAACTGGGCTGTGACAGCCATCAGTAGTAGGGGAAGGGCCGCTGAACTGTAAATTTCAACAGGGCCAATAATGCTTCGGCGTAGGCCCTGTATCTGTTTGTATGATGTATTATGAAATAAAGGAAATATAAAAATTTAAAAAAAAAACTGTAAATTTGTCTGAATTATTCAGAGGTTACTTTAGAACTAACCTCTATACTCAGGGTATGTCTGTTTCAGCCGATGTAGAGAGTAGGTAACATTCATTTCAAATACATACTACGTAATCATAAATGACAATGAAAGCTTTTCAGATTGATAAGATCCAATTATTATCACAAGGCATTAACATGTACAATGTCACCACCTGCCATTTGTAACAAACACCATCCACCACCCACCAAATGCCAAACACCAACTGCCACCCACCAAACACGGTCTACAAAAAAGTTGGATTATAACAATAGGTACACCACATAAGGTGGTGCCATAAAAACTGCTAAATCATCTGTAATAGTAATAGCAGTATGGTGGCAAGACATTGGAATAACAGGTACTTTTTACAATTGCTGATTTTGTAATATAACTAAAAATCAAAATCATATAAAACAGAGAAACATGTTTTTCCTGAAGTCCTTTAAAACCAACCATCGATCGAACAAATATCTCAAATTGAAATAAATTTCCCAAATTAAGAAAAATTGAATGAATATTCAACATTTTTAGCTAAGTGATATGCTTTTACATTCTTTTGTCTCTCAAATGACACATGGTCACTTAACACAATTACATTATCTGCAATTGAATTCAATATTCTATCAGTGTATCAGACTTTTGTACCATTTGGCGCATAAACTAGACACAGGTGGCAACTATGGCGAAATAATCAAATAATCAGCAGTAATTCCTAAGCGTTTCATGTTTGTTGGGAATTCATAATAGCTTATTGCTCAAAAACTATCGCCACAATATAAGTGGTTGAGCTGCAGCGATTAGATTTAAGTATTCTTTCTGGTTGGTCTTGAATAAAAAGTCGAGTCTTGTCAATTGTAATTCAGCTGTCATTTTGAATCCCTATCAGCCATGTTTATCTAAATTAATCGTTTAATGATATTTTCTAGTATCATGAAATATTGTGAGTACCCTGGGTGCAGTCTATTTTTGAACTAAACTCGGTAGGCGAAGCTCTCTTTTAAGAAGTGAAGTCATAGGAATGTGAAGGGTAGTAGCATGATTAAACAATAACACAATGTCATAACATAATGTCATAACAACACAATGTCATAACATAATGTCATAACAGCGCAATGTCATGACACAGTGTCATAACATAATATCATATCAGAATGTCACAAACATTATCAAACCACATATAACAACACAAAATCACAAAAATGCAACAACCGATATCAACATGAAATTCATTGAAGATTACCAGGAGATAACTATATGGCAATGCAGAGTGCAAAAAGTTAATAAAATTGATCTAATCCAAACACCACTGGGACAAGCCAAAAGTGTTCAAATTAGCAAGTGTTTGCATTTCAAGGTTTCTTAATTTGTGAGTCAATGGGGGATAACAAAATCGGGACTGAAAAAAAATGTTCACATTGAGAGGTGTTCAAATTGGAGTGGTGTTTGGATACACAGATTTTACTCCACGTGTATCTTTTACTTTTAACTAGGAATGCCAGAGAACCTTACAAAGAAAATCATTCACAAGAGAAACTAGACAACAGCAATGCCAAATCATAGCAAATCCAATCGAACAGCTATGGCTGGCATTTTTACAAAGTATATAGCAAAAATGGCAGCCATTTTCCAAAATGGCCACCTTCTACCAAAAGTGTCATTAGACAGTGTGTCATGCTTATAGTATTCACATAACAAATATGAACAAAATCCTTCCGGTATTTGAGTTATTGCCCGGATGGACGGACATATGGACAGACAGACGGACGGATGGATGGAGGTGTCCCCTATATCCCTCCGAACTTCATTCGATGGGATAAAAATGGATTAGGCATTACCAAATACTAATTGAAATAGGCAATCATGGATATGAGTATTTACACATGATTGATTGTGCATATAATACATGAACCCCTGTGTTTACATAGGTTTGATTATCCCTTTAATGGTGCTCAATTACGCTGATTGTATTGACTTCACAGAAAAATAATTTCCACCACTTTGGAATACCTTACCTAATGTTTTACAGCATTTTGATACTTATAACATCGCTCTATTTTGCATTGTAGATCTTATTCAGAAGGTGGGTGATACAGGAGGTGTAGTTTACCATGATGACTATATACATAACGATCGCCTTATATATCTGAATAATGGCTGGCTATCTGGGCACAATTTGGTCACACTTAGGCATGGTGTTATTATCAGCACTTGTGGAAAAACAAAGTTAATTTCATTAATATGGTTTGACCTCCCTCTTTTCATCTAATGAAATTTTAAAATGTTGATTGTCTTTCACTTAAATATTTCAAAATCAACACTATTCGTTGACGAAACCATCATTTACTCCCTCCCCAAAACAAAACTAACTATTCATATTCAAAAAGATTCTTAAGGGTGGACAGATGGAGATGGTCTACCAGGAAGAGAGGGGGGGGTCATGATTGGAGGTAAATTATCACAAATCATATCCAACCATATGCTTTGTTGCATTGATCTGACCATTATGTACTTCAGCCATTTCATTTAGGCCAAGTTCATACAGTAAATTGGTCAGTTTTCTGGGCTATTGAAAAAGCTTATAATCAGTTGTAGTTTGTCTCCTAATCATGGTGATCTCCCTCCCTCATATACTTACACAATGAAGCAACATTTTAGAGGGGGGGGGGGTCCAGAGCACTTACTGGAGTAAAACCTGTGTATATTGAACACTTTTTTGCCCAAAAAAATGTTCAGGAGGTGTTTACTACAGAGAGGGCAATTTATACAGAAGTCAGAAGAGTATGTGAGGAAGGGTGTTCACTAGAGACAGGTGTTCATTAGAGAAAGGTGTTCACTAAAACAGGTTTTACTGTACTTGTCCTAAATTACACATTATTGAAATAAAGATCATTGTACCACTAGGAATTACGCATTATTGAAATCTACATAATGACATCTTTACAATTAATGGCCATTACCCAAACCTATCTTACTCAATCTATTACACTTATCCAAGTGAAGAATCATTGAGTAAAAGATTATTCTCTTGGTTTTTTATTGAATATTTAATAATCAATGATTCCCTATACATTAGAGCAACTCAGTGCTACACCCCATTGAAAACTGTAAAAATCCCCAATTGAAAAGGGTGAAATATTGGGATATACATTTTCAATGGGGTGCACCACCTGATTGTTCTGATCAGCCAACTAACAAACATGGATGATAAACTTAATTTTCTCTTATATGGTGACGAGACATTATCCTTAGCAGAACTAAGTAAACTTCTTTTCACTGTCAGCAATTTTCTCCATGACAATAAGACATAGCAAAGACACGGGGGTAAAGCAGACCCGATGATGCAATGAGCTTGCTCGGCGGTATCATGACTGTGTAACGGGTCTTAATGTATAAGTGTGCTCGGCGGTAGGTTCAAACAACGCGGATCCTCAAAGCAAGTGCTCATGGTATATTCGTGTTTTAACACCCGTGAAAGAGGTCTCATCTAAGCCCTGGAGTACCCATAATATATTTATTTTGTTTTTAACTCATCTACTTGGCAACAACCCCTCTGGTTCCTGGGATAACCTTCGATGCACAGTCTTCCTCAAACAGCTAAATATTATACTTAATTTTTTACATGTAAGTGATGGCCAACCTATAATGCCACTATGGCGATTGGTGGCCGATAATGTATTGACTTTACCTCAATAAAGTTTATACTATAAAAAAAATTGTTCTGATGTCCAATCTTGTTGCAATCAGGGTCGATTGTAATAAATTACCACATATCCCAATTTTCTGCATGAGAAAAATACAAATTCTGAATCATGGAATACTAATAAGATTGAATTAGAGCCTAGAGTGTATCATAACATGCAATTTACAATCAATCATAATTGTGAATACCTACAACTAATCACAAGCCAGCATCATTATACAACGTCACTTTGAACATGGTTAATCTGTAAAATGTATTTAGTTAGTTGATCATGTCAGAACTACAGGGTGTTCGGAAAGTAAAGATACAAATACTCTTATTTTAAGAAATTTGGGTTTTTGAAATGAAATTGCTACAATACAAATGTGAAAAGTTGCTACAATACAACCATTTGAAACTGTGTTTTTGGTTGTATTTTCTATCTATGTTTTGTTTTGTTCATCATTGTATTATTGCTGCCATAGTGTTTTCTTTTATATAATGATGTCATTGCTACATATCAGACTATGTTATGTCATTAACCAGTATAAAGAAATATTATACAAGTGCCTAGAAGAACGGTCCCTGGATTAGTAGCACCCTTGGTATACGCAGCTAACGAAAATTGACCGGTACGGGTCAAAAGCTGGACTGGTACAGGTTAACGGTTTTATTTGAATTTAAAACAGCCATAACTTGCTCAATATTGACTTTCTCGTGTCTAATTTTTTGAAATATATGATGCCTCCCGATGCTTTTAAGTACCCCAAATTTTTACAGATTTTTAAACGGACCAAAACTCTCTAAATGCGCATTTATGCTCTTTTCTCTCGAGAACGACTGTCTCATTTTCACGATAACTTTTATTTAGTACTTCTAACATATAAGATCTATTTTTCCCCATCAAGGTATGATGTAAATGACATGCTATTTACATCTTGTGAGTTTCAATGACGCGCGTTTGATTTTATAAAAAATGCCAAACTTTGTGACAAAGAATTTCCTCCTGCTTGCAGCGAGAAGACGGACCGGTTCGGGGCAATAACACACATGTATAAAGATTACTAAATTATGTTTATGTTATTAGACACGAGGAAGTCAATATTGAGCAAGTTATGGCTGTTTTAAATTCAAATAAAACCGTTAACCCGTACCGGTCCAGCTTTTGACCCGTACCGGTCAATTTTCGTTAGCTGCGTATACCAAGGGTGAGTAGGAAAGTCAATATTGCATCTCCACAATGCACCAATTCACAAAGCAAAAAATGAATATCACAATTGAGTGTCTTGACATTAAACCTTTCTATAGAATTCCCCATATTCACCTGATAAAGCCTCTTTAGACTTTTACCTTCATGACCATCTGAAAGCAATATTTTTAAAAGTTCAACATACAAATGAGACTCAGCTGGAAGCCAATGTTAGAGCGATCTGAGAGACAGACAGCAGCGGTCTTGTCAGATCTTTGAATCGCTGGTCAAGATGCACCAAGAACGAATGAATAATGGGGAAAATACTGAATATTCAATGATAGTAGTAAAATGTAATGATCAAATAATGTTGCAGTACTAATCCTTATGCTATTGTGGTACATAATTTGATATAATATAGGAACAGATGGTGGAGTGCCAAGATCATATGAGCAGGAAAGAGATTTGTAGAACACAGTTGTGACGTTGCTCCACATACCCTCGACTCCCGTAACCATAACAACCATAACTTTTTCATTTTGAAACTAAAAGTCATGACAGTTGCAGGATATATTGTTATAATGTCATTCTAGAGCATTTGTATATCTTTACTTTCTGTAAATACATTTTAACCTCTTGAATCCCAGGCTCTAAAATCGGTTGAAACCAGAGAATTTTTCATTTTTGCCATCTTTTGACATTTTATTACTTACCTATACAACTTGAGATGCTCAATTTAGTAAAATTAGACGGCAGAGATCATTTCTACACATTTTAAAACAATTTTCGTGTAAATTGGATGAAAATTGTTCAAATAAGAGCAATTTTAGTGAAATTTTTTATAACAGATTTCTTGTCACTCTGGGTTTAAAGGTCATTTCTGAGGTGAGGAGAAATCTCGTCACTCCAGGTAGTCAAGAGGTTAATAGGTGTTTCATGTTACAATGGCCAAGTTTGACATAATAGTAACTTGAATAATTTTAACAATTATTAGTTAATAATATTGCTATAAAAACTTGTGACATTTAAGTTTATCATGTTTTTATAGAAATAAAATAATTTAATAAGTTCATCATGTTGCAATAGTAATATACAAGATTTTAATAAGCTTATTATCTCACAATAGAATCTTTATGAAAATCTCAATTAAAACAGTAAATCCATTATATTGCAAAAGAGAGTCTACAGAAACGCTGTATGTACTCAGTATACATAAATCTAACAATGTTATTATGACATCATCTGAACATAGAGCTCAGGTCCATAGCCTGAGGATTTGTCAAGGCGGTCACTATTTTTAAAATTCCAAGTTTCTTTGACAACTTTGGCCCAAAAATGACTAAAATCACTTGAAAAGTGCTCAGAAAGGTGAAAAACATGATTTTGAAAGATTTTTTGGCCAGGGGAGGAAACCCCAACCCCTCCCCCTGGCTACAGGCCTGTGCTTCAGAACTCATTCCTCATTCTGGAACTTGGAGCCCTGCGGTTGAAGGATGTAATATGTTAAACCCGAGGCTATAAAACTAAAATAAAATTTTAGAGCTGACTGCATGCTGATATTCACTGCAGTTGCAATAAATTAAATGACACATATTATCACTTATGATATTAGACAGAGTGATCGTAAGGGAAATTCACTTCCTTGTTAATCTATTCTCAATTTCTCCTTTGTTCCTAATGTAGATGTACTTTTCGTCACCTTAGCATCAGGGCATCCACACAAAGCTAACTATGAGATCTCACTGTCACTTAAGACTGGAGGAGACAATTTAAAGGGTCTCGATAAAATAGATGGTGACAGACCTCCACTAAAACAGATTTCAAGATCAGTGCTGTGCAAAAATCTAGAGAAAGATAAAATGAACAGTTAAATAAAAAAATCGGGGACATTGTATTTCAATATTGAGAACCTAGATCACAAACAGCTATGAAATATTAGAATTCTACTTCCTCACAATATCATTGTACCATCTTCTATGTCATGATGAAACCAGAATTTGTCAATACAAAGTAACTTAAATGTACAAGAGCAAAGCCTTTTGCATGCAAGCCATCCAAACATGTATATAATATTTATATGTCAAACTGAATGTACTACGAGTCAAGTTACTATGGCCTCCGCTAATCAAAAAAGTAAAATTAAATAAAAAGAAGTTTACAGTAATTAAAAGTACATATGTATGAATATGATATGATGTGTACTAATATTTTGATTATAAGGAATTTAAATTACATTTCCCCAATTTTTCAACTTTTTCTTAAGTGCAGATTACTTCCGTGAAACGCAAATACATGTATGTTCAAAAAACTTCTACATTAAATTGCATTTAAACAGATTTTGTGATGTCATGCAATCAATTTATGATAATTTAAAATAAAATAAAAAGCCATTTGCTAAAATGTCACAGTTTGATCAATCTAGTATAAGATGCTGAAAAACCATATTTCATAATTTCATCACATTTTTCCGACCCCTGAGAATGGACACAATTTATATGATAAACGTAGAATCTGAAGGAGGATTTAATCCACAGTGAATGTCTGTCAAAAGGGGTTCACAGGAGAATTTTTCAATTACACAAATAACTGAATACCGAGGTTATGTCATTAGCAATGATTGATCAACTGGAATAAAAGCAAATGAGAAAACAATTTCAGGGTTGTACATATCAAAAACCAATAATCATTAAGCTCGAAAAAAAAGAAAGGAATGATACGATGTGTAAGAATATCCTGCATACCCTAAACTGCACAAATTAGGATAAAATCATATGTCTTCATAAAAGTTTTAAAGAGAAAATTCGAAATGGAATGACATGATTGAAATTTTTTACCCCGGAGTCCGGTTGAGCTGAAATCTGTTTTTTATCACAGTCTGTCCTTGATGTTATTACCCTTTATTACTGTAGATTGGGTTAATTTGGCGCCCGCTTTAATTTGGCGAATTTGGCGAAATTGAAAAATTCGCCAATATAAATCTCCGCCAAAATTTAGAATAAATCCCCGGGAATCATCTAGGGTATTTCGTCCAGTGTATTTAGGTCACTTCCGGTTTATTTTTTCCAAAAATATGAAAAAATGTCTCACATAAATTGGCTCAGAACTGGTCAGTCACTCATTTATACTCAGGGAAAAGTAGCAGCATCGATTGAGGTGTAAAATGTAAAGGATGATCTCACAAAAATGTACAAACGTGGTGAATATCGCCAGTGGTCCTCAAAAGAAAAAATGAACATAGCCAAACATGCCCATTTACATGGTAATTCGCAAACAGCGCGTAAGTTTAACATTCCATTAACATTTTTTTGCATATCCGCCAAATTAAATAGCCGCCAATATGCCAAAAATGGCAAAATCGCCAAATTAAGTAGCGCCAAATTAACCCAATCTACAGTACATCCTGATTTCATCAACAATTTATTGCATTTTGTTTTCAAACGCAGTTGAGCTCAAGAATTCCATTTTTCACTTTACTCTATGAGAATAAGTGCCTGCCTTTAATCTACCTTTAATTTAGAGATCGACACAAGTGGCGTGTTTGAGACACATCTCTAAAGAAAAATATGTTAGAGAAGGTCTCTGGTGCGGAAAGTAACAAAGTGCACAAGCACAAAAGAGATAAATCATAGTCAGGTACAAAAGTTAAGGAGCCCAATGTGGAAAACAGCAAATAGCAGAAGCAAAAGAGAGTATGTTCGAGAAGTAAAGGCACCCGATGGGGGAATAGCAAATTGCACAAGCATTAAAAGGGAGCAGTATATCTCATTAAAGGAGGCTCTGAATGGGGAAAATAATGGACAATACCTAATTTATCATTATCTGTATTTTTGTTCAAGGTTCAACAAAGGAAAGGTTATCATTAGGACATACAGTTACATTTTTATGGAATATGAATCTTTTAAACTTAATATTTGGAGTTTTTTTGTTTTCACAATACCATTCTTCATTATTGTTTTTCTGTCTCTTCTATCTATCTGCTCAGTTGTTAATTAGACAGAACATAATTTCAATTTATGTTGATGTAATTTATTCAACCTCTTGACTACCCAGAATGACGAGATTTCTTGTCACCTCAGAAATGACCTTGAAACCCAGAGGGACGAGAAAATCTGTCACAAAATATTCACAAAAATTGCTCGTATTTGAACAATTTTCATCCAATTTATACAAAAGTTGTTTTAAAGCGTGTAGAAATGATCTCTGCCATCTAATTTTACTAAGTTGAGCATCTAAACTTGTATAGGAATGTAGTAAAATGTCAAAAGGTGGCAAAAATGAAAAAATTCACTGGTTTCAACCGATTTTAGAACCTGGGATTCAAGAGGTTAATATAGAACAAGTTCTGTCTTTTGACCTAAAGAGTCTGTATGTGCCTAGCTATTCTACTCAGATTCAGTCTTGTTTTCAATGTTACTTTGCTATCTGTGTTAGATAGAGAAGATCATTCTCCTTGATCTATAAAATAGTTGGTATAGATTGTATATACCATCATAAAATATGTTCTATTAAAATCATTATACATGTACACAACTGATGCATTAAAATAAACAATCTGTGATTTAATTTGAATTATTTGGACTTGCTCTACTGACCAAAATTAAATGTGGTTTCATGTTATAGAATACCTGTCTACATGAAACAGTTTTCAAAAGAACCAAATATTTTTCAATTGACTTTCATGTTAACTGGCCCTCTCTCCTGGCCCTCTCTCCTGTCTACTTGGAACAGGGAACAGGGAACAGTGTCTCGGGGCCAATTTTTTTAATGTTAAGGTAGAACACATCTGTAACTAGAACACTTGTCAAAGTCTCATTACAAATCAATTAAACTTCAATTAACATTTTAACACAGTTCAACATTTGCAAATAAACATTTGGGAAATATCATTTCAATTCTATTTTTATTTCATCAAATATTGTTAATGATAATCTTGAAAGTAACACAAATATTCTCAGCGTGCTAATCTGCCTTAAACTCATCTATTGTCAAGACCATCCTCATTTTGGTGTTTGTTTATATTCCATAGGACAATTTTCGATCATAAAATGAACCCCTGAACTTGTGAAGATCATGAAACTAGGCTTTCCATTAGAAATTCTTTAACAAAATAGTCCTAGAAAATACTGCAAAATCCCCCTTTCAAATAAAAAATACTTCAATTAAAACCTCTCAAATAAACTGATATTAGACAGCTTAGAATGATTTGAAAGGTAATTTTTTCCATAAATATGTAATTGCAGAGAAAATAATGTTAGACTTGATCAATTCTTGAAAATATTCTTGTTTATAAATTGTCTTAGAGAGTGACCAGATCAGCTTGACCTTCAAGTTTTAACAGATGCCATCAATTTCATGCCCAAATATGGAAGGTGCAAAAATAGAACTGTCAATCAAATATGCAAGAGAAAGTTACTTTGGAATGGATTGGTGATGTGCTGATCTTGAATTTTTTCACAGAGCCAGAATTTAAGTTTTATAACAATGCTCAAAGTAATTTGTGTTCAATTAATAATTGTGAAGACAAACAAATAATATATAAAAATATACAATATGTACAAATAAATTTCCAATATACAATTATGTTAAGTTATAGAAAACATTTGAAATAATAAAATAATGATGATAATAATTCAATATTCTCCTGAAGATACTGCAGACATAAAATAAATTGTTACCAGCTTTATACTGCATTGAAATTCAACTCAAACTCTATGTACATTGAAATACCCTACGACCAATGTCAATTTGAGTATACTATAGTAAGTAACTCAAAGTGATATTTTAGCAAAAAAGTTTGAGTAAGATGTTACAATCAAGCTGGAAAGATATTAATGAGTTAGACTTCACTATTGATAAATTATAACTCCCTTTCTAGCCTTTCTGCTGGCTGCACAAATAACATTAGAAGTGTCTTCAAATAACATCTCAACAAAATCAAATCTGAAACTTGGAAAACAATTAAAAATAACACAGTCCAATTATGACCTCAGGGATTGTTTTAGCCAGCTCATTATCGATTGATGGTTGATAATAATTACGACTTGACACTCATGAACCACCACAAGGGGTGACTAAACTAGACTAAACAGCAACGCCAAGGTGTAGTAAGTCACATCGAACAGCCATTAAAATTACTGCCATTTTTGAAAATGGCGACCTATTAACCAAATTATCATTACATTAGACAATGTACTTATGCTTCTAATAGTACCTGGTACATGTATTCACATATGAAATATTAACAGAAATGCTCTTCCAGTTATAGCAAATGCGTTAAATAACACATATAAAAATGGCCACCATTTTTTAAAACAGCTGCCTATTAGCCGAATTGTCTTTAGACAGTGAAATATTCTTCTAAGTATTCACAATTTCAAGAAAATTGCTCAACTACTTTTCCAGTTATAGAAAGGAAAGGAAAATAACAAGTTTATCCAAAGTTACATTGCTTTGCAAAGTATCATGGTTTAACTCTCAAATGGGAAAAAGTTACAGTCATTTTAAGTGTTTGGCCAAAATAAAGTTCAATTTTACACCATATTACTAGTCAATTTGTCCTCCCTTGGCCATTTTAATCTTTCAAGGCACTTTAGAAGAGTTTCCTTGGAGTATCTACCCTCTCCGTTCTCTTTTTCGAACTCAATATCCATCTGACCCAAAAAGAATTGCCGCTGTTAAGATGGCCCAGGAGGACACGTTGACTAGTGATTTGGTGTAAAATATATTGAACTTAATTTTAGCCGAACACTAAATTTTGAAATGCCTGTAATTTTCTCACATTTGAGAGTTGAACCATGATACTTGGCGAATCAATGTGACTTTGGATAAGCTTTAAATTGATATATGACTCATCCTATGAAGACACTAGTATATGTCTGCCTAGGGGGGCCTTATACTTTCGGGATACCCTGTACATAAAAATTGGTTGACGAACGGATGGACAGACAAATGGACCCATTGTCCATATCTCCCTGAACTTCATTCAATGGATTAATACCAGAAAATCTCTGGAACCAGCACAGCGTAAAAAAGAAATTGATCTTGGGACACGGAACATTACCTTCACCGCATGGAGACTGTCACTATCACAGATCCTTTAATTAATCAAAAACAAATCTGTAAATGATTATAAACAAGGGGTCATGCTTTGAATAGAACAGAATGGAGTGGAATTAGCAAGAAATAAAGTAAACCCTGGGTCACATTTGCTCTGATTTATCGGCTGGCGACTGGCCCATTGAGTATTTGATTCAAAACTGAATAGAATTTTGAACAAAATACTATTATTAGCTGGCACTGGCTGATGAATCAGGGCAAATGTGACCCAGGCATCAAAAGACATAAAGCCAACACACCATACTGTATCATAACTCCAGCTCCAGCATTCAAATTTTATAACGAAATGGAACAGACATGGCCATTGAACATACAGTATAGCCTTTGATGCTTATATTAATCCTGCATTTATAGATAGTAAGCAAAAGAAGAGAAATAGCTTAGATCAAGGACAGGCATGGTAGAAAGAAAATTTGGTACACGATCCCTGCAAACCTAATAAGGCATAAACATGCAAAATGTCACCACCAGCCATTTGTTACAGATGCTGAATATCAAATGCCAGCTGCCGACACTGTCTACGTCTACAAAAAAAAAGTTGGAGACTATAACAATATTGAGTATACGAGAATAATACCATATTCTATCTAACTAGTACATACATTCTTTTGAGAGCATGTGACTATGAACTGGTTTAAATTCATACTTACTTGCACTAGCCTTGACTTTTACTGTCAAACAACACACACTTAAAAAACATACATTGTCAGAGAGGTGGAGTAAGCCATGAGCCTTTAAGAGAATATTCACATAATACACTAAACCTTCGATCAAGGAACTTGCTTTCCGGACTGGCTAAATCTGTTCCTTGTAGACAAATGTTCCGTACAGAGAGGATTAAAGTTTTGGATATACAGTGTATCCAAATTTTCATGTTTTTTGTGAACAGGTGAACACTGTTCCTTGTTCCTAGCAGACAGATGTTCCTTACAGAGAGTGTCTGCTAACATGTAAGTAAATGGAAAAATATTTGGTTCTTGTGCACAGTTCCTTGTAAACAGGTGTTCTTTAAAGAAAGGTGTTTCGTCAGACAGGTTTTACAGTAATGGACTAGACAGAAACTTTAAAAAGCTCATTGCTCTCACTGTGCTAATTGAAGCCTTGAGAATCTAATATATCCTCTGCACTTACCGAGGCTGCTATTAAATGTGTATTATCATCACTTTTTTCCATCTAGTTAAAGTTTACCTGGATATGTTGGAAAATATGTGGGTGTTATAATCAATAAAATAATACAGAAAATACGAGACTGACACAAGTTATGACAGAAACTAGGAGATTCAAATGATATGTTCTTTAGGGGCTGTTGATTTCATCCTAAAATATTTTCAAATTCAAGCTAACATACACATTCATTATACTTAGATGAAAAACTTATTTTCTGTAATTACAGAAACTCGGAAATTGGTTATATAGCATGAAATTGAAAAAGCCGCAAGCACTGAGGCTATTCAATGAACAATTTTCACAATCCTAATTTAATGTTGATTACGAAATATGGCTTCCCTTCAATTTGCATTGAGTCAATAACATTTTATTATTAACTTCTGGATGGGGAAATATGAGATAGTCAATTAATAGGTCTATCGTCGGGGGACTAATAAAATGATCCAACATTCCATAACAAATCAAAATTTAGAAAAATCAAAGTTATTTTATTTGTTTACACACGGTCAGTTTTTTTCTCGGGTACTTAACATAAATCACCTTCTCTATCTTAACTTATACTTCGTTGTCTACGATGTTTTGTTTCTGCAGAGTGAACATTCATTTATGTTCAATATAAGAATTTTTCAGGGATGACAGATCCTTAAGATTTTATAGGGTTGAGTTATTAGATTGTTTCTTGATTGCATCTCATATTTTATTGAGAGCACGTAAAGGTTTATTTTTGCGATTTATCATTAATGTTTTGATTCATTTATTTCACACTGCTTTATTAGTACAAATATTAAAGGTACATATTTGAATACATATTGGATAGAGATGTCACTGAACAAAAAAAAATCGGAACGGTTCCGTTTGGAACATTTTGCTTCGGAACGGAACAATTTCGGAACAGTTCGGAGCGGAGTGACTGCGTGTATAAGATTCAAATAAGTTGATGATCTAGGTTTATTTGGTAGGGAAAAGCTCTTCAAAACTCTTCACTGAGAAGGAGTGAAAAGAATGAACCTCTTTTGGTGCAAATTATTGAAAAAAAATGCTGTTTTGTGATGATTTAAGGGCCAAAAGTTGTGAAAGGGTAAAATGTTCTTGTTCCGGAACTGAACCGAAATTCTCAATTTGAGTTCCGTATTCCGTTCCGAGGGCATAATTCCGCAGATCGGAACAAAATCGGGTATCCGTGACACCTCTAATATTGGATTTAACCATGAGTAATAAAAGACATTAACTGCGTGCCTTCATCATTCTGTGATCAAGAATATCATTTTCTTGGTGGGACCATGATATTTGGTTGTGTTCTTGGTGGTTCATGTTTATTGGTTTTGTTCTTGGTGGTATCATGCTATTTGGTTGTGGTCTTGCCCTCTTGATGGCATTATGATATTTGGCTGTGTTCTCAGTTATATTTGGGGAAACCATGCAACATTTTGTTAAGTTCTCTTTGGACCATTATATTCCATTGTCCTTGATAGGACCATAATTTTTATGTTCTGTACATTTTGAAACATGGTATTGATTGTGTACTTTGAAGATACCAACCAGTGCAAGTGCTTTCACCAATAAAAAATATATCATATCAAATAACATCATTAAAGGATCCTGCAAAGACTAAATGCAAACTGTAACGAACTTTATGATTTCTTTAATAAAGGACCAAGTGAGGCATTAATAAGAATCTATGAAATCAATAGAAATTAGACGTGATTATCCCCCAGTGTATGTGGCACGTTACTGTCTTACTCCAGGGAAGAGTTTATTAAGAAAATCATCATTTTTACGAGATGGTTTTATGAGAAGATTTTCGATAATGTGATAACATAAATCAACAAATGTACAAAATATGACTTTTATATCGTTAGTTATAAAATCTGACCTCTACTGACATCCGAAAATATGGAGTTATGTCTCATCAAATTACAAATAGAGAAACTGAAAGGTCTATGATTATATGGGTGACCATGGAAATACGATGCCAAAATATGTCTACATCAAATAAAATGTATATCCTATCGTTTCCCCCATGAAAATCCTCTCAATTGATATTCAGGTTTTACATATCACTAGCAGATCCTGGAGGGGAAGAGTTTGTATTCGTCTTCTGAGAAAATAAAAATGGGCCAAAATTTCTAAATAGGCCCAAATTTTTTCAACATATTTTTTTGCCCTTGTGTATTGTAGACCTTATATAAACATATTTGGAACCCTAGACCTTCACTGCATTTCTGAGTACAAAATGATGAGATCATGCTGTATCTTAATAGCAGACAATATGCTTTTCGTTTGTTAGAGATGACTTTTGGAGCACTGCATTCAAGCACAGCTGCTAACACAATTGGATTATAAATCCCTTAGAATTCCAATTCACTTCTTATCATCGATCTTACTATATTTTGAAGGTACACCTATTATTACCAATTCAATGACTGTTCCAGACTTTTCAATTATTGATCACCTTTTTCAATGACCAATCTACCTTTTTCAATGATTGATCTACCCTCTTTTCAATGATTGATCTACCGCCTTTTCAATGATTGATCTAACCATTTAAATGATTGATCTTACACAGAGGAGCAGTTAGAATTCTCAATTTGAAATGTGATCAATCTTGAGGCCACTAATTGTCTAGTCAAGAACAAATTATCAGAAATGACATTAACCTTTCCAATACAATAAAACTTGTGTAAGTGGAACAACTCTGTACCTCAAAGGTGTTCTACTTGGCAGGTGTTCTACTTATAGAGGTTTATTTAACATAAGGGCAAATGTTGATGGAATTCTGAAGTGTTCCACTTACGGAGATGTTCCACTTACAGAGGTGTTCAACCTAACGGATCTTATTGTAGTATTTATTTTGCACCTACACTCCCAATAAACATTTCCAATAAACCTGGACCACTTTAAGAACCAAATAGATTAAGGTTATTGGCTACTTTTCCTATAAACCCTGACCCCCTTTTTCGGAACCAAATACATGAGGGTATATTGGCTACATTTATGATGCAATACTATTCAGGCAACAATGAATTTATGAACAAAATTGTGAGGAGTTTTTGAAAAGCAACAAGTTCATGAAAGTGCCATGACTAAATGAGAGCTCTATCTACAGCTAGGATTTTACTGTAAGCACATTTTCAATTAGAAATTATTCTTTGATTCAGCACTCTTATTCAATCAAAATGCAGGAACCCAAAAAGAATTGTAAGCAATGCAATTTTTCCTACCTTCACAGTGTTCCCCCAGGATTTTATCTGAAGTGGGTGTAAAATTCTCAATTCTACGACTTAGACCATATTTGGTCAAAGCATGCCTATTTTGATTTTTCTCATTTTTAAGTAGGTACAAATATATTCTCTGGTGCCTATTATTAACTCTGGGGTCAGCTCTGTTTACTGGTGAGACCATGCCATCTTAAGTAGCAATCACACAACCCTCCCGAAACCCCAAGGTCAAGAAGTTTGCACCATTCAACCTTATTGTATAGTTCAGGTAGAAATTATCAGTACCAAGTTCTAGGGTATAAAATCATTATGTTTCAGAGGTAAATTATTACCCAAACCACAATGGTTCAACCACGCGTAGCCAACTTGAGGTTTACAATTTATCCAAATCAGTTTATGCCCAATCAAAATCCTCTGGTGTTACAAATCCATAGAATTGGCGACATCTTTACACGTTAAAGAGGATTATGATTTTACATGCTGGGTTTCCAGCTGAGAGTTACACATACATTAGCCAGGGGCAGTATTTTTTTTTTTTCTAGCTCAGGGTGTATCTTCAATTTTATTCGACATGTCAACTCCTATTTTACATTATCTCCATAATTTTCGACACGGTGTTCATTTCATGGTCAATTTTTATCGCGCTATAATTCCTCGGGGGGTTGACATTTTGATTGCTACTTTAATAACACTAAACAGTCAAGCGCAAAAGTTCAATTCCGTTAAACTCAGGTCTACAACACACAAGGCATCAACATGTGCAAAATCACTACCTCCATTTGTTATACACACCAACCAAAGATTGATGAACACCAACCACCCAACACCATCCACAAAAAAGTTGGAGACAATAACTATATGTCAACACTTGTGGTGGTGACATAATATATGGGTTAGAGTCACCAAAATAATATATATTATAGATATGGATACTGATTATGATCATGTGAGTTACATTGCATTTTGGCATACATTTAAACTTTTGGAAAATACATAGAAATTCACATTGATACTTCTCAACAATATTGCAACATACCCATAATGATATGTTATCTGATTTGGAAACAAAATATTTTGTCGACAAAATAAGGCAAAAGTAGAAGCAGGAACCCAATGATGTAAATTAATAGTTTGTGCCCATAGAATGAACACGAGTATTAGTACAGATAAAGGTAGTTTTCAAAAATTATTGACGAGAAGGAAAGAAAAGGAAAGGGCAAATCCCATATAGGCCTGTCAACTGTCCCGCAATTTGCGTATTTGTCACGCATTTGCTGAAGAATTTGAAGTCCACGCCAGTTTTTTTGCGGACTTTCACACGGATCGCGTATATGTCACGCATTCCGTTTGAATTTTTTTGTACCTACCCCCCCCCAGGCCTGCCCATGGCTCAGCATGTCAACCAAAAATAGACAAAATTCCCACCTTTTCAGTCACAGAGTTAATAGCTTCAAATCTTAGAGTGATCAAAGTGATAAGTGATGGTTAAGGACACGATGACTAAGATAGATGTTGATTGCAACATAATCGAGGATTACCATATAAATAACAACTTAATTCTTGGAGAAATGATAGATCAATAAGATGCCTTCTTTATTCAATAGGCAACGCTGTCATGGATTAAAGCGAGTAAAAGTTTGGTTGCATAGTTAGCATAAGACATAAGAAATATGAAGTATTTATTAGAATACATGTACCCTAAAGTTCATGTCCGTGACAATTTTTTATCAAGTAGGATTGAATGTTTAAATTTTTCAGAGATCAGATTTACATGATTTTAAGAAATAATTGTTATATGGAATGTCATGTATGCTTTTCAAAATAGTTATAATATAATATTTGAATCTGAAACATCACCAGAAAATACAAAATAAAATTTCGTTCAAGTTGAATGCCAATAAACGTGACTGCTGAATGTATGTTTTAAGCTAAATAGCTTTAAGCTTTAAGATGAAAATATGAAATATTGCATAATGGTAAATTAAGACAAATGGGGCACAAATGTAGCTTCTACTTTAAACAATCCACATAATGGAGTGTTATTTAAAGCATAAATAAACTTTGAAAATGACATCAAACATTTTTCTAAAAAATAAAAAAAAGTTGTTGAGAAAAAGAAAATGTCTTCAAGCTGGCCTCCAGCACTACAAAACAACTCCAACAACGAAATAATTTTTTCCGATCAAGACTTGATAAATTAACGAATAGAAGCAGCGCTATTTTATTCGACAAGTTATGGCTCATAAAGCTTCTTTGTAATACACCTGTGATTAATAGTGAGAAACAACATCATGCTGATCAAATAAAAAACAGTTTTCAACAATATAATTATAGAGTTCGATGCAACTCAGGTCCCATTAAGCCTGCAGGAATAGAATGGATCTGGCTAATGGAAGTAGGTTTCCGTGAAGGCGTCATAGTCAGAAATAAGTTTAAACAAGCATTAAGGAGCAAAATGTCACTACCTGCTATTTGTTACAGATGCAGACCACCAAACACTGAGCACCATCCAACTAACACCAACCGATGAACAGTATCAACATAAAAGTTGGAGACCGGAACAATATGTCACTACTTGTGGTGACACAATAAAAATAAGTCATTTACCCTGTCTGACTTAGATCATTGCATTGTTTTATTTACCACAGACTAATCCACATAAAGTATACTTATCTGAAATTACAAACCCTCTATAATTCTATACAAAGAGGAGGGAAAGCCCAAGAGCTTAAAGATGACAGCCATAATTACGTCTCTTGCTTACCAAGTTCGTTTGTCCGAATTTTCACCGACAAGTTTCCAAACACCACAGGTCATTATGACGTTTTACTCATTTACATTACAGACATGTCTACCCTGAACAGGGATAAATCGTCAATTATGTACAGGTTTCGAATTATGATCAAAATGTCTTATCTAATTACACTTGTGTGAGAGATGGGAAAATATCAAAACATTGACTTTTTACAGATTGGTCGATACCTCGCTGAAAAGGCTGCTTCTAAGTAAAATCAGAACACCAAACCAATAAGCATGTTTTGATTAAACATTTCTGACCTGAAAATTGCCAATTAACACTAGAAATGATATGAATTCATAAGTCAATTCCCAATCAAGACTAACTATGGAAATCGCGACCAATATGTAACTATACCTACAGACAATAAAAGCGTGACATAAATATAGCCTTCTATGATTACGTAGTTCAGGTGTTATGGCTTCAATCGAAACAATACCGAGTCTTAGAAGAACTCTTAGAAAAGTAACAAGCATCAATCAGAGGGGAAATGAACTAGTAATTGAACATCATTTTCTGTCGAGCTTACCTGTAATAAAAACACCAAGAAGGACATGTTTTAAAAGTGAAAATCAAGTGGATAAGACAAAAATAGTCAGAAAAACTTACATTTCTATATAGCCAATGCTCTTATTTGATCATAATGCTGAAAAATCAGGCAATTTAACATTGATTTCCAGAGTAAAAGTGTGATATCAGCAAAGCCGAAGATAAATTTTACATCAAGGTATTACCTTTCTAATACAATGTAAATAAAAAGACTATATTTGAGAAGGTATTTAGATGTTATCAGACTTATACTTTGGGATTATTGCAAAATAAGGTTTCTATTGCAAATATTGATTGTCACAAATCAAGCTTACTAGTAAGGTTAAAACTGCCAAACATCATTTGAGACTGAATGCTTATATGAGAACTAATAATAATATCCATGGAACTATATTAAAAGTCAGGAGTACTTGAAATCTGTTTTTAATTTGTTCTTTAACTTGTGTTGCACATGTAATGCCATAAACATTCTTTAACATGTATTGTAAAGAGTTAAACATGCTTTAAAATGTATTGTGATGATTAAACATTCTTTAACATGGCTTGTAGCGAGTTAAACATTCTTTAAAATGTATTGTAATGAGTTGAATGCTCTTTAACATGTATTGTAATAAGTTAAACATTCTTAAACATGTATTGTACAAGTACTGTAATGAGTTGAATGTTCTTTAACATGTATTGTAATGAGTTAAACATTCTTTAATATGTATTGTACAAGTACTGTAATGAGTTGAACGTTCTTTAACATGTATTGTAATGAGTTAAACATTCTTTAATATGTATTGTACATATACTGTAATGAGTTGAACATCCTTTAACATGTATTGTACATGTACTGTAATGAGTTGAACATTCTTTAACATGTATTGTAATGAGTTAAACGTTCTTTAACATGGCTTGCAGCGAGTTAAACATTCTTTAACATGTATTGTAATGAGTTGAACGCTCTTTAACATGTATTGTAATGAGTTAAACATTCTTTAATATGTTTTGTACATATACTGTAATGAGTTGAACATTCTTTAACATGTATTGTAATGAGTTAAACATTCTTTAATATGTATTGTACAAGTACTGTAATGAGTTGAACGTTCTTTAACATGTATTGTAATGAGTTAAACATTCTTTAACATGTATTGTACATGTACTGTAATGAGTTGAACATTCTTTAACATGTATTGTACATGTACTGTGATGAGTTGAATGTTCTTTAACATGTATTTTACATGTACTGTAATGAATTGAACGTTCTTTAACATATATTGTACATGTACTGTAATAAGTTGAACATTCTTTAACATGTATTGTACATGTACTGTAATGAGTTGAATGTTCTTTAACATGTATTGTACATGTACTGTAATGAGTTGAACATTCTTTAACATGTATTGTAATGAGTTAAACGTTCTTTAACATGTATTGTACATGTACTGTAATAAGTTGAACATTCTTTAACATGTATTGTACATGTACTGTAATGAGTTGAATGTTCTTTAACATGTATTGTACATGTACTGTAATGAGTTGAACATTCTTTAACATGTATTGTACATGTACTGTAATGAGTTAAACATTCTTTAACATGGCTTGCAGCGAGTTAAACATTCTTTAAAATGTATTGTAATGAGTTGAACGCTCTTTAACATGTATTGTAATGAGTTAAACATTCTTTAATATGTATTGTACAAGTACTGTAATGAGTTGAACGTTCTTTAACATGTATTGTAATGAGTTAAACATTCTTTAATATGTATTGTACATGTACTGTAATGAGTTGAACATTCTTTAATATGTATTGTACAAGTACTGTAATGAGTTGAATGTTCTTTAACATGTATTGTAATGAGTTAAACATTCTTTAACATATATTGTACATAAACTATAATGAGATGAACATTCTTTAACATGTATTGTACATGTGCTGTAATGAGTTAAACATTCTTTAACATGTATTGTACATGAACTGTAATGAGTTGAATGTTCTTTAAAATGTATTGTAATGAGTTAAACATTCTTTAACATATATTGTAATGAGTTAAACATTCTTTAATATGTATTGTACATATACTGTAATGAGTTGAACATTCTTTAACATGTATTGTACAAGTACTGTAATGAGTTGAACGTTCTTTAACATGTATTGTAATGAGTTAAACATTCTTTAATATGTATTGTACATGTACTGTAATGAGTTGAACATTCTTTAAAATGTATTGTACAAGTACTGTAATGAGTTGAACGTTCTTTAACATGTATTGTACATGTACTGTAATGAGTTGAATGTTCTTTAACATGTATTGTACATGTACTGTAATGAGTTGAACATTCTTTAACATGTATTGTAATGAGTTAAACATTCTTTAACATGTATTGTACATGTACTGTAATGAGTTGAACATTCTTTAAAATGTATTGTACAAGTACTGTAATGAGTTGAACGTTCTTTAACATGTATTGTAATGAGTTAAACATTCTTTAATATGTATTGTACATGTACTGTAATGAGTTGAACATTCTTTAAAATGTATTGTACAAGTACTGTAATGAGTTGAACGTTCTTTAACATGTATTGTAATGAGTTAAACATTCTTTAATATGTATTGTACATATACTGTAATGAGTTGAACATTCTTTAACATGTATTGTACATGTGCTGTAATGAGTTAAACATTCTTTAACATGGCTTGCAGCGAGTTAAACATTCTGTAACATGTATTGTAATGAGTTGAACGCTCTTTAACATGTATTGTAATGAGTTAAACATTCCTTAACATTTTTGTAATGACTAAAATATGAACATAATTGTGATTTTGGGATTGTGATATTGATTCTTGAATGATGGAGGGGATGTGATATTGGGGTTTGTTTTAAACTGGTTGTCCTCTTAGATGTTTTTGTCTTGCTGTATGTTGTCATGCTCTTTGAATTTTGCCTTTCGGACATGTCCTCCATCTTTGAAAATTGTAGTTCAATCTAGTGAACATAGTGTATCAGAGTCACTGACTCGGTAAAGCTGACCTAATATTATTGTGTTTACATGAGATATTTGTGTATGATGTTCAGTATACTTCTCACAGAAATTAACATTTTGTTTAATCAATGTCAAGATGGTATGTGTAAGTTAAAAGAATGAGTTACATTTACCACAAGTCTCAATATAATGTTATATTAATTATATCATCAATCACATCATATGCACCAAAAAACATTTATGTATAATGTACTTTATCCTTGCTCAAAAAAATAATTAAATGTTCAGACATTCCGAGGGGAAGAGATATCATTTTATCAAATTAACAGAGTACAACTTGACACGGATGTTGGTTTAATTTCACAGTTGTTGTTTGATTTTAGTGTTATTCATGTAATTCTGTATTTGCACAGAAGTATACGCTTTATATATGAGCCTCGACGCAGGAAAAACGATCATATCACAAAAATTAAAATTGTGCTACAGAGCCAAAAATGTACCCAAGATTGTGCCCAAGATTAAAAGAAAATGTGCTAAATTCAAATCTGTCTTGTTGGTCTATATCTGCAAGGAAAAATTGTTAAGACATAAGCCATGGCTCAATCGAAAGGTCTCTGTGCTTTTTAGGATAAATAAAAAATCAAAATTTTGTGATAAAAACGTCAGACCCCTTTTACTGTGCCCTGGCTCATGTAATGTTCAATTCACGATTTTATAGCAAAACATCTAGAAGAGAAATTCAAAGTCATCAATAATTAACACTCAGAGAAGATCATCCGTGACAAAACACGTTCCAAATAAATGATTCTAATTATTCCCCGTCCCCAAGGAAATAATTTAATAAAGGAGAAGCTCTCGATTCATCAAGGTACAAATAACTATGAGCACAACTCCAAATATAATTCTCTAAAATGCAATTGCATTTGTTAATCTAAATGCCTACAGTTTTTGGATTAAAGAACATTTTCATTATTTTTAATACAGGCAAATCAGAATTTCACAGTTTTCGGATTGAAATATATTTTCGTTAGTTTTACCTCAGGAAAATCAGAATAGAATTGCACATGTTATCTATTAAGACAAATATTCCCTTTCTGAAATAATATAATAATGGCATCATGCAACCAACTTATCCGTGAATCAAATATCCCAAATGGCCAAACTGGCCATGGAATTTCTCATTGTGAAACAATGGAGAACAAGGCACAGGACGTGAACGAGATCACACCATCAAATAGGTGTAGAACTTGATATCCCCTATCATGTGTGCGAATTTGAAGGAAATCCAATAAGCGTTTTTTTATAAAATGGTGATGACAAGATTTATCAAAAAAAACTTCAAAATGGCCACCAGAAAACAACATGGCCACCCAAAAGTTAATCAGCTCTAGTTCTTGATATCCTCTATCATGTGTGGGAATTTGGAGCAAATCTGATGAGGGGTTTTCTTGAAATGGCGATGAGAAGATTTATCGAAAAACCTTCAAAATGGCCACCAGAAAACAAAATGGCCACCCAAAATTTAATAAGTTCTAGAACTTGATATCCCCTATCATGTACAAGAAATCCGATGAGCAGTTTTCCTGAAATGGCAATGACAAGATTTTTCGAAAAACCTTAAAAATGGCCACCAGAAAACAAGATGGCCGCCCAAAAGATAATCAGCTCTAGTACTTGATATCCTCTATCATCAGTGCGAATTTGAAGGAAATCCGATGAGCGGTTTTCCTAAATTGGCGATGACAAGATTTTTTCAAAAAACTTCAAATGGCCACCAGAAAACAAGATGGCTGCCACAAAGTTAATCAGCTCTAGTACTTGATATCCTCTATCATGTGTGTAAATTTGAAGGAAATCCGATGAGCGGTTTTCCTGAAACGGCGATGACAAGATTTTTCAAAAAACCTTCAAAATGGCCACCAGAAAACAAGATGGCCGCCTAAAAGTTAATCAGCTCTAGTACTTGATATCCTCTATCATTTGTGTAAATTTGAAGGAAATCCGATGAGCGGTTTTCCTGAAATGGCGATGACAAGATTTTTCGAAAAACCTTCAAAATGGCCACCAGAAAACAAGATGGCCGCCCAAAAGTTAATCAGCTCTAGTACTTGATATCCTCTATCATGTGTGTAAATTTGAAGGAAATCCGATGAGCGGATTTTCTGAAATGGCGATGACAAGATTTTTCGAAAAATCTTTAAAATGGCTGCCAGAAAACAAGATGGCCGCCCAAAAGTTAATCAGCTCTAGTACTTGATATCCTCTATCATTTGTGTAAATTTGAAGGAAATCCAATGAGCGGTTTTCCTGAAATGGCGATGACAAGATTTTTCGAAAAACCTTCAAAATGGACGCCAGAAAACAAGATGGCCACCCAAAAGTTAATCAGCTCTAGTACTTCATATGCTCTATCATCTCTGCCAATTTGGAGAAAATCTGATGAGCAGTTTTCCTTAAACGGCGATGACAAAAAGCGGGACGATCACGATCACGACCACGACCACGATCACGATCACGACCACGATCACGACCACGATCACGACCACGATCACGACTAGCATGACGACTATATCCCACCGATGGTGTGATAAAAAAAGAATAAATTTTATTCAAAATAAAATCATGTAACAAAATTCAGAGACACTAGAAAATGTAGCATTTTATTCAAATTTCAAAACAGACAAAATGGAATCACCATAATAACGGGAAAACCTTAAAAGCAATTTGGATAAGGAAACAGCAGCAAACATCAAAGACGTGAAAGCAGGATTTAACTGAGATAAATGGCACTCATCACGGTAAGCCACTCAGCTTATTTCCTCACAAGATAGAGCTTTAATAAGATAAGTCAATTGTGTAGAGAAGTCCTACTAAATTAGACTTCAAACAATATGCCTCTCAACCAAAGGATTTTCGATCATGATGGAAACAAACTTGTTTATTTGATAAAATACTGTAAAAAGTCCCAAATTTTCAGGCATTTCTGTACAATTTAGAGTGTCCATTTCAAACATGTTTACTCTTATCCTTGCGATTTCCCCGCTTTTTATGTTATTTTGAAAATTAAACCATGACCGCTGAGACATTCTTGAATGGTTCAATGTTAGTAAGATTTAGATATATAATAGTGCATCTTGCCCCGGCCTAATTGACTTTGCATGATCATTCATTGTCTCTGGAACATGAATGTCGCTGTGGCACTAGACAATAAGGGAGATGTTAAATAAGCAACTCGGCATAGACCCAAGGGAAAATAACCTTGAATATCAATCGCACAGACAAGTATATTAAGTAAGAATATGATCGAAATTAATCTGGACAAGGTGGACAAAACTTTGCCATTCATTGTCCGCAGGGATACAGTTTCTTACAAATTACTATGAATTATGTATCATGAAGATAGAATTCCTGTAAAATCACACTAAAACCAACAATCCATGTTCCCTTTCAAGCTATGAACAAAAATATCACAGTTATTAAAAATATCCAGTCTAAATCTTAGTGTTGAAGTTAAAACTCACCATTAGCTCATGTATTAATAAAGCTGTAAAAACATCAAAATTAAACTTAAAAAAGAAACAAGTAGAATTTAAACCAAACAGAATGACTGAATGATGGGTGACTTGTCGTTGCAATCAGATATCTAAAGATCCAATTTTGAAAATCAGAAATAATATAGACAATTCAAGATGCACCTTTGAAACAAATTGATCAATCTGAGATCAATCTAAGGGTCAAATACATTTAATGGACAAACCAAATGTTACAGCTTAAAGCCAATGGCGGATATGGGCAAGGGCCTTAGGGGCTGTTTCTAAGAATTTTTTTGCCCCCCCCCCTCTCGATTTACAGATCCGCTCCTGAAAGTTTAATACAAAATGGGTAAATTGGGAAAGATTAAGAAATCAGGCCAATTTGTACCATATTTGAAATGGAGTTGCATTTTTCAAAATATTCAGCCAAATATGGTATATATATGGCAACTAAGAGTTCTAGAATCCCTCATAGAATCTGTTTCCAATGATAATTGTTTGGTGCAATCTGATAATTTATGAGAAATCCAATTAGTGAATAAAGTCCCAGAATGTTATTTAATTATGAAAAATAGGAGCATTTTGCACACTTTCTAGCAATTTTGTCAAAAAAAGATTAAGGAGGATTTCAGAAGGGGTGGAAACATCGCAACCCCTGGCAATGGCAGTTGAAATAAACAACACTGTTCAGAATTGCAAGAAAATCTGAATATCATTTATTCAGATATAGCTTGGAGATAAACTATAATGATGACTAATGTAGGGCTTATATGTTTTTAAGTATGGCTTATGATCAATTTGAAGAATACAAATAATTAGTGAGCTTTGCCTTGTAAAAACACTCAAGAACAATATATTTTCATTTTTCACAAACTATTGAATAACTTACATATTACTAAATTTATCATGACCTCCCCTAACAAATAAACAAACATCCAATAATTACATGTATATACAGGGGCCTTGTAACCCAGATGCAAATCTGCCTATACTTTTTGGAGATAAAGCCAATAACAGGAAAGTATGATACATCATTTTTATGGCATATTTGTTATGTTTGTTTCCATATTATAATTACAAGTAAAAATAACAAAATAGGCACACGACTCAGAGTATACTGTGCTGGAAAACCATTTCTACATTTATGATTCTTTTAGGGGTTTTGGGGGATTTATCATTTTCAAGTTCTTATTTTTGAATTAATACAAAATAACTGAAAAAATATTAAAAATACAAATGATCATTAAGAACCAATTTGAATAAAAGCAAGCACAAAGTATCTATTAAACATCCATTAATAGTAATGATCCTGAAAGAGTCATATAAAATCGTTAGGTACAGAAATAAAATCTATGAAAATCTCCCAACAGATCGTGTTAACATGAAAGGATTTTGCTCTTAGGATGAACCACTCAAAGTGAGCCTTTATTTGATTAAACACAAATATTTTTCAAACGTGTTTATTGCAAATGAGTTGTTGAAGCAATCAAGTCATTAGTAATGACACTAACAAGCTCTTCTACCATATTCACGAGTTTTAACTCCTAACAATTTACCAGTTGGCGATTTATAGATTGGCTATATATAAACCATAGACTTTCTTGATCTGCCAAAAAACTGGAATCTCATTTATCAATTTACATGTAATTCAATATTATAAATTGTATCTTATTGGTATGTGTTTCATAATCATTACCCACAATGCAACATTCAATATGAGAAAACTGAAACCTCTTCTTCTAATTGGTTATTCATATCATGGGCTCTCAACATCTCTTGAAAGCCCATGTTCATGCCTATAAGTGAGTTGACTTATTCTATGCTTTAAACATATTCTAAAATTGATTTTTACAAAAATCACTGAAATGATCAAATCGAGGAGGCATGCCCATGTTCATTTTGAGTTTTTTGTATTAATAATCGGACTCAAAGAATGGAACTGGAATGAAACAGATTTGCAAAGATATGAGTTTTCTAACATATTCCTATTTCTTCATGTCAATGTCATGGCACAAGGTAGCACATATCCTTCCATAGAAAGCCCGTGGTGTTAACTTATAATAACTTATGGTTTAAAGATATCTGTAACTCGATTTAATACTTATAATCAACTTATATGAACTTTATGGTCTCACTCTGGCAATAAATAGTGAAACATAAGATCTTATTCAACAGAAGAAAGACTTTTAACCTTCAAATAGGTAAAAGCAATATAGATTAGAAATAGGCACATAATGACAGCAGAGGGAAGAAATAGAAATGTAAGAAATAGGCATATTACGTCAACCAATGGAGAGGCTAGAAATATAGAAATGTAGGAAATAGGCATATTACGTCAACCAATAGAGGCAAGAAATAGAAATGTAAGAAATAGGCATATTACATCAACCAATGGAGAGGCTAGAAATAGAAATATTAGAAATAGGCATATTACGTCAACCAATGGAGAGGCTAGAAATAGAAATGTAAGAAATATGCATATTACATCAACCAATGGAGAGGCTAGAAATAGAAATATTAGAAATAGGCATATTACGTCAACCAATGGAGAGGCTAGAAATAGAAATGTAAGAAATATGCATATTACATCAACCAATGGAGAGGCTAGAAATAGAAATATTAGAAATAGGCATATTACGTCAACCAATGGAGAGGCTAGAAATAGAAATGTAAGAAATAGGCATATTTTCGTCAACCAATAGAGAGCCTAGAAATAGAAATGTAAGAAATAGGCATATTACATCAACCAATTGAGAGGCTAGAAATAGAAATGTAAGAAATAGGCATATTATAACAGAGGCCGTATATGTGGCATAACACACATGTATATACATTTTATGAGACACACAAAAATAGGCATATTTCCACAAAGCCATCCAATGGGTATACTAGTATCATGCCATAGGCAACAAGGCATTAACATGACAAAATGTCACCACCTAGTTGCTCACAATATTATGAGTTCAAACTTAAGTCAGATTTGAATTTCTGATAACTTGTAAAGTCAAATTTGAACTTCTGAAAAGATGAAGATGATTTTGAAAAAAAAATTTGGTCAATTTGAAGCAAGTTGAAAAAAGACCTTTTTGACCTTTTTTGACCTTGAGAAGGTCATTAAAGGTCAAATGTCAAATCTAAAGTCAGATTTGAATTTCTGAGAACATGTAGATGATTTTGAAAAAAAAAATTAGTCAATTTGAAGCAAGTTGAAAAAAGACCTTTTTGACCTTTTTTTTGACCTTGAGAAGGTCATTGAAGGTCAAATGTCAAATCTAAAGTCATATTTGAATTTCTGAGAACATGTAGATGATTTTGAAAAAAAATTTAGTCAATTTGAAGCAAGATGAAAAAATACCTTTTTTGACATTGAGAAGGTCATTGAAGGTCAAATGTCAAATCTAAAGTCAGATTTGAATTTCTGAGAACATGTAGATGATTTTGAAAAAAAAATTTAGTCAATTTGAAGCAAGTTGAAAAAAGACCTTTTTGACCTTTTTTGACTTTGAGAAGGTCATTGAAGGTCAAATGTCAAATCTTAAGTCAAATCTAAAGTCAGATTTGAATTTCTGAGAACACGTAGATGATTTTGAAAAAATTTTTTAGTCAATTTGAAGCAAGTTGAAAACAGACCTTTTTGACCTTTTTTGACCTTGAGAAGGTCATTGAAGGTCAAATGTCAAATCTTAAGTCAAATCTTAAGTCAGATTTGAATTTCTGGGAACACGTAGATGATTTTGAAAAAAAAATTTAGTCAATTTGAAGCAAGTTGAAAACAGACCTTTTTGACCCTTTTTGACCTTGAGAAGGTCATTGAAGGTCAAATGTCAAATCTAAAGTCAGATTTGAATTTCTGAGAACATGTAGATGATTTTGAAAAAAAAATTTAGTCAATTTGAAGCAAGTTGAAAACAGACCTTTTTGACCTTTTTTGACCTTGAGAAGGTCATTGAAGGTCAAATGTCAAATCTTAAGTCAGATTTGAATTTCTGAGAACACGTAGATGATTTTGAAAAAAAAATTTAGTCAATTTGAAGCAAGTTGAAAACAGACCTTTTTGACCTTTTTTGACCTTGAGAAGGTCATTGAAGGTCAAATGTCAAATCTAAAGTCAGATTTGAAGGTCAAATGTCAAATCTAAAGTCAGATTTGAATTTCTGAGAACATGTAGATGATTTTGAAAAAACATTTAGTCAATGTGAAGCAAGTTGAGAAAAGACCTTTTTGACCTTGAGAAGGTCATTGAAGGTCAAATGTCAAATCTAAAGTCAGATTTGAACTTCTGAGAACATGTAGATGATTTAGAAAAAAATTGAAGTCAGTCTAAACAGTATTTGTTAAGTTATAGGAAGTTGTAAGAAATTGTTACAGACGCCGGACGCCAACCGCCGGACGCCAACCGCCGGACGCCAACCACCAACCGCCGGACGCCAACCGCCGTCGCAAAAAAACGGAGACCATAACAATATGTCACCACTTTTGGTGGTGACATAAAAAACGGAGACCATAACAATATGTCACCACTTTTGGTGGTGACATAAAAAAAATGGAGACCATAACAATATGTCACCACTTTTGGTGGTGACATAAAAAAAAACGGAGACCATAACAATATGTCAGCACTTTTGGTGGTGACATAATAATAAATAGACATATTACGGTACTTCCTTTCCCCAGAGTAGCACTCAATTACTGAACTAGCTTCTATAATACAACCTTCAATTTTCTATAGATAATCATTATAGATCAGTAAGCAATGATATATGATATTTGAGATAAATCATGACATTGATATATGGCTTCAATATAAAGAATAAAGATTAGTAAGTTAATTTCTCTGAGAGAGTAATCAGTGCATGTCCTCTCTGGGGTGTAGTTCAATTTTTAGGATATCCCTATTTACTAATTTTCAAATTCTAAACTCGCATTGTCTAGCTTCAGAAATCTCTCTAAATCATTACCAGTGATACTGTTTTCATATGAGCAGTAATGTATGTGGATGTTTTTGGTTCTATTGAATTCATTTAAGATAGTGAATATATACAGCATATTCTGTGAATTTATTCCATGTTAATTTCCCCTTTGTGGCAGTTAGAGGGAGTATATTGCCACAAATACAGACAAAGTGAAGTAGAACCATTGTTAGTCTTATATTAAGCCTTATTCCTCCCACCCCTTCCCACTCTTTCCAACCTCCAAATCTCCACTTCACTTTCTTTTTTCTTGAACTTGACACAATATGGCTCTATTTTCCTGTGCTAAACAGGGCTCCAGACACCTCCCCTTCACATGGCTACACCCCCAAAATGCAATCTGATTTTCTTCACCGTCTCGGTGCCAAATTTCGGTGCTGTTTCGGCACCAAATGGACTGACTAGTCCGGTGGCAAATTTTGGTGTAAAAGGTTTCAATGCTGGAACGGTGTCGAAACGGTGCCAGAACAGCGCCGAATTTTTCAATGCCGAAAAGGTGCCGAATTATATTGGCTGTGTATACTATACCTACTTTAATTAGCCCGGGGTCATTAACAGAAACCTTGTAAAGTTACGAATTCATGAATCAATTGTTGTTACCATGGATATAATGATGTCACAGTAAGGGAACAATGGACTTTACGAATTTTTAACTTTACGAAGTTTCTGTTAATGGCCCCCTGATTACTTCTACAAAGGACTACCTTAATAAAATACAGAATGATTGAAACAACTCCAGACATGTCAATAACACAGAACTGTACTACGCCTTTCTTAATAAGCCATATTACTTTAACAAAGGACTACCTTAATAAAATACAGAATGACTGAAACAACTCCAGACATGTCAATAACACAGAACTGTACTACGCCTTTCTTAATAAGCCATATTACTTTAACAAAGGACTACCTTAATAAAATACAGAATG
Source organism: Owenia fusiformis (assembly GCA_903813345.2). Classification (NCBI taxonomy): domain Eukaryota; kingdom Metazoa; phylum Annelida; class Polychaeta; order Sabellida; family Oweniidae; genus Owenia; species Owenia fusiformis. Next base: position 17,533,266 of record CAIIXF020000003.1, read on the forward strand.
ACTGAAACAACTCCAGACATGTCAATAACACAGAACTGTACTACGCCTACCTTAATTAGCCATATTACTTTTACAAAGGACTACCTTAATAAAATACAGATTCACTGAAACAACTCCAGACATGTCAATAACACAGAACTGTACTACGCCTTTCTTAATAAGCCATATTACTTTAACAAAGGACTACCTTAATAAAATACAGAATGACTGAAACAACTCCAGACATGTCAATAACACAGAACTGTACTGCACCCACCTTAATAATAGCCATATTACTTTTACAAAGGACTACCTTAATAAAATACAGATTGACTGAAACAACTCCAGACATGTCAATAACACAGAACTGTACTACACCTACCTTAATTAGCCATATTACTCTTACAAAGGACTACCTTAATAAAATACAGATTGACTGAAACAACTCCAGACATGTCAATAACACAGAACTGTACTACACCTACCTTAATTAGCCATATTACTTTTACAAAGGACTACCTTAATAAAATACAGAATGATTGAAACAACTCCAGACATGTTAATAACACAGAACTGTACTACGCCTACCTAAATTAGCCATATTACTTGTACAAAGGACTACCTTTATAGAATCCAGAATGATTGAAACAACTCCAGACATGTTAATAACACAGAACTGTACTACGCCTACCTTAATTAGCCATATTACTTGTACAAAGGACTACCTCAATAGAATCCAGAATGATTGAAACAACTCCAGACATGTTAATAACACAGAACTGTACTACGCCTACCTTAATTAGCCATATTACTTTTACAAAGGACTATCTTAATAAAATACAGAATGACTGAAACAACTCCAGACATGTCAATAACACAGAACTATACTACGCCTACCTTAATTAGCCATATTACTTTTACAAAGGACTACCTTAATAAAATACAGATTGACTGAAACAACTCCAGACATGTCAATAACACAGAACTATACTACGCCTACCTTAATTAGCCATATTACTTGTACAAAAAGCTACTTTAGTAAAATACAGAATGATCGAAACATCCAATTGTTACCAAAGGGAAGCAATATGCGATGATGAATTACGCAATGTTAAACACGAGGCAGAGTGACTACGATTGATTACAATATACCTTTCCTGAGTACAGTTAAACAAAAAAGCAATTGTCTGAAGGAAAGACACAATTCATTATTTCTTTTCCTGATGTTTTTTAATAATGCCTGCAGCAGTAATTCACAAACTGGAGAGTTTAAGCTAGCAATGTTTTTGACAACGTAACCACGAACACAGAGTCCATGAATCCAATACAGTAATGTATATAGCGTGCATACAAAGTAATACATTTCGTGGTAATTCACAAAGTAATGTAGTGTGTGCCAAATTGCTTTTTAAGTGGCTTAGTTAGGCTAAACCTATGTTGTGGTAGCTTACTATGAATTGACCCATAGTCATTTTAGATTGATCTATTATCTATTCATTTTTACTTGTCTGCAGTCAAAATAGTGACACGAAAGGGCTAAACGGCTTGCACCAAGGTGCGACCGTCAAAAAGATGAGTTTGAAAAATATACATTTTTTTAAATAATACTTGTAAGTATACAAAATAAGATGCAAATTTGATATTGATGTGTAATGATAGTCCATTCGGGTGTGGTCATTTTATGAAAAACAATTATGGTAAAAAATTTGATATTTATGACCTTAAAATGTGTTTTCAATTAAAAAGTTACTGTTGTCAAGGATATTATTCCTATTTTATATAGTCAGTGTTTTTTAAATACACCAACAACCATTTCATTAGTTTTTGGCAAAGTAAATAATTATAGGGCTCACACAAGGATCAACTTTGTTCATAGCATTCTCATATTAAGTGATGTTTTGAAAAAAATACGAAGGTAAACTCAATTTTATTCTTTATTTGTTGAAGAAAAAAACAATTATATGTTTGTTTTCTTGTTTCGACTGAAAAATCTCAATTCATCGCCCTTGCTTCGCAAGCAGGAGAGTCTACACCAGTACGAAGAAGTCTTCAAAAAGTTGATCCTTGTGTGAGCCCTACAATTATTTACTTTGTCAAAAACTTATATAATGGTTATTCAGATATATAAAAATCATTTAATAGGTAAAATAGGAATAGTATCATTGACTATTGATTTTGAATAAAAAAGTATTACGAGCATATAGTGCATCCCTTAGTTTATAGCTTGCAGACAGACATCATCTTGTAGTAATGGGTGTGACAGTGATGAGACGGGAATTGATTTTATCAATGCAAGTTTTGACAATCCTAGTATTGATGGTTTATCTTACGGACGTCATATTAAAAGATACCAATTTGCATTACATCAAAGTTTGATTTGTTCACAAATACGTGTCAGAGTGATACCTGTAGCAGTTGCACTAGATTGATATACAAGATATGTGTGAGCATTCATTGCAACATTTACTTAAGAGTTATAATTTTACTAAATCTGGGTAACCTTAGTTTTGAAACATTGGGAAAACTCAAACTATCCATTGTTTTCAACATAATTTCGGTAATTTTTGAAAATTGGTATCTCCAAAACTAGACTTTCATTACAATTCTACTTGTTGAATAATATTTTCATGCAATTCAAGTAAAAAAGAAGAACCTCTGTTGAGTAAATAATTTCAAAAAAATGTTGAGATGGGTTCCCTATTCATAGTTTTTAGATTGTTTGAATGATATTTTATAATCTTTGAGAATTGAAAGATAACATACATGTATTGTGTTTTTGAGAAATGTCATATTTATATGACGATCAGATATCACTTGCCATACTATACCTGGTCCTTTGCCAATTTGAAGTGAATTGTAAAATCATAGAAGAGAGGTAATATCCAAATATGAGGTCATGAGTTAAAGACTGCAATCAGTAATCAACAGTCACGTTGACTAAGTTTTTCACGAGAGTTACTTTCTCTAGTAGTTCTGAATTGGATCAGTAAGCGAATGTGTTTCCCAAAATCTAGATTTAAAGCAAATTTAAAGTTTAATGGCCAAAGCAGGTTCAACATATTATGTTTAGCTAAATCAAACAACAAATAATATGACCATTTAATTCACACTAGTTTCTTCATATGCCTGGACTAAAATATCCCGAATCTGTTTGAGTGAAATAACCAAATGTGCCCAATAATATGAGTATATTTGAGTATTGTCTCTTCACTTTCCAGTCAAAAATGTAAGATTTAAAAATATTTTTACAAATAATTGCAGTAAAACATGCAAAATATAATGCACATTGGTTATTGAAATGTAAAGATAGTCCATGAGGGTATGGTTATATTATTAAAAACAATTATGGTAAAAATTTGGTATTTCTAACCATATAATGCTTTTTATTCCAAGTTCAATGACATTCTTCCTATTTTACCTTTGAAATGATTTTCATACCGATGAATAACCATTATATCAGTTTCTGGTAAAGTAAATAAGTGTAGGGCTTACACAAGGATCAACGTTTTTTAAGACTGTTTATGTACTTGTATATCCCCTGCCGTTCTAAGAGGAAGAGCAATGAATTGCGATTTTTCAGTCAAAACAATAAAATAAACATACTCTGTTTATTTTGTTAAACATTTAACAAATAAAATTGTGTTTAACCTTATATTTTTTCAAAACATCACTAAATATGAAAATATTGCAAATAAAGTTGATCCTTGTGTGAGCCCTATATTTATTTACTTTGCCAAAAATGAATATAATGGTAATTAAAATATTTTGAAAACATTAAATAGGTGAAATAGGAATATTATCATTGACAACCATGACTTTTGAATTAAGATGGTATTTTCAGGTCAGAAATATATAATTCTTCACAATTATTGTTTTTTATAAAAATGGCCACACGCAAATGAACTATCATACTTATCAATATCAAATTTGCCTACTATATTGTATACCCATTGCTATTATTTGAAAAAAATAATTTTTTATCAAACTCATCTTTTTGATGGTTGCACCTTGGTGCAAGCCGTTTAGCCCTTTCGTGTCACCTTTTTTACTGCAGACAAGTAAAAATGAATAGTTGATGGATCAATCTATAATGATAATGGGTCACTTCATAGTAAGCTACCACAACATAGGTTTTTGTGATTTTCTGGAGTTTTGGCACACACTAATGCATTTAATGGTAATTTACAAAGTTTACCTTTTGTGGTAGTAGTTCACAAAATTAATACCTTTAGTGGAAATCCATTGAATGGTAATTTATAAGGCAATGCCTTAAAGGGAATGCGAAGTTTTGTCCCTTAAACTTGATAATAAGTTAGAATAAAGATATATCTTTGAATCCAACTTAGTTTTATTGTTCTATCATTATCCTTTTAATTGTTATTGAGCCCCGGGTTTTGCATATGAACTGGACCACGGAGCTGCCATTTCAACCGTAAAGTGGTTCTTTACGACATTGTTATGACGTCATTGATGCCAGATTGATGCTTTGGCATTCCAAAAGTTTTGTGGCGCCATTTTTGAATCAAAAAATGAATGCCGAGTTGTTGCCATTCCAAAACCGAAGAAATCATTTCAAAGGAACTAAAAGAATACGTATATACCACCCATAATAAAGAACGATTTCAATAGAATATTAACGCCGGCATTTTCGGAATTGCTTTTTACCTATCTAGACATGGAATGCGGGTTAGATTTATTCTTTATTTACACTTGAAACAATCTGGGATTCGTTTTTATTAGGTCTAGCGCTAAATGCGAACAGAGAATGCTAATTCTATCAGGCGAATGCAAACTATTTGAATAAAACATAATAAAATTAATTCAACCAACCCATCTTGAATTTCCAAGAATGCAATGGTTTAAATTTGCAAGTCTCATTACAAAAGTACGTGTTCGTACTTTAATATTCATTGCATTTATGTTTATCTTTAACACAGGTATTCAAAGAAATTAAAATTTTAAAATTAAATTTTAAAACCGTATTCAATTACTATCATTGATTCTTAGCCTCACGTCACATTTTTACGGGGACCGTACGGTCTATCATTTCTGTGGTAAGCAGGATTTCTACGGTTGCCTAAGTATTTCTGCAGTCAGATAATTTAGCAGTCACATTTGCTAAGATAGCCGTACGGCGTATCTTGATTATGAGGAAAAACTACGATTCCCGTACAGCTGATAAATGATGACGCACGATCAGTGTAGGGCGGCCCTACGACGTGCATAGTTTTTGTTGAAGGCATCCACAAGGGGTTCTATGGTTCGGAAAGGTCAATTTTAACCTATGAAATCCAAGCGCAGCCGCAAGTCGACCGTGAACCCGACGTACGGCCGTCGTGAGACCTACGGTTTGGCTGCTGCTTGTTGATATCTATAGTGACCACAGGAAAGAAAAAGTTATAACTCCGACTCTACGCCTGATAAAAACTGGATATGTCGTGTACATAGACAACAAGGTGCAGTGACCTTAAGTCGACTGTAGTTTTCCTATGTTTGCCGCAGAAATTTACTGATTTCAGGGAAATACGATCGACGTGTGGTCGCATTGAACAAATGTGACTGAAGCTTTTAAACTTCCACTTATTTTCCGATATAGAAAAACAAAAGGTTGTATGCCATTAAATTGAAAATCATTATTTCGAAAATACTGTAGAACTGTACTTACCACGGATGTTATATAATTAAATTCGAGCTCGAAATCAGTAATTGTTTTTAGCAAAAAATAAATATATAATAAAATAAATATTAAACTATTGGCGTACTATCAATACGGCAATTGCCTTATCGTCGTTGAAATGAAATATCATACTACAATCGACCCCATCGTCTCCCCGCATCACTGAATGTTATGAGCCTTCTCTTGTCATGATCCAAGGTGAAATACCATTGAATTTTGAAAACCTTTTTTGTCATATCGAATGTCGCTACGGTGATATGATGATTGAAATTGGTCGTTTAACAACTGAGAAAAATTAAACATTACGTATTATTCTTTGAAAATATGACAGTGGCATGTCCTTGTAAAGCTATTGCCAATCTTAGTATTGAGGAGATTGACATTTACATACGTATCATTTAGACGACATCGATTTTTCGTTTTTTGTTTGCGTTTTTCATCAGAATTTAAATGGCTAAACACTTTAGGGAGTTACTGTTTCATTGGATTACTACTTTTTGTTTTATTTCTTTCATTCTCCAATATGCACCTATTCATATTTGAATAGAATACTACAGATTGAAGAAATCTATCACTTATGATTAGGTAAGAAAGCAATTGCGGCAGTATGTCTATTTGCCGACGTAAACCTTAAGGTTAATAATGATGTGCCGTAAATGCTCATCAGCGCATTAATGAACATTAGCATAGATTTTGATATTTTAAATGGTATGTCGTGTATTTACATAAATATGGTAAATGCAACTATTTGTTGGATGCGTTCAGCCGATGATATAACTTACTTATTTTCACCACAAATACGCCAACAAATTAGCCACATTAATCTTAGTTAAAATAAATCCCCATTGATGCACAGTAATGCATTTATATAATTATGTGTAAATGCCATTTTGTATATTTTAATGCATTTACCTCATTTATTGGTTAAATATACAAGAAAGCATTTACAGGATTTGAACAGATTTATCCTTTTTGACCCAATGTTATCATTATATAAAATAATTCTAGTGGATATTTTTCAAGTGGAATATAATGCGATGACTTCCGAATCGCGCAGCCGATATCTCATAAGTTTAGTGATTTTTCTACCTAGCCTATACTATATCACATTGGAGAAAATAAATACAAACATTTGAAAAAATACATTGCAACAATTCAATTGAAGAATATATTGAAACAACTTTTCAAAATATATGATATGATATGGACATGAACATGCGGCAACAATGTTAAGCGGACAGAAATAGTTATAAAATATCAGTGAAATGTGTTCTATTTCTGCGATCCGAGTATGACGTGATTATATAGCGACATTTTCCAGGCATCAATTTTAAGGCATCAATGACGTCATTGATACATAACAATGGCGGCATCCGCAGCGATCCAGATATGGGTACTTTGAACTTGAATTATATGTTAGTTCAAACACGATATGTCCCATGGGTGAGCTGAAGTGATAAATGATGGTTATAAGTAGCCAGCGTGTAAATTAGAACATGAAACTTCGCATTCCCTTTAAGTTAAAATAGAATAAAAATGATGCATTATTGTAAAAATCTAGTTTTCCTGAAATAAAGTTTGCACTGGGGATTTTTAGAAAATAGACATGACAAGGATATGAGCCAAAAATGTTCTTAAATAAAAAAGCTTTTGTTTAGATTGCTCTGTAGACCTGATTCTTCCTTTCTAAAAATGAATAAATAACTCTTGGGGGGGGTTTCACTTTTAAAGGGATCTCTTGTCTCCCTTACAAAACTAGTTTAACCTCTCTTGTCAGCAAAGGGAAGCAATATTTGATGAATTACAGAATGTCAAACAGATGCTTTCTTAGATCTTTTAATTGATTACAATATAATTTCCTGTAACTTAATACAATTAAGGTAAGTTAGTTAATGTAGGTAAGGCACAATATACAATTAAGGTTTAGTCAGTTAAGGTAAGTCCGGTATAATGAATCTGTGTACTAAATCTTCAACAAAGGGAACATTCGAGTATCGAGTCCAAATGTCCCCCCCCCCTTATAACCAATGTTTAAAATACTGTTTAACAAATGCTGCCCTTCGTGGATTCTCATTTTGAAGATTGGGTTGCTAAATAGACAACAAGTGCAATGATGAAAAAACGGACAATGATGAATAACATTGTCAATCATATTTAATGAACCTCAATATGTCATTCTACAAATTGTCACATTCAATAAATCAACGTTTCAAAAATTAAGTGCACAAGTTATTGAGGTTATCCTGACACGGATCTCTAGAAATCTGAATAATTTCAATATTCCTCTTCATAAAATATCAATAAGTAAATTCTTATCAAAATATTGTCGACTGGAGTAACAAATAACGAACAAGGCATTAACATAAAATAAAAATAAAAATTCTTCATGTTGAAATATGTTATCACAAATGTGTAATGAGGCATTAACATGCAAAATGTCACCACCTGCCATTTGTAACAAACAGACATTGTTTACCAACCATAAACCACCATCTGCTGAAATGTCACATTTAGGTGTCAATATGACATATCATTCTCTCCTCTCACCAAGTTACTATCTGCATATTGCTATACAAGTGTAACAAATTGTTACAGATCATGAATAATGATGGTTACAAAAGTGTGACAATTGTTACAGATACCAAATACAGAATGCCTACTTAAATTACAAAATAAAAAAAACAGTGGCTATGACAATAATTCATCACTTCTTGGTGTTGACACGATAATCTCACCGAGACATAAATAACAAATTGCATAAATTAGACATTTTACAACTTCACGTTGGGAAAATAAAAGAACTCAGTGATCGAGAATAGTTTTTTTGAATTGGTAATTATACTATTGATTTGATACGAGATCTCAGCTGTTAGACAAAAACTGACAAGAATTAATCGCAGGATTTCTAGCTTCGGCCGAGCGCACGATAATTATAATTGATTGTAAATAGCTGAAACAAGCTAGAAGCAAAACTGACATGATGGAAATGAGAATGTGAAGAAAATGTGAAGAACGGCAAAAGGATCATAGAAGTCAATTGCAGTTGACAGGTACCAGACTATAAATGTAATCGCACGTTTTACAGAAAATAAACTAAAAAGGAGGATATAATGGAGAAAACATTTTAGGAGTAATAACTGAAAATCTAATATTTAATCAATTGGTCAATTATTAGTATTTACTATTTGGATGCAATGTTATACACGCAAGTTAAATTGAAGCTTTTATCAAATCCATTTGTAAATCAAATTCATGGATTGAATCTGTTCATTGTTTTATTCATTTTGTTCATTAATTCACGAAAATAAACTTAAGTGGTGTTTATTTTCATTTGACACGGAGAGAATCAAGGGAATTGACACAGAGAGAATCAACGGAAAAACAAGCACTCAATCAGATTCACTTAGATAAAAAACTGGAATTATGGATGACGATTGACTAATGTTGAATAATTTGCCAGGGAATTCTTTCTCCTATAAAAGCATAAAAGGCTTGAGCTTAGCTTAGATATGATATTGGAAGCCTATGTTTCGGAGGATTTTCAGCACAGCAAGTAGTCGTTAATAATATAGAAAATGTACAATGCAATATCATCAATGAGGAACCTTGGGAAGTATAATTAATAATGGGAATTTATTGGAAATTAATTGAATCACCTTGGCCCATGTAAAACTGACACTGGCTGAAAGAAAATTTATTGAATTGTGCCAGGACGCTGATTTCAGGTAGAGCTGGAATTTCACGGCATAGATCTGCGTTATTAATTGTATACTGTGGGCTAAATAAGATTTCAACATTTGAACAGAATGGAGAAATAAGGATTATAAATCTGATATATGTGGTTATACACTATTGACACTGCTTAGATGCAAAGCTTGAAAAAAGTTAGAATAAAACATTTATTTTTGCGTTGAACTATTTGTTATCCATTATATTCCCAAGGCAAGATAAGATAAATGTGAATCGGGATAAACAAGAACAATTATGGATATAAATATGAGATTGAAGTAAAGCTAAAGTGAAAAGTTGTTATAAAATTCCCGAGGCTCTATAAGATTTATGCTTACGAGAAAAGGAAGTATTATTAATACTTTTGATTAATAGAAACGATATAATAGAATCAATCTACAATGATTACCGAATGGATCTGATATCGCCAAAGGTAATTATATCGTAAAACAAAAGAAAGCTGTTCTAATACAGAGGCAACGATTGATACAGGAAAGTAACACAAACTAATACATCTTAAGATTTGTAAACAAAGTATCTAAAAACATTATCTATAATGGATCAAGACGATCAACAATACTTAATAAATAACACAAATTGCTTCTGATCTGCCAGCATCATGATTGGTAACCCGGGTATTCAAGATCTACTATGTCGGATAGCGAACAACGTGAATGCATCTGCAACACAGGGACTAAATTCTAAAATGAACGATCCTCATCCAGGACCAGGACTACTTTTTGACCATATCGACTCCCAGGAAAATATCCAATGGGGCTTATGTCCGAATTTATCAGCATTAATCAAGGAGCATAATCCAGTGGATGAAAGACCATATCACAGAACTCAACTTGACGCATTCGTCTACATAATTATCGTACTCGTATTTTACGCATTTGCGATGATATTCCTCATGATCAAATATATACGACGCGAGCGCGACGCAAGTGACGCTAATTTCTATTATGTTCAATTTGCAGAAGACAATGTCTCACATAAAGATGTCCAAATACAAGAAAGTATGGAAACATTTGAACTACAAAATCCCGATGAAAGAACTACTTTAATTCATGAACCAAGCTTAGAAATAAGAATTGACAGAGATGAGTCTATTATATTAGATGATGAATGTCCAGTATGACACATTTATGTGTCTGGACATAATGGATTTGCTTTATGTGTCAAAATGTGGCTTTCAGTGAAACATGAGGGGTAATGATATAAATATTTCTTATCTAAAACACTGTCATTAAATGATAAAAATGATAAAAACTTGTTCATCATTAGTTATATGTCAGGCAGCATTTTCAAGGTAATGACATATCCATAAATGGAATATCAGCCATTGTGCTTACAAGCCCTTACATGTTCTGTACATACAATAATCATTTTTTCCTTTATACACTTTATGAGAGGCCGTTATTTGCAATATGATTGTGTAGTGAGGGTCACACATCGTCAGTTCCCACACTCAAACACTACATTCTAAGCAAGACTAGAACAAACATCAAAGGAAATCTCTCATATTATTTGTACATAAAGGCAATAAAACAAACTCTAAATCATATTTTTTTGACATGTTCCCTTGTCTCAAAATATTTTTCTGAAATTTTTTTTTTTTTTTTTTTTTTTTTTTTTTTTTATTAAAATTTTTATTCCAAAAAATATAACATATGAACATATAATACATTAAAAATATATATACAATACAAGTACAGAAAAACACTTAACTTCTTATAAAGTATTACAAAAACTTACTTCTTATAAAATATTACAAATTCTTTTTAACATATCAAAATCTATATTGAATTTATTTAGTAGAAATACACTGTTGTAGGATAAAAGGTCTGATAAAACTTGCTGTCTAAAATTAATTTGTCTCAAGACATCTGGCTTTTCATTAAGGTTTGTCCATTTTTTATATATTGAATTTGCAATAATACTTAAAATAATATTTCTGTTTCTAGTTTTTCTGTCTATTATGTTAAAACCAACAACAATGTGTTTCCATTGAACATTAAAATTCAAAATATCTCCAACATCTTCCCAAATATTTCTAACCTTCTGGCAATCAAAAATAAGATGTTTCGCAGTGTGATTTTCATTACAAAAAATGCAGGTTGAACTTATATTTCTGTTCCATTTACTAATCATGTATCCACAGTATAAACAATTATGAAGAATTTTAAAATTAAAATCAGAAATTTTTTTACATGGCATTTCTTTTATTTTTTGCCTGTATATGATTTTGAAATAATTATTTGTATTTTCAAAATTGAACATTGTACTCCAAACATTTTCTAAATTTGATCTCTCGAATTGTTTATTTCTTAATATATTGTAGAAAAACTTTGACTTTTTTCCTTCTAATTTTTCATATTTTCCATTTACTATAAAATCACATTTATAAAATATGTTAGTGAATTGAGCTCTATTTGTCTGTATATTTTTCATTGCCATTTTGATAGTACTTCTAATTATCATATATTCTTTAATCCAATTTCTTTTGTCATTCAACTTGTCAAAAACATACTTTTGAAATGTTTTTGAGATGTTCTCTCATCTCTATTTTTTCTGAAATATGCTTTTTGAGATGTTCTCTCATCTCTATTTTTCTGAAATATGCTTTTTGAGATGTTCTCTCATCTCTATTTTTCTGAAATATGCTTTTTGAGATGTTCTCTCATCTCTATTTTTTCTGAAATATACTTTTTGAGATGCTCCCCTGTTTGTAATTACATCTGAAGAAATGTCCAATCATTAAAGGCCCTCTCTAATATTTGCCAATATAGGTGATTATCCAAACATCGATATGTATTCATTAATTTGACAATTGCCTCTGGACTCTGGAAATTATATCAATACAGTAAGCTACTAGTCAGTCCAGATTCTAGTCAAATCAAATGTTTTAAAAAATGGAAACACGAATATGACAAAAATAATTTGTTTTTTGATATGAAATAATGATGTTTAGAAAAAATAACTTTAAATGACAACTTTTTTATTTTATTTTATTCATGTAATATAATTATTGTCAAGTGTTACATTTATATACTAGATACCCATACCATACCACAACTGTTTCTGAAAATAATATTCTGGTTAGAGGTATAAATGGTTAAAAGGTGTCTATAGATCATCCTTAAGATCTGGCCTTGCTGAGCTTAAAAGAACAGAAACGCAATAAAACCTGTATAAAGTGAACACCTAGAGCCAGAAAAAAGTGTTCACTGTAGGTAGGTGTTCACAGCAGAGGCAATGTGTACAGGAATCAATGTAAAATGTGTCACTAGAGGAGGTGTTCACTAAGACAGGTTGTACTGTACCTTTTAACCAAGGATGTCTATAGATAGTTTGATCTCATGAGAAAGCTGTGTAATAAAAACACTAACTTACCCTGAGGCAGGCAGTAATCACTGCCCTCTCTCTGAACAGGACAAACAATTATATTGTTTTAATAATGACACAAATTCAAAGGTAGCTGTCACAGTGTTCCATGGGATTCTGAATAAGAAATAAATGCCAACTTCTTATGAAGAGATAAAGTGAATTTGCCATAAAATAAGCCTTCAGCAGACAGTTAAATTCATGAATGATAGTTTAGAATTAAATTTCTATTGACTGATTCTGAGTCAAATTATTAACAAGGGTAGTACTTATATACAATAGACATATTATTAGTATTAAATAACAATTTTTGATATGTACTGTATCTGGAACAAACAATATCTAGAGTAGAATTTTCCACATGAGCAACCATAATTCCAGGCCTGATTAATGGATCAATTACTAGCATATGTAATGATCAATGGAAAATTTGGTGCAGTTAAACCTGTAAATGTGAATACAAAAAAGAATTGTGGACTAAATGTACCAAAAGAAAATTACGTGCAGTTAAACGAATATATGTGAACAACAGAAAAAGTGAATATCCCATTGCAATACTTTGAAGTTATTTCAGAGTAACTGATTTTTTCAAAGACTGCGTAAATGTTCAACATCACAATTTAAGAGACAATTTTAGTTAAAGGAATAAGCCATAAATAACCATACACATACTTTTCATGCTTAGCAAAACATAGAAAAATGTTTTGATATGGTCAATATTAATCACAAAAAAATGCAGTGCTCGATTATAGCTACCATATAAGGAGAGAAGTGGTCTGGCAATGAACCATATAAGGAGAGAAGTGCTCTGGCAATGAGTGTCCCTTTAAGGACAGATTTGGTACTTTTTACATTCAGATTTTTGGAAGATTCTGACTGATATTGAAAAAAACGTAACATGAATAACATTAAGACTTCCCTATAAGTATATTTCGATGAACCCAATATATCCAACTGACCAATTAAAAAAGATGGCCTCTGGTTTATTTACTACAAGTGACATCTATTGATTTGTTGATTTTATGACCAATATTTCATCCTGGAGGGTAAAAAATCATTAAGGTTGACTATATTCTACATTGAAAAATATTCAATTTAATGGATTATGTCCCTATAAATAAAAGAACCAATTGGTACATGGATTTATTACTTGTCTAAATGATCACACAGTGGCATACACTACTTGTTTATTTTAATTTAGGAATGCATTCATTACGGTGTGTAGACACCCCTAAGTTTGACATCCTAGACAGCTACTACTGCAAACTAGTATTTGAGTTATTAAAGATTACATTTTTTACGAAAAATGGCGGCCATTTTGAATTCAGTGGCCATATTGAAAATTCCTTCTCGAGCAGAGGTCCTACACCCATAAGGCATAAGTCTATAAAATTTGAATCAAATCCGTGAAACAGTATTTGAGTTATCGCCCGGGCAAACAGACGGACGGACGGACAGACGGATGAACGAACGAACGGTCGGACGGACGGACGGACGGACGGCTTTCCTATATCCCTCACGAACTTCGTTCGGTGGGATAATTAGTATATGGGTTTACTTGTCTAAACAACAATGACATACACCTAGTTTATTTTGATTTAAGAATGCATCCATGGAGGTATCATGTAGCATCAATACAGTCCTATTTATTGGAACATGTCGTATATCATCAATACACACAGTGACATTTACATTCGACAGGTTTCGCTGTTATGGAATAGTTATGAAAGAGCATGGTTCCCCCATTTCAATTTATATTTCCATTTATTCTTACTATCTCTTATACTGCTTGTTATTTAGTAGACATAACTCAACATGCCATAATAAATCCACTGACATAGTAGACAGCTTAAAATAGAGCCACAAAAATCCACTTCGATAGTAGGCAGCCTAGAACAGAGCCACAGTATGAGGATCCTATAACAAAATGTCACCTCCTAAAAAACTACAACATAGCTAAAACAATAGAGATGTACGAAATATAGTAACACACAAACATGTATTATTGACTCATTTCACTTTTGAGTATTTATTTGAGTATTTTCTTTATTATGTCACCACTATATTGGTATAGTATCCAACTTGTTTGTGCAATGAGGTTGGGCATTCAGCAGTTGATGTTCGGCAGGGGATGGTTTTCATTTTTCATTTTTCATTCAATTTGTGTAAAATAAACATCTGTTAAAAAACGTACACTTCGCAAGCAGAACACTTTTTGTGGTACTGAACCAAAGGAATTCTTAACACTTTATTGTATAGGCCTACTGTATTGTAATTCATATTAAAACTGGTCCTCCATCTTCAACTATTTAAAAGAACACAACCACAATATTTTGCATTGGCTCTTATGTGAATAAAAACAACGTCATCTTTTATCAATCGAGGAGTTTTTCTATTTAGCAGGACAAATAATATGCAGGCCTGATATCTTTATTATCAACTGCATCTTCTTAATAATCCTAAACCTAATTTTGGGTGCCATCTATCAAAATCTTTATCTTATCATGAAGATATCTTGAGAATTTAAATTAAATCAATTTAACTTGTTTCACAAATATATTTGTTGCCATGGTGCTAGTTGCATAACAGTGTTGATTTGGTTTCTTAATTTTTTTTCAATATTGCATTAATCGGATAGGAGATGGATGATGAGAGGTAGTGGAGGATTCGAAGCTAGTGACAGAAATATTGAATATGGTTTATTCTGGCTCTATCACTACTATATGTACATGCCCCAATGGTACTGTGAGGTTGAGATGTACTACTGGTATTCTTATATGGCTCTAGTGTCAATGCTACAATTGTACTGTGAATAATGGTATATGATGAGTCATGAATACTATCCATGTTGCTAAGTAAAGTAAAGTAAAGATACAAATGCTCTCATTTTAAGAGATTTACATCTTATGAGATGAAATTGCTCCAGAGTGTAGAATGGCATTATAGCAATATATCCTGCAACGGTCATGACTTTTAGTTTTAAAATGAAAAAGTTATGGTCGTTATGGTAACGGGAGTCGAGGGTATGTGGAGCAACGTCACAAATGTGTTTTACAAATCTCTTTCCTGCTCATAGCATCTTGGCATTCTACCATCTATTCCTATATTACATCAAAATATGTACTACAACAGCATAAGGATTAGTACCGTAACATTATTTGATCTCTTCATATAACTACTATCATTGAATATTCAATATTTTCCCCATTATCTAAACATTTTTGGTGCATCTTGACCGCTGATTCAAAGACTTGACAAAATCATTGCTGTCCCTCTCTCAAATTGTGTATAGCATTGACTTTCAGCTGAGACTCATTTTGTATGTTGAACTTCTTACAAATATTGCTTTCAGATGGTCATTAGGTGGAAGTCAAAAAGGCTCTATCAGGTGAAGATGGGGCATTGTATAGAAAGGTTTATGTCAAGACAATCCATTGTAAGAATTGTTTTCTTCGCTTTGAAAATGGGTGTATTATGGAGATGCAATATTGACTTTCCAACTAATCCAGAGGCTGTTTTTTCTAAACACTTGTATGATATTTCTTTGATTATACTGGTTAGTGACATAAAATAGTTCTGATATGTAACAATGACATCATTATATAAAAGAAAAAACTACAGCAGTAATAATACAAACAACAAACAAAAATTAGCAAAACATTGAAAGAAAATACCACAATAAAAACTGTTTCAGTACTGTATTTTAGCAATTTTTGACATTTTAGCGATGTTCTGGAACTGCTCCACTTACCCCTCACAGCTGTAACCATAACCACCATAACTTGAACACGTTAAGACTATATGTGATGAAAGTTGGTAGATATATTGTGGTAATCTTCCTCTACAATCTGTAGCAGTTTCATTTCAAAAGACCCAAATCTCTTAAAATAAGAGCATTTGTATCTTTACTTTCCGGACACCCTATAGTAATGTAAATGCAAAACATCACATGGGGAACCATTAAAAATGTGAAAACTTAACCATTTTTCTCATTGACAGAAAATACAATTGAGTTAAAAATCAGAAACTATTCATAACTTAAAATACAAGAATTTTCAGTTTATCAGTTACTTCACTAGTCCCAGCAGACATCTTGATTTATCAAACTATTTCATATGACTAAAGGAATGGCAGAACAATATGCTCGGTCAACATCAACAAGAAACAAAAGCATTAACTCACCGCATCTTTAGTTTTCCTGACTACATCTAGGTAAGCCATTCCAGGTTTCACCATAAGCATGTCAGCGCCTTCTGCCACGTCTCGATCCTGAAACGTATATTCTGGGTATAAGTTGCACCAGACCAGGTTTGTATTCAAAAAGATTCAAAAGATTCAAAAAGGCATTAGCATGCAAAATGCCACCACCTGCCATTTGTTACAGATGCCAAACTCCAAACCCTGACTACCAAACGCCAAACACTGTCCAGAAAAAATGTTGGAGACTAAAACAATATGTCCCTACTTGGTGATTGACACAAATGTGATATATAATTAGACTTGTTTAATTAGGAAACATGTTTGACCTAATTTTTAACATCTAATAATTATTTACCACTGCTCTCATTGCGAGGCCCATGGATCCTGTAGGGAGCTGGTAACATTTACGATCACCAAAAGATGGAGCACTT
This sequence comes from Owenia fusiformis, assembly GCA_903813345.2. Taxonomy (NCBI): domain Eukaryota; kingdom Metazoa; phylum Annelida; class Polychaeta; order Sabellida; family Oweniidae; genus Owenia; species Owenia fusiformis. The sequence goes on from CAIIXF020000003.1 coordinate 17,550,669, forward strand.
TTTGCAGCATCCCTGCAAATATATAGATGTAAGTACATGTACTTCATAAATTTTGCTGTATTAAATAGCAATGGTACAGTACACAGTTCCTACAGTGGGTGTGTTATCCTTACTCGGTTTGTTTATCTCGTGGTAAGGACCCTATAAAATCAAAAAGGCTGGAGGGATTGGACTGAAAGTTTGAAAATCACTTCAAATAAACCCTAAAATTCAAATGAACATATAACAGCGCAGATACTCAGTCAGCCATGACCCTAGTGTTATGCAGTAATATGACATCACTTCCTGGGTCACATCCGAATAGCCTGACAACGGTAAAGTCAGATACCATTGTCACAAATGGCGAACATAACCGTCGCTTCAACTCTTCAATCGCTTGGTCCTCGTTTCATGGAACTTTATCGTCACTAATTTTGTGCATGTATTAAGCTCTTGTGATGATGTATCATATGAAATCCCAATTTCGATCAAATTGGGTCGTAAATTGGCACAATATAGCGTCTTCGATGTCGTCAATGACAACAGAATCTGAATTTTAAATAATTTACCATATGCCGTTGTCTTTGTAAATTATCCCAAATACAGATTCCGTTGCGACGGTTATGCCCGCCATTTGTGACAACGGTATCTGACTTTCCGTTGTCAGGCTATTCCGGTGTGTGAGTGAAATCTTAAAAGATAGCAATTTACTGGAAATGAGCGCTACATTTTAAACCTTGTGTGGCAGAGTCCCTTCAAAATAGATCAGCAACTTAAGAGTAAAGGGTACACTAAGTACAGGGTGAGCCAAAAAGGGTCACCCCAAACAAATGTTAATAACTCAGTCATTCAGCATGGGCTTAAAATCATATTCGATACAATTAAACCTTGTTCACTGTTCTTTCATTCTATTTCATTCTTAGCTTCTTCGGTCTATTCCAATAGTAATAGCCTATCTGAGGCAAACTTGAATGCATCTGTGAAGTGTTCTGCCTACATGTTCACAGATCTTTTGAAATGACTCTCATCTTCTTTCTAATCTCTTGTTTCATCTCTCTGGCACTTCTGGCTTGTTAGTGTAGACATTATCCTTGAAATAACCACAAAGATAAAAGTCTGGGGGTTCATATCAGGTGAGTTGGGCATATTTTGGCATTTTGAGCACATTTAGAATAGATAAATGAATAGCAGAATAAAAAACATTGAACAAGGTTCAGTTGTGCCAAATATGAAATAAAACCCATGCTGGATTCATTTGTTTGGGTTACCTTTTCATGGCTCATTCTGTCTAACAGAATTGTTTCACTTGATAAGTAGTTACATTTGTTTCCAACTCCAATTGAAACCATAACATCTACTTTTTAATATTTTCATAATTATATTTTTGATATATCCAAATTTTACATCATAAGATATCTAAGTCTTCCAGCTCTCCTAGCTCCATCAGTTCCTTTCTATAATGATACAATTAAACTTGTAAAGTGGAACACCTCTAGAAGTGGAACACTTTCAGAGTCCCAAAATGGCTGACCAACTGACTTAATGTTAAATAAACTCTATGAGTGGAACACCTCTAGAAGTTGAACACCTCTGCAAGTGGAACACTTTTCAGAGTCCCAAGATCATGACTTAATGTTAAATGTACCTCTATAACTGGAACACCTCCCAAGTGGAACACTTTTTAGACGTATCAAAGCTGTTCCACTTATACAGGTTTTACTGTATTGCTAGTTTGAAACACAGGGAGTAAGTTACCCCAACCCCTTTTATATTCCCTATTTAAAAACATTTTAATATATAGAATATACTAGAGGGGGTGACTTACTCCCCATGGTTTGAAATCAGAAAGATGTTGAATACAATCAAACAATTATGGTAATAGCATTTGATCTATCATATATTATATCATATTTTATAACATACCTATGATGATGTATAGTGCAAAGTGTACACTAGACAGCGGGCCAATATAAGTTTTGAAAAGCCCGCGCACTTTCTGATTGGTCAAGGCGCTGACGTCATAACCAATCAATCGAATATAAAACTGCGCGAGCAATTTTTCTAAACTCATTTCAATCATTTTCAAACCATTTGTTTGTCAATTCTATAAGAAAACGGTACTCTCTGACCAGTCTACATCATCATAGGTATGTTATAAATCGTTTATGTCACTATCGTGGCACATATGCCCTCGGTTCTCAGAGATCAATGTCCCTCCCAAGGTCGGGCCATATATCACTGAGACCTCGGTCATATATGCCACGATAGTGACATAACCTCTAAATATAATATTATACGATTATATTACATGCCATTATATTTTGTTATATTATATTATATTATATCATTATTTGAACACAATCAAATGTCATTTTAATCTGTAACCTAAATCAACTCCTGACATCTATTGTGGTTGGCACATGGTTCTGGCTTCCAAGCTGGCCAATGGATGTCAGGTTATTCAAGTTCCTGTGATTTTAATATTCAAACAAGTCGTTAAAATAGTAAACATATTCAAGAATTATTCAAACATGTTAAATAGATGGCATGCGTGTTTGTCTTTGATTGCACAGTAACTCAAGTGCTATAAATACTGACTGTGTATTTAGCAACGGCCACTAGACAGAGGTAGCAGATAACATTCCCACAGCATAATTACGTGCAGGCTCATTCATAACTAATCTATCAAAATGAGGGAAATCGTCCACTTACAAGCTGGCCAGTGTGGAAACCAAATCGGAGCTAAAGTGAGTATATTTCATTTCATTGTAAATAATAGAGAAAAACAGAGGAATAGACTTAAAAGATGAGGAATAGAAATGTTCAAACCGGCTTCATGAATAATGAGTCATTTCATGCCACGTCTTTTCTTAACATAAAATTCACTTATTACCATCATGCAAACCTTTTTTGACAACATATACTTAAAGGTGATATTAAAGAGTTCAACCTTGGTAATTTTAGTACATACTAATGTGAGTTATAGGGCGAAATACAAGGTGAATATTGATGATCAGGCCATGTAAAAGTTCTGCATAAATTATGCTAAGGAGATACCCTTTTGTCAGGCTGAACTTTAGGCGGGTAAAGAAATATAGGTCAACAGTCTAATAGCTTGTGCTATCTACTAAAATAGCCTGGAATACAAATTAGGGGCTCAGTGTTCAAGGCTTTTTGGGTTTGTTATCAGGTTTTTAAAAATACTTGTGACTGATTGCTTGTTGCCAGGGACGATGACAGTACAATCAATAAACAGCAATAACACATTCTGAGTCATTCCTATCATAATTCAACATAATGACCTCATCCTTTAAGAAATCTTCATGAATATCTCAGGCAGATGTGTAGCTTGAAAATGGAGTCAGTTAATATTGAGTTGTTGCATAATATTGAGATACTGGATCAGTCACATTTATGCAGTTATATCCAGCAACTGTCTGGAATAATGATAGAATAATAATGAGCTGTCTGATTATATTGAACTTCAGATGGAAAGACTCAAGGGAAATGATGATATAAGATGGTAGACACATTGTGGATTAAAATAACTAGACTGTCGAAACAACCCCCCCCCCCCCCTTCCACTTTTATTGTCATTTTGCATTGTTGTGTCTCTTGTCTCCCCCCCCCTTCTGTTTCACTTTAACTTCATCTCTCTGTTATGCAAATTAATATAAGAAGTGCCTGGATGTAATAATAATGAAGTCTCTAACATCCTATTGTTTTACACATATATTAGACATAATGAGAGAGATGAGTACCTAGATGAGAAGCTAATCTTGGACCGTTATTCAGTTTTAAAGAAGATACACCTCAATTATTTCATTTATCCTTGATTTTCTAAGAGGTTTATCCCATTGGTTTTACATTTAGTATGGTATTTGGTCACTCTTTGGACATCATACATATTGGTTGGCATGGGAATATATTGAAATATGACAGATTGGTATGGGAACATACCAATATCTGAGGGTTCATATTGCCAAATGCTCAGTTGCTAACACAAATTTCTTGTCTATTTTCAGTTTTGGGAAGTCATCTCAGATGAGCATGGTATCGACCCAACAGGAACTTATCATGGCGACTCCGATCTCCAGTTAGAGAGAATCAATGTATACTACAATGAAGCCACAGGTATAAAACACATCCTTTCCAAATAAAGTTCAATGACATTTACAAAAATGCATAATTATCTTGGAGTAAGATATGGTTACCTGCAATAATATTTGATGTAATATCAACAAGGTTACAATGTCATTCAAATAAATATATTTCAAAATACAAAGGTGAAATTTAGGATGAATTAGTTATAATTTAACTTAGTATACAGTATTTAAACATTATTTTCATAAAGTAAAATATAATGATTCAATAGAAATTATAAAACCCATTATTTAATTGTAAAAAAACATAAATAAAATTCAAGACATAAGTGTGCTTGATCATGAATATGATAAAGAATTAGGTCTCTGACAATTCTAAAAATTCAAAATCTAAATCCTTTGTAAATATTACTCCATTCAAATACCTAGCAACCGGGTGACAGTTATTTATAACAAATTATTTTGTTGATATATCAACAACACAATAGGCATTAAACAATTGTTATTTGCATATCCTTTTACTTTTGTTTAATTTTAACAAAGTACTTTTAAGGGTACTTTTTCTGTTGCGGATTCTTAGTAATTCAAAGTGAATTTGAAATCATGTTCGGCAAAAGCTGAATATACTACCTACATAAATAATGTAAAATTATTTCAGCCAAATTATCAACCAGCAATTCTGTTTGATTTCAAGGATTTTGTTTAAAGATTTGTAACTTTGGATGACATAAATGAAATATCTGTGCATGTAATGTATAATACCATGTTAACAATAACTTACTAGATTTCAAAATCAATTGAGATTCTTAAATTTCTGAAGTCAATAGAACATGTAAATGAGGCCATATTGTAAACTGTATATCAAATGACCCCATCAAACAAAAACAGCCCAACAAGCAAACCAAAACAAACAACCCAACAAACAAACAAGCAAAGCCATCCTAACGTGTCTGGCAATAAGTGAAGTGATACCATTTTCAATACAATAGTTTTAGTTCAATTTTGCTTCTTTAAAAGAGAGGTTCATCTACCTAATGTACACTATGTAGCTGAATACCAAACCACACAATTCTGCTACCATATTCCAATGAGTATACATTTAATTAGATGAATACCAGTTATAACCTGGTTAATTTGGCTTAGTATAATCCCTAGAACTAAAGGTATTGATCGATCTTTCATGAGTCACACAGCACTGGCTGGTACACTAGACTAACAAAATTAAGAAGTACATGTCTATAACATGCTATGGCTAGACATGTTGAGTATCCGAGTAATATTAAAAAAAGGCATAGCTCTCAGAAGAATATATTCATGCTGAGGTATAAACAACATTTTGATTTGATTTTGTTCAATTTTTTCTGCATTGATGTTTAATTGAGGGTATATGTTGAAAATAAAATCTGAACACTGTGCTTATTATTCTCACTCAAAAACACACAGTATGGATTTTTAAAGGGCTTTCTTTTATAACTTATCCTTCCTTTAAACTCAAATTATTTAGAAAATCCATTCATGTCAATGAATAAACAGCTTCAAAATGTACATGTTTTTCACAAACATTAAATGCACAAAATCTTTACATCCCCTCATGACTGGTATCATTTAGGACCTTAAAAAGATGAAAAAATTATTGAACCGCTGAAGTAGCACATCAATCATAATTAATAGAATGCCACCGGGACATTATCAGAAGTTCTGCATTGATGTGAGGTCATGCCCCGAGTCATAACAGTGAACTCCCCATTGTATACACTGGTCAGGTTCCAAGGATAACCATAGAGAGAAATATGCTGGTCTTGTGTCATGGAAAAATGAATGAAAAAGAAAGGAATTAACAAGGAAAATAGGAAACAAACATGTGGTTGAAACTCGAAATATTGTTGAAATGCAAGAAAATGAGATAGTTCATTCAAATTTTAGAGAGAACTCACGCGGAATTAACGTGACAAGAAAGTTTTGTATCCTTTTCAACATGTTTCAAATGACTGTTCAAAGGGTTTCTTTTCATGTTTTGATGAGACTTATCTTTCTAATGCATGTTTATGTGCAATGTGTTTTGAGATCATACGATAGGGACATTCTTAATTGAAACACTAATGCGACTCATTTTTCATGATAAGTGAAATGTCAGGGATAATATCATATGCTTTTTAAAACATGAATCCCAATTACATGCAACACTAGCGCCAGTCTCATAACAGACAACCACCACATCATTATGGTAAATGCTTTCTCTATCCATGGCCCAACTCCAACACAAGATCTGTTCAGAGTGTTGGGATGCAGCTACATGTATTAGTGCCCTTTAAATTTTCCCATATGTAATTTAATGAGCTTTTCTTGAATGTTTTAGGAGGCAAATATGTACCACGTGCAGTCCTCGTCGATCTTGAGCCCGGAACTATGGATTCCGTCCGCTCTGGTCCATTCGGACAGATCTTCAGACCTGACAACTTTGTCTTTGGACAGAGTGGAGCTGGTAACAACTGGGCCAAGGGTCACTACACAGAGGGCGCTGAGTTGGTAGACTCCGTTCTTGATGTTGTCCGCAAGGAGGCTGAGAGCTGTGATTGTCTCCAGGGATTCCAGCTGACTCACTCACTAGGTGGCGGCACTGGATCTGGAATGGGAACACTCCTCATCTCAAAGATCCGTGAGGAATACCCAGACAGAATCATGAACACATTCTCAGTCGTACCATCCCCAAAGGTGAGTTTCTTCAAATAACTTGTCATTCAATAAATCTTAAATGAAATTTTATATTCTGGTTTTCTTCTCATAAGTTTCGACATTCCTACAAAGTCAAATTATTTTGCATATTTTAAAACTAATTTCTTCTCTTCCAGGTATCCGACACTGTAGTCGAGCCATACAATGCCACACTTTCCGTACATCAGCTGGTTGAGAACACAGATGAGACCTACTGTATTGACAATGAAGCACTTTATGATATCTGCTTCCGTACTCTCAAACTCACTACCCCCACATACGGAGACTTGAACCATCTCGTCTCTGCCACCATGTCTGGTGTCACCACTTGCCTACGATTCCCTGGTCAGTTGAATGCTGATCTCCGTAAATTGGCTGTCAACATGGTACCATTCCCCCGTCTGCATTTCTTCATGCCTGGGTTCGCACCACTCACATCTCGTGGCAGTCAGCAATACCGTGCCCTTACTGTCCCAGAGTTGACCCAACAGATGTTCGATGCCAAGAATATGATGGCTGCCTGTGACCCACGTCACGGACGTTACCTTACCGTTGCTGCCATGTTCCGTGGACGTATGTCCATGAAGGAGGTTGACGAGCAGATGTTGAATGTGCAGAACAAGAACAGCAGCTACTTCGTTGAATGGATCCCCAACAACGTGAAGACAGCCGTCTGTGACATTCCTCCACGTGGTCTCAAGATGTCCGCCACATTCATTGGCAACAGCACCGCCATCCAGGAGCTCTTCAAGCGTATCTCCGAGCAGTTCACTGCTATGTTCAGGCGTAAGGCTTTCTTGCATTGGTACACTGGTGAGGGTATGGACGAGATGGAGTTCACTGAGGCCGAGTCCAACATGAACGACTTGGTGTCTGAATACCAACAGTACCAGGATGCCACCGCTGAGGAGGAAGGTGAATTTGATGAGGAAGAAGAAGAGGAAGAAGCCTAAACACCTCACCACCACCAAACTTACAACCCCAACAATGAACAAACTAACTATTATAGACAATTCACAGGATTACATGTAGAAAACTCTATGTGATAACACTGAGATAACACAACATAGATCTATAATAGCGTAGATATCACCTGGACTATGAATACACGGACAGTGATTTACAGAATTTCTTGAAAATTCTCACTCATTTTTTTAAATTATAGCTATCTTTTTTATTTTTTTACATTAGATTTGGCATCACATTTACTTTGCAATATTGATTTATAAATGTTCAGAATTTATTTCGATGAAAGAAAATCTGCATACGCTGAACTTTTGTAACAGTTTTGCCACTGTATAGTTGATGCATGTACATGTAATGTTGAGTGTCAATGCTTGGCAGAAAATGGGGATATAATACAAATGTGAACCTTACTAGATATTGTTATGTCTAGTGAAGCCTTCTGAACTATAGATTTACTCAGTTTATTTCCTGCTTTTCGGTTGCTTGATTAGTCTCACTTTCAAGATGGTTGCCCAGCAACATGGCAGCCATCTTGAATCTGTTATTTTTGCTTCTTTTCTGACTGTTGTAACACATTATACCTTTTATCTTGCTCAAAAAGCAAGATGCTGGTTCTCAGTTCTTCCTATGTACCATGCAAGAAACCCTTACGAAACTGACATCTATATACAGTGTGTCCCAAAAAAAAGGAAACCGGCAATAGATTGCTTATTTCTAAAATATGAATAATAAAAAGAAATTTTCACAGCTACCGTCTGATAGGTTATGATGTCCTTTATCTTATGATACCAAAGTTGTCTATTTTTCTTCATGGATGACTGAGTTCTAAGAGATTTAAGTGACCATATCAGAAATTGGTTTGTGCCACTTTTTCTGTCATGAATAGCTGAACAATGAGGGATTAAAATGGCTATGCAAGACCATGTCCCATTCGAAATACATATTTCTGAACAAGCATTCAACATAGCAAGTTCATGCAGCTGACCCAAACTCAAAGAGTATTCGTAGTAAGTGAGTGGCTCAGAAGTGGGAGCCTTCAGAAGAGTGATTGCCTTGAACCACGAGATTGAGTGGCCACCGAGATCCCCAGACCTGACACCCTGCGACTTCTTCATTAGGGGTTATCTCAAGGGTAAAGTCTTCACAACACCACCAAGAGACGTTGATGATCTAAGGGCCAGGATTGTCTCAGCAGTGGATGATCTAAGGGGACAGAGAGACATCATCAGGGATGCAGTACGTGCGATGAGATCAAGGGAAGACATTTGCATTGAAAGGAATGGGGGTCATGTTGAAGGACACTGGGGTTAAAACAACTTTGAATGGACATTGGGATTTAAAAGGGGTGTTAAATATGATATGTGTAATTTCAATTGGAATAAATTAGTAAAAGAGTGATATCCTGATGTTTGTTGTTACTTAGCACTTTGTTATGATGGTGAAATTGACTTGGCTGAAAGTGGTACAAACTCATTTCTGACATGGTCACTAGAATCCCTTATAACTCAGTCATCCGTGAAGAAAAATAGACAACTTTGGTATCATAAGAAAGAGGACATCATAATCTATCAGATGGTAGCTAAGAAATTTTCCTATCATTATTCATATTTGAGAAATAAGCAATCGATTGCTGGTTTCCTTTTTTTTGGGACACCCTGTATAAAGCCTATATGTAGGATATATGTCTTTGTAAATAAGGAAACTTGGACATAATGGTGCACTGTGTTGGAGACACCTTGATCTGAGCTTATGTGCACTGGTGGTGATGGAAACAGTTCAAAAGGAGCATAAATTAGACTATATACAAATAGTACATGTTAAATCTCAAAAGCAGGAAATAAATGTATCTTCATCAATAAAAGAATCTCAACCATTCCGATGTCTGTGTCTTTTATCCAATAAGAAATGGGTGTTAACTTAAAAATTACCAATAAGGAGCAATCGTGACCAAATTATTTATTCCATAATTGCTTTAACAGTTTAACAAATAATATTATAAGTTATTGAATGATTTGAAGTGCAATACAGGATATATTCTGTTCGAGAAATTCCGTATTGGAACGAGACGAAGTCGAGTGCCAATACAGAATATCGAGACAGAATATATCCTGTATTGCACTTCAAATCATTCAATAACGTTTTTATCGTGTTATCCTCTGTATTGCTACTGAGATTGTCTCCTCTGTACCAATATTTTCTGTATTGCGACGGAGATGATCAACGCGGACAATCTCAGTAGCAATACAGATTGGTACAGCACAAGAACTGACCAATCAGAGGGCTTCATTTTACAGATCATACGATAAATCAGCTTATGGGTAATTAGTTCATGGTATAAGAACAGAGCAAGTATGTGCCTACAGTTTGAATGAATTTAGAAACATTATTTAATCAAATATTTAAATCACACATTATTTCAATATACTTAAATATGTAGACTCCCACTGACTATACTAAATTGAATCCTTATTCCTAAGCATCCAATTTGTGATCACAATGTTCATTTTGGAGTTGGTGGCTCCAAAGGTATTTGTCAAAAACAAGTCCAATTGTAACCCTTTAAAGCTATCAGGTATATGGCAAATATTCCACTCCTCCTTTATAATGTATGAGAACTCCCTCAATGGCATGTACAGTTAGGGACGGAACGGGATGGTATTTACCCCCTCCCCCACTGTTTATCAAATACCTTATTTTCTTTATTTCTATGAACTCTTCAACAGCCTATCAGTATTAAGGAAACAGAATTTAGAGGGCAATTTTTAGCAAAGGGTATCCCTGTATACATGTAATATTAAAATTAGGTATTAACAGGGCATAGTATCACGATAAGTTAATAATAATGGTTACAAATATGTTACAAATTGTTACAGTAATCAACTTCCATACTATAAACACAAGTCACCAGGGCTGACCACCAGGATTTGAAGCATGTGCTTTGTCAAACACCCAGATTCATGATCACATTAATGATATAGAAATTCAGTGCCCAGGCAGAGAAACTATACCTGAATGGCCCATAAAATCCGGAAGCAAATTTCGCACTGTAGGCTAGCAGAGACACCTTGTGGCCAATTCCATGAGACACCAATGCCTTCTTTATTGCACCGACCCTTCCATCCATCATGTCAGAGGGAGCCACTATATCAGCCCCTGAAAAATTTCATGAGAAACTTTTGATGCATCATTTCATCTCTCAGGCATGTGATTCATATTTTATATTTGATCATTTTAGTATGGCAAGTTGGAGTATTTCAAACTTATTTCATCTTTTTGTATGCTTAATTTTGAAAGTAGTTGTAGTACACAAGTAAATGATACTTTTTTACATCTCAGTAGTAATATTACTCTTTACATCTAAGTAGTAATATTACCCTTTACATATGTTTCCATTTTTCCATATACTGTTGCAATATAGTCATTTGATTGCTTATTTTTTAAATTCAAAGTAGTTCCAAACATTTAAAAATTTACTGTAATAGTATAATTTAAAAATCAGTTGTTTCAAAGTGCATACAAAAATCAGTATCAAATTAAGAAGATAAGTATATACCATCTAAAAAAATCTACAAGTTTTATATGGATAGCAGTTTAACTTTTAAACCCTAGGAAAATATTTTGAGATTCAGAAAAGAAGGAATCTAGAAAACTCATGATTTGGTGAATCTTATAGGATCGAATCCAAAATATACAACATAAAGAAACTATTACCTTATGCTATAGTTTTTGCCAGTCTGTTTAAAACAGACCATGCCATAAACATTGTGTAATCCGCGTAATGATCTTGTTGACATAACCACGGAATATAACTGATCATTTTAGTAAAAATAGTGACCTTATATTGCGGATATGGAAATAATGTTCCACAGCTATTTCTGAGCTCGATACAAGGTTGCCCAGTATTACTTGGCCTTTTTAGGCCAAATTATCAAAAATGGGCCTTAAGATCACCATGTTGAAATGGACCATGGTTATACCATGGTATGACCATGGTGCACAATGGTATATGGCCATCAAATGCAATGAAATACCATGGTAATACCATGGCCGATCATGATCGTTAAATGGCACCATTGCATTTCATGGAGAACAGCGCGTTTTTAACATGGAGTTTTCCATTGAAAAAATACTGCCAAATCTCCATTGTGATATCATTGCATTTGATGGTCTCTGACCATGAAATACTGTGAAAAATATACCATGATAATACCATGATTAATGATGTTCACGTACATTACTGTAATGAAATATCATGGTATGACCATGGCATTTGATTGTCACATCTACAATAAAATACCATCAACCATGATACAATGGTAATACCATGGTAAATGATGGTCAGGAACATGGCAATGAGATACCATGGTATGACCATGGCATTTGATTGTCACATCTACAATAAAATACCATCAACCATGATACAATGGTAATACCATGGTAAATGATGGTCAGGAACATGGCAATGAGATACCATGGTATGACCATGGCATTTGATTGTCACATCTACAATAAAATACCATCAACCATGATACAATGGTAATACCATGGTAAATGATGGTCAGGAACATGGCAATGAGATACCATGGTATGACCATGGTATTTGATTGTCACATCTTATAATGAAATACCATCAACCATGATACAATGGTAATACCATGGTAAATGATGGTCAGGAACACAGCATTTTTTTATTTTTTTTATTTATAAATTTATTTCAATGGCTGTGCCATACTGGCATTACTAGCCATGTCTTTATATATATTGAAATGACATATGATATAAATAATATAAATAGATCAAAGATACAAAATAAAAACACTTCATGTGTATGTGTGTGACTAAAAAGGGGCTGTTCAATAGGCCGTATAGTATTCTATCTTTGATTACTAATGGTTTCGAGGTGAGATGCGAATAGTTTTATCAATTCTATGTTTTTTGCTTTGCTCAACATGTCGCAACCATAGAGCGGGGTATGTATTTTTTCAAGTTGGGGCATAACTTTAAAATTAATTTCTGGGAAATTATGCTGGACTTCACCGAACAAAGTTTTCATGGTCGGCTTTGTAAGACTACATCTGAAGAGAAAATGTCTCAACGTTTCAGATTCAACGCCACATAAACAAACAGGCGAATCCACAGTAGTAAGTTGTGAGCATGAAACTGGGAGCGAAGGAATAAATCACGTCTGATTCTGTTTAATGGTATCTCTTGACTCCTTTTAATTTCCATATCCATGGTTGTAATCAATGAGTTGCCATGCGTCAATTTCAAAAGCCTTTTAAAGGAGATCAATGATTGAGAATTTCTAGTGTCGGCATTAAGACCATTCCATTCTGTTATGCATCTGAAAACACACGATCGTGACAATAAGCTGCCCCTCTATACATTTTAATTTCAAAACGCACTGAACACAGCATTGAAATACCATGGTATTTGATTGTCACATCTTACAATGAAATGCCATCAAACAAGATATACCATACCATGGTAATATCATAGTAAATGATGGTCAGGAACATTGCAATGAAATACCATGATAATACCATGGTATTTGATGGTTAACTTTGAACACGAAATACCATGAAACATGGTATAACATGATATACCATGGTATATCATGGTCAAACACTGACCAAAAAACACCATTGCCACCATGGTCAGAGTTGATGGTAATATCATTGCCGATCATGATAGACCATGGTATCATGGTTTACGTTTAAACATGGCAGGGTGCACTTTGATGAAACTTCATGAACATGTGCAATTTTCAGATAATCATAACTCATTCCACACATCATCTACATCTTTCATTCTTGCACAAAAGATGCATTCGTGTACCTAGACTATTAATTGAGGGTTGATAATTCTTCAGAATGTTTGAATAACTGGAATATTCAGTGGTTTACTTTTCAAAATTGCAAAAAACATGCACCCTGGCCTTAAATTTTCAAAATTTGGGCCAAAAATTTGGATTTAAGGGCCCATTTTTTTCTCCAAAATTTGAACATATCTCACATATTTCCTTTAAGATGAACCCAGTGCTCTTATATAAATACTCATGTGTGTCATGCTCCTCAGATGCACCATCTGAATCAGAATTAACGCGATGCGAGTAGGTAGTTACCAGATTCACCACCAGGTGGCTCGTTCGGGTCAGATAACATGGCGCGTATAGTAGAAAGTTCCCTTTAACTCAAATTACATCTATTTGCGTGGTTCAAGTTTCATATAACCCTGATGTATCTAATAGTTATGCAAATTAAAATATGTCCAATAAAAGAAAATGTTATCTGTCCAATACAAGAAAAGATAATTCACTTTTTGTGATTTTGTAACATGGAGTCTATGGGGATCAACCCGAACAAGAAGTCACATTTTCAAAAAAAATTAATTTTCAAAGTTGATAGACAATTTTCGAAACCATATTTCTAGATGTACTTTTACATGCAGATTTCAAATATGACATCACTTTGACTGAATTTTGAATATTTAATGACGTAAATCAAGATTATTTCTACTCGCATCTAGTCTATTCATTGAAATCTACAACAATTTGAAATGTGGCTATGAATCTCATGCTGAGGTTCAGAAAGTAAAACAAGATGGAAAGGTTAACACACTCGCATGCACATTCGTAAGCATTTTAAAATCATCTCCACTTGCTAATGAACATAGACTTCCTCTGCATCACTGCTCGACTCACTTTCGTCATTACAAAAGATCACTTCCTGTACCACCTTTACAAAAATTTCTTTTTCTTAAGAGGTATCTTAAAAATCGAGTTTGGGCTATTATACGTCGTACCATGAATGCAATTATAACGTAAAGTAAGGAACAATAGACAATGTGACGTTAACATTTAGATATAATAAAAATTTACTTCATTCACTCTACAGGCAGTTCAATGGGTAACAGGAAGGTCAACCACTTCCTAACCTACTTAAAATCCTAACACCACGAAGGGAATATACTAGGATTAAAAAGTTAGTATAGCTCACATACGCGTAATTAATTAGTTTACAACTTTCAAAACTTAAGCAACCCAAGATAATATTTAGTGCGTTTTGAAATAAAAATGTATAGACATTTTCTTATACTGCATTTCATATTGAAAATGTGATTTGTCCCCCCCCCCCTGGGTTTGTCCCAGGGGATGTATCTTATGTATGATCCATTCCGTGGTAATACATTAATACATGGTCTTAGATTGAATGTCTTCAACTGGGGAAATATTTAATTTGAAGATATTACAAACGCCACTGACATGCTCAGTTCGTGTACAACTAAAATACCCGTAACTGACAAGTTGACTCAGTTCCTATTATCAAGGTTTTGAAAAGTTATGTGACATTTTTTCTAATTTTTACGTTTTGGCTTATGCGAACAAAGAAGGTTACGGTACTTCGCTGAGGCTTTAGAACCACTCTATCCCCAGTTCTGAGCCCAGTTATCTGTAGAAAGTAAAATATTCAGGCTAGTCTAAAATTGAAACAAAATATACCTGCTTTTGCATATGCTAGTGCTATTTCTGCAAGTCGTGCAATACTAGGTTCATTGTCGATTGTTCCATCCTCTAAAAGGTACCCACAATGCCCATGGTCTGTATATGGACATAGGCAGACGTCGCACGCAATCAGGAGTTTTGGAAAAGCTACTCGCAATTTTGGAATGACTTGTATGACTGGAGTTTCTGGGCTATCAGCGTGAGAACCTTTAGCATCCTGAAAAATAATACTAAGTGTAAAGCTTCTGTCATATTTGCTCTACGGTTGCCCTATGGTGGCTGTAGCTTCACAAAATCGATATACAAAATCTACATCATACTGCTTATCCCAATATTTATGCTGCATTTATCTCACGATTTTGGGAAGCTACAGTACAGGTCACGCCGAGGATCTCACCTCGGTGCATCGAAAGGTGCATCGAATGATGCATCGATGGGTGCAACGATCGGTACGACATCGGTGCACTGAGCTGCATCGCGGCGCATTTAATCGATGCATCGATCGGCAAGCTTAATGCGCCGACCGATGCATTCCTCGGTGCATTGTGCAACGTGCATCGGTGGATCGAGTAATGCATCAATAGAGACAGAATATTAAGACAATTTAATTATACAGAAGGCCCACGCCAATAAATGAATTTTAATATTAATAGTTCTTGAAACCAAACTTCAAAAACGTGCCGCAGAAAAGAACGGGGGTCAAGACGCGTTCACAGATTTCAGTTAACTGTCAGACTGTCAGTCGAATGTAAAGGTTCACTTATGTTTGCAAGCAACGCATTTGTGTAATGCGATGATACATTTCGATATTCTTTTCAGATAAACAAAAATATACGAAAATATGAATTATTTTACTTCAAACATTATGTTAATAAGTCGACATAATAATGAAATAGCCTAATCCCTTCTTGTTCAATGGGACATTGATTTCAGCCCTGAATATACCAAAGTACCTGTGTCATACTACAAATAGCATTAGACGTTAATACAATGTTCAGTATTTAAAACAAGGCCTCTGGTTTTCATGATATTTTCATTTTAGACATGTTTGAGTATTTTGAACATTTAAAAGCAAACCATTATTATTATGGAGCTACAGGTATCACACTCATGACATAAGGGCTCATCGTTCGACAACGTGTCAATACTCTGCTTGGGCAGACAGCGGGACACGGCATGTATACACGTTGGGCAAAACAAATATCTAGATATATCCAGTAACACCAAATTAAAAAAAAATTTAAAAATGTATGCCCCAAATAACCACTCAGTGGCAAACGGTGAGCCCATATAGCGAATGTGACACTGTGACAGCTACTTTTTGTTATTGATTTTAAAATGCCCGTCCCACATTAATTGAGCCTGCATGCCCATCTTATATAATTTAAGCAAGTACAATATTTAACCCAGGCCCGTGGTTAAAACATTTGATGTCTCAGTCACCATTTGATATCTCATCTGCTAAATATTATATTCTTTTTTACAGGTTCTTTCAATGAATGGAATGCTGCAAACATGACGGACATACGAATTTTGGGGTTATGCATGGACACATGCGAGGAGGACACAACGTAGAGAAAAGCGGGGGGTCTTCACTTGGGAAAGGTGTAAAACGCATCCTGGGATTCAGCAGAAACAGTTCCGAAATAATTCAGAACTAAGGTTGCATTCATGAGTATTCAGCTGCCGGCTGGTGGTTTAACCTACTTTTTATCAGTGGCAAACTCAATTACTTTTAGTGGCAGGTACTGAGTTGAATTCACCTGCCAGATGACGGCTGGTAGTTTAACCTAGTTCTTAAGCCATTTTAAACATAAATGAAGGAATCTCCAGTCACTATTCATAATTAAATGAGTTGGACATGAATTAACCTAGTTGGTGAATCTGTCAGCCGTCAGTTGAATTGGCGAATGCTTCCTCGGCGCCCAACAATGCGTTTATACCCGAGTGTTTATACTTCATGTTATGCATGCAGTTTCTTGTTCTATTGTTAACACTTAAAAGTTAATAATTAAGGGTTTAATTTATCTTCCAGGTATTCATAAATAGTTGGTGTAGGTCTGTTGACGGTGATGATGACAATTTTTTATGACGAGGTCTACATTCATTTCGAATAATTAATCTTTAGGCATTTGCGTACTGTATTTAAGTTTATACATTTTTAATTTATTAGAGCTAGCATTCTGATTGATCAGAGCCATGCACTAGAATGCTTGAAAGAGAGTCTTAATATTCAAAAAATAGTAAGGGCTGTTAATTCCACGAATTAACGCTAGCTTTACATTTCCTTTGCTTTGTTTTATAAGAAGGTTGAGTTACACGTTTTTAAAAGAACTTGTACCCGAACGTGTACTATTTCGTTCCCGGCCGGGGAATACTGTTCCACTCTCATATTCACTTGGGACTGTTTTCCGTATGCCTTTATACTCAATCGGCCAAGTAAACAGTACACATGGGAGAAATAATTATCTTAAGAACCACGTTCACGTACAAGTTTTTTTAAGAAACGTGTGTTTTAACCCTATTATCACCTTAGCAGACGAGGACAAACTCTTGCAAAAATACATGTAGATTATTACAGCACGATTATAGATAAAACAGATTATTTTAATTAAGCTAATTGCTTTTGTGCTTCTTTAATCAATGACGTTTTCAACGGTTAATTGTGTTGCTTTGTTGTTAAATTTTTTTTAAATTTTGACTTATAGTTGCTTTCCAAAATTCTTGTTTTCATTTCTTGTGTCAGTTATTTTTTCATATCTTTGTGCATGGCTACCTGCGTGTAGCATGATGATTGACCGGGAATAATCTGACGGGGATAGACGTCCATGATTATAACAGAGGCATATAAAGTCAAATGAAATATTATTAATATGCCTCTGATTATTATGAGACTGGATAGTGGATATAAGACTGCTCGTATATCTATGGGGGATGTAAGGGTTATTATTGTGTCACCATCAGAATCGGTGAGACAGATGACATATTGTTATCGTCTCCAACTTTTTGTGGACGGTGTTCGATGGTTTGTGTTCGGAGTTCGGCGGTTGGTATTTTAAAAACTGGTCTGAACGGTCATTATTCACGATTCCCACAATTTGACATCTTTGATCAGTAACTATACAAAACAAATAGTACTAATTAACTGTCTGGAGCACGGCGATCTCTTTCCGGCACAAACAGGATATTTTGATTTCTTAAAATTGTTTTATAAACAAGTATAATCTTTTTTCTTCATCGTCTGCAAATACATGAAATATTGCCAAGGAGAGTAACTTTTGACAGTTTTGGCAAAAAAATCATGCGAAAAGTGATCAGAATGGTGAAAAATTGCATGGTTTGAAAGTTTTTTAGGCGGGGGGGGGGGGCAACCGCTTCCAAAGTTTTTGCAAGTCGCTTCAAATTGACCATAAAATATACAAGTTCTCACGATTAGATCAAACTTTTTTAACTTGCTTCAAATTGATTCTAAGGGAAAATTTAAAATTATCACTTCCAACTGGACATTGTACATGTACGATACATAACACTCTCTGACCAGATAATGATTCAATTTCTCAATTTTCAAATTAAAAGTAGGAAAAGCTAGCGTCATATTGGTCCTCAGACGCTCTTCCCAGCAAAAAGTCGTGAGTTATTTTAATACACAGCGGGGGCGTAGCCAGCTTTCAGTCAGATTGCCCGGGGGGGGGGGCGATCGTGGCATGAGCAAGGCAAAAACAATTTGTTTTGAATTTTACAAAAATTTTGATGCAACTGCCTTCAAAAGTGAGCTGGACGCTTTCAATATATAGCATTTTAAAGCTCTTTTCTTCTATCCAATGGTTCTATTTTTATTGGTTATCGGGGTCGCACCCATCTCCCCTGACTACGCCTATGCATAGTACTGAACACAATAAAGTGCAGGCCGGGATCTTAGAATACATTTTAATTACGCCCCGTAGCCTACATTAAAGGCGTAATATGATATCAATTTGAAATTAAAAAACAGTATAATGCCTCCAATTAGTTTAATTTTCTGAGGATACAATGGGGAAATGAAGTTAATTTCGTCAAAGCTTGATTGAACTTTATCAGAAATCCCGAAACTTGATTACATTTGCTTTCAAAATGTTTGCTCTTTCCAAATATCATGGAAGTTGATTGCAATTATGTTCGATGAAAAATCAAACTGCTATCAAATGTAGGCTTATTATGGGTTAAAAGTTTGCAATGCCATGCAAGTTTCCTTGATTCCCATGATGACATTACATGTATAACCTAGAATCATCCTAGGTATAACCTATAGTAATCATTACTCAAAGTACTATTAATCTGCCTGTGTGATTACATTTTGTTACAGAACGTCGAACACCGACCGCCAAACATCGATCGTTCACAAAAAAAGTTGGAGACAAAATGTGTCTACTTGTGGTGGAGTGACATAGAAATAAGACCCCCCCCCCCCCTTCCAAACAGTTCCTAGATTATTAAGGTTTAATATACTTCAAGGTTCTTGCATTTGTTTATAATGAGGATAAAACCTTTTCCTCTCACTTCCTTTAATCTATAATCACATATTAATTGGATCAATGCAGACTCGATTTCCTCTGCCCACAATACCATTGCAATGTAATGACGGGAAACGGTCCCTGGAATAAGCAATCAGACGTCTCAATTTGTTGAACGTTTGTTTTTGTTGAATGTTACTAGAAAACAAGGCGTAATTCTGATTTTGATATTGTTGCAATGCACATAAAGCATAGTTCAGCATTTCAAGTCATGAGGAATCTACATGCATAGTTCATATGATAAAGGGGAAGGGGTGGAGTAGATAATTTCTGATTGCCAAAGTGGGTAGGGAAATACAAACGGATCAGGCCCCCGGAAGGGGGGGGGGGTAAACCGCACCCCTTGAAGACAGGTTTCTGACGGGCCTGACCCCTGACCCCCCGGCAAAAGCAGGTTATGAATAATGTAGCCAGTCCATGTTAGTTTCTCGGAGATATCTTTGAAGAATTCTCAACTTATCAAGACAGATAACAATATAAAATGTAGATGGCAAAATAATCTGATCTGATTTTGCTTGCAATTTGTCACCCATATGAAAAGATGCCTTTAACAGTTTAATTTCATAGTTATCCAATAAAAATCCCCTTGGCAAAAGCAGGCCGCTGCACTATACTTTAAAGTGTGTAGTCGGTCCCTGATAGTGTCTGGGAGTTGTCTCTGAAGAATTCTCAACATATCAAGATAAGAGATGATAATATAAAATGTAGATGGCAAAATAAAACGGCATGCACCCCTAAACATATGCTCATTAATTAATATGGTTACAAGCAACAGAAGGATAATCTTTAAATGGTTGCAACGCATAATCTATTTTAGCTGAAATCAAGTTAACTCATGCGACAAAACGGAAAATGGTTTAGAGAATAAATCAATAAGATCAACGTTATATAATGTTGAAAACAAAACAGATAGTAAAAAATCTTATTCTAATTTAATTCCTAAATCAAATCTCAACCCTCCAGACACTGGTGACATCTGACCGCTTTTGAAAGACTTCATCTAATTTAAACAATCAAATCAAATCAAAAGTAAAACATGCAAACAGGTATAACTGCTTATTTGAGAATATCCGAGGAAACTAGATCGCCATTGAATACCCTGAAAAGAAATCTGCTTATGATAAGTTATTCTTTTTATACCATGGTCGGAGCAATATCTCAGTATTTAATTGTAAGTGATAAATCACATATTTGGGATATGGATGATATTGGGATTAGAGGGATGATATGGATATCAACCCGGGTATTTACTCAAAAATTTTCATTTTTCAAAAAAGATATTTTTTCAAAAATTTTCAATTTTTTATTTTCTCTCATTCAAAAGAGTTCATTCACTGCGTTCCCTCGGGGGATATTAATATCATATGATATTCTCCATATCAAAACCCTCCCGGTGAATAACTACATTTATCCTATGCCAAGTAGAGTTTTAGGGAGATAAGTTGGTAAGATATATCCCGTATCCTGATATTGAGGTTTCCATATCCTGAACCTCCACTATCTCCCGCCATATCTCCCCGCTTCGAAAATTGAAAAAAAAGAAAAAATTGAAAAAAATAGAAAAAAGAATTGAAAAAATTGAAAAAAATTGAAAAATGTGAAAAATATTGAAAAAATAAAAAAAAATTGAAAGAAAATTAGAAAACTCTACTTGGTATGGGATAAAGCAGTTATGTACGGTCGGTTTGGATATGGGGTTCATCCCTCGTGAGATATGCACATCTACCTTCGGTCCCTACGGTACCTCAGGTAGATATGCATATCTCCCTCTGGATAAACCTATATCCAAATCCTCCCAGTACATAACCCTTATATACTTTCAACTAATTTAACAATGAAATGGAAACACAATACATGCCAAACATTATCTATTGTTATATTATTGTTATTTCATAGTTTGCACTTGTCCAGCAACTGTGTTTCTCAAATTCAATATGGGATAAACCTTTTTAGGGTTAACACGTCGCTTGAGGCAAGATGCATAAACTATATAATTCCACGGCTATAACTTGAAGAACGGCACTGTTGTGTCTGCGCCCCTTTAGGATGGGCCGTATATTGTTCTTGTGTGTACCTTACCCACGAGAACCTACAAAATAGAATAATATATAATTACATTATGAAAAGGGGAGGTCCCAACACATCAACCCAAACATCCCCATATTTGCAACAAAACAATGATAAACCAAAGTTAGTAAGTAGTAGTTGTACCATATGCATGAATTTTAGCTTTTGAGAAAGATGATAAAACGCAAAATATTATTTAAATACTTGGTGAAGTCTGGCATTCATGATCTGACAGGAATTTAGGGAAGGCGTTGATTATAATTAAACGTAAAAGCAAAAGTTGACCATTGCATCTCGGTGGTTATCATGACAAATGAATGTTCATTCGAAGACGACCACTGAATCAAAATCCAGTTCACTAAAACAATGTATTATAAACAAATAAACTAAATCACTATAACTATAATAAATTAACAACGCCAATTAATAAATAGATAACGTGTTTTATATTCGTTCATTGACATTAACTACCGCGTTCGAACACAATACTCCTGATTTCAATATGATCATAAATATGTCCCACTCGTTTAATAAATATATATATCTGTCTCAATCGTGATTTGCCCCCGTTGTCAGAAATTGTATTTTATAAAGACGTTATTTATTAAAGGTGCTACAAATAGTGCAGGGGGGCCATTCAACGATCATCGACAAGTGTCAAAATATATTTAGGTTTGGATATTTCATCAAGAATAACATATATTTTCATTATCTACAAAGAAATCCTCTGGATGAACATTATTTCAGCTGATATTCCTCTTGAAACATGGTGGATCTTAAAAATCTATAAGTGGGACTCCCTTTATAGAAGCTTTGAATTGAATTTACACTTCTTAATGCTGAAATTGATAGTTTATACATACATTTTATGAAAATAGGTATGTCAAAGAAGGTATTAAGCCAAATATTGATCTGATAGCTCAGAAAAAATAAAAAAAATTGAATTTTCTCTCTACAGTCCTTATTGCCCCTTTTGATCAGTGAAAATATGTGCCGATCGACGCAATGTCGGGTTATATATAACAAACGAAAATTGTACGAAACATTTCAAATATACAGTATTTTGAGCTGGCTTATATTTGTTAAAAGTCAATGTCTAATTAAAATACTGTGTTCGAAGAGTAGGATTATAAAGTATTTAGGCTTATACGTTTGACGTACAATCTAAATGTAAGCCTACAGATATCAGACTAAAAAATAATCTGTCCCCATTGTAATTTACCCTGTCCCAAGTTATTGTGCCGATCGGCGCAACATTCGATGCACCGACAGAATTCCCCGTTGCAACGATCGGTGCATCAATCGGTGCATCGAACGCGCCGATCGATGCACCGAAATGGGTGCATCGATGCACCGATGGATGCACCGAAGTTCTGCGCCGCGATGCATAATTATAAGATCTTCGGCAAGACCTGTACTGTATGGCATTAGTATTTATATATTACAAATAAACAAGGCATATACATGACAAAATGTCACCTGGATGCAATTAAAAAACTGTAACCATTTGTCACAGATGCCAAATTCCAACTGAATACCAGCATGGGCTTTCAACTCTAATTGAAAGCCCATGATACCAGTCACAAAATACAGTGGCTATTAATTTCCTATAATATTACAAAATATTAAAACCAAAAAAAAACAGAAGTGAAAACTTGATTCTGATTTTAGATTTGGAATATGTATATACAGTGTACTCGTAAAGATTTTAGAGATGTGTTCAAATGACACAAGTTTAACTGTAATGATGACCTCTATCGCTCTGTCTAGCACTCAAAGACAAGATTCTTAAACATTAATTAACAATATCAGATCCCAATACATGAACATGTTGTTTTGATTGAATTAAAAGACTTTGAACTAATTAGTCTTTAATAATCAAATTGTTATCTTTTAGTAGACAGAATTAATGTTTAAACATTCATAGTTGTAAATCCCTTAATCCAATATACATGGATTTTAATGAAATACATGATACAGTAGTTTATGAAATAAACAAGTATATAACATCCAATGTCAATTCATCCCATTACTTAAAGTTCCTGTTGAAGAATATTTTATGTTAATATTTTGTTTTGATTTTGTGATTTTGA
The DNA here is from genome assembly GCA_903813345.2 of Owenia fusiformis. NCBI lineage: Eukaryota > Metazoa > Annelida > Polychaeta > Sabellida > Oweniidae > Owenia > Owenia fusiformis. Next base: position 17,574,643 of record CAIIXF020000003.1, read on the forward strand.
TTTTATATTTTATATTTATGTCTTGACTGAGTGATATTTCTGTCCAAAACATATGAACAAAAATATGTATTATTTATGCTTTATTTTCTGAAATTTTTCTGAATTTCTGATTCCTCAATCCCCAACATGGAACTGGTCCCTCAGGTTTGAGTTATCCTCTTTTTCATTCCTGAATTTTTCAAATTAAAATGTAAACAAGGCATTAACATCCAAAATGCCATTAACTGCCATTTGTTACAGACGCAAACTGCCAAATGCCAAACACCAACCACCGAACACTGTCCATGAAAAAGTTGGAGACTATTACAATTACCACTTGTCGTGGTGACATAAAAACCTGAAAGCATTTAATTATATTTGAGGCAACATTGAAATAATTCAAGCAAACTGAATACTTTTGAGCTGGCCTTAGCCAAAACAGCTGCGTATTAGACTTTGAAGTGTAACCTTTCATTTACATGTTATAATTACATATTATTTTAACCATAAGATGACATTAAATTAGCAAAAAAATGGGATAACTTGCTACATGTAAGCAACATGCAATTTTAAAATCTTACATCGCTCATTATATTAATCAACATTTGGTTATACCAGCATTTCAAATTTCTGTAAAACTGTAGTCTTAAATTGCATAAGACACCAACTATAAGACACCTGTAGACTCTAACATTGATTCTCTCACAGGTAGCCAGCTTTTTTCAAGGAGGATCTCAGTTTTGGAAAGTACCCAGAGAGTTTCAAATTGGATAATTTTGGCCAAAAAATGCCCAGAGTGATGAAAAACTGCTTGATTTTGAAAGAATTTTTGGCAAGGGCATTGAAACCCCCAGATTGGAAATAAAGCATACCTTTGGAAGTTTTGAAGGGACACCAAATAATAAGACAGAGGTAAGGCCATTGTTGACAGCAGGTCGAAGGGCATCTATGACAGAGTTGACACCATAGCGTGCTTGCCCAGGGAGACTGGAGATCTCTTCAACAGCATCAGGGGTATCTCTGAAAAACATAAACCAATATTTAAAAAATACTAATATGATTGGTTGGTTTTGATGAGGTCAAGTAATGCCTCATTAAAGTAGCCAAATCAACGTTAAATCCCAATGTGTCCCAAAGGAAGAACCTCTCAACCAGACATCCCCTCATCTTTCACCTATATGCAGTCTCCAACTTCAAAGATCTAGATACAGTATTGTTGCAACCTGAGGGCACCTTCGGGGAGCTGGTGATGCAACAAGCCAGATTCAGACAAGAAAGGGAGTGTGCTAAATTCAATACCCTGTGTCGGAATCGAACCCAGGACCTTCTGCTCCAAAGTTTCTTCATCTACCGCTGAGCCAAGCCATAATGGCTCACCACAGCTGAGCTGTTGTAGCAAGTTGTCATTCAGGGTTGCAGGCCTGTCAACTTGGGAACACCTAACATGAGTGACTTGGAAATGTTGAACACCTCCCCTCAAAATGTGGACACCTTGGTCCAAATCTGGACACCTTGATCCAAATTTTGAACACCTTGGTTTTAATTTTATTACATCTTGCCAAATTTTGAACACCTCAAATTTTTCGCGCTCGCTAACCTCGCGTTTCAAACATCCATCAACGGGGGGGGGGGTAGGTACGAAAATTTTCGAACGGAATGCGTGACATATACGTAATTCGCGTGAAAAGTCCAAACGAAATGCGTACATTTTTTTCCGGCGTTCGTATTTTTGCTGTGTAGACGACCTTTTTTAGAAATTTTTCTACAGAAATATTTTTGCTTGACAATTACCAGGTAAAATGCGTATTTGCGTGACATTTTCTGTCACGCAAAAATAACTGGCGTGACTTCAAATTCTTCAGCGAATGCGTGACAAATACGCAAATTGCGGGACAGTTGACAGGCCTGGGGTTGTTACACCATGACCCCTCCCCAGGCCCGTAGCCAGGGGGGGGGGGTTCGCAGGATTCCGGTGAACCCCCCCTGGCCAAAAATTCTTTCAAAATCATGCAGTTTTTCACCATTTTGATCACTTCTCTAGTGATTTTAGCCATATTTGGGCCAATATTGTCAAATGTGAACCCCCCCTGGAAATTTTTGAAAACTGAACCCCCCCTTGGCAAATCCTGGCTACGGGCCTGCCTACCCCTCGTCATGTAGTCTCTAACCCTCGAGATCTAGATACTGTTTGACCCCTGGCCATGGGTTTTAGCATAAGTATGGATAAACCAATCAAAATGATACCCAGGTCGAGGATCTGCACTCACACTTTTAGCTGACACCACCACTTCCACTATTATTCACAAGATAAGATACTTCATGCTATAAAATGACTTTTGTAAACGTATTGCTCAATTAATTAAAGGGACATATATGGAGTGCCAGTTCATACATGTTTTGTAATAGGGAGTAAATAGGGAGATAATAATGACATGTCCCTAAAATAAGCCTCATTTTATTTTCTCTTTGACTTTATTTTCACGAACATATTCGTGTGGACTACTGCGGTGCTTCCGAATAAATCAGACTTACGTTATGAAAATTGGAAACATTAGGTTGTCAGCTGTAATCTCAGTGCCAATCGATTGCCACGAACGAAGAGTTGCATGGTGATAACCGCTGTGCAAAATTGTGTGGTCAGTCATGTTTTGGAAATATTCCTGCAGCGCTGAATGACAGGTCCCTATTCTGACGAGCACCACCCAAACAATAAGCAGACCTTTGATACTACGTTCAAAGACTTATTAAATTCATAAAACTAATTCAAATATCACAGTTTCAATTTGCACTTGGCATATCCATAAGATGATCCTTTTAATTTCGATTTGAAGGAAAAATAATTAAATAACTTAGTTCAAAAATAATTTTGATGCGTGTCACAGTCCAAACAATATGGCGGCAAATTTTTTCAAAAAATATTTTTTTGTTTATATTTTTGTCTCATTTGGCATATTTAAAGGATTATTTGCTGCAAATCATATCCCATATCAGACACCGACTGACTGCAAAAAAGGTGCTACCGATGACCCTCATGAATATTACGATATATCTCAGATGAAATGTGAGAGCTGCTCCCAGGAGGTTGCTTTTCAAACAGCCAGTGCTGATGGTGAGCTTTACCTTGTTACCTTATCCAGTACCAAGATAATCTCCTAAATACCATAGAAGTCTTGCCCTACATTCTGTGATATGACAAAACATTATTTAGTTCCAAATAATCCCATGATGATGTATATGATGACAGTTTCATTTCAGTCCAATATCTTTCGGTCCTCAATCAATTCTAACACCAGCCTAAATGTTTTAAAGATGATATGGTTACTTTGAAATGTGGCTTCTAACCTTTAAAGAGTAAGTAAGACTCCCGATCTTTAGGTAACTCAAATTTTTCAAATTCCACCGACGCAGCCAGGCCATGAAAAAAGAAATATATAGAGTCAATACGTCCAAATCCAAACAGGGGGGTAAACACGAACGGGTTCCAAATAATGGCAAGCAGATCATTGAATTGAATAATAGTACCTCTACTACCTCTACATAATATTTATAGCCTGAAAGATACAATATAATGATGTATACCGACAATCTTACAATAAAATAATCAATTATGATGATTTAGGTGTTCGGAATTACCCCCATGCTAGTGTTTGGAATTACCCCCACAAACTCTGTGCGTCTAAATAAATAGATGTCAGTAATAAATAATTTAAATTTGGGTTTCTTGATATGCAGGGGTGACAGGATCCAGTATCATGAGTTAAGGGTATCATATAATGATATACCATCAATCTAATAATTAAAACAATTAAGTTTAAGTTAAGTGTTTGGAATTACCCCCATGCAAGTGTTCGGATTTACCCCCCAAAAAAACTCATGTTCGGAATTACCCCCCTAAAATACCTTGTAGTAAAAATGGAATAACCCAGATATTTTTTACAATTTTTCGTAATTTTTTCTGCAAATGCATTCTACAGTGGATAATACACATAATATATATAGAATCATAGCATAGATGTGCAGTACAGCCAAGCTAACTACATTTTTTGATGGGGGTGTTTGGAAATAGACGTACTGACTCTACTTCAATCTATAAATCGGCCAGTATTTCAAAATGCCAGCCATCAAGTTTGGAAACTATTTCCGTATCTACTTACCACTATGTGATAGGTCCTCTAAAGCCCTAGGTTACACTGTGAAACTCAGCCAAACAGAGCATTGAAAACATTATTCTCAGATAAAAAAATAAAATAGAAAAAATCCTTCTATTATTTGTCGATCAATCTCCTAGCATTTAGTTCAGGGCAGTTGCACACTCATTCCTTCTCTCATGTACACAATCAAAATACTTTATAGATTTAGTTTTTCCTACATTTACTCTGTTTTTACACAACTTCTGGACAACATATTTATTTGAATTCAATCATACATACATACATACATACATGAATTTCCCAGCCCATAATTACTGTATTAATAATTTTTGGCTCAAGAGTGCATGGTATGGCCCACTTACTTTATTTTCTATTCATCCATCCATTAAAATCTTTCGTACAAATGAAAACTACCATTCATCTTAACGAATGGTAATTTACACTGTCAATCCAGACTCCTCCTTTTGCCTAAAATGTACTTTCGAGATATTAACTTTTTCACCGTGTGAGCCCATTGAATGGTGAGATTTTTTATCAATGTTAGTTTCACATTTAAATTATCATAATTAGGATTGATATCTATTTAATGTTGTATAATCTTAAAACTTGCAGGTCTGAAGTGTGTATGTCAGAAAGGCTACTATTTGACACAAGATTTTGGTGGAAAAGACATCCAGTGCCAAGCCTGCCCACCAAACACAGTAAGAATATTATTACAAAAAACAAGTAATTTGTATGACTGTAGATGTAGTTTTTTTTTAAATTGCCTTGTTTTGAGAATTTTGTTACTGTTTCCATGTAAAAATGATTTTTCGATAATGTCCCCTGATCATTCATTTTTCATGTTGTCAGAAATTCTGATGAAAATTATTATTTATTAAATATTATCTAATGATCTCACAAGTCATTAAAATCAAATTTGTAAAGAAAATTATATTTATCTGAGAGTACTGTGAAATGTGACTAACTGTAAAGTACATGTATTGCTTTTATTTTCCTGTTGTATCTTAATGTTTGAGATTGAGCCAAGTATAATAAGAACTGAAATTTTTGTAGCTGAGAGGACGAATACGCCTCATGGTGTACTTTTGGAACCAATCACAATTAAAAAACATGTCATCTGATATGTTATGATGCCTAGTTTGCAGTTTAGATGCCTGGGAATTTACCTCTTGTGATACTAAGTAACTACTGGCCCTGCAAATTGTCATGTGACCAATTATCTTGTTAAGTTTGTAGCTGAGAGTGGTTTGGGAATCTACCTCTTGTGATACAGGAACCAATTAAAACCTACTACATGTGACCAATTATGTTATTTAGTTTGTAGCTGAGAGTGGTTGGGAATGTACCTCTTGTGATACAGGAACCAATTAAAACCTACTACATGTGACCAATTATGTTATTTAGTTTGTAGCTGAGAGTGGTTGGGAATGTACCTCTTGTGATACAGGAACCATTACTGACCCAGCCAACTGTCCCGCTTGTTCAAGCAACTTACTTACAGGTAGAAAAATGGAACGCTAAGCATCAAATTTTTCCGTCCATGTTAATTCTGTTCATATAGTCTGAGTCAAAACTAACTCCAACTTCCTTATATAGGGTGGCACTACAATGTAACACTCGAATTTTCAAATAATATTTTGTGTCACCCTGTATTTTGGTGTTGGGGTTAGTTGTGATTTGTTGACTGTTAATAGCACTTGATAATTTTACAGTTTTCATAGACATTCGTGCAAATGAAGATGTTTATATTTGCAACAATTATTCCAGTTTAAAACATGTTATAAGTATATTCACTGATATCCTGTCAAAACTTTATTGAAATTGATTCATGAAGTTATCTGTTTTAGCCATGAAATGTCACTTATGCTATACCTATAGCTAAAAAAAATAAACATAAAAGTTATGTTTTCACATAAAGCAAAATCTCTCTATTGGCTGTCTTGATTTTCCAAAGTTAGATCAAAAAATATTGTAAAATTAACAAATGCTGTTCTGTTAGCTAATTTGCGTATTAATAAGGAATGCAAAGGTGTTAGATAATGCTCGCTGATGCATGGCTTCGTTTCAGCGTAGGCATAATTAAGGTGTTGCAGCTCCATCTGGTGGCAGAATGTTGCATGTTTACTGCTGTTTAAGTCACTCTATTCAACTCAATGTGTAACAGTATGAAAATCAGAATTAATTTGTCCTTAATGGGCTAAAATAAGACAATTTTTTAAAAGTTTATCTTAATGTGGACTGGGAATCATTTTTTCTTGTTTGAGTAGAGTGACTTATAACATTGAAACACTTGTTTACCTGTTTATGTATGTTATGCTAATGCAACCCCATACAATTAGTGCAACTGCGTATAATATGTACATAATTATCCCCATTTAGCTAGTTTCCCTGGTTGTCCCAGCCCATATCCAGACCTTGAAAGCCCCTGCAAAAAAATTTTTTCTCCCATAAATTTGAGATTCTTAGGAATATTCATTGATGCACATGTTATATTTACACTTTTAAAGTCTCAAAATAGAAAAATCCCATTGATGCGAAAGTCAAAATTGTCCCTATTTATCGTTAAAACCTCAAAATGTTTCGCTTAAACAACTAAATCGTATCCACCCGTCCCACAACCACATTCTAAAGAGCTCTACCAATGGCTCACTCCTGCAAAAGCACTCCATTAGGCTTCTACTATAATATTGCATGTTTGGTGTTGGTGTATTAACATTAGGTTACGTCAGCTAACGGTTGGGCATGTGTAGCATGTGGCGCTGGTACGCTTTATGACGTCACATCAGAGGATTGTCAACCATGTGTTGATACGGCAGTAGCAGGTAACCATGACAACAGCATTTGATTTTTAACAAATGGGTTCAAAACAATAGCTTGTGGTGAGTGATTATTGTTAAGTGGCTATTGGAATATACTCTAGAAATTTTTTTTGGTAGGGAGGTTTAACTCCAAATAAGACATGTTGCGTCCCTTCCTTGTAAGATTATTACATGTATATACATGCATTTAGTAATCCTTGATAACTTTTTGATTAGAAATCAATGTAGTGCCCCTTGTTATTCATAATTTAATTTAGTATAAGGCAATGCTATTTTCTGTTCATTTTGTAAGCAGGAGTGTAGTCGAGATCTAGGAATAAACAGGCAAATCCAAATAATAAGGCAAATTTAGGCTTAAGGAACAATGTTGTCACAGGATGACGTTTTCACAGCTGATATTTCAAAACATTTTGATAATCATCAAGAGAATAATAAACTACAATCTTTTTTTTTAAATCCATTTCAATCTGAAAAAGAATTCTGAAAATATTTTGAAAAACAAATTGTAAAACTTGTCATTTTAAAGTTCTTGAAATTCCATGTTTCTCTCTATGGTAACCATGGTAACCACTATGCTCACCATGGTAACCTTGTTATGTTGTAGTGGAGAGACTCCAAGATGGTACTTGGAACCAGAATTCCCAGGGTAACAATGCCAGAACCTGTGTAGCATGCACTGCAAACACCAAGCCAAGTAATGGGAACTCCAGGTGAGAAAGTTAATAGTTTTCCCCTGAATTTTTCTCAACTTGGTTAAAATAATTCCCTGATCACATATGCAGTTACCCCTGTATTTATACTAATGTAAAATTGTATTATTTTTATTTTCTGCAACAAAAATAAATAACCAGTTTATTTTAAAAACTGTATGATATTAAATGACACCTGTGTATTTTTGGATCCAGGTGCGTTAGGTGCAACCAGGTACTCTCTGTACTTCCCTCACAGAGTTCCTGTCAATGTCCAGATGCTCAAAGTGTAAGATATACATGTATACGCTGTTATTGAAATTATAAAAAATCAGCAACATTTTTTTTTATCTGTAAAATGTCAGGGCAATAGTTGTGTCATTTCAAAATTCTCATTTAAGTAAACTCATTTTGCCGTTAACATTTTTGATTTGATGATTTTGAAATTTCCAGCTATACATCAGACTACTCAAATGTTGGTCATTCATCGGCATTCAGAAAAAACAGAAAATGTAAAATATAAAAATGAGAGTCTCAATTTGTCTCGACAGTATTAAATATTATCATATTATCATGTTTCTCTGAAATAGTACATTGGTATATTATATACTTTGTTTGTATAAATGGAGATGCACATTTAAAGTTTTTTTTCTTACAGACTGGAGGATTGTGTTTCAAACAGGAAGAAGATATTATAGAAAATGCAGGGGGTCTCTACACTGTCAAATATAATGTAAGTTTTACTTATGAAATATTGGTCTCATAATTTTTCCCATCTTCATTCTCATAAGTTAAGGTGTTTCATTTTCATGTAAAAACATTTTAGTTAAAAAACATCAATTAACTGTCAATTGTAAGCTTTATATTAAATGCCGAAATTAAAACAGATTTTGAAAAAATCCCTAGACACCGCAGTGTTGATTTTTAAACATTACATAATTGCAAGCCCCTTCAAAAACCATTACTTAACTGGGGATCCTTCACATTCCCGTTGAATTCACCAGTTAAAAACCATTTCAGTAACCATGGAAGTACATACAAGTACAAATTACTGACATATTATTAAGGACTGATATTTAGGGGACCTTTGACTTTGATTTCCTTGAAATGAACTGTAGATTTACAATCAACAGAGACACAGTACAGGGGTTTCACTAGAATCTCTCACAACAGGCAAAATTAATGGAAATCATAAATTTAACATGGAAAAGTTGAAAAATCCCTAAAAAACAACAGGCGATTTTGTGAAAACTACTGGTGAAAATTGCCTGTTGCATGCTGCTAATGAAACCCCTGCAATATATATTGACTAATCAATGTTCTTGTGAGCTCTCACTTGCAAGAGGTGGATATCACAATATTAGTTTTCGAAGACAGTCTCAATGTTAACCTTATAACAATACAAACTACAATAGTAGATTCAGATAATCCGAATTGCATGTTTTTGTGTTTCCAGGATGGCACAGAGATATCCTCTGATTGGTTCTTCCAGAATATTAAAGCTGTTGTTGGGATGTGCGGGGTAAGACAAATGAGTCTATCGATTAATTTAATCCTTTCAGGCTGCACATTCTGTGAAAATTTCATTTGAATGTATCAAGAATTAGAAATAAAGAAATTAGAGACATATTATAAGAAATTCATGAAGTACGAAATAGAGATTGTAAAATGTATGAAGAAATAGTTTCAAAAATTTTGTCAATCTTGCCCTTTCTATCCTGATTTTATTTTCTGAGGAAAAAATATCTTGCAATATCTTAGTAATATTAAACTGAATGAGACAGTTAAAACAACTACATTACATGTAATGCCATTGTGTTTTTCAAACATTCTAAATGTGTTTTTCCTATATTCTAAATCTGTATTTTGTGTACATAATTAAATTGCATTAATAACTTTATAATGTTTTCTTTACAGAACATAGTCCTGCTTTTCACATTCCTTACTAATATTCCTAATTCTTCATTTGTCATTTTAGCCTATTTTGTTCACATCAAATTAATACAAGAGTTCTTATTTAAAAATTTCAGCCGGACTATGCAAACCTTACTGCCTGTCAAATCTTAGGTAACATGTGCGTAATCTTGGATTATTACCGTGGTAACGAAGGAAAGAGTACCAACCAAGATGCTTGCTCTCTGTATCTTGGTCTCTTGACAGGGACAAGCAGTCGCCCGGAAGAATGGTGGGTGTTCGGGAGCACCTATATGTAGATTGGTGAAGGCAGTCCCCACAGCTTAATGCTTAGCTTCCTGTTATGATTATGTTGTGCATTTTATAGTTTTTTTGTTATTAATACTGGGTGTCCGTAATGTCTCTTTACAATTTCAATACAAAGTCTGTAAAGTATAAAGAGACTTTAGGGACACCCTGTAAATTATTTAAATGTAGATTGCATGTTAGTGTTTGCTGAGATATGAAATAGTATGTTTTTGATGTTTACAATATGCTCATGTTGTCATGGGGATATCATGCATATATTGTTAAGTATTGTTATGGTGATAACATGGTCATGTTGCCATGGTGATGCCATGCTAATGCTTATAGCAAACTCATGTTGGTTATGGCATGATCTTGTTATGGTGATTACCATAGCATGCTTTTGTGTTTATGGTGAAATTATATGCATGTGGACAAAAATTAAAATTAAAGTCTATATATGTAATTTTGATTACTTTTTCATGGCGATTTAACTAATGTAATCATGTAATGATACAATATATCAATAAAAGTTATATATAATATATTCATGAATATTATACTTATATGATTTTGCCAATGCATATAATTCTCCATTTTTACTTTCTTTTCGACAGCCCAGGTACAATAATTATGCATATTCCCTAAAATGTACATTCAGAATGTAAAATAACAAATTTTTTGGGAGAAATGCTTATTACATGTATTCATATTAGTTTATAGTTTATGCAGCTTTCAATGTTACTAGACAATTATGCAATTACATGTTTATAGCTTGTTTTAACTAATGTTGTTGATATAAGCTTGCTTTTACTCATAAGCTTGCTTATTATTAGTTTGCATGTAAATAGATTACAGTTAAAGAGACACTCAGGTATTTTTGTTGCATTTTTTTAACGACGGATCATTAACCTACAATCAATTTTGTTTGCAACTTGTTATTGTTTTGAAAGAATTTTGAAATGTTTAGTTTGAAAATTTAAATTTGATATGGATCACATGATTAAGCATTAGGTTTTACATTGTATTTACATGTGCACTGTATTTCACTTGTACTTTAGGTCAGTTGCCTAACTTACGAGGGGTGATCCAAAAGTCTTGGACGGCCCACTCTAACTTTGCTATTTTCTAATATGATTACATGAAACTTTCAGATAATAAAGGTCAACATCTAAACAACTCTGTGTATAAGTTTCAACAGAAATAATATATTTTAGCTACTTTTCTAAATATTTTTTGATACCAGGTCCCTACCACCCGGAACGGTATTTAGATATAGCAAATCACGTCACAACTGTTATAAAATGGCAAATACTTTAGGTGCAGGTGCTCAACCTAACATACCATTCATGATATGAGAGAATTTCCGATTTTCAATCTGAGTGTCATCTGCCATCATCATCTTCACATATTAAGACCTACTTTTCAACATATTTTCCACGAATTTGAACACATTTTTTAAACCGCTTTACCAATGAATGAAGACATTTATGAAACCGCCATTGCTTATGTGATACAAATGCTGCTGGAGTGCCACTCTAAACCTCATCCAATGAGTAAAATCTTTTTCTTTCAACTCTCCTTTCAAATTGGAGAAAAGGAAGAAAATCTCACGGAGCCATATATCTAGGCTGTATCGTGCATATGGTAGCTGCTCGAGGTCAATAATAGCGAAAATATCTTGTAGTATTCTTTGTTCCACTTTGATTTCTGTCATGTTCTGCATTTCAGTAGCAATCTTGCAGCAAAATGATACCAGAATACCAGATACATGGTTTAACATTCAAAATTCAAAGAAAGATAGTGGTCAAGACTTGCGAAACAGGTGAAATGGCGGCAACATTTAAGGCTGAAAGTTGCCATGTGCGAATACCGTTCCGGGTGGCAGGGTCCCTACATTAAAAACTATCTAGAAAACTACATAAAATATATCGTTTCTCCATGAAATTAATACACAAAGTAGTTAGGTTGTTGGTCTTTATTATTGGAAAGTTTAAAGTAATTTTCTCAAAAACCAACAAAATTAGAGCAGGGAGTCCAAGACTTTTGGATCACCCCTCGTATAACCTGAGTATCTCTTTAAATAAATTGCATATTTGGCTGGTCCACTCATTATATTTCAGTTTCAAACCAACACGTTCATGTACATTTTTTGCCCCATAATTATTTTTCAAAACCCAAATATGTCAATGCTTATATTTATTTTGAAAGAATTGAATAATTATGGATATTTTTTTTATTGTTAATTGATTATGATAAAAAATGTGGATAATCATGTTGATTTGAAATCTGAAATCTGAATTTTCAAGCATTTAATTTAGATTTATGTAGTATAGTATAACAACACCTGACCCAACCCCTCCCACATGTCCAAACATCAATGGTTGTTCATACTCTCACTATTCACCATAGTCCAAGCATTCCATAACAGGAGATTTTCATGACTTTTTTTTTCCAAATATCACCTGTTATTTTGAGGAATTTGTGACCATTTTCAAGTCGAAATTCCTATGAAACATGCACATGTCCGAGTACTTTAATAAGTTAAAATCCCGGGTCCATTTCCGATACCCCCTCCTGATACCCCCTCATCAACGCAAATAACTGTTGACAATTTGCTGTTGTTGACAAAACACCCCCCCCCCCCCCGGCCCCCCTATTAAAATTCTAATGGCAGTACATCTTGCAACATTACAGGTCCCCTATAGTAACCTCACAGCATGTCAAGCTCTCTCAAACATGTGTGTTCTGACCATGTACACACGTGTAAACATAGATACAACTAGGGTAGATGCTTGTAACTTTTACTCAACATATTCAGAGTCTGTGTAAGTCAATGCATTGATTAAACAGGGGTATACTCATTGTGCCTGAGCCCATTGTATTGAAAGGTATTATTCAATAAAGATATATCCATGGCTGTTGCCAGTCTGTCCCTTTTCCTTGAATTCTGCCACTTATTTTTGAACAATTTTGTTCAGAATTCTAAAAATGCCCAAATTATGTTTACCACACTGGTGTTTATGTCTTCCTGTTGGAATTTGCTTGATTAAAAACATTAAAGTTCGTTTTTGCATCTTTGTTGAAATTTTTACCTCATGTAGTTGAAATCTACCTGGAAGTATACTTTAAATATTTTTTGCCTCTTTAATAAAGATTTTTGCAACAATTAAATCTCCATGAGAAATCCTGGTTGCACCAGTGAGTGGTTTAATGCATTGGATAATTAAGTGCCTTTCTGTTATAATGTGCTTTGGCATGATGAGGTGTACCTGTTTATCGATCATGAGTGGATAATAACATAAAAATCTAACTGTAAAACAAGTTGTGATATTAGTACTTGAAAGCTTGGTTTGCATGGTATTACATCCCATGTATTACCATACTGTTAACATGACTTTTTGACACTCTAATGTTTGTTATAAGATTTTAACCAAAAGCACTCATATAGTATAAGATGACCAGTCTCTCTTTTGAATATTTTTAGTCCCTCAATAGAAAATTTGAAAGTGACTGGTCCTTTCAGAGAAAAATTCTGAATGACTGGTTCCTCTCGTAAATATTTGAGAATGACTGGTCCCTTTATAGTGCAGGCTACCTATGAGCCAAATATCAACTTGACCCCCGCACCCAGTATAACAAGTCGTCATGGGTATCAAATTGTTCGTCTTGTTGAGAACATTACAAAAACCAATTTTGACAGATTGAAAAATGGGTCAGATTCGATAAATATGACATAATGTTATGTAATCTATTATTATGACATAGCATTTTTTGTAAAGCATTTTTAAAGGAAATAATGAAAAGAAATCATGAGCTAAGCAAATATTAATTGTGTATATACTTTGAAATAAGTTTTGATAATTATCAAAAATACTTTGGACTTAGAATTATGTAACTATTACATAATTTCCATTGTTTTATGAGTAAAATTACAATTTGAATTGTTTTCGTCGTTAAGATAACAGAATTTTTGTTCTACATGATATAAACCTCATGTGCTAAACCAATTCAAGCAATAATATCTTATTATGAGTACAAACCTTTATAAAAAAGACTTAATCTCATTGTAAACAATATATGTCATGCATATGTAGCAGCAAATAACAGTACGTGAATGGTGTATTAAGACACAATGATAATATCATTAAACATTTAATCATATATACTTATCCAAATATTCATGCATATAAAAATCAGGTAACTGTTATGATCATTTTAAACATGATAAATATCAATTTTTTACATATAAGGGCTTACATCTTTCAATAGAATCATTATATAATATGATGATATGATTATTTCAAACATTTCATTCTTAACATCTGGATATGGTTTTTCCTCAACCATCATTGGGTTTTGGCAAATACCCACCTCACAGGAACAGATAGACATGCACAATAATCCTGCAAGTAGGCATCTACAAGCCTGATTAGTGCGAAATCCATCTTTACAATAGATTTGGGTAAGATCCCTTAATTCAATAGGGGCAGATGCTCTCAAAATCATCTTAGGAACCAGACTTCCATCAATAAAGTACCATCCGTTGCCTTCTGGTTTCCAAAGTTTGGGCTTTGCTTTGCTCCAGATCTGACATTGGGAATGTGCTGGTAGAAGATGTTGTTTAAAGCAGCTTTTGTTAGTAACATTGCAGATGCAGGCTTGTCAGTTGTGGATGCCAAAATAAAGCATAGGTCATCCAATGTCATTGTCTTCTTGTCATCTACACGGCTCTCACATTGTAGATGCTCATCTGATCCAAGCTTGCATAAATTGCTGAGGTGATCAATGTTCTTGATTAATTTTGTGTAATATTTTCCCCAATTTTAGCAAATGAACAGGTGGTGTCACATCCTATAAGGGTGTGAGCTGCTGATAATGATTTGCAAAACTTTTCACCAAGTTTTCTCATATTCTTTGAATTGGGTTGAAGCGCTGCTTTGACCCATGGCCGCTGTGCATGAATATCTCATGTGACGATGTAAAGAACTGTGTGGTAGTAGTACAAAAACATGACCAACACATCAGCATCACTGCATCGAACTATTTCTCTTATTCTTACTTAGCTGTCTTTGACCTTTGTACTGCATGGTAAATCATTAGAGTATCTGCCTCATCAAGACATGCTTAATGCCTTAATTTACCATTCCTAATAAACTATCTATAATTTGGGCCTACAAGACTACATATCTTGCGCACATCATCTTCATCCTTTTAAACTCCCTTTGGTTGGCATTCTTCATGAGGTTTTTGTGTTGAATGTACAGATTTCTAACAGATTCTGCATAGTCGCTGGCGATGTGACAATGTGACTTTACCACCTCCCTGATAGACCTGGTTTTCTTACAGATTTTAACAAAAATCTTCTGCAGACTTAAACATCAGCCAGAAACATGCTTCACTTGCCATCTCGTTTCACTATACAGTTCAACAATCCTGGAAATAAGGCTAGGGTTGCTGTCAAGTGCATATTTCCAACTCATTGTCATATTCTATACACGAGATGGTTGAATAGAATCTTTTGTGCTTTGTTGTACAGGGTGGTCAAAATGAAAACCCTGCATTTTCCTTATATCTTTGTCATTTTAAATACTCTCTGATATTTCACACATTTGTACATCATTCACTATCATACAACAGCACTTTAAACAACATGCTTCAGGTTTGGGCATTATCATGCTGTAGTTGAACCTGCACAGCTGTCAATGATCCGAATGCATTCTTCAGCAGATATGGCCTGAATGACACTAATGATCTCACTTTTAAGGTCTGCAATTGTCCTGAGGTCATTCTCATACACTCTATCTTTGCCGTTTCCCAACAAGTAGGGACATTTTGGACTACATGTACATGTGCAGGTTTGCTGAAAGCACAATAGTGGCCACTGGGGCATGTTCTTTAAAGTGCTGTAAAATTGTGACTATCAATCTGATGGTCATGAAATATAGTAGGCTGGTAGGAAATTGAATTATGTACAAATGTGTAAAATATCAGAAAATGGCGTAAGTTTTTTTACCATCCTGTAAATGGCCTTCTTTCGGCCTTCTGATTGTCTCATATGCCTCACAAGTCTCCACGTCAGGTCAGATTTGATTGTACTGTAGTAGGAACTGTCCTTGTTATCATTATTATTTTCTGATCGTTTATACAAGAGCATGGCCATAGGATGTGTTGATCCCTTCCCATCAATGGTGTCTTCGTTTTGATCAAAGTTACCGATTGCAGCATCCACTTATAAAACCAATACTAATCGTATTTCCATCATCGGCAGGTTTCTCAATACCACTGAGATTTTTTGTATTTTCACAAAAATGGTGGCCATTTCAAATTGAGCAGTCATACTGATAATTCCTTCTCCAGCAGAGGTCCTACACCCATAAGGCATAAGCCTATAAAATTTGAATCAAATATGTCAATCAGTATTTAAGTAATCACCCAAACATACTTACGGACGGACGGGTGGCTTTTCTATATCCCTCCCTTCGTTTGGTGGGATAACAAAGTATAAAATAAACTAGCTACACATAACCTTTTGTTTAATGCATTCAGCAAGACCATCCTATCTGGATGGCCATAAGTTCTGCATTGTGACTCTGATAAAACGGTTACTGTATGGCAAACAGATACTGAAAATCTATAAGTCTGTATATATTACGTAATATTATATCCTCATATTAATTATGTTTACAAATTGTGGAAATAAACTTGTGCTATCACATCCTTTTATTCATTTTTTGTATTTGGTGAAGTTTAACCAGTTTATTGCATTAAATAGTGTCTTGCAACGTCTAATTTCACATTTTTTAACATTATTACATAATAATTACATATTTATGATTAATATTGATTTAAAATTTTGTCATCAATTTTTTTCTGAAAGCATTACCACCATTATATGGTGTTATACTTTGATTAAAACCTAACCATTGCTGTTTTAAACCTTGAAAATATAAAAACATAGAAAACAATAAATTATGTAACATTATGCAAATTATCTGGAATCTGACCCATATTTGAAAATGTCAAAATTGGTTTCTGAAAACTTCACATCATACCGAACAAAATGGTACCACATACGTCTTGTTATACCGGGTGCGGGGGTATGTCATAGAAAGAGGCCTCACTGGAATGTCCCTAGCCTGTACTATTAGATAATACTTGTTAATGACTTGTCCCTCTATGAGATACTTGTGAGGGCAAGAAAGGCAGTATCCCAGGTATCATTTAACAAAAACATATTATATTGCATTTAGTTTTACCTCTGCAATATCAAAATGGAAAATGGTTGTACCAAAACAATTGTTGATGCCTCTGACAAAATTTTCACTCAATTACTTCAACAAAACTTAATCCAAGTTAAATAAATTTTACAATTGTTATTATTTAAAATCAATAAAATTGCACCTGACCAATGTGATAGAATTTTATTTGATATTCTATATAAAATAATGTAACATAAGCTTTAGCTAGCTGGCATTAGATAACTAGGTTGAATGTTGTTACTAATATAATAGTTTGTGACATTTTGAAATAACCATTCTGATTTTTCCTAAATGATGCAATTATTTAAGTTGATGTTTCATATGAATGTAATGTTAATGTAATGTTTAGATAAGATTTTATTTGCTCGTTGTTTGATCCCATATTTTGTTCCAATATGTCACTGCTTGGTCCACATTATCAAAGGTACCATGTACTTGTAGAACCCATCATACTGTAAGCTTACTAATGGTATTAACGGGGCTAAGCACAATAGAAAGTGATGCTCCCCTTTGTGCTGGTAATACTGTGAGCAAACTACATGTAGTAGTATGATGGGGTCTTGGTGATACCAGTAATCATTGTGCAGCAAATAGCTGTGGTTCGTTTTCAATTGAAACTGCACTTGCATGTGTATTTACAATTCACTTAACCTTCATGTTTTTTATTTATTTATAATTTAAGGTGCATGTTTACAAGAAAGATAAGAAAATACAAAAAAAAAGAAATATGAATACATGTATTTAAACTTTAATACTTGCAAACCAAACCACTGATCTCCCCAGCATTAAAGCAAGTGGGCGCAGCACCCACCTGAGATTTTGAAAATAGGCTTGCACCCACCTGAAAATCCATTTGCACCCACTTGGAAATGAGAAAATCATGAAAAATTGCCATATTTTGACCAATTTTGCAATGGGAATTTTGCACCTACCTGAGAAAAAATCCTGGGGAGATCACTGCAAACCCTATAAGTTTTCAAAATAAAAAATTGAGCAACTTGAGAAGACATTTTTTAACATTTTCCGCTGAATATGTGACATACTTAGTGAAACTTTGTTAAATGTTTACAAAATAACAATTTAAATATGTGTTTAAGGTATTTGACTTGAATAATGATTTTGGTACAAAAATTGCTAAATCTATTGTTGTTACCATGGAAATGATTTATATTTTATTTACTTTTCTGTTAATATCCCCTGTTTATTTAGGCCACTCAATATGCCATGGCTGTACTATCTCGACTCAAACACGGAGATAACTCTAGACGATACAAGTATCTCAACAGTCTATGAGTTCAACTCACAAGACAGCGTGTCGAAGCTTAAAATAAAAGCTGCTAGGTATACAGTCAACGGGACATTTCTCGGAATTAGTGATGTCACGGGTGGTATGTTACAGCTATGTAAAGACTCTACTGAGAAAATGGATGCAGCGTATACATTCGGGACAACCTACAGTCAAAAGGTAGTCTTAAATACAATTTTTGCCAACTATGTTTAGTGAATTAACCAGAGGTCATTATTCTTTGTAATGCTAAGAATTCCTGAATCAATTGTAACCATGGATTCAACGTAGTCATAGTAACAGCGCAATGGACTTCAGGAATTCTTTCAGGAATTTTCTGTTAATTGGCCCCTGTTTTTTTTTATTAGATTTTTAAAGGGAAACCAGGAACATGTCAAAATGTGACAAAATTAATTTTTTCTGTTTTACCTTATATAAATATACTTGTACCAGGTATATCATAAAATTGTCCCGATAATTGGTATGTATTGTAAAAGGTCTCCACTTCTATGTTTTGATATATTCCTTAAATGTGTGTTACGTTTTATTTTACAGTGTGACATTGACATCAAAACATTCTGGGACAGCAAGGATTATGAGACTATGATCTTCTATGATCTATGTATCCTTTAACCAATTACATTCCAGGGCTTTTTCTCTACTACTAAGTACAATCTCTATCAATTTCATAACAAAAAACCTAAATCTCTTAAAATTAGGGTATTTGTATCTTTACTTTCAGGACACCCTGTACTTACAAAATACTAGAGAATGCCAAACCCAAATTGCCATGATTTTTGATAGTCTCAGCTTTGTGTAATATCAATTTTAAACTCACAATTTTCTGATATGACTCTGATGTGCCATCCACCATTGTCCCTTTATCCAGAAATAGCAGGCACAGTTTTTATTGAACAAATGGCAAGTTTGATTGTGTTGTATGGACTTCACTAGGTAGAAGGCTTTTTCTGGTTATTATTACCAAAATCACATATTGCTTTGAGGAAGCAGCTATTTTGCAGCTATTTCCTTATCAACATTTTGAATAAAACACTCATTTTGTCAGGAATATATTCAAAAAACCTGAGTATGTATCATTTCATTGAGTTTTGCAAATTTTCAATGTTAAAACTAAACATTTCAAAAATTGTTTTTATGGCACCACTACAAATAGTGACATATTGTTATAGTTTCCAACATTTTTTGGGCAGCAGGTGGTGTTCTGTGGTTGGTGTTTGGCATTTGTAATAAATGGCAGGTGGTGACATTTTGCATGTTAATGTCTTGTTGTATGTTGTTTTCATTTGTTCAGCATATAGACAAAAATACTATTGAAACCATTTAGTAAGTATGATTTCCTTGACTCCTGTCAGACTTGGACTATATGAAGGATGGCAAAAGACGCCTATATGCTATTCCAGTGTTAATACAAAACTACCGTGATGATAATGACAACAGGCCCAATTTGAGTAAGTGTTTTTCATGTCATTACCATGGTGACATATTCTTATAGCCAATGCTTTTTAAGCAGACATTGTGAGCTTATGGGATCACTCACTGTCTGGCCATCCCTTTTCTATTCGTATTTCAAATATTTAATGATAACTCCCAGTTGTCAAATCTGTTTCCAAAAAAACTATACCTCTTTGCATAACAAATCATTGTTAACTTGTGAATAAAGGAATTAGCATAGGAAATCACCGTGTGCATTAAGAAATGGTGCAATTTTTCAGATGGGGAAACATTACACTCGATGCATGTTGAATGATTGTGTTCGTAATCCATAGTCTTTTGAATTATTGTATTTTATAGACAATGATGGCACAAAGTGGCAACTGATGCGTAGATTTTTCCTCGTTGATAATGTCAGTGGACGGAAACAGGCTTCAGGTATAGTAAAATGTATCTCAAAATATCTCAAATAAACAAACAAATGTACAGTTAAACCTGTCTAAGTGGAACACATTTGATACCTCTTAAGTGTTCTACTTACACAAGTGTTCCACTTATAGAGGTTCACTTAAAATTAAGTTAGTTGGTCTTTGGACTATGAGAAGTGTTCAACTTACAGAGGTGTTCCACTTTTAGAGGTGTTCCACTACAGGTTTCACTGTATCTCCTGATATATTTTGTAATGTTAATTCTGAGTCAAAACCACACAAAGTCTTCAATATTGAACGCTTGATACTGAGAATGAAATTGAGTACAATTTAGATTTATTTATAAAGTGAAAAATAACCAAAAAACAAAGAGATTCATTTTTTCATATTAATTTAGGTACTGCTTCCCAAGGAGCATAATATTTCTATAACCATAATAATTATAAAGAGTTCATTTATTGGAGTCTCAGTTGTCAGACTAGTCTAGAGCAGTGGACATGCTCATCTAGGTGTGTTGTCGTAGCCATGGGGTCGTGAGTTCGTTTGCATTGATTTATTTACCTCATTGACAGTGTTTTAATATATTTTTAATTTTAGAGGGTGCACCATCACTGAGAGCAGAAAGAGTGCGCTATGCATATAATATCTCTCTCAACATTCGACTACAAGAGGAGTTAGGTTCGGGAAAGATCTACCCACCATTGGTAATGGTTCATTATGAAGAAGCAAAGTTGGAGGACTATGACAAGGGAGCTAAAGTTGAGGTAGGATTTCAATGTTAGGGACATCATGGTCAAGAATTGTTGAAAAAGAAAAATAATTTCATTTTGGTTTTTCCAACTCTCCCACATATAGCAATTTTGGATTGTTGATTCATCTTTCTCTGCATTTTTTTGGAAAATCAATATTCTTCACTTGACTTTTTCAGCTGTCATATTTTCATTTTTCCTCTACAAATCAAGAAATAGATCCAGGTTTGAACACTGAATTTGAATATCTGATTAGCCCATGATTGCCATCTACTGGCAATGAAACAACTGTATTTCAAATGCTAAATAGAAATATGAAAATGTGTATTAGTTCCACTCCCTCTCTTTCAAGAATGTGATTCTCTGTTAAACATGCTTGAGAATCATAGTTTCTATAATTTGTAGGTGAAGTTTAATGTCGAGTATGAAATGGATTTGACAAAATACAACACTGATGTTTCCATAGCGATGGGTGTTTTGAGTGTGTTCGCTCTTCTTTACTCAGGATTCCAGGTATATATACATGTCTTTATAATGTAGTAAAGTACTAATTTACAAAACATTTCTAGAAGCTTATGAAATTTTTGACAAACCTATTTGAAATATGCGAATCAAACAAACTGCAAAACATCCCAATTTGGAAACTAGTCAATTATATTGATTGGTTGGTCTGGGGGAGGCCATGTGATGCCAGTGAGTTAAATAGCCATTTCAACTTTGGTAGCATAGTTAGGGGGGAGGGGGTTCAAAGCCATTTCAGTATGTTATTCGACAAAGGACGATTCTCGGTTTGGAGAACGAAGTTCATCAATCTAAATGAGCATTATCCCTGCTTCGGACAAATTTGATTTTTTTACATAATAAAGATTTGAATGTCTTCTTTTGAATAGTCATAATTTAATTTGGGTAATATTTCTAGATTTTCCGCAAAAAAATATTAGCGCAGTACACTGATGAACTTCTTTCCCCAAATCGAGACTTGTATTTATATTGAATCGGTCTATTTAAGCATTATCCCTGCTTCAGACCAATTTGTTATCTTTACATCTTGTAGATTTAAATGTCCTCTTTTGAATATTCATAGTTTAATTTGGGTAATATTTCTATATTTTTCATGAAAAAAATTATTAGCCCAGGAGACTGTTCTCCAAACCGAGAATCGTCCTTTCAACATTTCAATTTTTTGCAATTTTGACCCAGAATGCCTTGGAATGGTTTAAAAATAAAGATTTTACCTGATCTTTGTCAAGATCATTCCAATGGATTCTATTTTATCGATAGTTGTTAAAAGCCACAGATAAGGCTAGGAATTAACAAAAGCTGCATCATTTTTAGAAATAATTTTTCAAATTCTCAAACTGGAACTAAAGGCCCGGTCACACCGCCTAAACATTGCTGGAGCGTTCCTTGAACGTTGAAAAAAATCATCAACGCTCGTAAACGTATACCACCGTTTAACAAAAGTTGGCATCCGTTAAAGCAACGCTGTAAACGCTCGGCCAACGCGGATGTTTCTCGAGTGGCCATCCTAACGCTCCAAAAGTTTTGAGCTGCTCAAAATATTGCGAGCGTTGAAAAAGGGACAATTTTACGCCCTGGCAAAGTTTATCACCACTCCACCAACGCCCAGTCAAAGTTTGGCACCGCTAGACGCAAGTTCGTGGACGCTTGAATCCGCTAGACCAACGCAGAAATCTTAAACGCTGGACCACCGCTGCTTCGCCAGCGTTGCCCGGGCGGCGATTAAACGTTGCACAAACGTCAGTGGAGCGGTTGTTAGCGTTTTATCAGCGTACATGGGGTTGTTGGAACGGTGTCGGACGTTGTCGCAGCGTTCCATGGTGGCGATGAACTTTGCTTTGGCGTTGGTATAGAGGTGTCGGAGCGGGACCAGAATTTGGCTATAAATACGTGGAGAAATGCACCACTGTGTAGAACACTGTGGAGACACTTGTGCATTTTACATTTGATATATATTCATGTCTGGCATTTCAATTTTTTGCATTGTAAATTCCTAAATTAAGCGCTCAAAGTTTGTGATTTTGGATTTTAAAAAGGTGAATTATGCGATTTTTGTTTTTCATTAAATGTTAATACAAATAGACTTTTACTGAGACCTTTATTCAAATATAGTATATACCTAGTATTTTCACGTCAAGAAATTCAATAAATTATCTGTTAATTTTCCGCGCAGCTTGTAAAATGTTGCACTCGTCATGGTATTATACAAAAAGTTGATGCGCGCACAGCAATGCAAAAATTTGTCATGCGTCATGATTATTACTTTGCTGTAAATGTTATTTGACATTGTTAAAGCAATTTGAACGTAAATCGGTTCCAAGTAATGGAAATGCAACGATTAAATTGTGATATGTTTGTTTGAAATGATATGAGAGATTATTAAAGAAAATTGTAATGTTATTCATTCTTAATGTCATATTACATTAATAGAAGCACTTTAGATTTAAAACATGTCTTCTTTAATCCTTGAAGGACTTTTGTTAAAGTTACAAATTCCAATAAAGGTCTTTACTCTTAAACACTTCCCACTTGAAATAATTTCCCAGTAGTCAAACGCGATATGCTGCTAAACCAACGCTGCTGCTATTTATACCCCCGCCGAGGCAACGCTCTCATGCGCAGAACGCCGCTATACCAACGCTCGCATTACCGCTAAACAAACGCTAGCTACCGCTCGCAACCGCTTAAGCAACGCCGGCTTCAGCGGTGCACCGCTAAGCCAACGCCCGTGTTTTTGTTTTTTTCCCCATTTTGTACGCGTTGGTGAGCGTTGATGAATTTTTTCAACGTTCAAGGAACGCTCCAGCAACGTCCGGGCGGTGTGACCGTGCCTTAAAGGTTTCTCGTTTTCGATCGCTTGGGAATCGGTTATTTCATTTTATCGATGTTATTAGACTCACGTTGGAAAAAATTTCAAAAGTCAGTGATTGATTTTCATGGTATATAGATTTATTTAGTTTACATCCACAGGCCTGTCAACTGTCCCGCATTTTGCGTATTTGTCACGCATTTGCTGAAGAATTTAAAGTCACGCCAGTTATTTTTGCGTGACAGAAAATGTCATGCAAATACGCATTTTACCTGGTAATTGTCAAGCAAAAAGTATTTCTGTAGAAAAATTTCTAAAAAAGATCGTCTACACAGCAAAAATACGAACGTCGGAAAAAAATGTACGCATTTCGTTCGGACTTTTCACGCGAATTATGTATATGTCACGCATTCCGTTCGAAATTTTTCGTACCTCCCCCCCCTCCCCTCCCGTTGATGGATGTCTGAAACGCGAGCGTAGCGAGTGCGAAAAATTGAGGTGTTGAAAATTTGGCAAGATGTAATAAAATTTAAACCAAGGTGTTCAAAATTTGGATCAAGGTGTTCAGATTTGGACCAAGGTGTCCACATTTTGAGGGGAGGTGTTCAACATTTCCAAGTCACTCATGTTAGGTGTTCCCAAGTTGACAGGCCTGCATCCATCAAACTTTTGATGCCTCCCCTAAGTCATAATTTATTAGTCAAATATGTAAGCTGTCAAGCTTTGATTTGTTTGTCTATTAAAAGTGAAATTACAAATACCAATAATTATGTCACAGTAACCTTAATGTTTGAATCAATGTTCAATCAGTTTGCAGTAATTTAAATAACAATTTATTTTTAGTATTTCCATTAACTTCATATCGTCCAAACTTTTAAAGAAAAGCAAAGTCTAATAGAATTCCTGAATTCCTTTCTCTCATACCTACTAAGATTTGATTGACAGCTCTATTTTTGCACCTTCCATATTTGGGCATGAAATTGATGTCTTGTGTAAAACTTAGAAGGTCAAGCTGATCTGGTCACTCTCTAAGACAATCTAAATTCTGATTTTTGTCTAAAAATGGTGAATTCTTTCCTTTATTTCTCAACAAAAATACATATTAAGAACAAATGACCTTTCAAACCATTTCAAAGAATACAATAACAGACTAATTGCGAACTTTTATTTAAAATTGGTCATAGATTAAAAGGTGATTTTTGATGAAATAAATGAGACTGTTTTGTCAAAGAATATTCCAGAAAATGGTAGAAATTATAAGGTTTCAAGATAATACTTATTACAGTTTTTAGTGAGTTTTAATGACCATTGTGGTATCCAGGACAAAAGTCCTGTGGTGGAGAAATTTAGGAGAAATGGGAAAGCTTAAAATACTTAATTGGTAGCATTTGAAATTCTTTTGTTGGGATGTCCCAGAATTAAAAAGATTCCACTCACCTTTTGAATCCCCCCTCCCCTTTAACATGATATGCGATTGACAGTGTGTAATAAAAGTATTTCAGGCTTAACATATACAGTAAAACCTGTGCACACTGACCACCAGTGTTCGCTACAGAAAGAGTAATTTATACAAAAGTTAGTTGAATATGTGCGGATGAAGGGTGTTTACTAGAGACAGGTGTTCACTAGAAACAGGTGTTCATTGAGACAGGTTTTACTGTACATGAAATCACAAATATAAAGATGTAAACTACAAAAATTTATTATCAAGTGTATATTAAACCTTAAAATTCCAGGCATGGGGCTGGGGTAAAAGAGCTGGCACACTGGGTATAGACTTTGTGACGCTAGTGAAGTTTTTCCTGTTCAGCTGTGCCAATATTGGAAATGTTCTATTTGTGGTGATGTTTGGAGCATCTGCATGGTGGCTCATATTCTTTAAGGTAAGACTGTCTACTGAATTTAAAGGTAGAATCAGATTAAGCGAGCAATCATAACAAAAATTGTTTCAGTTTTAGAATATTCCTTGCCATATCTGATCTAAAACTCCCCAAAGTGCATGGGTACTTTATTTGAGGAAAACTAGTGATTTTATATCTTAATGATTTAAAGTCCCCGTCTAAAGTTTGAAAATATTTTTTTATCATTCATTTACTATTTGTCAGGACTTAAAAAGTGATTTTAGAGATTTTTTAACAAAAAATTTGAAATTTCTTAATCATCAAATATTTCTTAATGCATTTCAAAAAAGATTATCTTTTTATCACCAATGCAAAGATTGAACAAAAGACACACTATTTCAATAATAAAATGTCATATTTAATGGGCCACTTCAATGTTTTAGCTTATCAAAAATATTTTGAAACATTAGTGATGTCACTAAGGTAACAAAAACTTTTTGAAAAAAATTGTTACGAATTACTAAATATTTTCTTATGAATGAATTCTTACTACATTAGAAATAAACATTTTATAAAATATAACGAATAAAATCAGTAGCAAACGCAAAGAAATATATTCTTTGAAGCAGGTCAAAATATTTAGAAGGGTAAATTTCGCGGGAATTTAAAGATCTGCATGAGGTAAGGCACAGGAGGTACGGATGGCACTGGACGAAAGGCTCGGAGACTGAATGTTTTCTAAATATGCTAGACTTTCATAAAAAACCAATGTTGATTGTCTAACCAGGTTAAAAGGAAGAATAAATTATGTTTTATAGATATCATTGTACCATTGGTTTCTATGAGAACTAAAATTTTGAAATGCATTTTTCTCAGAACCATTTTCATGCACTGATAAGTTCATTTCTCGCTTGTTTATCAACCGATTTTCTTAATTTTTTCGGCAAAAAACATGGGAGGATAAATGCTATACATTGGTATAATTGTGGCTAATTAGAAGATATGAGTGACCTCTAAAAGTTAGTTTTAAATAAATTCACAAATTTTGGAACAAAAAGTCTATGAAAAACCACTTTTTGAAATTTAAAAAAAAAGTTTAACATATCACACTTTGATAACATTGGGTAAGACTACAATATAAGCCAAAGTGGTTTAAACTTTACATGGGGCCTTTAAGGTATTAATTTTTTTATTTTAAAGGTGGTCACTACATTTTTAGATTATTTTTAACACGCAATGATTTTACGGTATTGATTTTTATTTTGAATGTGGTTACTACATTTTACATCATTTATGTACATTTCAAATTTTCCCTCAGGATAAATACCATATTTAAAACTTTCCATGACTGAACTTTTGTGTGACTTTGTTTTTCAGAGGCAGAACATAGTGTATCTTGTACTTCCAAAGCCCTGGCAGGAACAATGGTTCATTGTGTATCTCTCCATAGCTTTGGTGCTGAAAGTCATAGAAATGATCCATCTTGTCATTTGTCAGGTAAGGACACCTTAACATGTCAGATAAGAACACTTTCATATGTCAGGTAAAAACACTTTGTCCGGTAAAACAACTCAATGTCAGGTTAAAACACCTTTATATCAGACTTAGTGGTTTTCTTTCAATGTAGAAAATTATTGGTTTAAACCTTAAGTGGTTGATGATAAGCCTGGTGGATTTGGTCCATTTTAGTAAACTTACCCCTTTAAAGAACAATGTACTTTTGAAATATTTTTAATACATTTTTAATAGACATATACAGACCTTTTATAGATTTGATATTTTCATGTAATTATAGACCCCAACCTTTTTGTGAATGGTCTTTGCCGGTTGGTGTTCGGCATTCAGCATCTGTAACAAATAGCAGGTGGTGACATTTTGCATGTTAATGTCTAAAAATGTCAATACTTTGTAAATGTTTTTCATGAAGGTGACAGTTGACATTTTCTTCATGGACTGGGAACGGCCAAGGGGGAAGATTGTCACGTCAACTGAGCCAAGCAAGAAGGACAAAGAAGCTCCCGTGTCCATCTGGCGGACATATTTTGTAGCTAATGAATGGAATGAGCTCCAAACAGAGAGGAAATTGAATGAAATATTCCAGATTCTATGTTCAGTCCTCTTTCTCAATGTTATAGGTGAGAACATGTATTAGTGCTGTATGAATATAAGTGCCATACATGTTTTTGAACTGTATGTATGTAAGTGCCATACATGTTTTAATACTGTATGTGTATAAGTGCCATACATGTTTTAGTACTATATGTATATAAGTGCTATACATGTTTTAGTGCTATATGTATATAAGTGCCATACATGTTTTAGTATTGTATATAAGCCCTTGAGGTAAATAAACAACTGACAGATATGAATAAACAATCATGGCTCACGCACATCAATGATGTACTTAAATATATTTACAATGGTACTCCACCAAACTATTTAAACTTAAAACCAAGAGAAATTAAGAAATTACTGGAAAATAGATACATACAATTTTGGGAAACCAAAATAAAATCAAATAATGGTAAATTGAGGTTTTATAAGATAATAAAAGCAAAATGGAACAAGGAACCCTACTTGGATTTAATCAAAAATGAAATAGACAGAAATAACTTGACAAAGCTAAGAATTAGCGCACATAAATTAGAAATCGAAACAGGTCGTTACACAAAACCAATTACCCCTATTGAAGAAAGAAAATGTTTAATGTGTAACAAGAAAACCGGTTCAGAATGTCATTACCTATTAGAATGCAATAAGTTAAAAGATGTTCGGTCAAGTTACATGGATAAAATAAAAAAACACTGTCAAAATTTAGAAAACATGAATAACGTGGAACATAAATTAATGTTTCTATTTAATTCAGAGGGAATAATATTAAATATACTAGCAAAATATATATCTAATATTTTTATCGAGAGAGAAAAAAACACGAAATGCATCCAATAAAATCTTGCAATGATCAAGCACCCTTTGATTAGTTAATATACTATATAGATAATTAGTTAAGCTTTTTCATTTTTTCTGTTTAAGCTGTACACTTTGCCCAAATGTGGGATACAAGTATAATAAAGCTCATAATAATATAATAATATATGTATTAGTGCCATACATGCTTTAGTACTATATGTATATAAGTGCCATACATGTTTTAGTACTGTATGTATATAAGTGCCATACATGTTTTAGTACTATATGTATATAAGTGCTATACATGTTTTAGTGCTATATGTATATAAGTGCCCTACATGTTTTAGTATTGTATATTTAGAGGTTATGTCACTATGACGTGAAATATGCCTGAGTTCTCCCAATATAGGCCGACCTTGGGAGGCTCTATATTTGGGCAAGAACGAAGGCATATTTCACGTCATAGTGACATAACTGATGTATTACATGCCTTTGTTCCCATGGTTACTTTGTATCAATGACGTGACGTCATGATATTATCATGGTTATTAAAGAAATCTAATATCAAAACGAGGTAAGCGGGCTATATCGGGGTAATCGGGCAATATCGGTGGATATAGCTCGCTAACTTTCCCATTGACTTCCATACAAATGCTTCGCTAGGTATGTAATACGTATATATAAGTGCCATACATGCTTTAGTACTATATGTATATAAATGCCATACATATTTTAGTACTGTATGTATATAAGTGCCATACATGTTTTAGTACTGTATATATATAAGTGCCATACATGTTTTAGTACTATATGTATATAAGTGCTATACATGTTTTAGTGCTATATGTATATACGAGGGTTGATCATAAAGTTCTCATAATATCTCTCTAATTTCTTTATTTTTCAATATTTTCTTATGAAATTTTCACAGAATGTGCAGCATGAAATGTTTTATTAATCCAGCAAAAAATATTTAGAATAACAGAAACATTAGATAAGTAAACGTTGCCATAGTAACTTGAAATCAAGGCACCAGGGGCAAATAAAAAAACTAGCTAGAATAGCCCGCATTAACCATGTTTAAATACACAATAAGTTGTCAAATAAGCTATCAAACACATTAAATTGTCAAATAATATGTGCTCCTGACTGTTGTGAACTATTATAATGGTTATGTGAATTGTATGATCTCATAATGGATGGTAATTATTATGCTTCATTAGAAGTAACTGTTAGACCTTATGACTGTTTTGTCAAATATTCCGAGGAAAATTGATTTTGCCCCTTTAGTTCATTTTTAACATGTTCAGGCCACACACAGGGTATAATTTACTTGATATCTTAGCAATATATTTGTTTTAGATCATGTTTAGTCTGACCAAAGGATCTTACAAACTTAACATAACATTTTGTCAGTATGAATTTTATTTTTCTGAAGATCTCTGCATCTATTGCAATCTCTTACTCAGTCATTTCTGATCATTAGCTTTGAGTCTCAGACTCTGGTATCACATCTAATGAAGCATGGAAGCATCCCCTATGACATCACACAATCCCCATGATCAATTTTTAATAGTAAAAGCATTTAACAATATATTCAAGTTAACATTTTAACGTGTTTGGTAATTTATGAGAGTTTATTATGTGTGTTAACATGGTTAATTAGAGCCATTCTCTCAATTACTTTTATTTGCCCCGGGTGCCTTGATTTCACGTTACTATGGCAACAATTTCTTATTTAATATTTCTGTTTTACTAAATATTTTTGCTGAATTAATAAGACATTCTATGCTGCACATTCTGTGAAAGTTTCATTAGAATATATTGAAAAATAAAGAAATTAGAGAGATATTATGAGAACTTTATGATCAACCCTCGTAAGTGCCATACATGTTTTAGTATTGTATATGTATATATTAGTGCCATACATGCTTTAGTACTATATGTATATAAATGCCATACATATTTTAGTACTGTATGTATATAAGTGCCATACATGTTTTAGTACTGTATGCATATAAGTGCCATACATGTTTTTCTGCTGTATGTATATAAGTGCTATACATGTATTACTGCTGTACGCATGTAAGTGCAGTATGTGTTAAATATAAGTACTGTATATGTATAAAGTTTAGTACATGTATAGTTCATTTATACATAAAGAACATGAATCAGAACAGTACATACCAGTATATGATATAAGTGCAGTTCATGAATAAGTGCAGTATATGAAAAGCTATAAGAAATATTCATCAATTTGGTAAAAATTAAGTGTAATATAGCAGAAGCCAGCAGGGAACATAGTTGTCTATGTCATTTTCAGGAAGTGTTGACATATTGTTACGACCTCAATTTTTTTGTACCCTCTGTAACAAATTGTCAAATTTTTATGTTGATTGTTATAACCAGGATGTCAGTGCTTTGAGTTGTAAAAATGTTTTGTTTTGTTTTTTGTAAAAATGTGCATCCCCGGTATTGTTAATAATATTTTTTGTTTAGAAACTACACTATTTACACCTGTCAGTTTGGACAGCTATTAATATTGATACAGAATTACAGATCTGTGAAAAATTAAAAGAAATGTTACTTCATGGAAAGATAAAAAAAATGTATCTGTCCAATAGGCTTTACATCTTTCTGTAAGGCGAAATAAGGATACCTGTCATCTTTTTATGAACAAGTTTTATTGTTTTTCAGGATTCGAGAATTTTGCAACACGGGACCCCTGGAGCTCAATAACAGTCAGTGAAACAGCATATGTGGCATCACACAGTAGAATATGTCGCTTTGCCATAGCAGTTACTGTATATCTAGTCATAGGTAAGGGGTGTTCTATCTGAAAGTCTCATCATTCATTTTAAAAAATTGACATGGTTTAGTTCTTTTATGATTTTGTTACATCACTTCTTTAGACGTTATTTGTGTTTAACATTCACTGTTGACATCTTTTATGCCATCTCTTAGTACATGACTTAATTCATGATAGAAAAAACTATATTTCAAGGGCAATTCATTCACTAATGATGTCTAATCCTTTGT
This sequence comes from Owenia fusiformis, assembly GCA_903813345.2. NCBI lineage: Eukaryota > Metazoa > Annelida > Polychaeta > Sabellida > Oweniidae > Owenia > Owenia fusiformis. The sequence continues at coordinate 17,606,279 of CAIIXF020000003.1, forward strand.
TACATAACCTTTTATAAGATATTTACGCAGGCCCTAAAGCCATTGTTTTCAATGCATTTCAGCATTAGTCCAATGGATTTTCTACACAGCAATCTACGAAAGATTCATCGAGGACAAAGTCCGCCAGTACGTGGATCTCTGCTCTATGAGTAATGTGAGTGTCTTCATCATGGAGAACTCCCAGTTTGGTTACTACATCCATGGCAGGTCTGTACATGGCAGGGCAGACACAGATATGAGAGAAATGCATGAACAGCTTAAGAGAGAAGAGGTTTGTGTTTTCTACAGTGAAACTTATATATTTGAAACTTGAACATCGTTCAAATCAGAATATCTCTCAATCTGAACACCTTTTCTTGGTCCCAGATTTGTAATTTCCCCAGCCCAATGAACACTTATACCCAATCCTTCTCATAATCTATAACATATATTTCCCCAAAATTCAAATAGTATGAAATTGGTTTTGCAAAAAATAAGCTCTTTTTTCTTCTGTTTCCTTTTTCAATGTTTACAACACAAAATATCAAATTAGTCCAAGTAATTTTACAAAAATATGAAAAATGAACAAAAATTATGTACATTTAGGTTCTGCATATATCTTCAAGTAAAAAATGGTGCAAGGGATTTGTCTTAGTTGAATTCTGTCAATGGTTGATGTTAACCCAGTTTTGTATTGCAGGAGGATTTGTGTGGTCACAGAGGACTACTACCTAATACAGAGCAGCAAACATTCCAAATAGCAGTTCCACGGAGACTCAGGCAGCAGTATGATAGGGTTCTTCTGCCTCTGAATCAGCCTCAGGTATGTTAACAATCTCCCAATTCATCAGTCTATCTCTATCTACATTCGTTTCCTTTAATCAGGTTGGCTGATGAACAGAGGTCTAGATGAGCTGTCGCCATTCGCCCATTGCGAATATTTTTAGCACCTGGCAAAGATCTTGATCTAAATATTCGCAAAGGTGGCGAAGAACTTTGTACAGAACCTACCGAGAAACAGATAAATTATCGGGGATTCTTCGTTTTCAAATTTCGTAATTTTTGTAATTTCACCCATGAGACGCCACAATTATTTTTGTTTCAATGGAAATTTAACACGAGGCACCTTCACAAGACCTGTTGCATTCAGTTTTTTGCTGAATCAATTGAGACGCCAAAACTTATTTTCGAGTCAATGAAAATTTAACGTTAACTCATATTCGCAAACCCGTTTCGTTCGTTTTTCTGATACATTCAATCTGTCTGTATGTCGAACTTAATATTTCAAAATTAATTGAGGTCTTTCCGGCCAGACTGGAGTGGTTTAGATGACGATTTTTCAGATTCTGAAGCTGAGATTGACAGACTGATTGAAAAGTATCAGTAATAATGATTATCAGAAAAGACTATCAAGAATACAATCTACATAATCTGTAAAATATGTTTTTTTGTGAAAATATAAGGAAATATTGTGGCTAATAATTTTTCAGAGTGGCTAATATTTTTTAGAAAACTTAAACTTATCTAGACCCCAAAGTGCCACCATCCACTATTTTTAATAAGTTTTACCACCACCTACTTTTGTATTGAGGATTATGGAAAATGTGTTAGTCTCATATTTCCCGAGATTTAGGTCGACTTCGGGTCGGTGTGACACCTCTAATCATTGTACTTGTTATGTCACCACCACAAGTGATGACATGTTATAATGTCCAACATTTTTGTGAATGATGTTTGGTGGTTGGTTTTTGGCATTCAGTGATTGGTGTTTGTAATAAATGCCAGGTGGTGACATTTTGCAAGTAATGTCTTGTTTCATAATGATGGAGTACCACCATACTTTTTACTTCTGCGTCTCTTAATCCCTTAGGAAAAATGTTATGGGTAACCCATATGTTTCACATGACTACCCATATTGTTACCCATAGCCCCCAAGTACCCATAACTTAAGGGTTATTGATGCCGTATCCAACCTAAGTTTTTGGTAATGACTTATAATGGGTAATAATGGGTAAATAATGGTTTTACGTTATGCCATTATGTATTGGTAATGTGCAAGTTATGTGTAGGTTATTTGGAATTTATGTGTATGTTATTGGGACACATAATTTGCCAATAACCTACAAATGCTTAGCCCATAACATCTACTTATGTTAAATTATGAGTAAATCATTGTTATAACATGTAAGTTTTAACCATAACTATTGGTTATGGGTAACACTATGGGTTATGTAAATATAAACCATAAATGACCTAATGAATTACCATTATTATGGATAACACTATGGGTAATACCCATAACATTTTTCCTAAGGGTAGTTCATTTCCTCTTAAACTGACTTTCAAAGACTTTAGAGACTGAAATTTGGGATTTCAAGGAATACTTTTCAAGAAAATAGTCTTACCTTTGTATTAGGATGGGTTTAGGTGCCAAAAATAACTGATTTATGGATATATATCATTTTGTTTTGAGGCCATGTTTTTTTACAGTCATAACAGGAAATAGATTCTCTAAATGAAAACTGGATTTACATCATTAATCCTGATTTTGGCTTAGAATATCTACCTAAATATGTATTTAAATATTATTAGCATGATTATTGACTAATTTTTTTTTAATCTTGTGCAGTGATTTGATTGTTTTCTAAAATTTATTACATAGTTCAAAAATTACACAAATATTTTAACATGGTTCTGTGGCCTAATGGATAAGGCACTGCCCAAGTTTTTTTTCTTTTTTATTTATCTCTGTGCAACGATATTTTATTTAAATCTCTTTTTATACAACATATAGTCATATCTATTTGGAGTTTTAGGTTATAGATACATCGTCTGTGTGTTACTTTGATTTTCAATTACCAAGATATTTTGCACAAACATTCCTGATTAGTTGAGTTGTGTGGTGAATTGTTTGATGATTGATGAATTGTTTATGAGGTACAGGGTGAGCCAAAAAAAGTAACCCACACAAATGTAAGTTCATAACACTGTCATTGAGCATGGGTTGAAAATCATGCTTGATGAATTGTTTATGAGGTACAGGGTGAGCCAAACAAGTAACACAATCAAATGTATGTTAATAACACTGTCATTGAGCATGGGTTGAAAATCATGCTTGATGAATTGTTTATGAGGTACAGGGTGAGCCAAACAAGTAACCCAAACAAATGTATGTTCATAACACTGTCATTGAGCATGGGTTGAAAATCATGCTTGATGAATTGTTTATGAGGTACAGGGTGAGCCAAACAAGTGACCCAATCAAATGTATGTTAATAACACTGTCATTGAGCATGGGTCGAAAATCATGCTTGATGAATTGTTTATGAGGTACAGGGTGAGCCAAAAAAGTAACCCACACAAATGTAAGTTAATAACACTGTCATTGAGCATGGGTTGAAAATCATGCTTGATGAATTGTTTATGAGGTACAGGGTGAGCCAAAAAAGTAACCCACACAAATGTAAGTTAATAACACTGTCATTGAGCATGGGTTGAAAATCATGCTTGATGAATTGTTTATGAGGTATAGGGTGAGCCAAAAAAGTAACCCAAACAAATGTATGTTAATAACACTGTCATTGAGCATGGGTTGAAAATCATGCTTGATGAATTGTTTATGAGGTACAGGGTGAGCCAAAACAAGTAACCCAAACAAATGTAAGTTCATAACACTGTCATTGAGCATGGGTTGAAAATCATGCTTGATGAATTGTTTATGAGGTACAGGGTGAGCCAAAAAAAGTAACCCACACAAATGTAAGTTCATAACACTGTCATTGAGCATGGGTTGAAAATCATGCTTGATGAATTGTTTATGAGGTACAGGGTGAGCCAAACAAGTAACACAATCAAATGTATGTTAATAACACTGTCATTGAGCATGGGTCGAAAATCATGCTTGATGAATTGTTTATGAGGTACAGGGTGAGCCAAAAAAGTAACCCACACAAATGTAAGTTAATAACACTGTCATTGAGCATGGGTTGAAAATCATGCTTGATGAATTGTTTATGAGGTACAGGGTGAGCCAAAAAAGTAACCCAAACAAATGTATGTTAATAACACTGTCATTGAGCATGGGTTGAAAATCATGCTTGATGAATTGTTTATGAGGTACAGGGTGAGCCAAAAAAGTAACCCACACAAATGTAAGTTAATAACACTGTCATTGAGCATGGGTTGAAAATCATGCTTGATGAATTGTTTATGAGGTACAGGGTGAGCCAAAAAAGTAACCCAAACAAATGTATGTTAATAACACTGTCATTGAGCATGGGTTGAAAATCATGCTTGATGAATTGTTTATGAGGTACAGGGTGAGCCAAAAAAAGTAACCCAAACAAATGTATGTTAATAACACTGTCATTGAGCATGGGTTGAAAATCATGCTTGATGAATTGTTTATGAGGTACAGGGTGAGCCAAACAAGTGACCCAATCAAATGTATGTTAATAACACTGTCATTGAGCATTGGTTTGGCACAACTAAACCACTACGTTCAATGTTCTTTCATTCTATAAACTTCCATTGGTCTACCTCCAATGCTTACATTTACAAAACGTGCCCCAAATGCCATTACATGCATTACTCACCGGGCATAAAGCCCACCAGATTTTAATCTTTGGGCCTATTGTCTACACTAACAACCCTTGAAATATTGAAACAAGAGATAAGAAGGAAGGTGAGAGCCAAAATGTAAGATATCTGTTCTTGTGTAGTGAACAACTACACCCCGTACTTTTATATGGCCATGTGTAATACGTTTATTATGTTTTGTAAAATTATGACCAATCAAAATAGACCAAATTAACTAGGTAGAATGAAAGAACATTGGACACGCTTTAATTGTGCCAAATATGCAATCAAACCCATGCTGAATGACCGAGTTATTTACATTAGTTTGGGTTACTTTTTTTTGACTCACCCCAGGGGGGGAAATTTCCCAAAGATGACCTGTAGTATTCGGCACATTCGATGACCAATTTATAAACAGGCCTCATTTGCCATTGAAATGGATCTCACAATGTTCGCTGTTGTAAATGAGTATTCTCTACAAGTTTGGATCGAGTAACTTCAATAGTATTACCATAGTTTTGAAATGATGATGTTGAAATGATATTAAACTGAAATAAAAACCATTTCCACGATTTCAAATTTTACTTTACGCATGCACAGCACTGAATGAGCTTGTGCTCATGATTGTTCACGTGATCACATCCTGCAATTTGATTGGACGTCATATAATGGGGAATCCCCGAATACGATAGAATATGAAAGAATTGTGGGAGCTACACACTTCTTCTGGACTCACCCTGTTATAAAACCTGTTGTGCACCAGTAGTGCTGTGATAAAGAATCTGAATGTAACTCACTTTAAAGTGAATATTTAGTAGACCTACCTATTGGCTCATACAGTAAGCCTATGGGATAGACTATTATCAAAATAGGACCCTTAAAGGTAAACACATCAATTATATCTGACATGATTATTATTTGCATTATTTCATACAATTTATTTTTAAAACTAAAAAGTTGTTTATTCACTATTTGCTATATTTAGAGGTTATGTCACTATGACATGAAATTGCCTGAGTTCTCCCATAAAGACCGACCTTGAGAGGCTCTATATTTGGACAAGACCGATGATTATGATGACATGATTATTATTTGCTTTAAAAATCTAATATTTCATACAATTTATTTTCAAAACTAAAAAGCAGCTTAAAGGTTGTATATAACTATTAAAGTGATCTTCACTCCTTTTCAAAGCTTTAATATAGCATGTTGCAGTGTATATATAACACATATTTTTACTTACACATTTGGAGTGGATATTCATCTTTCATTCATATAAAGAAAACAAAATATTGACAGAGTGGGAGCTGGTACAGTGACCTCTACTTTTAGTAATTTTCATAACGTTTCATCTAGTGTTTTTTGGCTTATTTCTTGAAAGCATTATACGCTATTATTATAAGTTATTGAATGATTTGAAGTGCAATTCAGGATATATTCTGCTTGAGAAATTCTGTATTGGAACGAGAGAAAGTCGATTTGCAATACAGAATATCGAGAGATTATTTTACCCAAGTTAGAGTTAATTTTGTATATTAATATGAAATAATTTTGGGAAACCACTAACAGTTTGGTTTTTTCCAAATCTATCATTATTAGGGAAATGACGTCACATTACATTGGACTTTCACGTCTATTATGTCATCAATATGCATTGGATGGTATGGAGACGTTCATTTTGACATTTGTTTTGGGGAATTCCTAACAACGGCCAAATACTTTCACTTTCGTTATTAGAGCACTTTCACATTTTATTAGAAAACAAAAGCATATTTATTGCATTTGATTGATAAAAATGGGTTTAATTGACGATATTCTTCAAAAAACTCTTTTTTAAGCCCTTGATGGTTATATACAGCCTTTAATAGACTATTTGCTATATAGACAGATAAATAGATGGCAGCACTTGTATCAGTAGAAAATGGTAGGGCCAGAATACATGGAGACATATGGCAAGAGTCACTTAATTTTTTGATCTATTGAGTACAGTATTTCAATTTGTATTAAAGGCCCGGTCACACCGCCCGGACGTTGCTGGAGCGTTCCTTGAACGTTGAAAAAAATCATCAACGCTCGTAAACGTTCACCACCGTTTAACAAAAGTTGGCATCCGTTAAAGCAACGCTGTAAACGCTCGGCCAACGCGGATGTTTCTCGAGTGGCCGTCCTAACGCTCCAAAAGTTTTGAGCTGCTCAAAATATTGCGAGCGTTGAAAAGGGACAATTTTACGCCCTGGCAAAGTTTATCACCGCTCCACCAACGCCCAGTCAAAGTTTGGCACCGCTAGACGCAAGTTCGTGGACGCTTGAATCCGCTAGACCAACGCAGAAATCTTAAACGCTGGACCACCGCTGCTTCGCCAGCGTTGCCCGGGCGGCGATTAAACGTTGCACAAACGTCGGTGGAGCGGTTGTTAGCGTTTTATCAGCGTACATGGGGTTGTTGGAACGGTGTCGGACGTTGTCGCAGCGTTCCATGGCGGCGATGAACTTTGCTTTGGCGTTGGTATAGAGGTGTCGGAGCGGGACCAGAATTTGGCTATAAATACGTGGAGAAATGCACCACGAGCTCTTTTGGAGTCAAACGCGATATGCTGCTAAACCAACGCTGCTGCTATTTATACCCCCGCCGAGGCAACGCTCTCATGCGCAGAACGCCGCTATACCAACGCTCGCATTACCGCTAAACAAACGCTAGCTACCGCTCGCAACCGCTTAACCAACGCTAAAGCAACGCCGGCTTCAGCGGTGCACCGCTAAGCCAACGCCTGTGTTTTTTTTTTTTCCCCATTTTGTGCGCGTTGACGAGCGTTGATGAATTTTTTCAACGTTCAAGGAACGCTCCAGCAACGTCCGGGCGGTGTGACCGGGCCTTTACATAAGACACCATCGGGATATAACTATATAATCTTGTTGGAATGCGGATTGTGATTAAACATAAAACTGTGATCCTTATAAGAGTAAATAAACTTTTAAATATTTTTAACATTGTGTCCATGGGGATTTAGCCCGACCTTTTTCAGAGAACTTTAAAAACTTTAAAATTTGAATAGAAAATTTTGATAGAAAATAACACAAATAATACAAATATGCCACAAAATAGAAGAAAATGTTGGTCTTAAATGGTTAAAAATGTGTATCTCCAAAAACCTCATTAGAATGAGACTTCAATTTATATTTCAAAGCTATTTAGCAAAACCTGACACTACTGGATTCAAACAAAATTCGAGACTAGCTTTAAAGTATGTTAGATTCTTGATATATCTTTGTCAAATATTATGTTTTGTCTGTTTCCCAAAATTATACATTCTGAGCACATTTTCAATAACATAGTTTGAATGCAAAGATTTTTTTTTATTAAAATTTTTATTCCAAAAAATATAACATATGAACATATAATACATTAAAAATATATATACAATACAAGTACAGAAAAACACTTAACTTACTTCTTATAAAATATTACAAATTCTTCTTTTTAACATATCAAAATCTATATTGAATTTATTTAGTAGAAGTACACTGTTGTAAGATAAAAGGTCTGATAAAACTTGCTGTCTATAATTAATTTGTCTCAAGACATCTGGCTTTTCATTAAGGTTTGTCCATCTTTTATATATTGAATTTGTAACAATAGTTAAAATAATATTTCTATTTCTAGTTTTTCTGTCTATTGTGTTAAAACCTACAACAATGTGTTTCCATTGAACATTAAAATTCAAAATATCTCCAACATCTTCCCAAATATTTCAAACCTTCTTACAAAAAATGCAAGTTGAACTTATATTTCTGTTCCATTTACTAATCATGTATCCACAGTATAAACAATTATGAAGAATTTTAAAATTAAAATCAGAAATTTTTTTACATGGCATTTCTTTTATTTTTTGCCTGTATATATTTTTTTTTTTTATTAAAATATTTATTCACAAAAATAAAACAAACATATTTACAAAACATATCAAGTATTTAGTTTTGAAATAATATTATCAATTGCATGGTTAAAAATACCTGTTGACATATGATCCAATAATCTTTTATAAAATATGATACTTGATTTAACTTTTAACTGTAAATTACAATTTAAAAGTGATTGTTCATCTTCAGAGTTTTTTGACCATTCCGAATGGATTGTTTTTGCAGTAATTGCTATGATTAAATTTTTTATTACAGATACATTATTATTTTCACTAAATCCTAAAACAATATGTTTATATTTTATGTTCAAATTTAAACTGGTTCCTATAGTATTCCATATGTCGACAGATTTCTTGCACTCATACAGCATATGTTCCATGGTGTGATTTTTATTACAGTGTACACATTTTGAAATAACTTGTCTGTTCCATTTATTAACAATATAACCACAAGGAAGACAATTATTTACAATTTTAAAATTCAGTTCTGCTAAATATTTACATGGCATTTTCAAAATCTTCTGATTATATACATCTTTATAAAATTCACAATCACTAGGTGTTTTAAATTGCCTACTCCAAAAAGCTTCAGTATAATTTCGTTTTCTTATTTTGTTAATTAAAATATTATAAAACAACTTTGACTTTTTGTTAATTATATAATGGTACTTATTGTTAGCAAGGATGTTATATTTATATTGTATATTTGTAAAGTTTGCATACAGTGTATCAACAGTATTTGTTATACTTCTCATTATATTTCGAATGACTGAATATTCATAAAACCAATTTTTTTTGTCTTTAAGACGGTTAAATACATAGTGTTCTGATAAAATATTTCCATTTTCATCAAAGAAATCTTTCACATATATGAAGCCTACTTTTACCCAGTTTTTAAAAAGAATGACCTTATCTTTCCATTTAAAGTTAAAGTTAAGCCAAAGCACTTCATTAAAAATGCTGTTATTGTTAATTTCCTTTTTATCTTTGCACATGTTAAAATCTATAAAAATGTTCCTGTAAAACAAAGATTCTTTAAAGATATTATCAGTAGTGTTTGTTTTCAAAAAATCTTTAACTTGAAACCCCATTTGATTTATATAATATGTAGGAATGCTTTTCCATGCACTTGTGCTATTTATCAATCTGGGTACCCAGGCACATCTTAGACTGGCAATTTTAGTGTCTATATCAACTAAATTAAGACCCCCATCTATAGTTTTTCCAATTATAACATCTCTTTTTACACATTCCCTTTTCCATAAAAATGCAAAGATCATTTTTCTTAATTCTTTTTTCACCCATTCTGGAACATCTAGAATTGTAAAATTAAAGATAAATTTGGAAATGGCTAGTGAATTTATAATGTGAACTTTTCCAAATAAACTCAATTTTCTTTTTTTCCAGGATTCAAAAAGTTTTTCCATGTCTTTTATTTTTGGTTTCCAGTTTAATTCTTCACAAAGCTTCTCGTTATGACCTATGTATACTCCTAAACATTTTATAGGGTCGTTTGTAAATTGTACTCCATGTATTTTACTGTTTTCCTGTTTTTTAAGATTTCCTAATAAAATTCCCGTAGTTTTCCCCAAATGTAATTTTAAACCTGAAACCTTTGAAAATTGTTTAATTGTTTCCAATGCATGAGAAATAGAGTTTTCATCTTTCATAATAAGTGTCGTATCATCTGCATGCTGAATTATTTTCAGAACATTTCCATTTATATCAATACCACTTATATTTTCATTTTGTAAGATTGCTTTAAGATTGCCTGTATATGATTTTGAAATAATTATTTGTATTTTCAAAATTGAACATTGTACTCCAAACATTTTCTAAATTTGATCTCTCGAACTGTTTATTTCTTAATATAGTAGAGAAACGTTGACTTTTTCCTTCTAATTTTTCATATTTTCCATTTACTATAAAATCACATTTATAAAATATATACAGCAATTTGTGGCTTAAGAAAAGACTCAAAATTAAAAACATTTTTGGGTTTTTTGGACATAAAAAAAGCATTTGACGTGATCGATAGGGACCTGTTATTTTGTAAACTTTGGGAAAAAGGCATGTGTGGTAAACCATGGCATTAGGAATAAAGCAATTTTTGGTGATTTTGAAAGTGATTTTTTCGAGTCTGACTTTGGAGTTCGTCAAGGCTGTGCCCTTTCCCCAATTCTGTTCTTATTTATCATGAATGATCTAACTGACCGCCTGAAGAATGAAAACCTAGGGATACCACTTTCGAAAGAAAAAATCCCAGCTATTATGTACGCAGATGATGTTGTCCTTATGGCACAAAGTGAAAGTGAACTTTTAAAAATGCTGAATGTTGCCAATTCATTCGCTGTACATTGGGGATTTAACTTTGATCCAATTAAGTCTCAAGTTATGCCAATAGGTCGTAAAATTGACAAAGAAAGGTCATGGAAGCTTGGTAGGCTCAATTTAAAAGAAACAAAGGTCTATAAGTATTTAGGAGTTATGGTAAATAATAGCCTTAACGACTCAACCCATTTTAATGACTACTTAAGGCCCAAAGCAAAAAAGATACGTCTTTATATCAATGCAACCCTGAATAAGCACTCAAATCTACAGCGATTTACTTTTGGTTTTCAACAATGTATTTATTCCGGCTATTTTACACGGAAGCGGTATTCTATTATTTGACTCAAAGTCTAGTTGTAATGACATGATCTCGTATCAATATAATGTTGGTAGATCTGTCCTAAACCTAAACTCAAAACCTGCCCGGGAAGCAGTTATAGGAGACCTAGGTTGGTGTCCCATAATGAATATGATTGGCAAAAGATGTATTGACTACCATTTACATCTGAAAAAACGTGTAAGTGAAAGTGACATTTTTAAAGATATATATACCAAAATGTTTGAATGTTTCAGTAAGAACCAAAAATCTTCTTGGCCATATATTAAATCGGTTTCCAACACATTTATTAAATATGGTTTGGATGACTGTATTTCATCTAAATATCCTGATTGGTATGGGTCTTTCATACAAATATCAAATGAACAAAGACTTAATGACTTCCACGAAGCAATCCAACAAAGAAGTTCATTAAGAGAATATACCACCTTTAAAATGCATCCATTTAAGGAAAACTATTTGAAAAATGAAACAGATTTTTTCCCATCTCGACTGAAATTTATGGCAAGAGCTGGATGTTTTAACTTAGGAGTCGATAGGAAGCGCTGGAAAATAAGTGATGGCCTTTGCTCAAACTGTAATTTGAAGGTCCCAGATACAAGTACACATCGCTTTCTCTTTTGCCCATACTTTACTAATGAAAGAAATTCTTTTATTAAACAACTTTCAAAAACATGTGATGCTCTTTTAGTGTCTGAGTTCCTACAATTGCCCCCTGACCTTAAAATACAATATATGCTTGGGGATGATGTTTTTATAATGTGGGGGAATGAAATAGGTAAACAATTTGACAATTGTTTTAAAACGTTTTTAACAGAGGTGTACATACCATATTCTGGAAAACCATGATATACCATTATTTTAGTAAACTATAGGTTTTAATATGTCTATAATCTTTAATGAATGTCGACGCTCCTTTCATAGTATATATGAATGCGAGCCACTGCTTTAAAAGTGGAGGTCGAAATAAATAAATGCGAGCCACTGCTTTAAAAGTGTACGTCGAAATAAATAAATAAATAAATAAATATTAGTGAATTGAGCTCTATTTGTCTGTATATTTTTCATTGCCATTTTGATAGTACTTCTAATTATCATATTTTCTTTAATCCAATTTCTTTTGTCATTCAACTTCTCAAAAACATACTTTTCACTAATAAAAATCCCTTTATCATCAAAATGCAAAGATATAATGAAAAAAAACTGAAGATAACCTAATTTGTCAAAGTACAACAATGATCCATGTGTCTGAAAAATAGCTAAAAAGCTAAAAAAAAAGTTAAATTTGTATGGTGTATCAAAAGCTGAAGGCAAAAAGCAAGTATCACATTGGCCTTGAATATTAGTGCTATTCATACTGTCAGTAATACTTTTTTATGCACTCATGATTGAGGTTATTAATGTGTTTTTTTACTATAACTCGAAAAGTACTAGAGTGTTGCATTTTTTTATGTGACTGCTTAGAAGCATATTACACTTTCTAATGACAATTTGGCAAGCGAGTGGCCATTTTGAAAAATAGCAGCCATTTGACGTGTGCTGATTTTCAACTGAAAATTCTATTGTAGAAAGGATTAACTTTATGTTAGGGATAAACAATGAGTCTTGGGTATTAGGAAAAATAATGGCCAAGGGGCGGAGCTATGACCCAAGATGAATTCTGTACTCCTACTTAATTTTATGTTACTTAATTTGGTGAATTTGCTATTTAAAACACTTGGAGTTGCTTAATTTTTACTGAAATGAATATACATTTATCCAATGGTTACAAGGATATATATCGAATCAAGTGAAGATATATTTGATATGTGGATCAAGATATCATATTTTAGCAAAAAAATCCCCAAACCATCGAATATCACTTCTCAAACCATCGAATATCACTTCTCAAAAGTGATATTCGATGGTTTCAAAAGTGATATTCGATGGTTTAGATTTTTTCAATAATTTTTTGTCAAATTTGTTAAAATTTTTTTTAGATTTTTTCCTTCAAAATTTTTGAAACCTTCAAAATCTTTTTTCAAAAATGTTTTTCGAAATCTTTTTAAAAAAAAGTTTACCATTTTTTTCGCTGGGTTAAGATTTCCCATGGGATAAACGGACAATCCTATGGTTTTTCAGAAATATCAATTATATCCACTCATGGATATCAATATCTTCACTCATTCGCTGCGCTCACTCGTAAAGATATCAATATCCACTCATGGATATAAATGATATTTTTTCAAAACCATAGGATATTCCTACAGTACCCAACAAATTTACGATTGAAATATCAAATATTGAATTTGGCGGCTACTTAGTTTAGCAGACTTTAACAATAAAAACAATTATAAAACGGCCACCAAATTAAGTAGAAGTACAGTAACTCAACTTACTCCTGTAATTTGGAAAAAAATTGGACAGTTTTTTTCTTTGCAATGTTAATCCTTTCCAAATATACTGTAGTTTTAATTCACTCTATGAGCACAGGGCCCTGGGTCCTTTATTTGTTGTGCCTTATCGTCTGAGACAACAGTCAACTCTTTTCAGTCAACAGTTTAGCGCTCTTCTACCCTCAGTTGGAAAGGGGGTGGTAATAATCCAAAGGCATACTTGCCCTGTATACTGGTTGGTTTATCATCTAAATGGAATGTGTATTGTTGTAGGAGACTTGTCAGAAGTAGAAAGATCTGCTGCTGGCTCAGTTGTTCCCCTATGCATGCTCTTGTGCCTAAAACACAAAGCAAAACTCAATAATCATAAATTAAGAAAACAAAATATAATCTTAAAAGATCTGCTGTTTGCACAGTTGTTCCCCTATGCATGCTCTTGTGCCTAAAACACAAAGCAAAACTCAATAATCAAGAAAACAAAATATAATCTTAAAGTTGATCATTTTACCTTGTGTTCTAATTAAAAGGAAAGTAAATATATGAATGAGATAAATATATTAGAGTTTGGGATGATCCAGCTCTTAAAGTGTCTGCAAAGCCTGTTTTTGACAGGAAGTTTCGTCCAATGTGTCTATCTTTTGTTGCTTTACTTTTATTGGAACTTCTCTACAGATAAAGCAGATCTGTTTTACCTAATGAGAAAGGAATCAGTGCTTTATGCCGAACACACTTCCCGTCTTTAATGAAACGCTCTGGTCTGAAGACTTCTGGATCACCCCATACATCTGGATCATGGTGCACGCTCCATAGGTTGGAAATCACATCTACACCCTCAGGGATGTCATAGCCAAACAGTGTTGTATCTTCCATAGCACAGTGGGTTGAGGCCACTGCTACCACACCTACAATTTTGATTAATGACCCTCGTTGAACCTCGTTAAAACCACAGTCTAGATTTTTAAGATGGCTTGTGTGTTGTATGCTTTGGATTCATATACTTTCATTGACTTATTTCAAAGTTTATGGGCTCCAAACTACTAGATGTATCAAATATTCTATTACAAAAATATTAATTTTATGATTCAATCAAGTTTTCTTGAACTCATGTTTACATTGAGTCTTAACCACAGCATACTGTGTTTGTTGGATACAGAAAGCTCCCATCTGCCAATTTATCATATCAATCACTGTTTTAAAATGGCCAAAGAAGAATATTACACTGTTTAGTGACAATTTGACTTATTGGTGGCAATTTCCAAAGCAGCTATGGCTATTTGATGTGTATAAATGTTACGGCTTGGTCTTGCTGTTATCTAAGTTGATGTAAAATTCCTGAAATCTGTTATATTTTGTACTTTATCACCTATTATACCATATGTACTTACTTGACAAGCGGAATGTTTCAAGCATCACAGCCGCTGTATATGGCATTTTGGCTTTATCTTCCAAAGTTGGTTGTCTCTCACCAATCACCTCTTCAATCTCACTGTAGATTCTATCAGCAACACCATCAAAGTAATGAACATAGAGTAGGACCCAATGGAATTGTGTTGGACCTGTGTGCACAGTATTAACAAACAGAGAGTAGTACATGAATATAGATTTCTCTTCACTCCAGTCTGGCAAAGCACTGTCCTGTTTATTTACTTCCTCGATGATCATGTCGGTGAAGTCCCGACAAAAATTATCCTGTTTAGTCGCCTTGTGTTGATTGATGTGCTCTAAGAAAAACATGTTCATGTTGTCCGTGGCCTCTTTCGATGTTTTCATTCTTGCAATGGTTTTTGGAAGAAACTGTTGTAAGGGAAGGTAGTTTAACTCATACATAAGATGAGCACTGTGGTACATATAGGCCTGAGCATTTTTGAGAAAAGCTGTAAATTCTTCATCATGGTATTTATAATCAGTACCAAACAGAATATAAGACATTGTATTTGACATGGTAAATGATACCAATTTACAAATATCTTGCCTTTTGCCAAGTGCCAAGTTTATTTCTTCTTTCAATTTGTCGATTTGATGAATGATGTTCAGTTCCAAGTTTGAAGACCCAAAATCAAATGCTTTCAAGGCATTTAAGATTACTTTCTTTTCATTGCGCCAGGCCTTAGAGTATGTAGAAAATATCAAACCTGAAAAGTAATTTGTTTATTGTAGTGTTTATCATTGAAATGATGTTATACAATACAATACATCAAGCTTAAAGGTTCAAATCATGAAAAAAAAACACTTAAGAGATATATTTAAAAGTAATTATATATAAACCAATGCTGTTTGACAAGAAGTATAGATAGTATGAATGTAAATATGACTACGAAACACGAAATAACATACCGAAATTTGAAACTAGTAACCCCAAAACAATGTGTGATGAAATTAATAAACTTGGACTGGGGAAACTCAAAACTGATATTCCAATGGAAATACTGGTAGATGGTGAAAAGATCAGACTCTGACTTTGAATCCCTTTTGAACAAAAACAATGGTAACTATGATGACATGTTCTTAAACGAATGCATGGACTTTAACCGCTGGGAAGAGTAACTTCATTCGATAAACACAGATACACGCACTGATAATGAAGTTAATGATCAGGCTATTAACCATGGCGACTTAAACAACTCAATCACTTTAGAAGAAGCGCAACATGCAATTCAAAGTCATAAAGTGAACAAAGCCACAGGCATTGAAATTATACCCAATGAAGTGCTGAAATGCAATGCTTTATCAAATATGATTCACAAGCTACTACAAATGTGTTTTGAATACAGTATCATGCCAACCTGTTGGTCGAAATCTATAATTAACCCCATCCCCAAGTCTGGGAAAAAAGACCCCAGGGTGCCCCTCAACTATAGGGGATCTGTCTCATGTCAACAGTCTGTAAAATTTTATCGTCCGTCCTAACGACACGACTGCACACATTCCTAGACGCAAATAATATACTGCAGGATGAGCAGAATGGATTTAGGAAATTTCGTGCATGCATTGATCATTTATACGCCCTTACAACTATATTACGTCATAGGAGGAGGACAATTTTGCCTGTTTGGTGGATTTTTCTCAGTGTTTTGACTCAATAAATCTTGACTGTCTATGGTATAAGCTACTAGAAAACAACATACATGGTAAGATGCGCCAACTGAACAGGACTTACAATTAATGTTTGATACAAGTTATCTAGGGACAAAGAGATGGTGTCTATCTGTAAATAGAGAGGAAACCCAAGTAACACATTTCAGATGGGCTGCACGGCCAAAAATTGATTTTAACTTCAAGGTTGGAGATTCTAATTTAGTGATACAAAATTGTTCTGTTATCTCAGCATTATCTTAAACGAGACACTGGATTACACCGCAAACGGCAACTACATTAGCTGGATCCAACGGTCGTGTACTTGATGGACTTATCAGCAAACATTTTTTCCATAAATGGATTAAACTTCAGCACATATACTAAGATATGACTGTGCAATCGCCCCAATCATGGACTATGGATCAGGAGTTTGGGGATATAAGGAATTTATCAAACCACAGCTAGTACAAAACCGGGTAAATATGCTCCCATTCCAGCAATTTACGATGATATGGGATGGATACCGCCTGACATAAGACATCGATTAGAGATGGTGAGACTCTATTAGACTGAGAGCCTAGAGATAGGCTGACTAGAAGAATTTTCGACTTTGATTATGAAAATGCTATCTTAGGGACACAAATGTTGGTGCAAGAATGTAAGAGAAATATTTGTATTGACTAATTTGCTACATGAATATGAAACAAGACCCTTTGGAGATAGTTCACTCATCCTCGATTCTGTCAAAACACTGGAACTGCAATGATACATCGAAGAATGGAAACTTCAGATCGCCAATATTCCAAAGCTAAGGACTTATAGGACATTTAAAACATCATTTGGAACAGAAGACTATGTCAAGAACTGTTTACCAAGGACATTCAGATCATTGCTTGCAAAAGCAAGATCTGGCATGTTACCATTAACTGGAGACTGGAAGATATAAGTTCATAAGCCTAAGATAGGCTGGGTATACTGTACAAGGCACTTTAATAAATAAAAATGCACATACATTCATACATACAAAACATGCATTTGAAAAAGTAGCTATTAACTGTATTGAAGATAAGGCAAGCAGGGATCTGTTCAGTGCAGCCTATAATGTTCTCAGTATGAGGTCTGGTTTGTGCCCATTTATATGGTCAAATTACCTACCAAAATAAAAAGATGGAATTTAAAACAAAAAGCTTACCGTATGAGTTAGGATTGAATGACATGATATGTGGTTCATTGGTAGGTTTACCAGCAAATACCAGGTTCTTGTTCTCTAGTGCCTCCCTCACTGCATCTATTCCATTCAGTATGATGGACAATCTGGAAAATTTCATGTTTAACCCATTAAAGATCTTGCTTATGCAAATATCTTTCTTATGGGAATCAACACATGATGCCCCAAAAGTGACCCCTTTTTTCAACTCTATCTATCTTCTACACAAACTTAACATTGTTCATCTTTTAACATGAGTATTCTTTCAATGCTTTCAAGTCTTCCTAACTTTCACATAATTTGGTACTAACTGGTCATCTAAAGTCATCTCCCTTGCCTATTGACACCCTTTCAGTTCTAACTGGTTATATAACCCCATGTATCTTACCTGTTGAAAACATTTCAATTCTAACTGGTTAACTAACTTCATCCTCATCTCTTGTTGACAGCATTTCAATTCTAAGTGGTTAACTTACTTCATCCCCCTCTCTTGTTGACAGCATTTCATTTCTAACTGGTTAATTAACTTCAACTCCCTCTCTTGTTGACAGCATTTCAATTATAACTGGTTAACTAACTTCATTCCCCTCTCTTGTTGACAGCATTTCAATTCTAACTTGTTAACTAACTTCACCCCCCTCTCTTGTTGACAGCATTTCAATTCTAACTGGTTAACTAACTTCATCCCCCTCTCTTGTTGACAGCATTTCAATTCATTCCCCTCTCTTGTTGACAGCATTTCAATTCTAACTGGTTAATTAACTTCATCCCCTCTCCCGTTGACAACATTTCAATTTTAGCTGGTTATCTAATCTCCCTTTCCTGTTGACACCATTTCAGATCTAACTGGTCGATTAATTTCATCTCACTTTCCTGTTGACATCATTTCAGTTCTAACTGATCAACTAATCTCCCTTTCTTGTTAACACCCTTTCGATTCTAACTGGTTAACTAACCTCATCTCCCTTTCCTGTTAACACCCTTTCAATTTAAACTGGTTAATTAACCCCATCTCCCTTTCCTGTTAACACCCTTTCAATTCTAAATGGTGAACTAACCCCATCTCCCTTTCCTGTTGTCTTAACACCCTTTCAATTCTAACTGGTTAACTAACCCCATCTCCCTTTCCTGTTAACGCTCTTTCAATTCTAACTGGTTAACTAATCTCATCTCCCTTTCCTGTTAACACCCTTTCAATTCTAACTGCTTAACTAACCCCATCTCCCTTTCCTGTTAACGCTCTTTCAATTCTAACTGGTTAACTAATCTCATCTCCCTTTCCTGTTAACACCCTTTCAATTCTAACTGGTTAACTAACCCCATCTCCCTTTCCTGTTAACACCCTTTCAATTCTAACTGGTTAACTAATCTCATCTCCCTTTCCTGTAAACACCCTTTCAATTCCAACTGGTCAACCAATCTCATCTCCCTTTCCTGTTAACACCCTTTCAATTCTAACTGCTTAAGTAACCTCATCTACCTTTCCTGTTGACACCTTTTCAGTTCTAGCTGGTCGACTAATTTCATCTCCCTTTCCTGTTGACATCATTTCAGTTCTAACTGATCAACTAATCTCATCTCCCTTTCCTGTTGGCACCCTTTAAACTGGTTAACTTACTGGTCACCTAATCTACCTTTCCTGTTGACCTCATTTCAGGTCTAACTGGTTAACTAATCTCATCTCCTTTTCCTCTTGGGAAATTCCTCAAAGATAAAATTCTAGGAATTAAGGAATGGGTACCATTTACTCAATTTGAGAGATTATTGGCATAATTATATGAAACCTATTTAAAACATCATTTATATTATTCAAAAGTGAATAGGATCAATGATTCCCAGTCCTCTGAAGTTTGTAAAATGAAAATACCTGGATGTTGATCCACATATAATCCTTGAAAATGATAAATATTTTTGGGGATTATATGGTACAATCTTACCGTCAATACAATGTTTTTTTTAAAGTGTATTGATGGTTTTTGGATGAAAAGTATAACGAAATGCATGAAAAAACTCCCCTGATTCATTCTACAAACAACTTTCTCTCCTTTGAAATCTCTGGTGTTTTGGGATGTTTGGAAGCACCGAAATTTATTATAAATTTTTAGACAAAGTAACCGTCAAAAAAAATCAGTGAAAAATTCAGGAGCTTCCAAACATTCCAAGATGTCATTGATTTCAAATGTGACATACAAAAAAATATATAGTGATTATTAATGAAACATAAAAATATTTGAGATTACAAATTTTCAATTTATTTCTAAATCTTCTTCAGGTAAACTCAAACAAATTTAATCTCTTAGATATTATTGCTAGTTATGAAACATAAAAATATTTGAGTTCAAAAATTTTCAATTTAGTTCTAAATCTTCTTCAGGTAAACTCAAACAAATTTAATCTCTTAGATATTATTGATAGTTATGAAACATAATAAAAATATTTGAGATTATGAATTTTCAATTTATTTCTAAATCTTCTTCAGGTAAACTCAAAAAAATGTATCTCTTAGATATTATTGCTAGTTATGAAACATAAAAATATTTGAGATTACGAATTTTCAATTTATTTCTAAATCTTCTTCAGGTAAACTCAAAAACAAAATTAATCTCTTAGATATTAAGCTAGTTATGAAACATAAAAATATTTGAGTTTACATATTTTCGAATTATTTCTATATCTTCTTCAGGTCAACTCAAAAAAAATTTAATATCTTAAATATTAAGCTAGTTATGAAACATAAAAATATTAATATTTGAGTTTACAAATTTTTATTGACACTGTATTTCTAAATCTTCTAAAACTCAAAAAATTGTAATCTCAAATATTTTAACTAATTTTATATTTTTTATTTAATCTCAAATATTTTTAGGTCACTCTGTTGAACCTGTTTGATTTATTATCACTCGCTTGCTTCTATTAAATTACCTTGTGCCAAACTTTACTGAAAACACACTGCCATATTCCTGTCCAAGTTTAACCATATCGAGATGTAGGTTTTCTGAGAGACTGGGAAGACACCCTAGTATAGGCCAGCCAGTGGGGCCTGGTGGGAGCCTATATCTCCAGTATTTCAACCTTCCATCAATGAGAACGCCAAGAAGAAGCACACATATGATCGCAAGTGCTATATATAATGTCTCCATTGCAGATGTTCAGTTACCTAGATGTGTTTTATTATTCTCTGTCGAAGAATCATAAGGCCAAACTGGTCTCAGTTTGCTTTTAAATGAATGGTTTAACTGATGCTTATTGTTTCTAATGACGTCATGAAAAACTGGATATTAACATTTTAGATCATTTCAGTGACAGGTTAACACATGGTTTATTCCATTGTGCTCATTATCCCACCGAATGAAGTTCCAGGGGGATATAGAGAAGCTGTCCGTTTGTCCGTCCATTCATTTGTTCATCCGTGTGTCAGGGCAATAACTCAAACCAAAAAATGACAAAATCAGCAAAGTGGAAGGAGCCCATTTCTGTTGGAAAATTTATTTTTTCATGAGAAAGTTTATGGATTAATTGCTTGTCAATGGGTGCACAGTATGGTGAAATCTGTTATGTCTGCTTAATTTTTAAACTGATTTGCTTCATACAGGGTGATCCAGAAGTAACGTCAAAGACATTGTAATTTCAAAAGTATTCATCAGATCTTCATGAAATTTGGTATACATGTACCCACAACATTTCTGAGTTACCATCTCAAATATTGGAATTCAATCATTTCATTGGTTGAAATTATGGTTGCTATAGTAACCCGATATCGCGTAACCCGGGGCAAATTGAAGAGAAACCATAACGTTTTTGTGAATTTCTCTAATTTAAAAAGTCAGTAACATTTGAAAATGTTCATTGTTTGTTTTCTATGATTTTTATATTTGTTGCCATGGTAACAAATATGTAATAGTTGTGATGTCACAATAGGCATTCATAAAAAGCTTTCAATTTCTTTGAATTGCTTCCATCATCCATGACAAATACTAACATGACCAAGGACACTAACCCACCCAATTCAAGATGGCGCCAAGTCAGAGTAAAATAGAGCAAAGAACAAACATTAAGTTCTGTGTAAAGTTGGGGAAAGGTGTAAAAGAGACTATAAGACAGATAAAGAAGGCATATGGTAAAGCTGCCATTGCTGAGAGAAACATTTACAGGTGGTTTAACAAGTATTCCAGTGGATATGATGAAGTGGTAGACAAGCAGCGAGGAGGCAGGCCAGTGTCGTCATTCGATGATCAAACCATCAAAGCAATTGAAGCTGATGTTATGGACAATAGGCAAATTTCTATCAGAGAATTGGCTGAAAAACACGATCTGAGCTATGGGACTGTGCAACGGATACTGACAAAGAACTGTCTGTTAAAGAAGGTGTCTGCTAAATGGGTGCCGCATGACTTGACACAGGAGCAGAAAGACCGGCGTGTTAAGGCTTCAAGGGACTTTCTTGCAAAATATCGGAGAGATGGAGATGACTTTCTTAACAAGATCATTACGAGTGACGAATCATTGCTATCATTCTACATCCCAGAGACCACGCAACAAAGTTCATCGTGGAAACATGACAACTCCCCAACACCAACCAAGCCTAAAATAGTACCAGGAATTCCACAAAAGAAAGAAATGGTTGTGACATTCTTTGACATTAGAGGAATGGTGTTAACCCATTTTGTTCCCATTGGCCAGAGAATTAATGCCGTTTACATTGCAAAGGTAAGATATCATTTGTTCTAATAATACATCATACTGTGAATTTTATTTTTAAATTAAAGTATTTAAATGTTGTTCACTGTCAATATAATTATAACTCCATGGCCATGATTCAAATCCAAATCCAATCAATGAAACAACTGGTTTAACAACCATTAAACATTTGTTTTTCAGGTTCTGAAGCGTGATCTTCAACGTTCCCTGAGGAAAAAGCGTCCCGGACATCTGCAGCAGTTTATCTTGCATTGGGACAATGCCCCTACGCACACTGCAATCCTGACCAGCAACACAGTCCAAACACTTGGATTTCAACAACTTGAACATGCCCCTTATTCACCTGATCTTGCCCCCAGTGACTTTTATTTGTATGGGGAACTAAAAAGAAACCTTAGTGGAAATAATTTTCAATCCTGTGAGGAATTGAAAAATGCCGTAGTACTAGCCCTACAAGGAATGAGTTCTAATGGATTTAATTCTGTGTTCAAGGAATGGGTATCCAGACATGAGAAATGTGTTGCAAATGGTGGCAATTATGTAGAATGAACTATTATTAGTAACTGTGCAATAGTATGATTTATATTGTTGTGAAATAAAATGTTGAGGATATAACAATTTCAGATCTTGTTGATATTTTGAGATTACGCATTACACGTTAAGTAATTTGCCCCGGGTTACGCGATATCGGGTTACTATAGCAACCATAATTTCAACCAATGAAATGATTGAATTCCAATCTTTGAGATGGTAACTCAGAAATGTTGTGGGTACATGTATACCAAATTTCATGAAGATCTGATGAATACTTTTGAAATTACAACATCTTTGACGTTACTTCTGGATCACCCTGTAGGTGTAGGATCTATTAAAAAGGTATAATAGGGTCACCACCATGAAAAAATCAATATTTTGTCGTAATTCAAGCAGTGAATACAAATTGATGAGGTCACTTCACAAAATATATCTCATTGCTGTTTTTTTTAATTAGTTATAAAAGAAATACAGTAATCATAATAACACAGTGAGTAAAAGTATTGAGAGTAATTTTAGAGATATAAATTTTAGGACATAATCCCCTCACCATACTCACTGTGATTTTTCATTATTTAATCATTACGTTTGTACCTCATTTCAAGGTTGTGTGGACCTCCTTTAGTCTGGTTAATTTATTGACTTTTGCATTCTAGTGACGCTGGTGACGTTAAACCTTTCTCACACCTTACTGATTTTACCATACCGTACGTATATTCATTCAGGGCTTTATTCGTAATAGACTATAAACCTTTTCATGAAAATATAAATCACACAGATTTGTTGCGTATTCTAGCAGACAGCACCTATTACTCATTTAGTCCCATTACAGTCCAAACACTATAGATACAATTTTATAATTTATCATACCAAGCGGTTGTAGTTCAAGGATTACACTGTTGCTCATAAATATGGAATATTTTATAGATATGAATCGTTTGATGGAATTTCTCCAAAATGATAACATTTTGTTGAAAATTTGCAGCGTGTCCTCATTCCCTCATCAGTTTTGCATATAAAACTGATTGGTATGAAAAGTTCAAACATTCATGGTTGATTAACCTTGTATTCACAGAGGTGACCCCATGACCTCATGATATTGGTAATTTGAAAGAGGCGTCCAAATCTTAGTTGTAATCATTGTGCACATTTTATAAAAATCTAATTTAGAATTGGGAGAGTTTTTAGAAGGCACGCCCCATAGAATAAGTGAAAACGAGCATGGCAGGAAATAGGGATGGCGCTCTCTGGCATGAAACAAACTGCCATTGCCAGGACCCTAAGGGGTGTGTCAGGAACAGTCTCTAAAATTCTGCAGTGGTACCAAAGGCACAGGAATGTGACTCCTGGGCAGAGCAATAGTAGCCCTAGAGAGAAAAATTCAAGAAAAGACCACCACCTGCTGCATTTATGTCATCGAAATCGCTTTAAGTCAACTAGTAGTCTAAGAGATGAATGGCTGCCTCACCTCAAAATCCGTGTTTCAGAGCTATATACAACCAGTGATTTCTTTATAACAAATGCAAGGCCATGAGACCTTTAAAGAGACCACAGCTGACTGATCATAACAAAGAAAGGTGCCTTCAATGGGCAGGAAAGCGCTACAATGTTGGACCTAATCTTTGGTGTCATATGACAGCATGTGATGAAAAAAGTTGTGTCCTCCACAAAGTTGATAATTGTGTTCGTTTCTGTCATAGACCAGGGGAAAGAGACAATAAGGACACTTACTGATGTGGCAGTCCATGAAGGTAACCCTATTTATGTTTGGAGCAGTATTAAAGAGGTTGTTTGGAGCAGTACTACAGAAGTTGCACCCCCTTGGTGATTCCCAAACATAATTTCAGAGTAAGTTGACCTTTTGGACCTCCATCAAGTACCACATGCAAACAAATTGTTTTTGGGCAACATTCACCTGCAGAATGATCAAACTGTTGCACATGCTAGTGGTATTGTGTTGGATTACCTCAAGGCAGGCAATGTGGACCAGCTACCATGGGCAAAAAAGTCAACCAATCAGGTTCCTGCAGAGCAAATATAGGATGACCTTGGTAAGGAGATTCATGACTTGGACCCCCACCTCGAAATTTAGACATGTTACACACTGCCTATTATGGGGAATGGGGCATTATTTCACTTAGAAAGGTCAGATGTTCCATTCAGAGCTGGTCCCGTAGGGTTGATGCTCTGATTGCAGCACAAGGAGGACATAACACATATTAGTGCTATCATTGGATAGAGGACACTTCAATCTTCATGACCAGATGCTTATCTTGTTTAGTCTGTTTTACATGACGATTTGGATCGGGGTGTTTTGAAAATGCAAAAATTTTTAGCGAACCCCTGTTTAAATAACAGTAATTTTCTAAACTTAAATGTAAATATTTTTATCTAAAAAAATGCTGATTTGTAGATTAAATATGTGGTTATGATTTGCCTAGAAATTAAATGTCTGAGCCAACTCCAAATAAATGTTCTCTTACTCCAAACTTTTGAATTCTGAGCTGCCAAATCTAATATTCCATATTTATGAGCAACAGTGTATATTGCATTTTATATAGTGTTAAAGAGAGAATCAGATATAGCGAGCAGGCTAAACAAAAAATTGTTTCAATTTTAGAAAATTTTTGGCTCATGTCATTCCTTGTCATGTATATTTTCTGAAAATGACAAAAGTGCATACTTTATTTCGGGAAAAGTAAAGAGTTTTATAATAATGTATTATTTTTCTATAAGAATGGTCACCATTCTTATTATTTGAGAGAATTTAGACATTTTTCACTCATTTTTGCACTCTGAATAATTAATAACTTCACCAATTTAAACCATATTGTGAATCTTTTTGGAGATATTGTATTTGATATTGTAAGGAATAGATTGGTAGGTCGATTATACATGTTGCTTGTAATTTTGTCACCCCATGTAGATCAGATTCTGCCTTTAATTTAGCATAGAAATAAATACCGAGGAATTGAACTAACGTAAGAGTTCCTACATCCACCCACATATAGAATTAAAATGTAAAACATATTTTTGGTTTTAAAGGGCTTAAGGTTTCTAAAACATTAAATATACAAATATCATGAAAAACAAAGTCTCAAATGGATGAATATAATAACATCAGATATTGAGATCACATAAAAATATTCTATCTTGTCCTTTGACTTGAACATACAGGGTGTCCCAGAACTCATGAGAATTTTTTGAGGGAGATATAAGACATGAATGATTTTCCTTCAAATTAAGTGCACTTAATAAACAAATATTGAGGAATAACTGACATGAATTTCAGGCACGTATCTTTTATATTTCCGAATTTATTGACATTTGAATTCTACATCGCCACAAACCCTGGAGTAGTCAGAGAAATACAACAGTTTACGTCACATTTTGATAATATTTACACAACTTCTCTACTCTAATAGCATTGTTTTCATTGAATTGTTTCAGAGTTTCAGTACATTAGTTAATAGGATCATACATATTCAGCTAACATATCTCTACAGAGTTATTATAGCATATTATCTGCAGTTGATGTCGTCTTTTCAGCTACTCTATACACATTCTCAAATTGTCCAATAGCCATTTCTGTAGGGTCCTCTGAAACAACATGACTCAATTCTTCCTCCGTTTCAGTGACATGGCTCATCTTTGTTTAATGTCCCCAAAGAAATCAAAAGTCTAGTAGAGCAAAATCTGGCAAGTATATGGAGCTACTATATACTGTGAAATCTCAATAGAAAGTAAATTGGATGCACTACTGGCATGCATGTAGTGACTTATTCACTGGTGCATTTTCAATATGCAAGATCATATTGGCTAGCAAATAGGGACATTTCTTTCAGTCCCTCAGGAACATGTCATTATGATATTTCAGCAAACCAAATGTACAATCTGTTGATGTATTGGGTCTCTATCAAAGTTTATATATCGTTTTATCAAAGTACATCATCAATATGAGAAAAATGCTGAACTAAGCTTCTACAAAAAAACATTGGTTTTATAGTTGAGAATTTGTATAAAATTTACAAAATGTGACATAATAAATTCGGAAATATAAAAGATATGTGCCTGAAATTCATGTCAGTTATTCCCAAAGGTGTGATTAATAAGTGTACCAAAGAGCGAGGGAAAGTATCGCAACAGATTTTTGACAGTAAATAATTTTTTTCTAGTAGTTTCTGGCTGTACAAAAATGAATGCATATGAAAGGCCAATGTATAATCTTTAAGAAAAATTCAAAGAATGGTTTCAAGATCAATTGGATTATCTCATAAGCCATGTTTAATTCACCCATCAACAAGCTTTTTTTCAAAATGCAATCGTCATTTTCACCATCGTCCCTCATTTTTTATGTCACCACCAAAAGTGGTGACATATTGTTATGGTCTCCATTTTTTTGCGACGGCGTCCGGCGGTTGGTGGTTGGCGTCCGGCGGTTGGCGTCCGGCGTCTGTAACAATTTCTTACAACTTCCTATAACTTAACAAATACTGTTTAGACTGACTTCAATTTTTTTCTAAATCATCTACATGTTCTCAGAAGTTCAAATCTGACTTTAGATTTGACATTTGACCTTCAATGACCTTCTCAAGGTCAAAAAGGTCTTTTTTCAACTTGCTTCACATTGACTAAAATTTTTTTCAAAATCATCTACATGTTCTCAGAAATTCAAATCTGACTTAAGATTTGACATTTGACCTTCAAATCTGACTTTAAATTTGACATTTGACCTTCAATGACCTTCTCAAGGTCAAAAAAGGTCTGTTTTCAACTTGCTTCAAATTGACTAAATTTTTTTTTCAAAATCATCTAAGTGTTCTCAGAAATTCAAACTGAGTTAAGATTTGACTTAAGATTTGACATTTGACCTTCAATGACCTTCTCAAGGTCAAAAAAGGTCAAAAATGTCTGTTTTCAACTTGCTTCAAATTGACTAAATTTTTTTTTCAAAATCATCTACGTGTTCTCAGAAATTCAAATCTGACTTAAGATTTGACATTTGACCTTCAATGACCTTCTCAAGGTCAAAAAAGGTCAAAAAGGTCTGTTTTCAACTTGCTTCAAATTGACTAAAAAAAAATTTCAAAATCATCTACATGTTCTCAGAAATTCAAATCTGTCTTTAGATTTGACTTAAGATTTGACATTTGACCTTCAATGACCTTCTCAAAGTCAAAAAAGGTCAAAAAGGTCTTTTTTCAACTTGCTTCAAATTGACTAAATTTTTTTTTCAAAATCATCTACATGTTCTCAGAAATTCAAATCTGACTTTAGATTTGACATTTGACCTTCAATGACCTTCTCAAGGTCAAAAAAGGTCAAAAAGGTCTGTTTTCAACTTGCTTCAAATTGACTAAATTTTTTTTTCAAAATCATCTACGTGTTCTCAGAAATTCAAATCTGACTTAAGATTTGACATTTGACCTTCAATGACCTTCTCAAGGTCAAAAAAGGTCAAAAAGGTCTGTTTTCAACTTGCTTCAAATTGACTAAAAAAAAATTTCAAAATCATCTACGTGTTCTCAGAAATTCAAATCTGACTTTAGATTTGACTTAAGATTTGACATTTGACCTTCAATGACCTTCTCAAAGTCAAAAAAGGTCAAAAAGGTCTTTTTTCAACTTGCTTCAAATTGACTAAATTTTTTTTTCAAAATCATCTACATGTTCTCAGAAATTCAAATCTGACTTTAGATTTGACATTTGACCTTCAATGACCTTCTCAATGTTAAAAAAGTTCAAAAAGGTATTTTTTCATCTTGCTTCAAATTGACTAAATTTTTTTTCAAAATCATCTACATGTTCTCAGAAATTCAAATATGACTTTAGATTTGACATTTTTTTTCAAAATCATCTTCATCTTTTCAGAAGTTCAAATTTGACTTGACTTAAGTTTGAACTCATAATATTGTGAGCAACTAGGTGGTGACATTTTGTCATGTTAATGCCTTGTTTAAACAATTTTCATGCAAAGTTACATTGTACTTGAACACATGTTTCATCAATTAAAATATATAAGGAACTCCTCGTGGATTAGGATTATGATAATCCAATATAAGGGGATCCAATGGGGCTATGCTTTTAGTACAGCACACTCATATAAGATGTCATTAGTGTGCCATAAAGTTAGTTCAAAATGTTTTCATAAATGAATGGTTGGACTTGTTTGATCCCCTGCTGTTTGATCCCCTGTTTAATCAATGGAGCATAACCGCAGCATTTCCCCAAAAATTCTGAATACCTGTCAAGTTGACTGTTTGAGTGCAGTTAAACCTGTGTGTGTGTGTAAGTTGCTAAGAAATTCTAAATACCTCCCTTTATGATAATTTCTATGATGCCTTATTATAGCATTTACTTTGAACAGGTTTTCTGTATCTTGTTTATCAGTCATGATTCACGAGGTACAGTGCTATTAAAATCATAAATACAGTACAAGAATTAAGTACATCATACTTTTGCCAATAATTTTAGTAAGACAAATATTTTGATCCAGCTTCTGAAAAAACATTGAACATGTTTCTATATGATGATGTGTTATAACACACTTCCTTATTTTAGTTTATCTCCAGATTGATTATTCAAATAATGAAATGAAGGATGATATGCTAAGAATATTTTTTTGCATATTCATCAATTCAAGAAATGTTATCCTAAGAAAATGTTATGAGTAACATACACTCTTACCTTAATGTTAACATTAGGGAGATTAAGCTTGCATATAAAATCGAAACGCCAACGCCAACCTATGACCAATCGCTCATACAAATGCATCGCTAAATATTTTCCATTCACATTTAGGTTGTGAAAAACATTGCAAGCTTAAAGTCCCTATTGAGAGTCTCTGAAAACCACAATCAATACCATTGAGTGTGTGGTGTATACTACCTTTATCATTATTTCTAAGATTTACAATAACATCTTTTTAGCAAAATGTCAGATTTTCTTCCATATTAATGTGAACAAATATAAACAAACATAGAATGATTCTATTGGTTGAGTCAACAATTTCAGTTATTAAGGAGGTTAAGATCGCACTATTTTGATGAACGTACACATGGAATGTGTAAACTTATGGTCCCCTATTCACGGTGTTATAGCATGACGGTTACGTCAAGGCGATTTGCAAAATTTTGCGGTAACGATAACAAAAAATGGCGGATGGGAAAGGCAGCATGTCCTCTTTCTCGCTTGTAGGCATATTCACAGATAAGATTTCCTTTTAAACTAGTTCCATTCGGTGACGTATATATGGATGGTTATAAAGACTGGGTCAAATCTGCCAGGTGTTCTACAAGAAACAGAATATAATCTGTAAACCTACCGACTGAGATATCAAAGTTTATAAGTTTTGATCCATTCTCGTGTTGTCTCAATACATGAGCCACTCAAAATATTAATGTATAAGTAAACTGTGTATAACTACTGCAAATTATTATGGCTTGAGTAGAACATATTAGGTGGTTTCCAATGCTCAATTGGCTTTGTATGATCGTATGTAGGTTACATCTATACCACAAGGTTTTTAGGTAATGTAGACCATGCCCTAACAACAAAAACAAAAATAAACAAATTACTAAATTTTTGTGCAGTTTTGAATTTCAAACTCGACAGTTTTTCTCTTATTTCATGTTATCCCTGGGCATCAATTTGCAAAGGCTACGTTTGGCGCTCTTGCCGAATATCCCGCTTTACTCCCGAGCTTTTCTACGACCTATTACGACCCCGACGCTTTAATTAAGCTTTGTTACGCTTTGGTGCCGCTTTACAAGCCGCTTTAAAGCGCCATCAAAGCGCCGTTGGTGTGAACGTACCTTTACTGAAAGTATCACCGAATGCGATTCTTACATAAATCGTTCATCCTTTCATTGATACACAGAAGTAGAAAATAATGCGCCAACCTTAGTTTTCTCTTCCATCGCGGCCATTTTATTGGATAAATCAGTGAACGTAGCTGTCCAACCTCGTTTTCAGAGGTGGCGTAACCGTCATGCTATAACACCGTGCTATTGACTATTTTCACATCACTGGCCTCTTTTTGCCTGATTGATATAATGCCAATTGATGTAATGGTCCCCAGTTAAACCAGTTGAGAGATGGACAACATTACTGGGGGTCATAACAGTACTCGCTCATGTTCAAGTTCTCACACAAGTGTTTTACACAGTCTGTAGCCAGCTTTTACCAAGGGGTAGGAGCAGTTTTACCAAGGGCAAAGCTTTTGCCTAGGGATGAACTTTTTGACAGTTTTGGCTAAAAAATTATGCGAAGTGCTCAGATTGGTGAGAAACTGCATCATTTTGAAAGAATCTCTTGGGGGGAGCAGCAGCTCCCTTTATCTCTCCCCCTCTACCCGCCTACGAGCCTGTGTACTTAACCTCTCTAATGTTCATGATCAATACTAAATGTAAAATTTTCACATTTTTCATATTTCTACTATTCATATTGACCAATCCCCATTCATGTCATTTTAACAGGTCCTTAATCCCTTGTTTTCTAGTCGTATGTGCTTTTATTATTCAGTTTCACAATCTATTGTTTTGCCATGCCAGTTTTACATGTTTGCATGCTGAGTTTGTTTTATGTAATGTTTTTTTTGTTCCTTATATGGTTTACACATTCACTCAGTTGAGTTGGGGTGTTGCCCCATTACTAGTTAATGTTGCCTAGAGTTTGTGACTGTACATACACAAAGTATTTCAAATATATATTTTAGAAAACATTTTATATTTGATTCCCACCCAAGGGTCTTCCACTCGCCCATTAACATAAACAAAACATGAACTCTAATAAAAATGCCAACAAGACTGCAAGGGAAACTTAATCTATGAATTGGACTTTGCCATATCACATGTATTAGTCCCATGACCAGGGAGGGGGAGGAGGGGGGTTTGAGAGACGACCCTCTCCCCTAGGCACATTTTCTGTCAACATCCTGCAATTTTTAACCACTTTAGTACTTTTCAAGTGATGTTCGGATGATGCTTTCATTTAATTGCTTGCACTGATGGTTTCTCTTGAAAATTCATGCACATAAGGTGATCTAGTATTTCAACACAGGACCCTGAAAGCGCTATTTGAGGTTGAAATAGAAGTATTCATAGTATTACTGTTTGTATTATTAATCTCTATGATTTTTCAATTGGCTAACTCAGTCAGTGAATGCAGGATTAAAACACAACACACATGAGTAATTCACCCACCTATGCATGTTATTATTGAAAAACATTCCCATCTTTTACATCACTCCTAAATTATTTTTGTAAACATGCATTTTAAAAGGTTCATTTTTTCAAAAAAAACTCAAAAACAAACTTCATGGAGTTCCTTACATATTTTACTTGATGAAACATGTGTTCAAGTACAATGTAACTTTGCATGGAAAATTGTAAAAAAAATGAGGGACGATGGTGAAAATGACGAATGTATTTTGAAAAAGCTTGTTGATGGGTGGATTAAACATGGATTATAAGATAATCCAATTGATCTGGAAACTATTCTTTGAACTTTTCTTGAAGATTATAGATTCGCCTTTCCCAAGCATTTACTTTTTACAGCCAGAAACTACTCACAAAAAAATTATCAACTGTCAAAATTATCAAAAGTCTGTTGCGATACTTTCCCTGCTCCTTTGAAGAAAAATCACCCATGCCTTATATCTCCCTCAAAAAATTCTCATGAGTTCTGGGACACCCTGTACATATTTTAATTCATAAATGCTGTATGAATGAAGTGCCCCTTGGTGTTACTGTATGGCCCTAAATTGTGATAATGGAACTTCAATGGTGGGGGGGGGGTATTAGACATGGTTTCTTTTCACATTGGATTATGTTTTGGGATAATTGGAGTAGTAGTTGGAGTTCCTTTTGACTGATGTACATTTAGATGTTTTATTTTTCTTGCTTGGTTCAGTAACATTTTTTGACCATTCCCTTTGTCAATGGTGCGTACATATTAAGAATAAATTAAAAAATATAATCTGATTTGAACCAAATAACAGGTGTTAGCAAAGGTGCATTGTGTAGTGTGGTGGATCCCATGTATTTTATCAATGGTTTTCTAATATACCCTATATAATACAATTTAGGGGAGGCATCAAAAGTTCGATGTCGGATAGAAAACTAAATAAATCTAGTTAGGGGGAGGGCGTTCAAACCCATTTCAGTTTGCTATCCGACAAATTTCAACATTTCAAATTTTTGGCAATTTCGACTGAGAATGTCTTTGAATGGTTTAAAAATAAAGATTTTACCTGATGCTTTCTTCGTCAAGTTCATTCCAATGGATTCTATTCTATCAATAGTTGTTAAAAGCTGCAAATTACGATAGGAATTAACAAAAACTGATCGTGTTTAGCAATAATTTTTCAAATTCTCAAACCGGAAGTCAGCGATCAACTTTCATGGTATTTAGTTTTTTTGGGGGGAGGGGGGTCAGAGTCAAAACTAGATTTATTTAGTTTCCGATTCGACATCGAACTTTTGATGCCTCCCCTTAGTATCTCCTTGTTTGATAAATCTTACAAGCCATTTAAAATGTCATATGAAGTTTTAGGTAGAAGGGTATAGTTATCCCAAAATAATTCATCTTGGGACTGAGAAGATAAATAAGTGATACTAGAGGATGAATCATTTTCACAAATGTTTTTTTCTCAGGCCAGTTACAGCCAGGGGGGTTCAGGGGGCTGAATGCGGGAATCAAATTGGTTGATTATAGTACCAAATGTGATTTGTACACAGGGAGGTGATTTGTAAGATATGTTCCCTTCAGGTTTTTGAGGGATGTACAATGTACATGAATCTATGTAATGAGTTAAATCACATAACATATAAGAAACTTGAAGGCTTGTATTGACTTATATCAGGGACTCTGTTTTTCCACAATGTGGGATATGAAATCTTCTTGGAACATGCAAGCAATGCTGTTAGATCTCTATGAAGTGCTGTGTTGTAGGGGTGTGCAACCAATGCAGTTAGATCTCTATGAAGTGCTATGTTGTATGGGTATGCAAGCAATGCAGTTCGATCTCTATGAGGTGCTATGTTGTAGGAGTATGCAAGCAATGCAGCTAGATCTCTATGGAGTGCTATGTTGTAGGGGTGTGCAAGCAATGCAGTTAGATCTCTATGGAGTGCTATGTTGTAGGGGTATGCAAGCAATGCAGTTAGATCTCCATGGAGTGCTATGTTGTAGGGGTATGCAAACAATGCAGTTAGATCTCTATGGAGTGCTATGTTGTAGGGGTATGCAAGCAATGCAGTAAGATCTCTATGGAGTGCTATGTTGTAGGGGTATGCAAGCAATGCAGTTAGATCTCTATGGAGTGCTATGTTGTAGGGGTATGCAAACAATGCAGTTAGATCTCTATGAAGAGCACAGTTGTAGGGATATGCAAGCAATGCAGTTAGATCTCTATGGAGTGCAATGTTGTAGGGGTGTGCAAGCAATGCAGTTAGATCTCTATGGAGTGCTATGTTGTAGGGGTATGCAAGCAATGCAGCTAGATCTCTATGAAGTGCTCAGTTGTAGGGATATGCAAGCAATGCAGTTAGATCTCTATGGAGTGCTATGTTGTAGGGGTATGCAAGCAATGCAGTTAGATCTCTATGGAGTGCTATGTTGTAGGGGTATGCAAGCAATGCAGCTAGATCTCTATGAAGTGTTTTGTTGTAGGGGTATGCAAGCAATGCAGTTAGATTTCTGTGAAGTGCTCAGTTGTAGGGATATGCAAGCAATGCAGTTAGATCTCTATGGAGTGCTATCTTGTAGGGGTATGCAAGCAATGCAGCTAGATCTCTATGAAGTGTTTTGTTGTAGGGGTATGCAAGCAATGCAGTTAGATTTCTGTGAAGTGCTCAGTTGTAGGGATATGCAAGCAATGCAGTTAGATCTCTATGGAGTGCTATGTTGTAGGGGTATGCAAGCAATGCAGTTAGATCTCTATGGAGTGCTATGTTGTAGGGGTATGCAAGCAATGCAGCTAGATCTCTATGAAGTGTTTTGTTGTAGGGGTATGCAAGCAATGCAGTTAGATCTCTATGAAGTGCTATGTTGTATGGGTATGCAAGCAATGCAGTTCAATCTCTATGGAGTGCTATGTTGTAGGGGTATGCAAGCAATGCAGCTAGATCTCTATGAAGTGCTCAATTGTAGGGCTATGCAAGCAATGCAGCTAGAATGGGAATTTGTGTTAATTTTGAGATCTTTCTAAAGTATAGCTGAATTATACTCAAATGAAAGGCAATTTAGGGTAGATTGCAAATATTGTATCGGTTTTGTCATTTAAAATTCAAAATGGCCACTTATGTGAGATTTCGCAATAACTTTCTGATCCCTTTTAGAGAAGATTGCAAATATTGATTTGTGCCTCAGAAAATTCATATTGTCTTTATTATTTGTGCCTTTAAATGGTCATCCAAATGTTTTTAAAATTGGTAGAAATCCTGATATATCTCTAATGTTTCCAATGTTTATATTTTTGTGACAAATACAGATTCATATTTGTTATAGTGTTCGTTGGGATTTGCTACTCTGTGGAGTTGCTGTTTTCTAGTTCTGAAAGTAACGTCATCCAGAAAAGTACCATGATCAATGTCACAAAGCCCTAGGTGATGTTAACATGGAGATCAATGTTATTTAGATGCGTCTTAACATGATGATCAGTGTAGCATAGGTTTTGCTGACATGAAGGTCAATGTGACATAAGTGATAATAAGGATGATAAATGAAATAGCAAGTGATTTTAACATGGACATCCATGCTACATCAAATGCCACCAGAAAAAAGTGTTCGGATAAGAAAGGTGTTTTTAATTAGCCAGGTGTCTGGATATACAGGTTTCACTATATTTGTTATTCACTTTCGGGTACAATTCACACTTATTTTAGGCAGAGCTTTGTTTATGGGATTTTTTAATATTTTTAATATTTTGTTGGATAAGATCTCTTGTCTGACATGTGTGTGAATTTTTCTATTTATTTTAAGCTCAATTTAGAATAGAAAACTGCATCTAATACAATTCCTAATTTCATGTTTTTGTTGTACCTTTACTTACATCACATTACAAGACTGATTCATCACTTGTCATGGAATGAATACATGGGAACCACTGGGTTACATTCCACTTCACTCTCTAATCAAGTATATACCTGGTAATTAAGTAGTTCATGCAACATGCCCAGTGCCATTTTAAGCTCAGTTTGCCATTTTAAGCTCAGTGTGAGCTACCTGGAATATAGTTACATGCAAATTGTGGAATGTGAGTCCCTGCATAGCTTTATTGCACACTAATGCTTCGGTCACATTTTCTCTTACTCATCAGCCAGCACCCGGCCAATTAAGTATTTTGTTCAAAATTGAAGGTCAAATCTCAAATTTGAGGTCAGATGTGAACTTCCTAGAATGTGTACATGATTTCTAAAAAGGGTTTGGTCAGTATGAAGCAAGCTGAAATCAGTTTTGAACAAAATACTGCAATCGGAGCAAATGTGACATAGGCATTAAAGAAACTACTGCACCCCACATATTGAACATACAGTGCTTGTCATGTTCCATTGTGTCTTTGGATCATTTGGATTCAACCGAAACCATTTTGATTGAAATGAATTTAGAATTATGAGCATCTAATACTCTCTGTCACAGACCACCATCCATTTCTGCACCACCAGAATTGGTGAAATATCGGTATAAAGTTTTGTGGATGGTGTTTGGCAGTTGATGCTTGGTGGTTGGTGTTTGGATGTCAGTGGCTGACATCTGTAACAAATGGCAGGTGGTAATATTTGGCATGTACCTTGTCTGTATAAATATTAAAGCAAAAGAAAGATTCATCTGATAAGTGGTATGATGAATGCTAATCATTGAAAAGGATTTTCACAACAGAAACTTGCAGAATTTGAGTATATATTCAATTGTTTTATTTCAGCAACAAGGCCCGGCATCTAGAGTAGAGAAAGGCCAGGGAGGGGTCAGTATACAAGGAACACAAGTAGAGAAGTTTATAGAGGCTTACAAGATTATCAACAGATTCTTCTCTGCATTTGTAGACCACGTAAGTTCATACATTCACATGCTAAATATAGATAGTTGTTATAAATAAAAATTGAGAATACAGGACTCAATTCAATTCAGCTTTAATTTCTTATATATAGTATTATTTACAAGATTTTACATGACACCCTTGTGGGTGTATACAGTATAAAGAATATGTTGTTTGAATAGTAGGTGTATGTATAGTAGGAACACTTACTTGTTGATTTACAAATCATCATTAGCCCCCCCCCTCACCATCCCATTCTGAAATGTAATTGACTACAGTGCGCAATTTTACATCTGTCAGTTTTGACACGTTTTATTATGTCTAATATGATAATCCTTTCAGATAATCTTGTTCTGTTTTCAGTCTTTACGAGATCTGGATTATGTTGTGCGTGACAAGCTGTTACTAGAGAGTATACTAAATGTTGAATTCCAAGACTCATCGGAGAAAGGCATTTTCTTCAATGGTATGTTTTACAAACTATACTCTTCAGATTGCATACTGCACTCCTGGCGCTCTTTTCGCATGCTACTGTATTTCACCCTTTTTGCGTTTTGGGTGATTTGCAAAATGTAATAGCCGTAAAATTCGAAAAGTTCTAATTAATGAAATATAATGGTCGCGAAATTCCCGGGAATTTATTTCACTCAATGTTGATAATATTGGGTGATAAAAGATTGGGAGGTTACTGTATTCCTTCATTCAGATTTTGGAAAATGATAATTAGATGAACACAAGATTGCTCAAGATGAATGGTAATCACTAATCATGGCTGATATTGAAGTTGAAAGCCTGGCATTGCATGACAAACCCAATAAAACTCTAAAAATGTACATAAAGTAGTCAGCAACCTAAATAAAAGAAGGAGGACAATTTTGAGAAGTCCCTTACCACGAAAATTAATAGCTGCGAAATTTCAAAAAACTAAAAATTAGCGAAATTGCATCAAATATTAGCAGGAGCAGGGTAATCTATTATAGAATTCATTTATTTGAAAGATGGGGAATGTTCATGTAAGTAGAGCTCTAGTGTTAACAATTATCATTAGTGAATATAAAAAAGTAAGCATGACTTTATCACATTTTTTATTTCAGATGGAGGCCATTCCTTTGACTCTGTACTATTCTATGGCAGAGAGATGACATTGGTTCTCTTTGAGGTTATGGTATTTTGTATAACAGATCTTGCGTCACAAAACTTTGTTCTTGCGGGGATCATCACCTATGCTGTTATGGAGGTTAGTTTAGCTCTCTTTCAAAGAGAACAGTAATTTATGAAATAATTCTTCAGTATATTGCAAGAGAAGGATTGATGCCATACAATTTCTGGCATTATTTTTAAGATCCAACAATATTTTTAAAAAAATATTCCCATTCTTGATTGAGTTGAGGTAAAAAATGATATAATGTACACAATTATAGAATAAAACTTCAAAACCATGGGGAAAAAATGGAATCAGAATAATTGAAAATATTTTTAGCAATGCTGACCTACTTGTGTGGCGTAAGAGATTTGGGCCATAATTTTTATGTCAACATATATTGTTACAGTCTTCATTTTATGAACAGCATTTGGCTTTCATTTTTGGTGTCTGTATAATATTTATAGCAATGCTGACCTGCTTGTTTGATATAAGAGATTTGGGGCATGATTTGTATGTCAACACATTTTGTTACAGTCTTCGTTTTATGAGCAGTATGCAGCATTCATATTTAGTTTCTGTATTAACAACCAGGTGGTGACATTTTGTTATAATTGTTAATGCCATCTTATTGAATATTCCAGGTGTTGAAAATGATAAGAGACAGTGCAGGAAGAAAGAATCTTGCCAAGAAAACCCTGGTAGATGAACGATTCCTCATATAGTACCCTCCCTATTCCTTGTAAATGATGTGTTTTGGTATAAAGCCGAGGATGAATGATACCTTATAAACACATACTTAAGATGACATGAAGAATGCCAATGAGACAGATGAGCGACCTTGACCTCTTTGACAGTTGAATAAGCACTATCATTGATGAGGCTTAAAAATAAATGAATGAGGCATTGAGGCAAAATATGACAAGATGAATGAGGATTTAGATGACACATGAACTCTGTGCCTCTTGTAAAAGTCCCAGGGTTCTTTTACGTCATTCGTAAAAAATAACAAGAGTTCGGGATTCAGGTGATTTAATCGTCCATTTACTTTTTCCATCCAATAAAGAGTGAACAGTTTATGATATTTTTATGGACATAATGCTCAGGAGGGGAAAAAAGTACATATCTCACAAATTCGTGTAACATATATGTATATTTGTATGTTTTATATGATGGCATGAAGGGGTGGTTCAAGGCACAAAAAACTCAGAGATATATTCATTTAGACATTTTTTCAAAAAATATTCTAAATTGCTGCTCCTGTTTTTTCAATCTACTAGTTTTGCATCGCCTAGATCTCTATCCTAGCTAGTACTCCATATAACAATGGCTTAAATAACTGTATCGCAAATAAAGTATCTTAGTCACATTTAGACTCAGATTGATCAATCAGTCAATGAGTTTTACCTGCATTTTAGTACTGAATCATTTATTTATTTTTATTTATCAATATTTAATGCAATACATTTATTCAAGGCACACTCTTCATTTTCAGTCAAATAATTTTTCATTTTATCATATGTACAAAGTCATTATTTCATCAAAAATATTGTATTTCATTGTATTTACATGTACTATACAAGTATTGTATATAGATTGTACATATTGTACATAAGCAATGTAAAAATATACTTTAGAATTACAACGTTTTGGTTTTGTTTCACATTGAATGTCTTTTCATGGTTAAATTCCTTGGTAGGTGAAAACATTTTTATATCATCACATGAAGTTTTGACATATTGTTATTGGACATATCCCTTTTATTTCACTTAAAGTTTTTCACTTAAAGTTTTCACTCCATAATAATACTGTGCACAATCCTGATGGTTTTCCATGCCATCCAAATTGCAGGTAAAGATGTGAGATTCTTCTTTAAAAGGACAGGCCTTTAGATCTTGGACTTGATATCCCTTCTTTTTAGAGAACAATAAATTCCTGACTTAGGCCTATATTATATTACGCCTTTGTTCCCTAAAAATTGCAAAATCAATATCTGGAAAATATATTTGGCAAAACAGCGTTCAAAGTATCCTTAAGAATTAGTATTCACAAATTTTACATCACATACCCCTGTATGTATATATATATATACAATGCAATCAAAAATGCAGAATCAAAAGTCAACTCAAATCTCATCACAAAAAAAAACACAAAATATATAAATACTTTATATATACTTTAAATGTCAAAATTAACTTGGATTAGATGGTGATATTTTTCATGTAGGTCACACTGTAAAATTTGAATTTCTGACACAATGTCCATTTAAGACAATTTTTATGTCACCACCAGAATTGGTGACATATTGTTATAGCCTCATTTTGTGTATGGTGTTCGGCGGTTGGTGTTTGGCAGTCAGCATTCTGCATCTGTAAACAATGGCATGTGGTGACATTTTGCATGCTAATGTCTTGTTACATCTATGTTTTCCTGACATGTTTGAGCATTTGGGTGTTTCAAAATACATCACATTGATAATTTCTTTTTTAAATATCTATGTACAGAAGTGTTCATGAAAACAATAGCCCATTTGAATAAGTTTTTTTCTGAGTATGGAAAGCCTTTCAAGAAGGTACACAACTTCAAAGAACCCAGACAACTAAAATCTGTTGAGAATTCTTCTGCTTATCGGACAATGTATATCTTTGAACAAACCCTTACACAAGTAGATCAGTATGACCCTGTTGAAGAACTTTTTTGTACAAGTATCATAGATATTATTCAACATTTGGCATTCCACCACCAGCTTCAGCCTGATGCTTAATGGTCTCTAATGTTTTATTGGAACTGTCAGCTGTTTCTACATCTGCCCCTGTGCTGGCATCTTCATTCGTAGGCTCCATTTGCTTTGTGTTATCTTGGTCTTTTGTAATCTCATCCATAGGATTAAGCTTTTCTTGTTCCTTTGTAATATTGTCCTCTGAGGTTGTTTGTTCATCTGGTTTTGTGTCCTCATTTTGTTTTATTTCTTCTTCTGATCTTATGTCCTCATTTTGTTTTACTTCTTCATCTTTGTTTTGGTCTTCATCTGGTTTTGTGTCCTCATTCGGTTTTATTTCCTCATCTGATTTTATATCCTCATTTTGCTTTACTTCTTCATCTTGGATTGCGTCTCCATCTGCTTTTGTCTCTTCATTCGGTTGTGTCTCATCATCATCATTTTCTGTTTGAAGTGCATGTTCTACATCTGAATTGATCTTATCTTCCTCCATGGCAACTGCAGCATTTGAATCAATAGGTGTTGTCTCATTATCTTCTTTCTGTGTTTCCTCCCCAACTTCTGCAATATCATGAACATTGTCACCATCATCATCACTTTTTGCCTTGTCTCCATCAGCTTTTGTGGTTTCATCTACATCGTTCATGTCATCTCCAGTAGTTTGTGTGCTATTAATTGGAGTTTGGTTATCGTCAGCTTTTATGTTATTATCTTTAGCCTCTCCATGTTCTGTTTCATTCACTGTTGCAACAACAGGCTCATTAGCTTTATTAGGATCACCTGCAATGACGTTGACTACTATAGGGGTTGTTTGGTCAGGAGACACATTTGTTCTTTTCTTCTTTCCACAACAACAACAGCACAAGATACATCCTATCACCCCAAAGAAGATTATAGATCCCACTACTATGACGCCTATAGCAATCATGTCCACCAAGCCAAGACGGAGGATTGAACCTAGAAAATTGTCCCATCCTGGAAAACAAGATTGCAATGTTAATTTATAAAATAAATAATGATACCATTTAGAAGGTTCAACAAGAAACTCAGGATTGAATGGATAAAGACATAAAATCAGCGGGAATGGATAAACTTATAAAATCGGATAGAATAGATGAAGCCATATAATCAGAGACGCCAACCCAAAAAGGGAATTGTCGCCATCGTGCGAGAGAGAAACACACATTCGGTGAATATTCATAGATTTAACTGTGGGTCTTACCTGTACAGCCTAGCTCGTCCGTCCCATTAGAGCACTGAGGTGTACCATCACACTTCAACCCAGCGTTGATACAAACGGAATCTTGCTCACACTCAAACTCCGATGACTCACATGGTACTGCAAATAAAAGTTTTGTCAAGTGCTAATACGTATTTATACTGAGGAGGACTTATCCCGTGCCAGGACTATAGTCTATAGTCCTGGCACGGGACAAAGGAGGACCATTCTTGAAATGCATGATTTCCAAGGAATGAGAGCATACAACTAGTTTCTAAAATTTCATCCTTCGAACGCATGGACATGAAGAATCCTGTGATAATGCCAACAAAATTTTAATTCATTTTCTATCAATCTGTATTTGGTACAATTTTATACACTTCATACATGCTTTTATGCATGGTCTTTATGATAAAAGGCTTTTCTTTATCAATTTCCAAGTCTTCTTTTTTGTCTAATTAACATAATCATAACACGACCATTGTGTCATATTTTTCATTGTGGGACATTACCTGGGGTGGTTCTTATTGCGATGAGCTTGAACCCAGAGAAAACTTGTGAACCATCCGTATGGAATTTGAACGAAACGGCCCGTCCAGTGGGGATGCCCGTCAAGTTGGGACTAATGCCACAGTACCTTCCGACGAGGTGCTGAGCATTCTGAGTAGGGACGCTAGAGTTGTAGTACCAGTCGTAGATCTCTAAGTAATCGGACGAACAGTTAGTTGACGATTGTACAACCCACTTCTCCACCCTAAGCATGTACCTGGAATTATTTATATAATATATATTGTGCTTTTAAATATGTAAGTACAATTTTTTGAAGACAAGGCAAGATTACACAACAAACGAGTTCATATTATACAGTATTACATAGTAACTGACTGAAAGGTGCGTTGCAATATTCGGTTAAAGAATATTCATATTTTGAACTCTATCAAAGTCACACTTATGTAGACTAGAAATGAAAATATTACTATATATTATCATAAAGAGCCAATTCAACGCTTTAAGAAACCATAAGCTTACTCTTGAAAATGGATTCTCGCAATACTCTCCCATATGAATCCACTTGTTGAGAATGTCAACTTGAGTTCTTCTGAGATAATGAGGATTTCAGCAAGGATGTATTGAATTAACATTGGCCGAGGGATAGGCTATGCACAATTGACTCAAAAACTATAAATGATGATGTCATCATGCATCATCATGAAAAACCATGACATCTCATTTCTTCTCAGTAATGTTTCAGGTGAAACAGAAAGATGCTATGAGTATCAGAAGGTCATGCATGGGGATAAATACAAAATCCTCATTTTCTCAGATTGAACTCAAGTTGATGAGTCTCAAGAAGTAGATCCATGTGGAAAAGTATTGCTAGAATCCATTTCAATAGTTAGAAAAGAAGTTCTTAAACAGGACATTTTCAGCTTAACTAAGGCCTTTTTGAAAATTTTGACTAGCTCTAATACCTGTTGCCAGCGTTGATACTTGCATCAAGGGTGATGATACAGTCGACGTTGTTACCATAGTTGGACAAGCCGAAGACGTTCAACCCCGACGTTATCCAAAGGCAATCATCCCTAATAGTCTCCCCGCAGTAGCCCCCAAATGTACGGCTAACACTCGCGTCCATGGCGTCTGCGAAGTGAAAATGTACGATAATATAGTGGCAACATTAGAAATGCATTTTTACATTTTTACGTTTGTTGGTATGATTTTAAAAATCTAATTTCTTGTGTTAATTAAAGTGGCGGCAAATAATTGGGATTTGTTATGACCCGAAACATTCTGATACTCATCACATTTTCCGATCCTAAACTCGTAGAGCTCGATAGAATTACGGTTGTAGTCTTACAATAGAGTTGTATTACTTTTTGTGAAATTGAAACAATTGAACAATTTGACTTTCAGTGACTCTCAGTATTCTTTGTGTATGATAAATACAGTAAGAAGGCAGACCACAGAAAAAGTTTATAAGGTAAATTGATCTTGATGACAATTATAAATGTCGCCCTTTTTTAAAGTAAACAGTTCGACATCATAAATCCAAATCTTCAATTTCTAACATATTTGATAAGGAACCCCGTTTGTGATATGCAGTGAAAAAAATGAATTCGAATCTAGAACATTTTACACCATATCATTTAAACATGAGTATGATTTAGATTATGGAAATCATTTTTATATCTACTTTCTTTAAGGCACCAACTTGAATTGAAATGTTAAAACCATCACCCTAAACGGCTAAAACGACACCATCAGTACCAATACTTACAAGTTGATGTAAGATATACTCCTTCGCATAATGTCGGGCAATAAATGAAAAATATCCCGACGTGGAATAAAACTTGCCATCTCGCCATCTTGCTTTACATAGAATTATCAAAGTATAATACTCAAGGTCAATTCGAATGTATGCTTTGGAGGCAACATCCCAAATGAAAGGGTTTCCAAGGGCTTTGAAATTATAATCCATCGCTTAAAAGACTTAATCTTTGTACTATTGCAAAGAAGCGTGCCTCCCCCGGAAGAAGATTCAATATGATTTTGTGACAAATAACATAGATAAATAAAGACGATCAGTAATTTTAATTTTATTGAATTGCAACCCATGATCGAGAAAAAGTGAAAATGGCAACTCTCGATGCACCAAAAGGGGTTTAAAACATTATGATATATATTTTACGCAATATGAAATGTTGACTAATTCTTACGAAACTTCAACATGGGAGTAATTCCGAAAGTAAATAAGAAAAACGATTTCGATAGTTCAATTGATTACAACAATGCGCTTTTAGTTGCCAAAATAGAA
Organism: Owenia fusiformis; assembly: GCA_903813345.2. Lineage (NCBI taxonomy): Eukaryota > Metazoa > Annelida > Polychaeta > Sabellida > Oweniidae > Owenia > Owenia fusiformis. Next base: position 17,651,242 of record CAIIXF020000003.1, read on the forward strand.
ATCATGTAGAACCAATACAAGAAGCAAATCTCTCAGGAAAACACAATTCCAATCCAGGTATTGATCGTTGATATTTATCTTAGAGACTCGTGTTTTTCATTGAATAGGTATCATTTCCAAAAGTTGGTCATGATACTTTGCATACATTCTTCGATACTGGAACTGGTATAGAATTTAAAGTTTACGAGTTGGTTATAAGGATACATTTGAAAAAGTTTGCTTTAAACAGAGAGTTACTATTTATTTATTTATTTATTTCACTCATTTATTTATTGATCATTTATTTATTTATTATTTTGTTTACCTTAAGCATTGAAATAGTAGTACGCGCTTTTATTTCTAAGTATATGGACAAATTAAACTATCATTGCCCATATATGTGGGGACTTAATAAAACTCAGTAGGTTTTCTTAACTATAAGACTTACAATATGCTTCATTATTAGTTGTATGAAAGAATATTAAAAAAATATTGTTCTAAAATAAAACTGATTTTTTATAGACAATTTTATGAGTCTCGAGAGTATGCTCTTCCCGGATGCTCTTTTACCGAATATTCTTAATGTGAGATATTATGGGTAGTAAAGATGTTACGAAAATTATAGGTTCGTTTGGTTCATTTTTCCTGACGTGACTGTGAAAATTGAAAGGACAACCGCTCCGTCACCTTCTTAAAAATTAAATTCATAATATATACTTTTCCATGGACCCCAAGCATTACTTTTGCCCACAACGTCTTCGCTGAGAGCACAGCCTGTCCAATCTATATATTATTTCGTTTGATTCTGTCTGTACGGTATAAAATACTTCCATTTTACATACATTTGTCCACCGGTGTAATAGGAGGTCCTATCAAATTATGGTCCTACTTTTGATTGATTTATATGGTGACCTAATTACAGTTATTTTCCTTATTATCGTATCCACAATCAGGGCCAGTAAGGGCCTTTAAGAAAGGGGACCATAATCCCCAGGGGACCATAATTTTTTTCACACCGGTACTCAGATCTTTGGAGTATTTTGATGGGGCCGGGTACTCTTTGCGTTTAAACGAGGTTACGTAATTTCATCAAATTGAATGTATTATTCTTGAGTCACTGAAATTGTTTGAATCGGTGCAATACATAGGTCCGAAGCTTGATGAAGCAAGATGGTGCAATATTCAATGCAAGATATTCAACATATTTACGAGTAAGCACTGCATTTATGAATACAATTTTCCATGGTTTACTGCGATTGGGGAGCCATCTTTTACACAATTTTTGAAATAAATTTACCAATATAAAAAATGAGAAAGCTTTTTTACAATGAATTAGTGCCAATATTTGAACAAATCGGTTAGGTCCAATAGTTACAATGCGCATGCGTTTTTTGTTGGCTTATTGTACAAATACAAGGACCTGACACAACTATTAATATGTCACTTTTGTAATTTATTACTTCAAAAGTAAAGAATTCGTCAATAATGGAATTTTAGGACGTCTCCAAATTTTAACTAGAGTTTTGGACAATCATGTATGTTCATCACTACTGGGTAAATGTTGTACTAGTATTGGCGACTCTAATAAAATCCAATGAAGCGATCAGTCTATGTAAGTAAAAATCATTACTATCGAGGATTTTCAATATTTTGTTCTGCGATATGTATAAAAACAGCTTCAATTTGTGTATCAGCTTAGAATATGGCTGATGGGGGGGGGGTCGAAACAGTTTATCTACTGCCAGAAAGTACTCTTAAAGTGGCAACAAAGGGATATAGAGTTTAATTTGTGGTTAGATGCATTTTTTGAATTAATGAACATACCAATGTATATAACAATTTATATGAAATTTATATAAAAAATTGAGATAGCTGAATGCCTCTCGAAGAAGTCTTTCTTAATGAATTGCGCTCCCACCCATTTTCAACACGTGCATTATTTTGTTTCACATTTGATATGGATATATAGAAGATATGAAACAAAGGTATAACTTTCTATATGAAATAGAGATAACCTTATGATTTACTCGGGTAGTAATCAAACCCCTTCATATGAACAGCTAGCTGAGTTATCATGGATTTTAAAATATGAGAGGACATTGCTATGGAATAAACATGCCGTATCCTGAAGAAACATCGAATAAAACTATTGTATAATATAATGAATACGAATCATAAAGATAAACAATTGGAAAAAATCTCATCAGTTCGATCGAACAATAAAGCATCCATAAAACTAAGAATAACGCATATATGTGAATTATAATGATAGGAAATTGTAAAATCCCTCCTCCAGATCAAATTCGAATCCATAGTCATATATGCGATTTTTGGTGCACTCCGTCTTGTTTACCAATGTTTTTGAAGTTACATATTGAATGCATTTGACACCTTGGTAAACATATTCTGTTTTTGGCAACGCGTAAACTTTAACTCTGACTCAATATTTCAAAAGAATTCATTGAATGGATAATCTAAAAGAACACTAATATGAATCTTGAAAAGTGGTACTTTTTTAAATGGATTTGTTTGCGTTGTATTTCTTTTTACTTTTCTATTGTGATGAGGATATCGAACCAAATCGATAATAGCACTGCGAATCATTGGAAATGCATAGTATATTTAACAATAATATATTGCTGAGTAAATCCAAATACTGTAAAAGCCCAAATCTTCGCTAAAATATTTCCCTAGTCAATCTGAAATGTTTCATGGGCATTAAACTCTTCAGCGAAAATGTAAAAATTAGGGTAGTTTGAAAATTTGGGCTTTTACAGTATGGAGAAGAGCAAGAATGCCAACGATAAAGTATTATTGAAGTTTTCCAAAACGTCATATTTTACAACCCCGAAGTAAAACCGTAGTATCCCGGACATTTAGTGCGATTCATAAATATCTATTTTTTCAAGCGTTAGATCAAAATATATTATCATCAATCTATATCATATAATAGCAGTTATGTCTCCTCTACACAGACGGGGCATATTTATATTCCTTATCATTCTAAAACATAAAGGTTGGTTAGAGGAAAAAGTTTAAAGCTTTTATAGGCTTATAGCCAGATGCCATTCAATAATAAATATTCATGGTCGTATACAAGGTCACAAAGTCATAGCAAAAATTGTTGTCCATTGCTGCAAAATATAAACTCAATATATACTCAATATAAAATCACAATTACTATTGTTATTTTTTATTTCAGCAACTATGCACGGTTCGTGCGGATCCAGGCCGTTTGGACCTGCATCAGTGGGAACGGAATTTGTTGGTCCAACACACGGTCATGTAGTAACGTTCCATTCTGATCAAGGCGGATATGATTTTGTACCTGCGCATACAGGGATATATGACACCGACATTGATTGCTGGTTAATACTTAAAGGGCAACCCAATACTGCGGACCAGCCGGCGAAGAAAATATCATTATCGTGGAGGGGAAATTTCCACATGATTGGATATGGTGGTGATAACTATGTGGATACAGCATGTGATAGAGCCTTGGTTGAAGTGTATGATGCTGAGGATGATGGGATGACACTAACGAATAGACTTGCACATGGTTGTGGATCTACACCACCGGCAGTTTCTATCAGCAATGCTGAAACTTTTGTGGTGCATCTTTACGTTGCGGCTAAACCACCTGATATTAACTACACTGAGATCATCCCCTTTCCTCAAAATAATGCCACGTGTAATAACGCTACAGAAGTGTCGGTATGTGCTCTGAACGCCACATCTTGTGAGGTTGACTGTACCTGCCAATTCATCAACAACACACAGACAAATTTGAACATGACAACCCTTTCACCAAATGCGACAAATGCAAATACAACAAATACAACAGTTGCTACCACAACCGTTGCCGTAACAACTGCTGCCACAACTGTAGTTACCACAGCAAACATGACGTACAATGCGACAACTATAGCAACGACTATGGCGTCAAATATAACCAACATGACAACGTTGGCACCTTGTGTGGAGCAATTAAACATCACTAATGTTACAGTGCTACAACCACGGATAAGATTCACTTTAGATTTTACATCTTATTTTGAAGGTACGTCAGGACCCCAAAAATTGTCCTACACTCCCTTCAAAAGGTTTGACAACATGAAATGCTCTTTTGATCAACATATTGATTAAGACTCCATCGATCCCATCTTATTTATCAGTAATGACCAATCTGTTGTAATTGATGGGCATAGGTCTAATTTATCTTCAAACATAGACAGACTTTATGTCAAACACCAGGTCTGGTTGTCAAACTCGCGGTTGGGGGTTTAAGTATATGTCCTCTTGGGGGCCCAAAAAAAAATTGGGCCCAAAAAGATTTTTGAGCCAAACAAGGCCTTCAGGCCCCAAAAAGTGGGCATTGAAAATGTAAGGCCCATTTTTTAACCCAAAAAGGCCAAGTAATGCCCAAAGAGGCCCTCTCATTGAGGCTTTACAATTTTTTTGGCCCAAGAAAAAATTTCTGGGCCCACCTAAGGGGGTAGGACATACAAAATCAAAACTGATAATAAATCTTAACATGCACCTTTATCAGTTATAACCTGAACAAAATATCAAACGCTGCATCTTTCAAGCGTATCATACATCATTATCACCAACACTTGTTATTTCAGGTGATTGCTCTATTGATAATATCGACGATGGGCTTCAGATGCAATGTGACTCTGGACGTTGTATTGACGACACCTTAAGATGTGATGTTTACTATTCACCAAATTGTGGGACATCAGATAACAGTGACATCAGAGCGTCAGAACCAGGCAATTGTAGACGTGAGTATTTTGTTGAGGCATTCTCAACATTCAAAGAACGAAACAGTATAAAACATGGTACAAAGGACCAACAAAGGACAATTACAAGTATAATATGATTATAAAAACAAGACAATCCAATCAGTATCAGTGTTACTGAAATGTTCCATGGCTTTGTGATTTTCGATCGTCCTGTTGGCTATCACGCGGTGGGGGAAATTATATGAGACTGTTTGTTCGTGCGTTTGATTATTGGTTGGGATGTTTGGGTTTGATTCGCTATGATTGGGTGTCCTTTCTCGTATTTTCTTTTTATTACCTTGTTTTTTATTTTTTGTTCAATCATTGTATTTTGAAAGACAATCAAAAAATCACTCCAAACAATAAATGACAACATAATATGCTTTACTATCTTTAGCCACACGACCGCCTGACTTATTCCCATTGTACCTCGTACTTGGGTTGCTAGCCGCTCTAGCCATGTTGTACTGGTGTTGCTGGAGACCTGGCTATTGCCCATGGAGGCTTGCTCGATTACGCAACGTAAAATGCTGCAAGAGACCGTGTTGCCATCCGTGTCGTAACAGCCCAGCATGTCGCAAAACAGGTTGCTGTGGTAGTCCTGCAACTGGAGCATGCGCTGCATGTTCTCCAACATGTTGCACTGGCGCCCCGGGACCTGGTGGAGGAGGGGGTTGTCTTGGCCCGTGTAGTAGGCTGCCATGTTGTTCTGGAGGCCCAGGGCCAGGAAGTGGAGGTCCAGGTAGCGGTCCTAAGAAAGGACCATGTGGTTGCTGTGTACCCCTCAATGGGAGTCTAGGTAAGCATCTGCTATAGTGATAATTAAAAATATTTGGATGTTTTGAAAAAGAAAAACGTGATAAGTCAAGTTATCATTGACAATATTATTCCGAAGAGCGTGCACATTTTTCATGTAAAGGAGACTCGAATGCTACTATTAAAAATATATCAGTGTAAACCAAGTTTGGATGAGAACAAAACTTTCAAAATATTTTGGACGATCCTTGTATTACTGATAATATGCATGAAATTAAAGCAATCAGATATGTTTCAAATGATAGCAAATTCAGATAACCCACGCTTCATTTATGACCTTAGATTTCCGATCTATTTGGCCCATGAGCATGTATATAAACGTGATGTTTTTTAATTCCGAAGGTATTGATGCGAATTCTATCCAAACAGGATGATTCCAATATTAAACAGGCAATGCGCCTATTTTTGAAGGAAAAAGGACAAAATATTGTTTGAGACATGTCACTCACACAGTCAATCAAATATGATAAAAACTTTAATTTGGGATAATACTGAAGTGAAAAAAAAATTACTCGCATAGAAAACAGCATTTGAAGTTCAGAGATTGAAAAAAGTGAATTACCACTTTTCACAAATAGTGTATGTTTTAAATAACTCTTGGATTAAAAGATGGCGTATGCTTGAAAATCCTGTCAAAAATGAATTGATAATTAATGCAAACAACAATGCCATCTTTCTATGGCATTGCTAAAAACTTGACATATATAAATTGATAGATCAAAAATATTTTGTCATGATCTAGTGTCAACTCTGATGTGGTCTGTTTGAGCTTTTTTTGGTGTCAAATGAAAGATTGGGTACTTATTAATCCATTGGAAATACTATTGAAGATCAAAAGTGAGACTTCATTTACGCACATTGTCCCTTTAAAGCGAATTAGAAGGCTACATTTTTGGGTCACCCTATTCATTATATAGTCTCTATCAACCAATACATATCATCCTTCTCGAAATACTATGTCACAAAACCTTTATATTTTAAGATTATTTTATAATAACTAATATGTTATTACAGCAAGTGGTAATGGTGCAGGATGGGGTCCCAACAAAGCCAAAGCTGGTGGTAAAGGCGGACTAGGACCTAACGGTTGGACTAACTTTAGTAATGATGATGGAGCTCATGTTAGAGAAACACGATAAGCGTTGTACCACATGTATCAAAGTATTGCTTCTGGGACAGAACTACATGCCATGGATATCAGGCCCGTTGCCCAAAAATTTCCAAGGGGGTTCACATTTGACAATTTTGGCCCAAATATGGCTAAAATCACTTGAAATATGCTTAAAATGGTGAAAAACTGCATGATTTTGAAAGAATTTTTGGTTCGCAGGGTTCGGGCCCCGGGGTTCGGGCGACCCCCTTGCTACGGGCCTGGATATGGATCCATATATTCAATGCTGTAGAAATTACAATTAATGTGATTGATCGCACATTCGAGGACTTAGTTATGATCTGTGATATCTGATTTTGGAAAGCCTAATCTAACTCCAATGACATTATTAATGTCAACGCCTGATAGTGATATGTGATACGTGACTGTGATTATGGTAGTTTGATGTTAAATTTTGATCTGTGATATCTGCTTTTTGGTAGGCCTAATTTAACTTCAAGTCAACGCCTGTTCTATATGATACTTGATTGTGGGAAATGAGAAATCATGGCCGTCTATATACAGATATATCAGAATTACAGTGATGTGGTTTAGTGACAGTGTCTTGTCTTGCTCGAATGTAATTTTTATGCCAGGTTTAATTTCGTGAAACACAGGAAATCGCAAAAGTTGTAAATATTGTACAATAGCAATTCATATTTTGTAGTACTTGAAATATATTTGGAGCGGTCTCTTTATTATTTGTCACTTTTAATAAATTCAAATATCAGTGATTGTAAAACGTTTTATTGTACCATATTTTATTTACATTTATTTATAATTTAATAAATAAACAAACAATTAAAAATGTCTTCAAATCAATCATTATGTCGTAAAGCAGACCAGCTGCCTTACTTTCTGACTTCTCAACCATTTGGCAAATTCTATTACACCAAGGGAAGGGTTGTATGCATTTTGATGATGGGCTGATGATATTTGTACATTCATTTTTCCCGTGTAATTTTTTCTCATGTTTTTTCATTAACTTTTCGTTTTTTCCCGTTGCTGCAGAGACATATAAACGTAAAATATTCCTTCTGGGCTCTCGTGGCTTTGGAGTCACGATAGAAGTGGGTGATAATACTGTTGATGCAAAACTTTATATTTTTAAAATGTTTGTTCAAGTTGATGCTACTACATTGGCTTTGGTAAGTCTAGGCTGTCTATTTGTACCATCCGTTGGACTACCATTTATACCATAATCTGTCATACCATGACTCAATGCACTTAATGGTCTCTCTTGCGCATGCTCAGTAGTGGTCTCTGTAACAGTCGTCACCTCTTGCTCTGTTGATACAGTTTCAATCTTAGATTTTTTCACACGTGTGTGATATTTTGAATATTTAACAGTAATTGGATATATCCAATCAAAGTGGCCTCTACGGAGTGACTTTGGTTGGGATCTGAGAAGTTTCTGAAGTGCATAGTATTGGTAAAGCCTGTAGGCCACATAGATGAGGATAAGGATGAGGAGTAGGACTGCTATGATAACGCCGACCATGATGCCATAGTCTATTATTCTATTTTCCTTCTCGATAATATCCTCCTCTGGAATCATAGTTAAACTTAGTTTTAGTCATGCATCAAATCTCGAGACTTCCCCCTATAAACCACCACATTGTGGATATGAAGAGTTTGGGGGAGGAGGAGTCACACAAGCTTGATGGAAGATTGAACTCTAATATAAGTATCATGGCACGTGGCCTCAAGGCTTATGCAATATAAAATCTACTTATTCCCATTGTACTTCATCCAGACAATGCGTTTTAAAGAGTGTAGAAACAGAACAAGAGATACCTTTGCCGTTATATCTAAGACATTGCAATGAAAAACATTTAGAAAAACTAACAGATTGATTAACCAATTGATAGATTGTCGAAAATGATTTCTCTGTTCAAAAATATTCTCAAATTGAAACGATCGTGCAAAATAGTTATTTGATACAAGGTCCGTACCTGTACAGAGGGCCTCGTCTGAGCCATCACCACATTGGTCATAATCATCACACTCTAGATCGGCAGGTACACAGAACTCACCATGCCCACAGGCAAAGTAATCGGCTCCACAAGGGGCTGAAATGTATGCAATATAATGTAAATTGTCTCATTTTTGATAGCGGTTTGAACCGTTGTGGTAGGCCACACTGGCGGATCTGGGGGGGGGGGGCTGGGGGCCAAGAGAAATAATTGGTCCCAAAATTTGGGCAAAAAAGGCTTTAAGGCCCCCCAAAATGGGCCTTTTTGGTCATTAATGGGCCTTGTAAAGCCTTATTTTTTAATTTCAGGCCAAGTTTTAAAGAAAATGGGCTTCAAAATTTCAAAATTTGGGCCCACTTTTTGGTTTTAGGGGCCCAAGATTTTTTCTCTGACCTGAAAATTTGGCCCCCCCCCTTGTTGGTTCCCAGATCCGCTCCTGGGCCATGTCACTTTTCTATTCCCTCTCTTTATTAATTAAGCATACATAATTGAATAAATGATAATCTAAATAATCAATATAGTTTTATATCTAAAATTATCTTAATTTCAGTCCACTAATTTTAAACTACTTGTGCGGGCTACTATCGCGTTACGTATTTTATGAAATAAAAAAATATGGATACATCCTTGTGCGCAAGGGGTATCTCTAAATAATTGAAACTTACGGTTTGAAAAGGCTATATAGACTATTTCAAATCCTTTGAAAACTGCGTTAGAATCGGAGAAAAACTTTATCGTTGCATTGGGTCCTGATGTGGTGAAATTAAATGGTTCTTTCACGGTGTCACATAAGGTCTCAGGGGTGAGTCTGTTGGCGGGAGATAGAGGACCGTCATACACATCTAAGCCATCAACACATTTGCCCAATAGTTTCTCCTCCAGTTCAAACCTGATAAGACAGCACAAAGGGAAACATTGCAAAACATTACATCTAGTTTTGCATCGAATCTCTGGACCTCCAAACCCCTAGTCTCCCCCTAAAGTCTCTGCCTCCTCTCAATTTAGGTCACCTCTGACGTGTGGACTGTGGAGATAAGGTTTGGACTAGGGTGACGAAAAGGGGTTGGCATTGTCCCCGGATTGTCAAAGGGGCTTGAAGCAAGACTATTCGTTTTTATCATTATTATCATAATCTTATTTCAAATGTTGTTGATTACAATTGTTGCATAATATGCATATGTGAGGATCTATAAAATTGGAATGTATATTGCCCTTTCGTGTTGCATTTGGCACTTGAGAATATAAATGAAGCATAACTGGATGATGTAATGGCTGGTCAAGAAAAATATGATGATTGATCTCTCAATGTACCTTTTAAACTGCAGATACATTTTTGTTGTGGCTGCTATGTTTATTCTAGTGGCGCAGTCCATCTCGTTGTCATAGGTGATTGAGGTGCTCGTCTCTAGGCGACCGCTGTTGATTCCACCTATCGCCGAGTTGCAGACTAGAGTCATGTAATCTAAAAATATACATCAAAAATACACTATAATACTTCTCTTCTACCAAATTAGCTTAAATCAGGAAGATAGACCCACTAAATAAAACATATGATATGATTAAAATATGAGGGAGGGTTGCGATTTTACATTTTTCAAATGTTGCCCTTTTTGCTTCTTCTTTGTGAAGATCCATCAAAATGCCGGGCTACTACTCAGTATTGCAAAACAATTTAGTTTCTACATCGTGACCTCTGTTGAAAAAGAAGCGTCGATGGTGTCCATTTTTCAAATGCTACCCTTTCTGCGTTTTCATAGACCGGGCTACTAAACTCAATACAAGGCATAACATGACAAAATGTCACCACCTAGTTGCTCACAATATCATTAGTTCAAACTTATAGTCAGTAACTCTGTAGATAATTTTGAAAAATGGTCAATTTGAAACAAGCTTTTTGACCCTGAGAAGGTCATTGAAGGTGAAATCTCAAATCTTTGTCAAGTTATTGAAAGTTGTAAGAAATTGTTACAGACGCCGATCGCCAACCGCCATCCGTAGTCACAAAAATGGAGACCATAACAATATGTCACTACTTTTTGATGGTGACATAATAATGCTAAAAACTGTTCACACGTAGAGCGGGTTCTGCTGATAGTGACCTCTATTTAAGTCCAAACAGACGTGTCGATCATAATAAAACAGAACTTGAAAAAATAGTCTGGGGAACATTGATCAAATAAAATCAGGACATAAAGAATATTGGTTTAGTTTTTGAAAAGTCCGATTGATTCAAAACAATTTATGGCTAATGTTTACAAGTTGATGACGTTGGAGTATTGAGTTTCGTATTTCCTTTTAATTCGATAAGTTGGTTTAAGTTAAGAACAAACATGGTTGTTACAACACTTCTATGATTCCAAACATTTTGTAAATAAAGATGTGAATTCTTCAATGAGTTTAAGCTTTGTACTATTGTGAAGCTGATTTCTTTCACTGGTTTATAAATATCGTTCCATTTGAAAGCTGTGATCGACTTTCTTCTATCAAGAACACGTTGTTCTGATAAAAAGGCATTTTAGTCGCATATTGTATTGTAATGACACCTTTTGGCCAAGTTACCTTTGCATACATATTCTTCGAACACATCTAGGGTGAAGAATTATCACGGGCTTTCTGCTCTTGAAAACCCATGGAATTATGAACTAATTTTCAATAAATTTATTACCACTTTATTACCATATTCACCCCAAAATAATTCAACTTATGCATCTAGATATTCTTTCTTGAATATCTTGTAATGTAGGGCATGTATACCGATGCGGAGAGCGATCCATCAACATTCTTTCAATTCTTCTGTACTCAATTCAATTAACTGCATGTTTATGATACAGTAACATCCAATGTTGTTATGTTGCCATAGATACCGTGCTATTCAATTACTGAGCGTTAATGTGAGAGAATGAAATTACATCGTTTTCAGCACTTATACCTTCAGTTCTCGTCACCAACTAGGTTAAAACTCGAACACCGTTTTGATGTATTATCTTCATCTTAATGATACGCCCTATGTAGACATATCAATTGAAACAGAGACGTATAAAACATATGTCTCTGCTTGAAATTACTTGTGAGTGATATCATACCATAAGTTGATAAAGATTGAGAATAGACTATTTTTAAAAATATTAAAGATAACACATTTTGTATATATATTTAGATAGTACAAAAGAAATCGGCATGACAATTACAACCTAAACAACAAGCATTAACCAGTATTTAAGAATTCATTTAGCCCCTTTTGGAGACACATACATTTACTAGTAGTAGATTTGACCCAATGGAGCTTCAGTGACATGAGCTTATAATAAATAAATAAACAAATAAACAAACAACAGACAAAACGTACCTGTGTGTAAGTCCTCGCAGCATATCTCCCGAATGAGACGAAGGAGAACGTAAACGTATATTATAAGACATTGCTGAACTGTCTCCCTTTTAGCCATAATGTCACATGATTTTTACCAGGAAATAATCTGATAGATTCACTGATGTCAATCAAAGTGTTCCACTTGAGCCCAAGTTGTTCCGAATTCCGGTTCTTTTTATTTTTATGCCTTCTCCCAAACTGTTCATTCGTCACTTATATTTTTTCTCTGTAGTGATATAGGTTTTTAGATCGACGTTAATACAAAGTACTTTATTCATTAAACTCATCACAATACGTCTATGAATGGCAACGAGTTCGTTCAAAATTCAGCACAATGTTGATTTGTTTCTGTTCTGCTACAGTGCTAGAAAAGTAATATAAAGATTTATTAGATTTTATGAAGCTGTTATAAAGAGTGACATCTATTCTTGTCTTCGGATAAATATCTCTGATCAACTCAATAATAAAAAATGAATTACATGATGCAAAATTGTATCATTTGAGAATGACGGGACGTAAACTAGACTTAAAGTGTGGACTTTGGAGACGCCTCTCCTTTACGCTTTGCATTCGTTCGACTTCACTTCTCAAAAGAGAGCTTCGTCTAGTTTATAACTAGACTCTGTACACAGGGTACCTCTCCTTAAGATAATGGGGGTTTTGTATAAAAGGTTAAAGATTCATTATTTGGTTTTATGTCTGAATTAAAAACACTCTGAAGCGATCAAACAATGTTCCTAAATTCATCCCTTTTGCCATTTGGACAGTCTAGCTCATAAGATATTAGAATCAAATGAAACTGAACTTGCGAAGATTGTGAAATTGTTCTTTCCTTGAAAGTTTAACAAAACAGTCCTTTAGAATCTGTCAAAAACCTCCTTTCAAATAAAATTGATGATGATTCAAAACATTAGACAGTCAAAACTGATTTTGTAAGCGAATATTCTCTCTATGTTTTAATCGAGAAAACTAAATTAAAGATAGAAGCAATCAATTCCAGTCGAAATTCCGTTTTAAATTAATTTTCTTAAACAGTGACCAGATCAACATGACCTTGAAAAGCATCCTCCTAAGCAGGTGTCCAGAATCCGTACCTCCTTCTTTCGGTAAAAAGAAAGTATTCTGGATTTTGACACCCTGTGGTCGGAGGATGTTGGAAGGAGTACGGAAAATATCGCATCAGACTTTCGGACAGTCATTTATTGTATTTTGGCTATTTTCTGAGGTTTAAACAAGTGCATGCATCAATGCATTACCTCCAGTAAAAGCACCCATAGTTCCATTTGCATTCGTCCGTCTTCACTTCTCAAAAGAGAGCTTCGTCTTTAGGTATAACTAGACTCTGCGCCCAGGGTACACTCATAGAGATGATAAAATAATTTCGACGTGGAGACAGGGAAGATGCTAACATGTTTTGTCTGAAATGTTGTCCTGATTTTCCCCTTCCACCCCTGTTTCAATTTTTGTTGCATCAATATGTTGAGTTTTGAGACACAGTTAAACCATTTAAAGGAATAAGTAATTCCTTTTAGATAAAGTGGAAAACAACATTTCCCATGTTATTTCCCCATAGGGAAAACTCATGCGATCCATTGTTTTCAGCTTAATTTTGGTCACCCATTGTGGATATCTTTAAAACCTTTGAAGGATTTATTGTCATTGTATGTTAAATATACCGGTTTTTAAAGTATTGCTGAGTATCAAAGAACGGTAATGTGTATTTTCCCCTTTTGGTCCATTTTCCCAGTTCTTGGTACAAAAGTAAGCCTAAGCTGAGTAAATATGGACTCAATACACATTAAAAAATTTGAGTTGTCCTATCTTTTGGAAACCTATTAGCGATCAGTCAATCCGGTTCATTGATGGGGAGGGCCGCTAGGTGGTGCAATCAAAGTTCAAGACAGTTCAGAAATCCCAGGGAGAACAATTATAATGGGAGTTATGTATTTTTATATTCTGATATGCAAGGTCAGATAGTGTATATTCATATTCTATTCAAACAAGACAAGTGTGTTTCAGCCAGTCAGCTTCTAGAGAATTTCGGTGCGTTATATATCGGCTGAGACAATGGTAAGCTTAGGGAGTGCAGAAAATGACCAATGATTCTTCAAGCTTTGGTACATATCATGAAATATATTATATTTGGCTTTTGACATCTCTAACCTGAAAGGCTCTGAAACAAGTTATTCTTTGGGAACTATCCTTTGCCAAGTTGAACTTCACTGAAAGGATATCCCCGGGAAATGCTCATTATCAGAACGAAGACTCCGTGATGCATGCAGATATTTACACAATTGTTAGAATAGATATTTACAGCAACGACGGTTTATGTTTATTTCATATTGATTTGAAGCAGACTAAGTTTAAAGATTTTGTCATATGGGCCACCGTATCACTGTTAGTATTTTCGTTCAGTGGAGAAAGATGGCGGCGCCCATGAAATTATTTCCGGTGTACAATATTTTTTAAGGTACAGCTGGAAAGTAACATTTTGGTAATAAATTGCTATACCTGCACATGTTATTTTCTGGTACAAAATAAAGTATGAAGGCATGTGTCAATTTCCTTGCTTTTTTCAGGAAAGTATCATTACATTGTCTTCTTTTAGAATATCTGGTAGGCGTTCAATGGGACCTCCAGGAAATTCTGATATTTCACACTTTCTATTTTTCCAAATTTTCTTTCAAAGTTTCCAGACAACACAGGAGCTACCATTGACCTGTTTCTAGATATTCTAAAAGAAGACAGTGTGATGATACTTTCCTGAAAAAATCAAGGAAATATACACATGCCTTCATACTTAATTTTGTACCAGAAAATAACATGTGCAGGTATAGCAATTTTTTACCAAAATGTTACTTTCCAGCTGAACCTTAATTTAATTTTTCTTTTTCATCAGTTGGAGCAGTTTTTACTGATCAAAACATTTATGACGTAATAGCGCATACATTAAACTGTAGCTATGTCTCTTCAAGCGGGAGATGAGGATTCGATGAGCTTGGATAGTGAGAATGAAAAACTTGGTCTGCTTAGTGGAACTTCGACAACAATAATCAGTCCTTCAAATACTACAAATAGAGGTGAGTTTAGCGTTGAATGTGCTTGATATGATCTGGTTTAATTAGCTACGAGTGCATCGGTATTATAAACTGCAATATCTCTTCCTCTGAGTTATCGAATCAATCGGAGGATAGCGTGGGAGGGAGGGGAGCTGTAAAGACTTTGTTAGATGCATACATGTAGATGCACCTGTAGGGTCTTTATTTATGACTTTATGTAAGTCAAAACTCCAATAGTCCAACTCATCAGAGCCGGGGCATCCCCGTCTAAGACATTGTCTACATGCTCTAAGGAATAGGCCCCGGGAACATGTATAAAATAGCGAGTCGACATCTGTATTACTACGTCTGGTATCTTTTATGTAAATTCATCCGTTTTGCTTTTTCGTCATGCTCATAATATACTCGGCTGCAGAAGAGACCGAATGTTATCTAACTTAGGTAATGCACTGTACTCTGAAATAATTTCCGAAGTTGATGGCTGACATTTTGAAATGCTGGTCTATTTGAAAATTGAAGTGTATACCTCTGAAATTTGAGACAGCCACAATGTTTAGCTCACACAGTGAGCCTATGGGATTGACCAGGCATCCGTCTGTCCGTTGGTCCATCCGTCTGTCCGTTGGTCCATCCGTTGGTCTGTCCATGGGCTTTCAATTAGAAATTAGTTGAAAGCCCATGTTCTTTTCATCCGTCAACATTGGCCGCACAAATTATAACTACTATTCGGATTGAGTCATATCCACATTAATTTTATATCCATATCCATAATGCCTATTTGACCTATCATCGCCATTTCCCAAGTTTGCCCAGTTTCCGAGAAATTGCTGATTTTGACGTCAAAAAGTCAAATTTTCTGTAAATACTAGACACTTTGTTGAAGTAGAACTTTCAAATAACTTGTAGTAGTTGCTGTTATTGCTGTATATGCAACTTATGTCCTCTGAAGATTTCAAAGCTCTTGGAATTACAGTTTTTGATGTTTACTCTATAAAATTTGACAAAAAGTAGGACTTATTCTTTTTCAGGAAACTTTCTCATGTATAAAGTCAATGGCAGGTTTTCTGATTGACAAGTTTCTCAAAGTTTGCATTATACTTGACCATTTCTTGCAATGAATTACATCATTACTAGATTTAAGCATTCCCTACATATTGCTCGATATATGTCAGCATCAAATTTTTACTGTTTTTGAGATATTTGACGTAAAAAACCCAGTAAAAATAAGTTATTTTTGAAAATCATCTACAAGTTACCAGGAGTTCAAATCTGACATTAGTTTTAGGATTTGACCTTTACTTGACATTCAGTGACCTTCGAAAGGTAAAAAAAAGTTGATTTTCCAAATTGATTTTTGGATGTAAATTTTGGTCAGCTTAATCACAAAAGACCTCTCTGAGCTCTGAATAAGTAAAATTTTCAAGGTCAAAGGTCAACAAACTAGTTCACACAACTGTGCTATCTAAGTTTCTCAAAGTTCGAGACTACAAATCCAAATCAATATTTTTGTTTGAAAGTCAGGATAGACATTCCTCTGAAGGTTCCAAACTGTGTGCGCACAGGACCGTGGGTCCTTTATTTTAGCTTTGAGAGAACGTTTTGGCTGATGTTTAGAATTGACTGCTGTAAGAAATACGTGTGTAGCTAGTGCCAATTTTTTTCAATTAAATATAATGTGTGGTTCTGTTGTATTTGTACATGTCTTGTTGCAGAGACATATAAAACAGGTACCTGTCTGACTGTATATACTGAGAGTAACTATTTTACCTCTACCAAGGGTGCATTTAAAAAGATCGATGATCGATTTCCAACATTGTTCCCAGAATTTTATTTGAGCAAATTACGTTAGATATACAATAAACGATCAGGATTCTACAGTGAGATACAATACAAGAGATAATCAAATGCCGATAATGTATAAAAATTAACAGATTTATTGTTCAAATACAGTTAATTTTCCCTCATCGATCTTTTGAAATGTTCCCAAAGATTTTTATCAGATTGAGATGATATTAATGCCAAGTGAAAGCGATTGAAACATTGATTATGATTTGCTAATATTCATGTACAGTAGAACCTGTATATCTGAACACCTGGCTAATTCGAACACCTCCCAATCTGAACACTTTTTTTGGTCCCATTTTTTCCTCCCATTGACTCCCATGTTAAAAAAACCTTGAAATGTGAACACCTCCCAATTTGAACAGTGAACAGTCATATTTGAAAAATTCACCTGTCTAATCTGAACACTTTTCATAAAATTTCTGATGTTTTATACAAAATTGCTCAAATTTTGTCATGATATCAAAACTTTGGGAAATAATCTTGAATGGTCGCATTCATAATGGGGCTTTCCAGCATGATTAGATTCATTTGAATCAAATTTTCAAATTTCTGGAATGCCATAAAGCTATGTGGTCAAAAGAACTATAAATATTTACCGAGATTGTATTTCTTCAGAATCCGGATTATTGCGGATGCAAAAACCTCGAAATGTGAACACCTCCTAATCTGAACGCTTTTATCAGGTCCCAATGGGATTCGGATTAGACAGGTTTTATTTTTACTGTATACAGTTCATTGTGACAATATTATCAACTACCTTTGTCAGCTCTTGCTAGATTTTTAAAATTAGTACCCTCCCGATTTGGACAAAAATACACAGTTTTAATATTGCTATGATCCCTAAAGCACTAAAGCAGACAAGTAGCTGTATTAAATTACATTGAAATTTGAATATGAAATAAATGACAGCTACCTATGAAGGCAAATAATTCAATGGCTGTAATTCTGATCAGTGTAGCATAACTCCATTAAGATTGACATATTCTGATTGGGTGATGCTAGATTTAAAGATTATTTTGAATTTAAAGAGTCTAGATGTAGCAATTTCTTTTAAAAGTGAAATCAAATTATTGAAAAGCACATTTTGATAACTGGGTAGGACTTAGGACTATAATATAAGCCAAAGTGGATTAAACTTCATATGGGGCCTTTAAAGAAGTGAGATAAAATTATTGAAAAGGGTACCTCAAATGGAACCTTAGAGGCTAGCAGTAAAACTTCTTACAAAGGGTAACTATCAATAAATCATGTTACCAAATTATCAATCAGTTTTTCAATTTGAATTGGTGTATTCATTATCATGTTTTGTCTTAGAGTATGTCAAAGGTCATAACTTATCAAATGCCTCTATTGTTGTATTATTTACAAGTGCATTGGGACTTATTAGATCCTTTACAATGTTAAACAATATCAACAAAGGAGCATCAAGTAGTTTTTAGCCAATTTTTAGAATTTTTGCCCAGGGGGGGTTGCTCGAACTCCTCGAACCCCCCTGGATATGGGTCAGGTTCTCTTCCTGAGATAGAAGAGGCATTGCAACTCTCAATGTTAATCTAATCATGCGAGATTTATTGATTGCTCTTCAGGCTTAATTGGGAGTGACGGGGGGGGGGGGGGGGGGGGAGGGGAACGGGGGAATTATGGGTAATCAAGATTTTCATGGCAGACCAGGAACTTAATATATCAATATTTCTAAACTCTATGTTGATAGTGCAAGTGACAGGTCATATTTAAGTTAAACTTTTACTGGATGTAAATCCAAATTCTGTTGAGCTGCTTGTTGATTTTTCTGTTTTCATTTGTAATTTAGAGGCCATTAACAATTGTATTGATGTAGTCAATGTCAAGCTTTATGAGCCTCATTGGAAAAACTGAACTGAATCAGTTCAATTCAGGCTGCATTCATTTTGCCAGTCACAACCTCATGAAACATGATTTCTCTATTGTTTTTTACCCAATGTTACATAATCTTCAGTGTCCAACTTGGTAACTTACCTTGCTCATCTCATTTTGGAATTCCCCAAAAAGTATATACCATGTTTCATGTTTTTCACATAGAGTGGATGATAGAAGACTGGTCCAGTATTTAGGATTGAAAATGATTTGAACTGATACGAAACATTCTAAGTTATACTGACATGTAAAATAACATGATAATTGAGTGACTGAGATAACTGAGTAGCACTCTGAATCTAGCTAAAAACTAACTACTCTAGACTTGGTGTAGACGAAGCTGCTTCGAGAACTGAAATCTAAAAAATGTGAAGGGTGATTGAGTAGCGTCTTAATGAGAATTAAGTACTATTATACACAACTATTTTTTAGAAGTACTTTTACCTTATGAAACACTTCACTTATTCCTGCGCCATCCTTCATTTAAAGTGCCTGGCGTCTTTCAAGTCAGAACAAAGTGGAGTATGCTTGAATAAGACATGCTCTAGAATTGAAATTAGGAAAAAACATCTATAAAGCTGTTTCTACAGATGGACTGCATGCATTAAGGATAGATTATTCTACAAAATAAAAATACCAGTATTTAGTTATTTGGATATGTGAAACACTCACTGTAATTTTAAAATGATTAATATGAAATATGTGAAGCATTATCTGACATTTGATAAGGATTAATTTGAAAAATGTGAAACACTGGGTTCTGTTAATATTATGGGACTATCCAGAATGCTGTGCAAGGGTTTAAAATGGAGTATAAGAACATCTACCTGTAGTCATTCAACAAAAGATTATGACAAAGGTATGGAGGTACAAATTAATTACTCAGATGCGAGTAGGTAGTTACCAGTTTCGCCACCAGGTGGCTGATTCGGGGGAAATAACATGGCAGGGTATTACAAAATTCCCTTGAACTTGAATATTCATCAGTTTTAGTGGTTCATTTTTCATATTACCCTTTTGTATCTGATGGTTATACAAATTAAAATATGTCCAGTAAAAGAATCAAGAAAAGATATTTCACTTTTTGGGATTTTACAACATGGGCTCTATGGGGAATCTCCCCGACCTAGAAGTCACATTTTCAAAGAAAATTAAATTTTCAAAGTTGATAAACTCTTTTCAAAACCACATTTCTAGATGTAATTCTACATGTAGATTCCAAATATGACATCAGTTTGACTGAATTTTAAATCAAGATTATATCTACTCGCATCTAGTCTATTGAATAAACCCCTTCTTGAGAATTATCCTTAGTTATGACTCTCTTGGACAGCAATTTGAGAGCAAAGCGAGAACAGCGTGTGGTGCAACAAGATGGTGGTGGCACCTTTACCCAGCACCTCATTTTCCACTGGTTAGCCACTCTCATAGGCTTTCCCAGTATCATATTCATAAGTCAACTCTTTCCAATCTATATTTAGCACTCATTCATTCACTTGTTCACTCATGCTGATATCAATATCAACTATTTGACAGTGGCTTCGATAGGATCAATAATTTTGTGAGGCAAATGTAAATAGGTGAGGCAAATTTAGGCTAAAGGAGGTACAGTATATTGTCACCTTTGGACTATATTTCTTTGAATTTGCCTCATATGCCTTGCAACATTCATACATTATTCACACACTTACATTTGATTTAATTTGATATTTTCAGTTGGTACAAGCTGGTATGCTTCAGTGTTTATAGTGGTGAATGCAGCCTTAGGAGCTGGTCTACTCAACTTCCCCAAGGCTTATAATGACGCAGGAGGAGTCCTTATTGCCATTATAGTGCAAATTGTAAGTTTCATTATTGCCATCATAGTGCAGATTGTAAGTTTCATTATTGCCATTACAGTGCAGATTGTTAAGATTCATTATTGCCATCATATAGTGCAAATTGTTAGTTTCCTTATTGGCATCATAGTGCGAGTTTCCACCATAGTGCATATTGTATGTCCCTTTATTTCCATCATAGTGCAGATTGTATGTTCAGTGTAGATTAAAAGTTTCATTTTTGCTAATATTTCCCATCTTCTTTTGTGCAGTAAAAGGTGGCCACCCTGGGGTTGATTAGAAACATCCACTGTGTCAAATTTGACACCTTAATAGCCCGACATATCTGGCAACTTTATTCATTCCACCCTTGCAATTTTAAACATGGCCACCATGAAATTATCATGTAACTTTCTTTTTTCACACTTTGCAGGTCTTAATGGTGTTCATCATCGGTGCACTGATAATCCTTGCTTATTGTTCCGATTCAAACCAGAGCGCCACCTATCAAGATGTCATCTACTCGATGTGTGGAAGACAAGCCCAAATATGCTGCTCATTAGCCATCCTGATATACTGCTTTGGGACGTGTATTACATTTTTTATCATCATAGGTGACCAATGGGATCGCTGTGAGTATTCACTTCTATTTTATTCAAAGGGTTCCTTAATGATGATTTATATATATATGTAGCTGTGAACTTAGTACTTTTAAAATAATAGTCTTTGTTTAGTACTATTCTTGCATTGCATAATTAAATACAATAAATAGAGAAATTGATTTGTATGATTTTAACATTTGCCTATGGCTGAGATTAGGCTGCTGCATGATTTGAACAATTTTCTACTTTTGTTTTCAGTCTTGACATTTGCCTTTTGGCCAGATAACTGCATGATTTGAACAATTTTTCATTTTTTCTTTTCAGTCTTGACATTTGCCTATGGGGCAGATTACTGCCATTACTGGTACATGTCTCGTACTTTTACAATGATAGTCTCATCAGTTATACTCATACTCCCTCTATGTTTTCCAAAGAGAATAGATTTCCTCAAATATGCAAGGTAAATATGTTAAAAAATATTGAAATCTTAATTAATCAAATCTGCCATGTTACATGTGTTAAAATATGATTGCTTTGAGTATGGCTTCACAGTTTCAAAGGTTCTTAAGAAATGGTAGTACAACAAAATGTGGCTCTATTAATACATAACAATATGTAAGGACTCTAACTGCATGACACATGTACATTATTCAAGTATGTACCTATTTCATAATCTTTCAAACTTTATGAAAAAAGATACATTGATCACACATAAATGAAACTATTTGTTTGTTCTAAGCATTTTACCTTGTTTTATATTTCAGTATAGCAGGTGTCTTTGCTGTTGTCTATGTAGTCATATTAATCACAGTTAAATATTTTGTGGGAGAAAATCATCCAGGACCAATCGCAAGCGAGTAAGTCTAATTTATTAATATAGGTTCTACACTTATGTAGGTAGTAGTGATCTCCCCAGCATAAAAGCAAGTGGGCCCTGCACCAACTTGATATTTAAATAATAGACTTTAACCCAACCGAGAATCAATTTGCACCCACTTGAAAATGAGAAAAATCACGTAAAATATGCATATTTTGACCTCATTTGGTCTGAATTGTGAATGTAAGAATTTTGCACCCACTTGAAAAATATCCTGGAGAGAATACTGGGTAGTGAATATAACGTATATATGGAGCCCATGGAATCACCCACTCAGCCATCTTTTCATTTACTATTTTAGCTAATTAGCTAAAAATGACAGGAATGATACCTTATTGATACAATAATAGAAATATAAATGTGTGATGTGTTAATAGTATATATGAATAATTATGAAGGATATAGGACTGGGGACCAAGTTGTGTCTTTGATGCAACATATTTGAAGTGTGTCTCCAACACAATCTTGTCACTTTTACCAAATTATGATCCCATCCCACTTATCTTAACAATACTTCTTAATTAAGTATTAATTAAGACATTGTTGGATTTGCAAACCCCTCATTGATAATTCTTCTCAATTTCAGACCAAAACATTGGACCAGTGTATTCCTAGTGGTTCCAGTTATATGCTTCGGATACCAGGTGAGACAAAATAAATGAGCCAGGACACAGGAGGGGTCTTTTCACAGATTTTTTCAATATTTTGATTTTTGTCTATCTTAAAAAGTACAAAGAGACCTTTCAAATGAGCCATGGCTTGTGTCTTAACAATTTTTCCTTAATCTTGGGCACTTTTTTGGCTCTGTAGCACAATTTTGATTTTTGTGATAAGACCGGTTTTCCTATGGCCAGGCTCAAATATTATCTATTCAAAAATATTCAATAACTGTGTTTTTCAATACTACATTCAATAGTGGGAAATCTGATTGCACCCAGTTAAAACACAGTAAGTTGTATCAAGTCCTTTTTGATCCTTAATATGGTTCTTTGGGCGTCACTGGTAGAATAATGTTCCAAGTGGGAGGACCCCCCAAAAACCATAGAGGACCAAAAAGGAAAAAGTTTCCTGTGAGTTAAAATGATTTTGACCAAAAACAGCCATAATACATGGATTTATCACCATCTGAAATAAGGAGCTCATGCAGTATAAGTGCAGTGTTATTCTGAAGCTTACTCCTGCCTTCTATAGCCATTGAAATAGATTAAAATGTACATGATTTTATCGCTCATGAATAGTCAATCGTGGCTTGAAAGTTGTCACACTTAGAAAAATGGATTGCTTCAGTGAATGTGTTATTTTATTGCTTTGTAACCATGGTGACAGATGCTCCCTTTAGAGTGTTAAATTACTCCACTGTAAAGTTATACAATTTTGATTTTCCTGATTTGATTTTTTCTTCCAGTGCCATGTCAGTGTAGTCCCAATATATTCATGCCTGAAACATCGAAGCGTCGGAGAATTCTTAAAAACAGTCATAGTTGCTATGGGGATATGTTTTGCAACATACACAGGGTCAGCCGTATTTGGATATTGGACATTTGGCTCGTATGTGAATGCTGATATTTTAGTTTCGTATAAGCCGACGCCTGATGTTTTAGTGGGTATAATATTGATAGCTGGGAAGATCTACACGACCTATCCCATATTACTGTTCTGCGAAAGGTAAAGTATGCTCACATACCACATTTTCGTAACCTTAAAATTATCAACCTGCTGAATGATCATGCATTTATATAATAGACATGCTACCAAAGGTTGTTAATGTAAAATTCTTACACATATCCAACTACATGTATCTCTTAGAGTGGATGAACCTTTATCTCTGATCTTAAAAATGTCTTAAGATTCAATATAATCAGAACGATGTGCAATCAAAAACCTTCTTTGTTGTAAATATAAAAGCTTGGAAAATTGCTAACCTTGTGAACAAAATCACCGTTAAAACATTCCATGAGGTGAAGTTACCTCATAAATTGTTTAATAAAATGTTCATGAATAATTTGTAATAATCTTCAGGGCAGCATTCGAGAGTGTCTGGATTGAGGTACGATCATTGACGCCTGATATGGTCCTCAGTGGTGAGAAGAAACGACGATACATACAGACAATCAGCCTCTTTTCCACCTCCCTAGCTCTAGCTGTCTTCATTCCAGATATAGGTGTGGTTATTTCAATGCTTGGTGCATTAGCAGGAGTGTTTATATTCATATTTCCAGGTAAGTTTTTAGCACTGCGTTAATTATATTTTATCACCAGTCTTGTATATTTTAGTTTTTCTGTTAAAAATTTGAATGAACTGCTTGATTTTCTAGTATTTCTGTACAATTTAAAGTGTCTACTACATGTCCATGTACTTTATTTTTGGTTTATTCAACTCATTTCCACTAGATTTTGAATTTGAAATCATAACCACAATGGAATTTTTCATGTCTTTCAGGAATGTGCCTTCTCCAGGCATTGCTGACACAACCTATAGGTGTCGCCTGGAAACGTAACATCTTGTATGCTCTTGCATTCGGCTTTATCGTCATCGGAACATTTATTTTTGGTCTGGTACTCACGCAAGCAATCATTGAGGATGTACTACATCCAGAGAGCAGTAGCAAGAAATCACATTCTTTGTGCCAGTGAGAATTTTATATGGCACTAGCATATTAAGCATAAAGAATATCTACCCCTGACCCTGATAATCCATTTGCTAGCCACAGTACATTCTGACTACTACAGATGACCTTGAACTTTGATATGGATAAGACCATATCAATCTCATGTGTTGCTTTTATGGGAGTTTGATTGTGAAATGATTGGAGGTAGAAACAGTGATTTTCTTCATCTTTTCTGTTGGACAAAACCAAAGAATTAACTCTAAATTAAAGAGTATGTATGATGTTGAGCTCAGAACAATGGTAATTAAATCCCCCATGACCAAAGAATTGACACACAGGTTGTGCTGTGTTGGCAATATACTGGGAGTGTGCAATTTGTGTTACGAATGTCAGGCTTTTTAGCCCATACGATTGAGTGAGGCAGTTGTAATAACCTACCTGTCTGCTTTTGTTTTATGATATTATAGTCATTTGTAAAGGATGAAATGAAATCATGAGAATTTAAAAGCTATTCTGTGCTATCATTAGTGCACAATCCAAGTGACATGTTGGATGTATTCTGTTGCATGCAGACAAATAAATATTTAAATGGGGTCGTAAATTGAAACAACTGTTCAATAAACTAAATAAATTATTATTTTTATCTAACATCTTGCAATGTATTATAAGCCTGATCGTTAATAAGTGCATTCTTCAATTTTGTCACTTTACAAAGCACACACAAAGCTTATTCTTTATTACATAAGAGGGATTGAATATGGTTTTTATTCAGATATGACGTCGCCTAATGGATCATAACAAACAATTGTTTTTAAGTACAATTGCAGAATTTGGTGAATACAATTAAAAAAGAAGGTATTATCAAGAATAAAGATCACCACCTGGTTGAAGTTATGAAAGTGTATTTTGAAAGTATAGCATTTGTTACATACAATGATGCGATATGGTCACCAAAAATGGTTGCTATGACAATGTCATGTTGTATGTATGTATAATTTATTTACCTCTTAAATAAAAGAGAGTTACATTCATATGATTTACATATAAGGACTTTAAGTAAGATAATTAAAACATATTAAAAAAATAAAAGGTTAGGAGAATAATTAATCTTTACACAAGAGTAATTGTCTATGCCTGTGCAACTCGTACACGTGCATCGCTATAAGTAGCAAGGTCTCCTTATCCTCATTGTATACAATTCCTAAAATCACTTTAAGAGTAAAATCATCGTTCATTACATTTAGATTTCCCCTTGCTATATTGAGTAAGGGTTTTCTGACATTCGTAAAAGCTGGGCAGGTAATCAGGAAATGCTTAACACTATCTCTTTCGTTGTCACAAAAATTACAAATTTCTGATATAGGTGTGTCACCCTCACGGCGTCTACTATTTACATCGTATGTCGATGTAAACAGCTTAACCATCATTTTACAGAGGTACATGAGATTGGGGTTTTCTTTAGCAATCACCCACCATACATTGGGTTTTAAAGTGGACAGCGATCCTGTCACCACATTTAGATTTTTATACATTGAAGACGATAATACAGTACAAAAATTGTGAAATCTCTTGACACGTCCGTACACTACAATTTTAAATTCTCGTTTGGATGAAATTTGAGCATTAAAAATCATGTCCTTAACATAGTCTGTGAGATTATAAAACAGAACCGTATCCCACATTTGAGCTAATGGAGACTTCCTACCCTGATATGTTGATTTTAAATACATCATTCGTATAAGCCTTTCTAAACAAATAACCTTATATATACAACTTACAGGCAACCTTAACAACATATACAGAAACATTAATCTATCACAGTCAATTTTTGCTCTAACAGAGATATAAAATTTAGCGATGAAAAAATCAGAACTGATTGAAGAATAGAAATGGATGGATGTAACATAAGACAATCGACTTAATAGAAAATACCTCAACATACATGTACGGTATCTCATAATAAGACAGTTTTCATGTTACTACCATGACATTTTGTTATATGTAGTCATCATTTTTGCAACTGGCTTTTGGTGTCAGTGTTCTCTGTAACAGTTGTTATACCATCCAGATGGTGTGACACCAGATGGTATGACATAAAATAACAAATCCCTCCAATCACCCATGGGCTTAAAGAAGGGGGCAGACAGCAATACAATACAAATACAGACTGTTATATTGTCATGTTCAAGAAGGTCAAGTGGCTCATCAGGATAGCCAATGGTTAGGAGCATGATGTTTGTAGTTATTATTCTATGTTTATTAATGAACTGAAGATAAAAAATTCATTGTTTTTCAGTGTATTTGTATTTTAAAAATATAGAATTGTGCAATTAATATTAAACAACAAAAATGATTTTACTGTACATCATATTTTTAATCTATATTTTGATTATAATAAAGCGACTAGATTGCAACATTTATATGACATGTTATTGTTTTTAATCTATAAAAATATATCTACAATAGATTGTTTATTTACAATGATACATAATGTTCCTTTTGTGTTAACTAAAAAATATGGCATTCTAACAGAACAACCATATTAGTTTCAATGTGGATAAATCTGTTGTATCATCAGTTAGCAGGGAGATACAATTTACATCCTGTAGAAAACCATCAACAATACATACACATGATACACAGTGTTTCATTTTTGAGGTTAAGTGATATTCGCTATTCTACAAAGCCAGAGTCTAGTGGAGTGATCACATTGTGGAAATGTGGTATTCAAAATAAATTCAAACATCACACGTAGGAGCAGGATTTAACTTGGAGATCCTGGAAATTTTCGACACTACAATTAATGCAACAAATCTCTGATATTCCTATATATGAATGTATTACATACCTAGCGAAGCATTTGTATGGAAGTCAATGGGAAAGTTAGCGAGCTATATCCACCAATATTGCCCGATTACCCCGATATAGCCCGCTTACCTCGTTTTGATATTAGATTTCTTTAATAACCATGATAATATCATGACGTCACGTCATTGATACAAAGTAACCATGGGAACAAAGGCATGTAATACATCAGTTATGTCACTATGACGTGAAATATGCCTTCGTTCTTGCCCAAATATAGAGCCTCCCAAGGTCGGCCTATATTGGGAGAACTCAGGCATATTTCACGTCATAGTGACATAACCTCTAAATATTCACCAGTTTTCTAATCTGTCTTATTTGATTGGCATGATCAGTGTGAGTACATGCTTACAATAGACACACATGAAATGTGTATGCTATGCTTGTCAAATGTCCAAGTAAATTAAAAGGCCAGATTTATACAGATTTTATAGTTTTCCATATAAAGGAATATTTAAGCTATATTACAGCAAATACACCAATTCAGCATTCATAGAAAATACATCAATTTAGCATTTACAGAAAATACACCAATTTAGCATTCATAGAAAATTCATCAATTTAGCATTTACAGCAAATACATAAATTTTGCATTTACAGCAAGAACATCAATTCAGCATTCACAGCAAATTCATCAATTTAGCATTTACAGCAAATACATCAATTTAGCATTCATAGAAAATACATCAATTTAGCATTTACAGCAAATACATCAATTTAGCATTTACAGCAAATACACCAATTCAGCATTCAAAAAAATACATCAATTTAGCATTTACAGTAAATACATCAATTTAGCATTTACAGAAAATACATTAATTTAGCACTTACAGCAAATACATCAATTTAGCATTCATAGAAAATACATCAATTTAGCATTTACAGCAAATACATCAATTTAGCATTTACAGCAAGTACATCAATTCAGCATTCACAGCAAATTCATCAATTTAGCATTTACAGCAAATACATCAATTTAGCATTCATAGAAAATACATCAATTTAGCATTTACAGCAAATACATCAATTTAGCATTTACAGAAAATACATTAATTTAATATTTACTGCAAATACATCAATTAAGCATTGACAGCAAATACATCAATTTAGCATTCACAGCAAATACATCAATTT
Source organism: Owenia fusiformis (assembly GCA_903813345.2). Taxonomy (NCBI): domain Eukaryota; kingdom Metazoa; phylum Annelida; class Polychaeta; order Sabellida; family Oweniidae; genus Owenia; species Owenia fusiformis. The sequence goes on from CAIIXF020000003.1 coordinate 17,680,018, forward strand.
AGCATTTACAGCAAATAAATCCATTCAGCATTTATACAGCAAATACATCAATTCAGCATTTATACAGCGCATTCACAAATAAATTTTTATTTCAATCCTTTCAGATCCCGCTGATTATGGCACTGATGGCAAATGTTTTTGGTTTACACCATTTTATATTTTTGCATTTTTGGGTCTTACACCAATATTTTATATACAAACTAAATTGCACTCGGCACTAACTCACAGCTAAACTATTTTTATAATTTCTTGGGTAACATGTTTTAAATATAGACCATCACTAAATAAAACTAGATAACGGCAACTCCGCGGAGTAGCAAATCCCAACGAACAAAATATCAATTACCGTATTCCAATCAATTATACTCATTACTTTGATTAAAATTGAAAAAATTAGATTTTAGAATTGTGAATTCCTGCAAAGCAGCCATTTTGAATTGTCTGAGGTACAAATCTGAAAAATAATACCATAATTGTGATCTACTCCAAAATTCCTTCAATTTGAGTATAATATAGCCATACTTTGAAGGGATTGAAAAATTATTGCGAAATCGTAGATTAGACGGCCATTTTGAATTTTAAGAGGCTCGAATCGGAAAAAAGATACAATATTTGCAATCTACTCTTAATTGCCTTTCATTTGAGTATAATAAAGCTATACTTCAGAAAGATCTAAAAATTAGCGAAAATTTCTGTTTTCCTGTCCCCCCATACACGGCCCCTGGGGGTCAGGATGAAAAACACGGAATGTATGTGAAACAGATGAATGTTGTGAATATACTACCAAAATTTCAAACAATAATATTAATTACTTTGGTTTAGAATGAAAAATTTATGATTTTTGCGAAAAAGTCCCGTCATTTTTAAAGCGGCGGCCATCTTGAAAAATTTTTTTGCGTAAAACTATTCATCAATATACATCTTTCCACTAAATATGAAGAAAATCCGTCAACTAGTATTTGAGTTATCTTCTGGACAGACGGACGGACTGACTGACTGACTGGCGGACGGACGGAGGGCTTCACTATATCCCTACCGAACTTCGTTCGTTGGGATAAAAAGTTTACTCATTCATTTTTATGAAAAATACATTAATTTTACCACAGGTAATCTTTTTGTTATTTTAGTGTTACAAGTATAGGGTGTTTCATAATATAGACTTGCTTAAGAAAAGTTCCATTCTTTTCTAATTATCTGGGTCACTCAGTATGCAGTATATACATGTTATCAGTATCACACCTCTATTAAACTGTTAAAGGCAGAATCAGACATGTCAGATCTAGCAACATTTACAAAATATTTTGGGGTTATATCATTCCTTCTCATGTCTATTTCCTTAAATTCCTCAAAGTCAATACTTCTATTATTGACAAAGGACATCTCTCATTCTCTAGCTCTTATAATAAATTTTTTATCCAGAAAGTTGATTTAATTTTTAGGTGGCTCTCCACAATCTGTGCTAACTTGGTTGTTTAGAAATTGTGAAAAATCTATGCCCAGGTTCATTCCCTTAAACAGTTTGATCGTGTCTGCATAATGGTCCATGTCATCTGAATTTGAAATAAACGCCTCCATGGATCCTGGCCCAGTTTGCAACTGCAGCATCTGGAAAATACAAATTAACAGATGTTACGACTAATAACTGATAATTGACGATAACATAATTAATTATATATGATTATTAGTAAATAGGTTTTTCAAAATAGAGAGACAATGAAAAAGTTTATTTGCAACTAACTCTTGCAGGGCAATGAGGTACTAAACATGTATATTACATGAGTTCAATCAATGCTCTTTGAAAGTTTAATTATTTCAATAGTTAAACTTTGTTTTAGAATACTCTCTTTTTGTCATCTCGATCTTAAAATGACTGAAGTTAAAGGTTTCCTGTTCTTGCAAGATGCAATTTCTGTTATCCCGTTTTAGTAAATTAGAGTTGGAACGAATAGTTTATTCATTAAAATAAGAAATAATGTTTCAACTATTTTAAGAATATGAGTATTTACAAGAACTTGGCCATTTGCAAGAATTCTTACCATGACTTAAACCATTAGGGATTCTTTAATCAGCTCAACAAAATTATCAACGTGGTCATTTTCTGAGACGTAAAATGAACGACAATCGAGAGTGTTTGAAGGGTCTTGTCCACGATTAAAGTAGAGCTAAAATGAAAAATTACATTTTTTGCTATTCAATATCTGCAAGTTCAGGCTTTGGATGTGAAATTTAAAAAGGTTAATTCTATGCAAATATGTTTAGTACCTCATTGGGCCAAATCAGTAGTTGAAAAACAAAACAAAATAACAATCCTATGTAACATAAAATTTTTGTAAAATCACTCCTAATTGAAGATTTCTGGGAAGTAAAAGTGTAGGAGGCAAAAACAATGTGGTCACATAAAATTCCAAATATGGATGTTATGTCAGTTGTTGAGTCAGTGGCGGATACAGGGGGGTGCGCGCGGGACGCACACATCAGTATCCATATGCTTATATTTAATGCAGTTTGGGGACCTTTTTTGTGTTTTTTTCTGATTAAAGCCATTTATAACAGAGGTTCTTGGGGGTTGGTACTGATTTAAGGAAAGACTCTTTCTAGGGCTTAACTATAAATTGAGAACTAATGCTCTGATTGGGAAATAGAAAAGTATCATTCACTTCATTTTCATTACATCTTTCTAATTCTAATTTCTGTTACTTTCTTCCCTTTATCCTTTTCAGTTTTCTGTTGTTAATCACAATGAATCATTTTATGGTTCGACTAAAATATGTACTCTGTGAAAGACTGAATATGTAGAGCCTGAATTGAATGAGGTATCTTTTCCTTGAAAATAACATTCAAATTGGGAAGCAATTAACATTTCTGAACATTGGAATTATTTTAGCAACCCCTTGATACTTTTATCACTTATTGCTGTTTTTTCTTTTCCTTCTTTATCAAGGAGGAATTTCTTAGGGTGTATGTGATGATTGAGGTTATCAATGATCCCAGGTTTCTTTTCAGGTGTTATAAGTATTATACTTTCAATCCTTTCATGCTCTATATTTCTTTTCCAAAGGTGTAATTGTTTATATACAAGTACTTTTAGTAGATGATTGGTCATCATCAACATCAGACATCAAAATCGAAGTCCAATAAATCTGGAGGTTCGCCTTTAGCAATGCGTTTGTGTCATTACTGATTGAATCATCATGTCTATCCAAAATTAGGGGTTGATCATCAGTTCTGACAATGCTATCAATAATATCAGATAATTATCAATCATGATAACACTTTCCTCATCACTCAATGTACCTCTGCTTTGAGATTTCAATTTTTGTTTTATCTGGTTGACATATCTTTCATACCATGCTGCCCAAGGTGCTGCTTGGTTATACAAGTCTGCTGGATTACAGTTTCTAGTTACACTTCACTATTTCAATTTATTTAGGGGCCAATTAGATTAATGGTACTAATCACCTCACTTCTCAATCATATTTCACCAATGTTATCATTATTAAGATATCCTTTATTTATTAGGATTATGGTTGTGACTTAAGACACCTTGTTATATTCAAATATACCATTTCTTTGGCAAGCTAAGTTGCTTTAAAGGTTATAATATAATGTTGATACATCATATATATATAGATTAAAAATGCAAACTATGTTAAGATTTATGACATTTACCTGTGTTTTTACCTAATATCTTTCATTTTTCCCAAAAAATCTCAACTTCTCACAACAAGCAAAACTCATATTTTCAGTTTGATCTTTTGATTTATTAATGTGAAAACTGTTCAATAAATCTTTTCATAGGCTGATATTTTTGACCATAATGATCATCATTGCTAATGCCAAAATTGCGAAACAAAAAAATGTGATATTTAGAAAATACTCAATATCTGGTTTCATCCCACTGGCGGATTAGGGGGGGGGGGGGGGGGGGGCCTGGGGGCCCGGGGCCCCCCCCCTTGGGTGGGCCCAGAAAAAAAAAATTGGGCCCATAAAATTTTTTGGGCCAAATAAGGCCTTCAGGCCCCAAAAAGTGGGCCTTTTTGGTCATTACTGGGCCTTGTAAGGCCTTATTTTTTAATTTTAGGCCAAATTTTGAAGAAAATGGGCCTCAAAATTTCAAAATTTGGGCCCACTTTTGGGTTTTAGGGGCCCAAAAAATTTTTCCGCGCAAGTGCGAACTTTTTTTTCCAAGACTTGAAATTTGGGCCCCCCCTTGTTGATTCCCAGATCCGCCCCTGCATCCTGACTTGAATCATATTGGATTGCAATCATAATACTCGGAACTAAATTATCTTTCAGCTTTCAATAATAAATATTTTTTTGACACTTGAGAAAAATAGAAATTTGCCTTGCAACATCAGTTTCGTGAAAATATGGCTTTTTTCATGCTTTAACAAGTGATAACTATTGAACCGAAAGTTCAATTTGCTTCAAATTTTCAGCATTTCTTCATTACTTTATCTTTATGAGAAGGTAGAAATATGTAATCAATAGATCATTTACCTTTAAAGATTAGCTTTCTAAATGATACCTGACAAAAATGTGCAGAATACTGTGATATGGCTGAAAATATACCTGTTTCAAATACAGTGAATATGAATGCTGCACTGTTGCGATGATCATGGTCATATCCATTTTCTCTCCAACAGCTAATTTCTGGCCAAATGCAAGACGTATTTCTGTATCTGGTACTGTTCCGCCACTTTGATCAGTCAGGAATTTCCCCAGTTGTTGGTTGAACAAAGTCTTCTCAAAGATCATGGTACGTTCATTGCGGACCAGCTTAGTTGCTTCCCCATTGTTGTGAAACATTGTGGAGAAGAACACAACACATCTGCGAAAATAACAATAAAGTGTTTACAATACTGGTGATTAAAGTGTTTACAATACTGGTGATTAAAGTGTTTACAATACTGGTGATTAAAGTGTTTACAATACTGGTGATTAAAGTGTTTACAATATTGGTGATGGATAAAGATGATTATTAATACATCATTGCTAGAATCCCAGAATTCTGATTGGTGTATTGTAGTATCATGTGATCAAAAATACAGATTTTCACACTACACCTCCCTCAGTCTATAAATTGATAAAAGATTGCTTGCTCATAGAAAATGACCATAGAGAATGCCTTGCAATAATATCATAAAACAAATATTTCATTTTATATTCCAACAATGCCCATGGCTAGGGTATACAGAAACAAAAAAGTGAGACGCCGACCACCCGCCAGCCACCCGTCAAGCTGACGATAATATCGTACCTTTTTTAGGTACAATAAAAATCATTGATGTATGAACAATATAAGCATATTTCCCTCAATATAAATCTTATTCAATGAGAAAGCAATGAAATTAAAACAAAATACCTATCAAAAAAATTTCCATTTCTAAAATCAAATAGAGAAACTTAATCAGTCAATTTTACCAACCTGCAAAGGCGTGTGGCATAGATATCCCCTGAATTGTCACATTCTAAGATGAGACCCCTGTCCATACAGGCTAACAGTTTATTCGTGTAATCTAGTTGTTTCCGATCTCTGATAATGCCTTCCCCTGGAGGAAATGACAATTGCTCTGCCCCTGGTGGTCCAAATAACTAAAATAATTCAGAAACTATTAGTACCTGACTAAAATAATATATCAGGGTTATTTACTTGTACAATAGGAACCTTCACACTATTACACTATTGACCATCACTGTGAAAATTGAATCCAAAATATGCAACAATTTGTCACCTGACCATCAAATTTCAATATGTCTTACAGACAGACCGACTAATTTATCTTTCAGACCAACCTGCTGAGGGAGACAATTTCCATCCTCCGTCACTGCTGGTTGTAAAGAACTATCCCCGTGGAAAAGTCTGCAACCTTTCTCATTCGTGATACGGTACTCAGCTAGCGTGTTAGTACGGAAATTCAATCTCACTTGGAACTCGTTGTCTAAAAGAATCCAGAATAAAAGTTTACCTAACATTATTTTACTAATCTTGTTTTGAAATATAGTTTATATGTTTGCACCACTAGCCAGACAAAATATCCTCTGACACTTTTAAGTATTAAAGTACATGGAAAAATGCTGTAATAACGGTGGGTCCATTTATAAACCAATTGACAAAAGGACAATAATCCACTTTCAAGTTCTCAAAGACGTGTGTCACCTTAGGTGTAACTTAACCTCTCTAATATTTAAATAATTTACCTTTAGGCTGCTCCATATTCTGAGGCTGTACCTGTGGGGATACTATAGGCTGGGGGTTTGTGTACTCATGGGCTGTAGTGGAGGTTGAGGCGGGGACGGGAAATGCCTCTGCTTGGCCTGGATAAGGCTGATCCACATCCATGAAGTTTGAGTCATCAGCCATTACACTTGCTGGGGACCCTGGAATATTACATAAAACAAGGGTTGGTTTTACCCAGCCGCAACTGTGATCTGACATATTAACCATGTCTAAGCTCTGCCCAGCCTAGACACAAGCTCTAACTAGACCCTATTGTATTGGTGACTGTTTACTACAACTACTACTGGTACTACTGGTGCTACAACAGACATGTCAAAGGAGAGGGGAGCATTACCCCTTTGTCTGAACTTCTTCCCACCAATAGGGGATAGGAAGGGGGTGTTGATGTCACTAACCAATGATTTTGAAAATGAAACTCAAGATTGAAAATATCAAGGAGAGGCTACCACTAGTTATTAGTCAATTTATACTATGCAAATATTTAATTATATTTTCAATGATTAGTAAGATTTAACTAATTTCAATTGCCTTAACTGTAGTATTCTGAAGAAAACTGGCTACTGCCCTACTCCATGAATAAAAGACAGCAACAAACATATAGTAATGGACAAGAGTGATAAGAAAGACATCAAGAGTTCAATGTCTGATAGGAAACTAAATAAATCTAGTTTTGAGTTTGACCCCCCTCCCCCCAAAAACTGAATACCATGATCGCGGACTTTTCGCATGCTTTTAAAACTAGATTTATTTAGTTTCCTATCAGACATTGATCTTTTGATGCCTCCTTTAAGTTAGTTTCAGACTCACCTTGTTGACCGACGAATGTAGGGCTAGCTGTTGCGCGCTTAACAACAGGTTTCACCAGATCGCCCGAGGGTATATTCTGAAGGTCTGGCCCAAGTTCTCCAGATCCTACATTTATTCCATTAAGAACTCCAGAGCCTAGACTAATCCCAGATCCCAGCCCACTCATACCACCGGCTGAACTACCGGAGGAAAGACTTGACGATTTCATCAAGCAATCTACAGTTTGTGGTATGTTTGGTATGTAATGAGCACCCTGTAGAGAAACAGAGCACACACTTTTAATTATTCCAAAATCATAATGAACATCTTTAATCCCCCTCATTATGTTTAAATGAATCCCCCTCATTATGTTTAATGATTAAAGGTTGTATGTGTGGATCTGGGATTAAAAACTAGTGATGTCTGTAAAGTGTAAATTAATGGACAATATATTTTGTGTTCACACAGTACATCCATTAATCCTACCCCCATAAATGTGGGGTTGATTTTTCAAATTACCCCCACAACTACTTGTGGATAGAATTCTTGGGGTTGAATAAGCTGAATTAATGGTTATTTAGATAAAATTCAGCTGTGAGTCAGCAACTGGCAATGCTTTAAAACCATAAGATTGCAATACACAAGTAGTCAAATCAAACCCACATTTATGGGCTGGGGGTAATCCATTCCCTTTTTGCCTGATTCAATAAAGATTTCAAATTTTTTATTAAATTTTAATGATCAAATTAGAAAATGTGATTTGTAGATCAACTGGACCTGCTTACATACCTTTATTTCCTTTCAATATAAAATATTCAAGCTGGCTCATTAAAATTTCACTATGGGGAAATAAGAGAAACTGAAACTGAAACCAACCCAGGAAACTTCATTTTCAAGTATTTCTTTAAGTAGAAACAACACAGAATTCAGAACTAGTTCAAAATTATGGGTCTACATATGCATGGGATCCAACTTAAAACTCTTTGCAGTTTCTCACAGCACACAGTAAAAGGATCGAGGGATGCTGTGTAACAGAATAATGCACCAACAGAAAGGCATTTTTATTTTGCTTTTTATGGAAAAAGTTTGAAGAAAAACAGTGCAGTATGAAACTCACAATCCTTGATTTTCAAACATCTGGTAGGTCTAGAATTCAAATTAATGGTTTTTCAACGTGTATCATTTGGATCGTGATATCGGCTAGGCATAAAAATATATATTGTCAGTGAAAGTGGACTTAAAAAATTATACTTGATATTTATTGATTTCATTTATACTAGTTCACTAACGCAAACTGGCATTGCTTCTTACAAAACATAATAAGTCTTAAAGTATCGAAACATAGGAAGGCAACGCTGCATGGAAGTCTATTTTCCGAGGAAAAAAAATGGACAAATGTAGCTACAAACCTGATGATTGAAATCCATGAGCTGTGGATCTGGACCAAGAAGGCCATGGTTAGATCCAGGTTTGATTTCTGGTGAGTGACACCTCTTTCCTCCACCTCCGTTGACTTTGCCCACAAACTGGTACACTTTGTATGGATCCATACTATCATCCAAGTTGTTCTTTTGCTTGATTTCCTTTAAAATATGACTAACCAAGTTAAGTAAGTTAAATGTGGTTCTAGTTTGTCTGACTTTTCTATATTCTGATAAACTACTGGATAAAACTTCCAGTTACCAAATTTATAATGGGGAGTGTATCTTTTATAACATGACATGAAATAAGGAAATCGTGTCAAAAGTCATTGAAGGTTAAATAATTTAAGCCAATGACATGTGGATGAATTAAAGCCCAATGGTCTTGATGGTCTTGAATGAGGATGGGGGTCTGAATTCAAATGGGAAACTAGCATAAAAAGCACAAGTGCATCAAATCACCCACATTCATTGAGTCACGTGCTTCTTTTCACACATAGCAAAATATCACTGAAAAGAATGAAATTCAACCATAAATTCTTTATTCAAGGGTGCATGCAATTATAGCATTTTTCATGTTGATTTACCGTATTGTGCTGCCATCTTTCAATGGGTTTCTTATAGGTTTTGTAGGGTAAGGGATTGCCTTTCATTTCCTATAACTTGGGGGTATTTAAGAGAAATTTTGGGCTTCATTCAGTAGAGAGTTAGATCGGGGGAACATCACACATCATTTATTTTCATCTTATTAATCTCATTCTCTTTTTCATTCTTTCTTTATCTTTGAACAGTTTTATTTTATACTGAAGAGTGTAATTGTACATGTTTAGTCTTTTACTTGGAATAAAGTATAGTTTTATGAGTATATTAATTCTGTGTTAATCTTGTCTTTTTTACATTACAAGACCAATCCATATTATTTTATGAAGAACCCACAGAGCTATTTAAACAACAAAGCTCGAAGCTTCATTGGTGGCAGCGGTGGGATTGGTCGTTGTCTTGTAAAGAGATTCTTTTCGCAGTTTTAGTGTCTTTATTTTCATTAAAGAGTGGAGATTAGTTCTCTTCACATCTTTAAATTTGATTAACTTTTACTGAAGAGTGGAGATTAGTTCTCTTCGCATCTTCAATCTAGCTTTACTCTTACAAAAGAGCGGAGATTAGTTCTCTTCGTTTCTTTCTTTTAAGTTAGGTTCATTCTATACTGAAGAGTGAATATTAGTTCTCTTCAACTCTTTCTTTAGGATTTTGTCTTCATATCAGTTTACTTTGAATGAAGAGTATTTGTGTTCACTGTACTATTAAGTATTAACTTTGTCTTTATGCACAATGTTTGTTTATGCATGCATTTAAGTTGACGATCTTCACTTAAACGACTGATAATGATCTTGCCTTGTGTACGCTCAGTTAATTTATGCGTAACTTTACCTTGATCTTGTGAACAAAGAGAAGACAAAGAGTCGAGAATATTTTATGTTTACACGTGCTATTGTTAAGGGAATCATCATTTAGTAATGAAGACGGGCTCCCGTTGTAGTTACTTTTAAAATTGAAATACGAAAACGCTTGCATTTCAGCGTTGTACTAATTTCTGTATTTGCTATCAACAAGAAGCTCATGTAACAGGCTCCTGTTTTAGTTACTTCAAAAACACTTTCTTTTACTTTCTTTCTATCCTTTATTTCTACAATTGTGCATGCTAAGACGCATTGCTTTAAAATTGGCAAAATCGAGCGCGTATCTATTTGTTTGGCTGTGGCTATAGTGTTAGGATTGTCCCGAATTGGTGTTAGACGAAATTATGAATTGAGAATATTTGATTTGAATGTTCGAGATCTAGTTTTTGGTCTTTGTATTTTGTAAAAATCCCTGTATTGATGATAAAAGCGTACTTGATTCTGTTTGTGTTTTGATATTACGTATAGATTATAGCTCATTCATTAAATAGAAGTTGATACCTTGTGAATATGGAGGGGAAGGATCAATGTGAAAATGGGTGTTCTGTCGTGTTAGGTGCCGTCGGGGAAGATGAAGATGAGAAAGACGAAAATAATGAAAACTTTGATTTGATTTGGTCAGATAAAAATGTAAGTCTCCATGACGAGAAAGACACAGATGGCAAAATCACGGTTTCACCTGAAAGTCAAAATGAAGAAAAGAAATCGTCGGATGGTTTATTAAGGCGTAGTCTTGCTTCAATATTGAAATGCAAGAAATAGAAGAGCGCCTACAAGATATGGATGGGATTAATTGATTGTTTAGTCAAAGAATGTATATAGTGTGTATAAGCAGAGACCTATAAAACATTTTATATGTCTCTGGTATAAGTAAATATAAAGGGAACATATTTAGTTGGCTAGTTGGTTAGTTAGGTAGTTAGGTAGATAGTCGGTTAGTAGTAAGTTAGTTAAATGTGTGCTGCATGGGCATTGTTTATCTCGTGATTATTTAAAAGGGAAAAAGTACATAATACAGAGTTAAGTAAAAGTCATCAATGCATACCTTAAAAGATCTTTTATTTCAAACTCTCAATGGAATTGCATATAGGTATATTTTAATGGCTAGTGGATGAAAACATGACTTGCAAAAGAAATTGTTAAGGGGAGGTAAAGCCTTTCAAGTATGAAAACAGGACCATTTTGTAGTATTGAAGAACATTTTTCTTTATTAATTATGCATAGAAAGAGTCGAACATCCGTATTTGGCAAGAATGCATGTTTGTTTTGTGTCGCTGAATCGATGAATGAGATTTGTCATTTTTGTAATATGTGGTTGCCCGGGCAATTAGAAGTAGCAATTAGAAGTAACAATAAAGAGTAAACAATTAGAATTAAAAAATTAGAAGTAACAATAAGAAGTAAACAATTAGAAATAAGTAATTAGAAGTAAACAATTAAGAGTGAACAATAAGAAGTAAGCATTTAAGATAATGAGAAGATTGAAAAAGTAACTTTTAAAATGAGATTTCTGAAGACAATTTATGTTTTACAGTAATTAAACGTGTGCTTGTCGAAAATACACATAGGGATCGTTTTATCTGGTTTTATTAAGAGATATGAAATTCCATGAAAATGGAGGGGGTAGTTTGAGACTGGTGGTTTGTTATAGAAAATTATGATGGAATTTCATATTCCATTCGTGTAGTAAGGCCTGGCATTTTAATATGGTACTTAAATGATGAGATGTAAAGTCGGCTTTTTGTCATGTGTTCTTGGATATTGCATCTAAGTTGATAAGTTAGCTAGACGAAGAGAATTCATTGTTGTTAAGTTATGAGATTTGAACTAGGCTTCTTGTCATGTGTTCTTGGATATTGCATCTAAGTTGATAAGTTAGCTAGAAGAAGAGTTCAATGTTGTTTTAAATGAGGTTGTGTGGTTGTTACTTATTCTTGGATATCGCATCTAAGTTGAATCATAGGTAACAAATGATCCACATGTAAAGCAGTGGGGTAGAATAACTGGTATTTATCCTTGGATATCGCATCTAAGTTGAATCATAGGTATCAGTTAGCCCATGTGCACTGACAGTAACATTAGTTGGAATTACTCGGTATTATGTAGAATTAGTGCAGTTTTGTTTTAAGACTCGGCCTCATAAACCAGGGTTGGAGAATAATTTTGCTATGACTTTAAGAGGAATCAAATGGCTAATAATTTTAAATATTACTTACAGTGAGCAAGTTGTATCTTTTCAGGATGCGAAAAGCATAAAAGTATATCGCATGTTTTTCTGTTTGTGTATTGTGGAAATTGCATCATAAGATTATGATGATTTTAGTCTATCAAGAAACATATTCCTGCTGGACGGGATAATGTTATCTTTGGGATATCTTGTCTTTAAGTTTCTGATTTTGCATTTTATTGTTTTATTCCACACTAATTTGTTATGAGATTTTGCCATGTACATGCTCGAAATATTATGGTTATTTCCCGAGCGGCAACTGGATAATGTTATGATGACGATCATAAATTGTCAAATTTAGGGTTCAATAGAGAATTGAATTGAAGCCCAGGCAAGTGGTTTTCTCAGTTTTGTAAGAAAGTACAAACTGTTGATCCTACAACGAGATTTTGTTATGACAGCCATCAATCATCAGGTTTAGTGAAATGAATACATGAGAGATTAGTCATTTATATTTGAATATAGCAATTTGTTTGTATTTGTGCAATACATAGCGCTAAGTATGAAAATATAGAATTCTTTGGAAAATCCAAAGTAAAATGCTATTGTGCACTGAGGTGTTACTGATTTACTTTCGGAAACAAAGTCCTAGCAAGAGGGGGCGACTTGATGAAAAGGTTTTAGTAATCTTGGCAGAGTCTGAAACCCATGTTGCATTATTGATGTTAATGTTAAATCGCTAGATATGTATAATTGTGTTATTACTTTTTGGAATTTGTCCTGCTCATTATGGAAAACATGTTAAGCCATATTTATATTCTTTCTTACTGTTCGTAAGCAATTTGCATCTTTTATTTTAAAAGACTAACCACTCAGTGCATTTCAAAGATAAAGACAAGTTTCACAAGTAACAATCAGAGATCATTTTGAAGAATAGAGAGAAAATGTAAATAATTTCATGAAGAGTTGAAGTTGAATAGTTGCTAGAAGAGTTGAAGAGTTGAAAAGCGCTCAGTCATGAAAGACAAGTCAAGTGAAAAGTTTGTATGTTGAAGAGATAGAAAGACTAGTTACTTGTCAATGAAGAGAAATTGATGTCTTGAAGAAAATTAAATTCATGAAGAGTTTAGAACACGAAGAAGACTTGTTTATGTCACATAGAAAAGCAAGTTAAAGACATGTTAATAAAAAATGTTTCTTAAAGACACTTTTGGAGAACTTTTTGAGAATTAAAAATTAATTGCCCGGGATCCCAGTAAGCGATTTCCTATGACGACCTGAAGTAGATGACGACTACCTAACCTTGAAGAAGCGATGAAGATGACCTGTGAAGGCGATGCCTATGTCTTATGGAGATGCAGACGACGCGGATTTCGGATGGAGTGGAGCCACAAAGGATTTCGACAACTGATGAAGGAGCTGAAGATGTACGATCTCCTGTTATTATGAACAATTCTTTTCTCCAATAAAAACGTTTATTATGAACACTGCTACAAGGAAATGGATATTTTATTATGGATTCTTCAGCGAAGATACGGACATATTCGATAAAGGACACGATGCGGACGTGCATGTGATATACGGATTATGGATATTATTTCGACTACTAAGACGGTGCATATTTTGGATTCGAAAATATTACATCGTGGACTAGATACACGTATTACATCATCGCATTGGATCCAGGACTAGATACGCGGATTATAAAATCGGAACTTATTATGGTTTATTATAACGACGTTTATCAACAGGAACTACGTATGAAGCAGTTTAAAGGATATTTGCACGAACTCTGCGTGGATATTTCATATGAATATTGGATATGGATATGAATTATACACGAACTATGTATGCGGCACTGTGTTAGTAAACATTCATATAGGACATTGTTAAAATATCATATACATTTATCTAGATTTTGCATATTTTCAGTTTTTAGTACGTACAATGTCAGGAGAATTGTCATTTTATTTGGGTGGGGGTTGTATAGCATTTTTCATGTTGATTTACCGTATTGTGCTGCCATCTTTCAATGGGTTTCTTATAGGTTTTGTAGGGTAAGGGATTGCCTTTCATTTCCTATAACTTGGGGGTATTTAAGAGAAATTTTGGGCTTCATTCAGTAGAGAGTTAGATCGGGGGAACATCACACATCATTTATTTTCATCTTATTAATCTCATTCTCATTTTCATTCTTTCTTTATCTTTGAACAGTTTTATTTTATACTGAAGAGTGTAATTGTACATGTTTAGTCTTTTACTTGGAATAAAGTATAGTTTTATGAGTATATTAATTCTGTGTTAATCTTGTCTTTTTTACATTACAAGACCAATCCATATTATTTTATGAAGAACCCACAGAGCTATTTAAACAACAAAGCTCGAAGCTTCACAATTGTCAACAATTTTACATGTAGTTCACGGACTCTAGAAAATAAATGATAGCAAAAGCATGACATGGAACGATAACGAGGTCAGAAAATATCGTAAAACTTTGGGAAAATTTTTAAGACTTAATCTCAACTCATCTTGTTCCATTGAATTCCCATCTTTATCCATTGACTTCAATTTTCAGGTAACAACAGTGGAGTTGAGTCCATTGAGTTCTCAATTAAAGCAAAGTGAATAATTGACCATTTCTACATACAAATCAATGTTACAGTTATAGTACCTGGATTTCCTTTGATTTGGTGAATGCACATCTTAGTCTAGTCTTCCACGTGGGGAAATCTTCCGTATCAATTCCTTCTCTGAACTTGCCTGTTTGGACAGCCCATGCCTAGGAAAAACAGATCCCAATTATTGACAATCTTTATCCATTCGGCACTTGTCTGCCTGAATACAGGGAAGACTACGTGTGCAAGATGATTACCTAGCTACAGCCCCAGGCCTGTCAACCTGAAAATTCTGAACGAACTGCGCTCATTTTTTCTGTGTTCGTTTTTCGGCATACATTTTTCTGATGGGGTCAACCCAGTTGTCCGAAACCCAGTTGTCCGAAACCCAGTTTTCCGAAACCCAGTTGTCCGAAACCCAGTTCTCCGAAACCCAGTTCTCCGAAAATTAAAAAATTAAATTTCTTAGTAACGAATCTTGTCGCAACCTCGCGAATCAGGACAGCATAACATTGGGATCACGTTGACATCGGTTAGCCCGGTCAATAATGGGTCCGAAAGTTCACGATCATATATATATTCTTACTAGATTCTCGGCACATAGACTTATATGGACATTCTACAAATTTTGAACCGCATTGTCCAGCACGAATCGCACTCCTTCTTGGTGAAAATTCAAGACTGCCGCCAACATTTTAGACAATTATCACAGTCGAAGAGAATATTCTGGCGAAAGGAATATCTATCTCATTAGAATAACGTATGGACGTCCGTGTCAATTATATAATATTCATTTGATAATTTTTTTCATTCCCTTTCCTCAATAAAATATGGTTAATTATGTTTTCCAATATCAATTGATAATATTTCTACCCTGAAAAATATCTAAAAAGAAGATTTTGGTTGTTCAGTACCACCCATTGTTAAGATTTCGTCCAAATTTTTTTGAGAGGGAATAACATTTTTCCAATGGGTGATGGGCGTTCATAAAAGGGAAATAGTTTTCCCAAGCCAGTGGGCATTTATTTAGTAAAGTTGACGTGTACATCTTTTGAAACCAAAAATGATTCTTCATTTAGGTACTCTGTTCGAGAAATAGAGATTAAATTCAAAAAGATGAAGTGAGTACATGGCGAAAATGAAACTTCTTGCGAATGGGAGAACATCCAATTTGATACGAGGACAGCCTGTCTTCGTTTCCAGTTAATCCCAAGTGATTACGTTTAGAATGTTTTGTTCTTTTACATTTTACGATTTGATAAGAGACAGAGACTAAGAAATTAAATGCGACGAAACATTTTGACAACGTAATATGTTTACAGTGTTTATTCTTAAATCGGTTTCAAAATGTTCAATTTTATTTTGCCTATATAAAATATATTGAATAAGATAAAATCAACTGTTTCGTAATATATATTGTGTTTTGATGACCTTTTTTAGAATCACAATGTAAAATAAATCCCCCGTTCCTGTCATTCTGGTAACGCCGTGTAATGGATGCAATTCAAAGTGAGAGAGAGAGAGATCTATACATCAGGATGTTTATGTTTATGACTAAATTTTTCGGACAACTGGGTTTCGGAAAACTGGGCTTCGGACAACTGGGTTTCGGACAACTGGGTTTCGGACAACTGGGTTTCGGACAACTGGGTTTCGGACAACTGGGGTGCACCCTTTTCTGATGTTCTTCTCCTGAAATATTTTTGCTTGCCAATAATCAGAAAAAATGTGTTTTTGTTTGACATATTCTCGCGCAACGGCAATAACTGGGTCTTCAATTTTTTCAGCAAATGTGTGACAATACCCAAATTGCAGGACAGTTGGACTGCCTGCAGCCCTACGATAATGTTGTCTCAGTTCAGATACCTGCTACCCTTAAATGTGCAACTGAACATGTATCACATGCAGTCAAATCAATAATAGGTATTTTCAAATACTTTGCATTGAAAAAGTTTGCCAAAATATACATACTGTACTTAGATTTTCGGCACATACAGTAAAATCTGTCTTAGGGAACACCTTTCTCAAGTGACTCCATAGGTGTTTAATGTATTCAGGTTTCAGTTTACATGTGTATGGGCAATATTGGTTAGATTGATTCAAATCAAATGATCATTTAAAAATTTCATGTGTGCTAATAAAACAAAAGCTTTTACCCCTTCCCCAAAAATAATCTATTTACTATATTCGAGGAAGCATTTTTAAAAATACAGTTGGGGACAAAAATAAATGACAGTCTGAAAGCCCATAATTTCCAATATTGTCTGGATACATATCCCTTAAAATTTGTATATTTTACATTTTGTATAATCTCATCCACTGATTTATGGCCTCTTGTAAATTCTCTTATTTTTAACATGGGAAATCCTCACTTCAGCAAATCCACCTGTCATTTATTTATGTCCCCAACTGTATGTCAATTTGTTCGATTTTTATAACTTTTAGTGTCTTTTGATAAAACAAAAAGTACCTTAAATATCGCTCCATTTTCCTTAGACCAGTCATGTTTGCCACCGTGTTTCCATGGTATCCTAAATATCATACTTTTCTTATCAATCCATTCAAGTCCAGCAATTTCTCCGCTGTTGATCTTAAACTCCAACCAAGGAACTAACTTCTGGCGGTTATTGTCTGAGGCCATGCTCATCCTGTAATTCATGATACAAGATTCAATTCAATTCAAGTTCAATTCAAAATATTTCTCATTTGCTTTCAGCCAGTTTGATGTCTTACAAGATTCAATTCAATTCAAGTTCAATTCAGAATATTTCTCATTTGCTTTCAGCCAGTTTGATGTCTTACAAGATTCAATTCAATACAAGTTCAATTCAGAATATTTCTCATTTGCTTTCAGCCAGTCTTAGTGATTTTTCACATTGGTGTCTTCAAATAACTTTCCAGTAGTGATGCCTTTCACGGTAGTTCATTAAATTACTTTTTTAAATGTTTAACAAAAATTTTGCTGAAGTTTTCTGTTCAACATTGAACTTTAAATATATGATGTCTATTGCTCATATTCAGACATTTATCCTTATATAATGTTCCTTATCAATAGATGAATCAATTGACTTCACTAGTTTCTTTGTTTCAAATATGTAGGAGGTCACCTGGATTAATGATCAATTAAAATGCCATTAAAAAGATTAAGTCCAGGTGATAAAATGTACAGATATAAAAACTTTAAAACTGTCAAGGTTGAGATAAAAAAAACAAGTTCAATATCTATATGATAAGTATATTTTTCTCATTAAATACACATTAAAATTATAACTAATAGAAACATGTAAATATCGTTTTCCTCCTTACTAAATAATGCAGTTTTATCAATGCTTATATATTCATTGCCTAATCAACACATTTTCTGTAAACTATTTTTGATTGATTATTCAAACAATACATTTTTAGTTCCTGGTCATGAGTTTTTGAATGAGGCAGGAAATGTTGATAGAGTGAGATAATATAAAAATAGATCTTTGATTCATTTTTACACTTCACAAGTGGCTTTACGTACTATATGACTGCTAAAATTGTTGAAACCAGGGTATCTTATTGATAATAAATTACGTCACTTCTTTGGTTGTGGCCAATGAAAAATGAGAAAATGAATAACAGTAAAACCTATATAGTGAACACCTATTGAGCCACAAAAAGGTGTTCATTGTAGGTGTTCACTACAAAAGGAATTTTACAAGAGTCAATGTAAAATGTGTCTTGAAGTGGTGTTCACTAAACACATGTGTTCTCTAGAGAAAGGTGTTCACTAAGACAGGTTTTACTATAACAAGAAGAGTAGAAGACGTTTTGCATACATTTACTCATGTCATGCCTTTTAGTTATGAGACAAGTTATTTTGGTGTTTTTAAAGTTTTTTTTTACAAAAGACTGGTGAGAGTGTAATTTACAAGCTGTTATGAATTTATGAAGTATATAGAGACAGAACCCTTTAATAGAGTAAGCTCATCCCATCCCTCTTAATTTACATCTTTTCAAATACATAAACATGCTAGTTAATCTTTTCTCCATTTTTTTTATTTTTTTCACAAATTTTCAATAAGATTTGAATGAGCTCATAACTCTACATTATGACTGGTAATGTAACATGAGTGAAATCATAGTTTATGTTTTTTTCCCACAGAAAGATAATACAAAGTAAATAAAAAAGTTGTAGGTGTGTCAATGCAACGCGTAGGTGTAAAAATTTGGACAAAGAGGATAAAAGCAGATCCATAATTAAATACATACTTACCCAATGAAGTCATGCTAAAAAATCTGATTTAAACAAAGTTTGTAATTCTTTTTACTATAAATGCAGTGAATGAATATATAAGTGTAAAAGTAAACCAAAGTTTTGGCAATCTTAAGCTTAATATTCCTTCCTGGTTCAAAGTTCTCTGATGAAAAGAACAAATAGAATTGTAACTATAATTTAGGCTGGTAAATCATTAAATCATGCAATATAAATCTGATAATTAACGAATATATTATAAAAAGCATGAGTATTTAAAAATACAAGGACTGTTCAAATAAAAAATTACACAATTTAAGATGTCTATTATTCATAAATCTTTTTGAATTCCCTTGTTATCTTTGAACATCAATGTCAAGTGTAAACATCAATTTTTGAAGCATATATGACGGCATGTAAAAGTTGGTCGAATCGTGATAAAAAGTTCAAAGATTATTGACATAATAATAAAAAATAACCAATAATAAATGTAGTAAGTGTAATGGCAAACATTGCTTGAGGAAGTTTTTAACACTCGATCAAAAAGTTGTGAAATCACATTCCTGCTTCTGAACCTCAAATCGCAGTGCACCAAAATACCCAAATTTAACTTCATTTTCGTTTTTGAACTATATCGCTAGAAATAGTTAGAATAAATTAGATTATCCCAGTATCAAGTCCTTGGATTATTACCACTAATAATTAATATTTTTTTGGGGAAGGCGTCCTTAATTCTTTCAATATCCAGATCTACCTCAGTGATGTTTATGTAGTTTTTAATGTTTAGATAACACGAGGTTAATATTATTAACAATCTTGATATCAAATCTCCAAATATGGTAGTATATTCATTAGTCCTCAACCAATGAAAGGCTTTGTTTTAAAGTACTTTCCTATCACAGCGTTTTGTCACATGACTTATAATGTATAATATGTTTGCAAGCTTTGACTTTAACAATATCAACTACTGATGAACCTGCCCCATCCAATACATACAATATATACACCTTCTTCTGTTTTTTTAAAACAAATTATAAAAAATTATCTAACATATTATCTACAAAGCTTGTGACCTGGATACTCCATTGGGTGTTGTTTGTTTGTTTGTTTCTGTGTTAGTAGTGAGGTTTTTAGCTCATTATATTTACTCATGCAAATGTGTCACAAAATGTAATGTAGTGCTGTTATTTTCATATGTATCTAGTTGAAAGCCCATGGTATATTATATTGTTTTGTATTTATACGTCATGTATAATGTTTAACTCTCCATAGTTTGGAGGAAATATAGATTAACAAACAAACAAACTAGCGGATGTTGGCCGCTTGCAGAATGCTCCTTGCGTTGGTCTTGCATGAAGCTTCTGCGTTGCCCTCAAACCACATTCTCTCAATAAAATGTTAAGATCCCAAATGAGTCTGATATTACCCAACATAAAAGGTTTGTTAGTCTCAGATCCGGGGTCTCAGATATTACTCAATCATGACATCATCAACATATTCACACATTATGTTCATTTGATTGATGCATTCATATTTTTTATCACACATGTGATTTCTAGTATTTGTGCTTTTTAATTTTAGTGAAGTTTCATTTCCTTGTGAGAATTTATGAATGAAGGATAGACGTGAAATTTTCATACATGCAAAGCAAAACTAAAAAACAAACCAGTTCAAAGTCTGAGTCTACAGGGGACTTCTGTGTATCAGCCCACTTCCACGACACTGTCCAATTCCACGTAATCAAGGCCTTATCTCGATGTGTTAGAATAATAGTCCAACTAGATCTATGGCTCATTCATGCGGTTTCAAGTACGAGCTTCTGAAAGCGAAAACGGAATAATAGCGAACTTATATCATCGAAACTTCCAAATCTTCCAAAAACGGGGATTCCCCTTCTTCCGCGAACTGGAAGTGACGTAACGGGAATCCCCTTATTTAGTTTCTAAAACTGCCGCTAGGAGTAGAAAGTTTCCGTTTCCGGTAAATGTGCCCTTCAAAATTAATTTGTTCATCAATGCTTTTCCAGTTTGTCCAGTACATAGGTAAATTATTTGATGTAGGTTATTTTAGTTTTTATAAGAATAATTTTAAGGTGAGGGTGAGTATATTTTTCATAAGCGTCAACTTTGTCATCTTTTCTTTAGTTTTGTCATTCACTGATCAATCAATCAAGGATCAAAGGTCATGACACATGATGACAGTAATTTCAGAAGAAAAATATTGATATTTAAAAAAAAATACACATCATGATTGCAGAATTTGTAAAATGTATATGTGCAATGCAATGTACGACTCTTCGTCATACGTATGACTCTTCGTCTTGAACACAAACATGAACATTTTGGAGGAAACTATCAATGTTTAGCAAAGAGCAGGTTGTCTTCTTTCAAATTCTTCAATAAAATCAGAGTCAACCAGCCTGGACGGTCCCTTTCATCTTCAGAAAGTAGGAGGTCTGAGTTCTGGAGGCCTGTGTTTGGAGGATGGCCCCCTTATACAAATTTACTGGCTGTCACAGCCCGCTGTCACAGCGCTCTCGCAGCCCGCTGTCACAGCGCTCTCGCAGCCCGCTGTCACAGCGCTCTCGCAGCCCGCTGTCACAGCGCTCTCGCAGCCCGCTGTCACAGCGCTCTCGCAGCCCGCTGTCACAGCGCTCTCGCAGCCCGCTGTCACAGCGCTCTCACAGCCTGCTGTCACAGCGCTGCGACAGCGCTCTCACAGCGCTGCGACAGCGCTCTCACAGCGCTGTGACAGCCCATCGGAATGTACCATGCAAATGAGGCTGCGACAGCGCTCTCACAGCATTGCCATATATGGCATTGATTATGCATCCTTCCTACACATAAATTTTAGTTACCTATAGCAACAAGACAAGAAGATAAGGGATATCAGAAAACATTTAGCTACCAAGACCCTGCATTTTCATCTAACTGATGACAATATATTTGCACCCTAGATCAAGTTTGCATTTAATTAGAAACTTACTTTATGGATTCAAGCCAGCTTATATATCTTAGTTATAATGCACTCCTTATTTGGTTTTTGCCTTGAATTCCAATGTTCAGTTTGAAAGATGTGTAATAGCTGTTATTGTACATGTACATACAAATTGCCCCAATTGTATCAATTTTATCCTTTATGATGCACTATAATGTCTATATGTGCTAATACATTGATATTTCATACCTTTAGTTTAACCATGCAGTATGTACTAACTTGCACAAAATTCATTTAATTTGATCCTTTTTCTTAGATCACTAGAACATTCCAAAGGTATCTATAAATAATCAGTAGTACAATACCTTACATATGCTTTGTAAATTAGTAATGATATGATGGCCATTTCAGCATAACTCCTTTGTTCTTTCCTCCTACAAAATTCCTGCTCTAACTGATTTTTAGTTTGAATTTTTTAACCCACAATGCATTGGTACTTCCTGCTGTGAGAGGGCTGTGAGAGTGCTGTGAGAGCGCTGCCACAAACTGTGGCTAAGAGAGCATGTTGCTGTAATTGATCCAGCCACTTAATTACTGTCACATCCCTCTCACAGCAATGGATGGAAATAGAATGCTGTGACAGCGCTCTCACAGCGCTCTGGCAGCGTATGGATGTGAGAGGATTGTTGCTGAAATTGATCCAGCCATCATTTTAAGCCTATATGCTGTCACAGCGCTGCAACAGCGCTGTCACAGCGCTGTCGCAGCAATTATTTTCCGTAAGGGGGATCCCCTTTGAAAAGGCTTATTTTTGAAAAAAATCAACTTTTGGTCAGAAATGAACAAATCTTCTTCTTTGACCAATTTATGTGTTTGTGTACTTAACACGATGGCACTGTAATGCTGCCTTTGGTCACTAGATACATTGGTTTCACTCTTATCACTTGTACTTTTCACTAATACTTGTTTTGATTTACTTCTTGAGAGAGTCAATATCTCAATTATAATGAAGACTTTTGTCATTATCTCTGTGTAGTTTGGTTAATTAGATTCTTTGAGTAGATAGAAAGAACTGTTGTTGTCCTACTATTTCTTTGTTGATGACCTGGTCTAAGTTCGTGTTGAGACCAATGATGGTTTGTAAGTCTATGGTTGGGTTGT